>CAMAPE010000062.1:75000-675000 GCA_945859875.1 Cuscuta europaea
ACAACTGGGAGTCAAGAAGGAGGACGTGATGGGATCCGGGTCAAGCCTAGTCGGATTCAACGGGGAGCCAAGCCGAACTCTAGGTAATATATCTTTACCCGTATATGCCCATGGTTTAAATGTGCAGGTCAAGTTCGATGTGGTCGAAAGCCTGCCAGCCTACAACATGATCTTGGGAACTCCATGGCTGCATCAAATGGGAGAAATTCCGTCAACTTATCATCAAGTAGTCAAGTTCCCAACACCATGGGGAGTGCAAAGCATCAGGGGAGATCAGAAGTCAGCCAAGTCCTGCTACCAAACAGCAATGAGGCCAACTGCAGATCAGACTACTTCCAAGACCGCATAGCAATTAAAGGGCGGCCCTGCTCTGGTGGAAGATGACGCCAAAACACAAGAAGTCGCCATCGACTCCGAATATCCAGAAAGGGTCGTCCGCATCGGGAAAGACATACCAACACATCTCAAAGACGAACTGATAAACTTCCTCAAAGAACACAAAGACGTGTTTGCATGGAGCCACGATGACATGACATGTATTGATCCTAATATCATAACTCACAGGTTAAACGTCGGCCCATCACACAAATCCGTCAGACAGAGAAGAAGACGCTTCGCCAAAGAAAGGAATGCCATTATAAACCAAGAAGTCGATACGCTGCTTCGGAACGGCAAGGTAAAGGAGGTAAAATATCCTGATTGGTTAGCTAATGTTGTTGTTGTTCAGAAAAAGAAAGGGCATAAGGAAGGCAAACCGATCAAATGGAGAGTCTGTGTGGATTTCACTGATCTAAACAAAGCATGTACCAAAGACTCATTTCCGATGCCACATATTGACGCATTAGCTGATGCTACGGCTAAGCACGAAATGCTATCCTTCATGGACGCTTTCAGTGGTTATCATCAAATACAGCTGCACCCCGATGACCAAGAAAAAACAGCCTTAATCACGGAGACAAGTACGTATTGTTATGTTGTTATGCCTTTTGGACTAAAAAATGCAGGTGCGACGTTTCAGAGGCTGGTCACTTTGATGTTCAAAGATCTGATGGGGGATACTATGGAAGTTTATATTGACGACATGATCGTCAAATCAAAGAAAAAAGAAGATCATGTCTATCACCTGACGGAACCTTTCAGAAGACTGAGGAAATACAATCTGAAGATCAATCCGGCAAAATGTACTTTCGGAGTGACATTAGGAGAGTTTTTGGGATATATCGTCAGTGAACGAGGAATAGAGGCAAGCCTGGAGCAAATACGAGCAATTAATGACATTGAATCTCCAAAATCCGTCAAAGATGTCCAGAGGTTGACGGGACGAGTTGCGGCTCTGAATCGCTTCATTTCGAAGTCGTCAGACAGGTGCCATTTGTTTTATGACGTTTTGAGAAAGAACAAAAAATCCGCATGGACATATCAGCACGAGCAGGCGCTTCAGCAATTAAAAGAATACATGATGTCGCCACCGTTGCTTGCAAAACCCAAAGACGACGACGAATTGCAGCTGTATCTAGCCATTTCAGAGCACGCCGTCAGTGCAGTATTGACGAAAGAGGAACAGGGGCAACAAACTCCGGTCTATTATGTAAGTAAATCCTTAAATGGCCCCGAATCCAGGTACGCCTTACTTGAAAAATTAGTTTTGGCTCTAGACTTTGCTTCAATTAAGTTACGCCCTTATTTTGAATCCCATACCATCTGTGTTCGAACTAATTATCCCATGAAGTCTATCATGAGGAAACCTGAGTTGACATGTCGCATGGCTAAATGGTCGATTCAACTTGGAGCTTATGACATAAGGTTTGAACCAAGAACAGCTCTGAAATCGCAGTCACTTGCAGACTTTGTGGCGGACTTCAATCCAAAACTCCAAACTGAAGCAGAGAAAGAGACTTGCATCTTGATTGACGGGTTGCCAAAACAGAAATGGACGCTGCATACTGACGGAGCGTCGAACTAGAATGGTGCGGGCCTGGGCGTAGTCCTGAAGTCACCACAGGGGGACACCATGCTCCAAGCAGTACACTGTGATTTCACTGCTACAAACAATGAAGCGGAATACGAAGCATTAATCGTCGGACTCACATTGGCAAGGGACTTGGGCATCAAAGTCCTGGAGGTAAAATGCGACTCTCTATTGATAATTAATCAAACTAATGGTGTTTATGCAGCAAAGGACCCCAAGATGACATCCTACTTGCAAATTGTCCTGGAGTTGATAACGTCATTTGATGAGATAACCTTCGAGCAAGTCCCACGTGAAGAAAATACACAAGCTGACGCTCTAGCCGCGGTCGGATCATGTCTGGGGGCACAAATTAACAGCAACATCCCTTATGTGCACTTGACGAGTCCAGCAATTTATAGATCAGAAGTTGTCTCTACCGTTGAAACCCCAACACAAGAAGATTGGACGCAACCGTACATAGCATATTTAAAGCACAATACTCTCCCGGAAGACAAAAAAGAGGCCAAGGCTTTCCTATCTAAGGTAAGTAAATTTCTACTAATTGATGGCGTTTTATTTAAAAGATTTGTCGCAGGTCCGTATCAAAGATGTCTGACATCTCAATAAGCCGTCAAAGTGCTAAAAAACCTTCATGAAGGGGAATGTGGCAACCACGCGACCGGGCGAAGTCTGTCTAACAAAGCTCTTAGATTCGGATACTACTGGCCAACCATGAGAGAAGACGCAGCCACTTTCACTCAAAGATGCAAGCCTTGTCAGATGCACGAACCAATTCGTCATCAACCCTCTGAGTCGCTTCATCCAGTCCTATCGCCATGGCCCTTTATGAAATGGGGGATGGACATCGTAGAGAAATTGCTAGAAGCACCGGGGCAAAAAGTATACATGCTGACAATGACAGATTACTTTTCAAAATGGGTGGAAGTCGAGCCATTCCGTCAGATACGAGATGACCAGGTAATTTCATTTATTAAAAGAAACATACTTTACAGGTTCGACATTCCGTCAGAAATCGTCTGCGACAACGGATCTCAGTTCATAAGTGCAAAGACCAGACGGTTCTGTGAGAGATATAATATCAGGTTGGAAACGTCGACTCCCAGGTATCCGCAATCCAACGGACAGGCTGAATCCAGCAACAAGATCATCATTGCCAACTTAAAGAAAAGACTGGAAAAAGCGCAAGGCAAATGGGCTGACGAGTTGCCACTGATACTATGGGCAGACAGGACAACTCCAAAAAATGCAACCGGACAGACCCCATTCTCTCTAGTTTATGGCTGCGAAGCGGTAATTCCTGCTGAAATTGAAGTACCTTCTTCAAGATATGGACTCATTACTGAATAATTGAACAATGTGGAGTTGACACATGACTTGGATACCATTGACGAGATCCGTGAACGGGCCAAGATTCGCTTGCAGACGTATCAACAGATGGTGGCAAAAAGCTATAACAAGAATGTCCGAGCCACGGTGTTCAAGAAAGGAGATTGGGTCCTAAGGAGAGCGTTTGGCAACGAGGCGGACGGTAAATTTAGTCCTAACTGGGAAGGACCCTACTAGATCATTGACGTTGTTGGACAGGGGGCGTACCGCTTGGAATCAGTCGATGGTAAACAAGTCCCCCGAAGTTGGAATGCGGTACACTTAAAGCTTTCCATTTTTAATTTTATCTTTCGCACATATGTTTTTATCACAAAACGAAGTTACTAACTTGACCTTCGGAGGGCCGTTGGCTTAAGGCCAACGACCAACCCTAATAATGACTTTGATGCAGGAATGCACATGAAATTAGCAAAGTCGCAGGTAATTAGTTACATTTCATATCATCTTTAATATAGCAAATTCAATTCACCATTTACTAACTTGACCGTCGGAGGGCCGTTGACCTCAAGCCAACAGCCGACCTCAACGGTGCTGTATCGTTGCAGGATTTTGACGGGATAAAGCATAAACGCAAGACGACGCGGACGCCAGAACAAGAGGTAAAACGTCCAAACTTAATCATGACAATACGTCAAATGCTTAGGGGACATGGAGCTCATCATGCAAAAATCATGATTGAAGGTCCATAAAACCTAATACGTTTTGGCCAAAACACACGCGTATATATGACGAAGTATAACGAAACATACACATGACATGTTGCACACATAAGCGACAAGCGTACATACACGACAGAACGCGCATAAGCGAAAGCATGATTCAAACAATAGCAAAAACAGCAATAGATTCACAAAACGACATGGACAGGGCTAGGATAAACCGCCAAGCGTAAGGCCCAGAGTAGCACGACGAAGCGTTAAGTCCCAGATAAACCACCAGGAAACCTTAACGCAAGTCGAGTAGCGTCAGAATAATTCAAAAATAGGAAATGTTTAGAGTCCAGCAAACTTAAGAAAACAGGGAAGCATGATCATCTACCCAAGAAACACTAGGATTCAACTTCATCGTCAGAATGACCCACGTCAAAGTCGTCCTCTCCTACAGGGGGATCCATCTCTTCCCTGAGCTTGTGCCATGTCGCCACATCCTGTTCCGCCGTCTAGTGTGTCATCTCTCCTTCAATGAAAGACGCCATCAGCTCCCCCCTAGTCTTCCAAGCATAGGAGTGGCAACTGATTCACCGGATGGTTGGGTCCAATGGTGAAGAGGAAGTTTAAATAGAAGCTTATGATTGTAGATGAGAACTCAATTTTTAGATATTTGTAATCACAGCAGCATTCATATACAAATACAATTCCATTTTATCTTTACCATTTGCTAAAATTTATCTTGTGCGATTCCCTTTTATCCTATTTGATTGTTAGAAGAAATTCTTGATTTCTTGCCTAAACAATTATGTGATTATTTTAAAACACTATGAATTTATGAGATGCATAGATAATAGAATACGGAGTAGTCCGTAATGTAGGGCTCGTTCGGTATAGTTTTGAGTTTTCTATTTTTGGTTTTTAAAAAACAAAAAACTGTTTTTAGTTGTCTATTCTCAGTTTTTTGAAATCGTTTTGTTTTAGTGCTAATTCATTTTCAATTTTGTAATTCCATGTGGTGGTCCGGTGGTGGCCGGTGGTGGTCCGGTGGTGGCCGGTGGTGGTCCGGTGGTGGTCCGGTGGTGGTCGGTGGTGGTCCGGTGGTGGTCCGGTGGTTGCCGGTGGTGGTCCGGTGGTGGCCGGTGGTGGTCCGGTGGTGGTCCGGTGGTGGCCGGTTGTGGTCCGGTGGCGGGCCGGTGGTGGTCTAGTGGTGGTCCGGTGGTGGTCCGGTGGTGGCCGGTGGTGGCCGGTGGTGGTCAGGTGGTGGTCCGGTGGTGGCCGGTGGTGGCCGGTGGTGGTTCGGTGGTGGTCCGGTGGTGGCCGGTTGTGGTTCGGTGGTGGCCGGTTGTGTCCCGGTAGTTGGGTATTGAAGATAAATGATAACAAATTTATAGAAACTATGTTTTGTTGATTTCAGAATTATGTTTTCGGTTTCTAAAAACACTTTCAAAGATTATGATTTTGGAAACAAAAACAACTTTTTACCAAACGTGTTTCTGTTTTTTTTCTAAGAAAAAAAACAGAAACCGAAAAACAGAAACGTTACCGAAAGCACCCGTAATAATCAAATACGAAGTAAGTGCGTAGTTAAAAAAGATTGACGAGATTCATTCTCCTAAAAACATATACTCCGTATATTTTGAGTCTTTTGACCACCTCTCAGCGCTTCAATTTGTTACCACTGGAAATAAATAAAATACTACTCGGTGTGTATGTTTTAAAATGTTTTTATAAACAGTGAAACAAAAAATAATGAGAAATATACACAAACGAACGACACTTGTTCATAATTTTTGAGTATATTTGATATTATTATTATGAAGGCTTAAAACTCTCAATCTCCAAATTTATCGCAGTAATTTATTCTCTCAATCTCTCGGCACCGCCGGACGTCTCCCCCCTCCCTGCACACACAAAGAGCTCTCCCCCCCCTGTATCAGTGTGGTGGTGGTGCTGATGGTTATCGCCAATCTTCACTGTCATTGAAACCCTAGTTTCACTGTTGCCTCGCTTGTTTTCGTCCCAGGTAACTAATCGACTCCGGCGTAAGTTGAAAACTTTTTTTCTTGTATTTGTATTCCGGCCATTTATTTTTCACGTTCGTTATATATACATGTATAAATACATATAAATATTTATATATATTTATGTATATTGCCGACGCGAGTTAGACGTTGGTTAAATCGATCGGTGGATCTGTGTGTGCAGAAAAGATTTCGGTTTCGGCGGGTTTGGATATATGTCCAACCATCAACCAAGGGCTGACATTCGCGACTCTTTTCAGTACAGGAAGACCGCCCGTCCCAGTAGCTCAAATCAGCATCGCGGCGGTAAAAGCGGCGGTGGAGGGGTGGCCTCTGCCGCTCCTCCTAATCCCTCCCTGTCATCCAGCAGAAGGTGATCTCGGGCTTCTTGTTATATATGTGTTGATTGTGTATGCCTAGTGTGTTTACAAAAAATTAAGGGTACGATGATGTATGGAGAAGTTAGGGTTCCTGTGAAGATTATTCTGTCAAGTGTGACTCACTATGAATTGTTTGATCGATGTTTATACCTTTCCTAAACATCAGCTTTAATAGGAAGCATAGTAATGCACCAGCAGGACAGCTTAGGGCTAGTGGTGTGAATGTTACTTCGGAGGGCAATGCTCCATCTGCAGCTCGAGCAGTGCAGAATGGTGCTCACCAGAAACATTCATTGGGTGGTATGCAATCATATTCCTGAATTCTTCATTGCGTCTCTTAACCACCTACTGATCTGTGCATTCCTAATATATCATTTATCACAATTATTTCAGGAGGTGCAGCCATTGCAGGTGCACCTTCATCAATTACTACTCCTTCCAAGCCCACTGATGAAACACCTCAAAAAATGGTGCGATCTGTGCCAACTGCTCCATCATCTAGTGTTGACTCTACTGGTCCTGTCTCTAATGCACCATCCACTCCAGCTAAAGGTGTGCTGAATGAGACTGTTGCTAAATATTTACATATGCTCCTTCTAGAAACATTTTTCTTTGATTAGGTGCTCTCTCTATCTCACAATACTTTGCCGGATTTCCTAATGTGGCCGCCCTAGATAAATTTGCCTCTTATAATAGGATAAAAGTTGTGGTTGTATTGGCTTTCTCTCATTTCCATGAACTGCAATTATATATTTCTCTCTTCTCTCCACAAACTACAATTCACATATTCCACTTCTTTAAACCTCGTGCAAGACAATGTTGGCAAAGGATGATGAATGGAGTAGATGAAAACAATTTTATCTATTTCTTTAAACATTTTTGGTTTTTGTTTTGTTTTTCAAGTTTCGTGATCCAATTTATAATAACTGTGATGATGTTTTAGCCCATGGAGATGTATCAAGGTCCTTCCCTCTTCAATTTGGTTCAATAAGTCCTGGTTTTATGAATGGGATGCAGGTATTATAAGTTCCGTGCAGTTTGGTATTGTATTAGTTTGAGATTTCTCCTGATAAAATGTCTTTATGCTATGCCTGTAGGTACCTGCTCGAACAAGCTCAGCCCCACCAAACTTGGATGAGCAGAAACGTGACCAGGTATGGTTTTACTTCCATTTCCCTTATTGTTTTATTATTTGATAAGCATAGTGTATATAATTCATTAATAATCACCATGTTTTAGAAACTATGCGAGTGGGTATTAGTAAGAGATGAACCTCTCTCTCCTTTTGGTTTACTGCTCATGCTAGCTTAGTCATATTTGTAATTAAACTTTATTATCATCTTCAATGTCATTCTCAAATACCTCATCATTTAGGAACTGACAACTGATTTGCTTGACGCGGAACATATGATCTTTGTGTAAAATTATCGTTAAAATTTAACTCCACATTACGGTGCTGAAATTTTCTTTCCATTTCCACTTTCCATGCATACTTATTCTGTAGGTTCACCATGAGTCTCCAAGGGTGCCTGTACCTGCTGCATTGCCAACTCCGCCATCAATCTCTAAGCAGCCACTGCCAAGAAAAAACACAGCAGTTGACAAAACTAGCAGTGGCGAAGCTCAACCAGCTGTGGCCAGGTCAAAGAGGGATGCTACAGTTACAGTTCCGCCTCCTTTGACCCAAAGCCAAAAGGCGCCCTCTGCTACTGCTCATCCTATGCCTGGGATGCATATGCAAATACCATTTCACCCTAGACCTCATGCTGTTCAATTCGGTCCTCCACAAATTCAATCTCAGGCCATGTCAGCATCATCTTTCCCGATTCAAGTCCAAGTGCCTCTACTTGGAAATCCTCCTTTGCAGCAGACAGTGTTTGTTCCAGGGTTTCCACCCCATCCCATACAATCCCAAGGAATCATTCATCAAGGGCAAGGGTTGAGTTTTCCATCTGGAATGAGCCCGCAGTTGGGAATGGCTATTCCTCCACAGTTTTCTCAACAGCAAGCCGGAAAATTTGGTGGAACACGCATACCTGTAAAGATCACTCATCCTGAAACACATGAAGAATTGAGACTTGATGGATCATCCGGTACAAGGTCTCATCATAATAATATACCACCTCAGTCACAGTCTCTTTCCTCATTCCCACCTTCTCAGCATAGTTCATATAGCAGTTATGTCTCTTACCAACATCCGAATCCTCTCCCACCTAATAACGCACAGGGTTCTCAGCCCACAAGGGTATATAATCAGGTCAGTTGCTTCTCCGATCTAATTTTTCAATAGCATTTTGCAGCACACTGGATGATATATAAGCTTGTATTATCTTCATTAATTCCTGCAGGTGACAGTTAAACCAGCATCTGGTGCATATGGAGAAAAAGAACAGTTACCCTCAGTAAGTTCGCCCACTGGAAAGGATTCACAGAAACACTCAAAGCTGCATGGAGCTACTTCTGGTCACCCACAAAGAGATTCTCAGATTTCGTCTCATAGTTCTCTAACTGTTTCAAAACCTGGTGATGGGTCAGTCTCTACATCAATTCCTGCGATTGGTAAGCAATCCACTGTACTTCTAAGTTCATGTCTGGACAGTGCACCATCAAGTTCATCTTCAGCGTCTGCAGTATTGGTTGAGAGTTCTACATCAGTGGCACCAATTGTTACTGCTGAAGATGCGTCTGAAGTTTGGAAGAAAAAACCTTCCCATAGAGGCCATCAATCCATGCAGGATCAGGTATTCTGTTTCCACATTTATATACTCTGCTTGTCCATGGCTTTTAGCATTCATTTTTATTGCTTTGAGTTTGCAGAATGCCAAAGAATCTTCAAACCTTTCAGTTATACCTTCTCAGTCACCATCAACGAAAGAGGTTGATATGCCTGATTTGGGGACTAATTTCAGTGTGGACACTACTGAGGAATCGCCACCCCTGTATGATTCTACATTGGATGCTATTAATGCTAAAAGCAAGGGCAGCCCAATAAAGTCTTCTTCCAACCCCTCTAGCACAATGAGTCTTGAAGGTGATCCCTTAATGACCGAAAGTTCGAGTAAAAATAACATAGAACTGAAGATGCAAAAGTCTCTTGAACAAGATAGCAATCCCTGTGAATCTTCTTTGGAATCAGTCTCGTTGGAGTCCTCAGAAATTGCCAATCGAATCGGGGAGGACTTTCTATCGAAAGTTACTAACTCCATAGAGTATGACACCTCAACACAAACTACTGCTGGAATGGTTGATGATTCTGCGATAGGTTCACTTGAAGGTCATAGCGAAGATCATAGTTTATCATCATCCGTTTTGATGTCAGATAATGTGAAATCTGATGATACACCATCACAGATAGATGTATCTGCTCGAGATGGTCATGTTGGTAGTAAAGAAATTGCTGTTACAACATCTTCATTTAAAAATCAGGAGTCTGAATCTAGGTCTTTTCAGTCTCATTCAATGACAGCCTCAAAAGGCGAAGATGGACATGCAGAAAATAATAATACCGGTTCATTTGCCAAAGAAAAATCTGTGACGGAACAGAATGTGCAAAAAAGTACTACTACTAGAGTAAAGAAGAAAAAGAAAGAATTATTTAAGAAAGCAGATGCTGCTGGTGCAAGTTCTGATCTTTATATGGCATATAAGGGTCCAGAAGAAAAGAAAGAAATTGCCACATATGTAGAAAGTATGGATAGTGCCACTAATGACAATTCAAATCTTGTTATCACTCAAGTCACACAAGATTCACTGGGAAAGAAAGACACCATGGTTAAAGTAGAACCTGATGATTGGGAAGATGCAGCTGATGTTTCTAGTCCAAATATGGAAAGTGCAGGAATTGGAGAGCAAGTTGTTGATGGATTTAGGAATTATGGTGAAGATAGTAATGCGACTGGAACAAAGAAGTATTCAAGAGATTTTCTACTTAAATTTGCGGATCAACATAATGATCTCCCGGAGGGGTTTGAGATAACTTCTGACATTGCAGAGACAGTGATGGCTGTTAATGCCAATTTTTCACGCGATTCTTACCCAAGTCCAGGTAGGGTAATTGATCGACCATCCAGTGTGTCTAGACCAGACCGTCGTGGAAATGGCATGATAGAAGAAGAAAAGTGGAACAAACTACGTGGATCTGGTGCGTCTGTGAGGGATATGCGGCTTGATTTGGCTTATGGAGGTAATCCTATGGGATTCCAACCTGGGCAAGGCAGTAATTATGGTGTGTTGAGGAACCCGCGTGCACCATCACCTACTCATTATGCTGGGGGCATCCTTACTGGGCCGATGCAGTCCATGGCTGCTCCCGGAGCTGGTATTCCTAGAAATAGTGTTGATTCTGATAGGTGGCAACGTGGAAGTGTTTTCCAAAAGGGTTTAATGCCTTCTCCTCAGGCTCCGTCACAGTTAATGCACAAAGCTGAGAAGAAGTATGAAGTCGGTAAAGTTACAGATGAGGAAGAAGCAAAGCAGAGACAATTAAAAGCAATTCTGAACAAGCTTACTCCACAAAACTTTGAAAAATTATTCCAACAAGTTAAAGAAGTAAACATTGATAATGTGACTACACTCACTGGTGTTATTTCGCAAATTTTTGATAAGGCGCTGATGGAACCCACTTTTTGTGAGATGTATGCCAACTTTTGTCAACAGCTTGCATCAGAGCTACCTGATTTGAGTGTAGACAATGAGAAGATCACTTTTAAGAGGCTGCTTCTGAACAAGTGTCAGGAAGAATTTGAGAGGGGAGAACGAGAGGAGCAGGAAGCTAATAATACCACTGATGGGGATGGTGAAACGAAACTTTCAGATGAAGAGAGAGAAGAGAGAAGGCTAAAAGCCAGGAGGCGGATGTTGGGAAACATCAGGCTGATCGGAGAGTTGTACAAAAAGAAAATGTTGACCGAGAGGATAATGCATTCATGCATCACTAAGTTGTTAGGTGAGTATCAGAGTCCCGATGAGGAAAATATTGAATCATTGTGTAAGCTAATGAGCACAATTGGGGAGATGATAGATCACCCTAAAGCGAAGGAGCATATCGATTTTTATTTTGATGCAATGTCAAACTTGTCAAACAACATGAAACTCTCATCCAGGGTGAGGTTCATGTTGAAGGATGCAATTGACTTGAGGAAGAACAAATGGCAGCAGCGGAGAAAAGTTGAAGGCCCTAAAAAGATTGAGGAAGTGCACAGGGACGCAGCTCAGGAAAGACATGCACAAGCTAGTAGAATGTCTCGGGCTCCTAGCATGGGCTCTTCTGTTAGAAGGGGTCCGCCCATGGACTTCACTTCCAGCAGAGGTGGTTCAAGTATGTTGCCTTCTCAAAGCTTGGCCCAGATGGGTGGTGGTTTTCGACCTGTGTCCTCACAGATGCGGGGTTTTGGTGGTCAGGATGTTAGGATGGAGGACAGACATCATTCCTTTGATAACAGGACCTTTTCTGTTCCTCTACCGCAGAGATCTGTTGGTGATGAGATCACGCTTGGACCCCAAGGTGGTCTCGGAAGGGGTATGTCTTTTAGAGGACATGGAGGCACACCTAGTGTCTCCTCAACTACAGATGTGCATATGAATCCAGGTGATTCGCGAAGAATTGCATCCGGTCCGAATGGCTATAGTTCTGTGCTAGATCGGACAACGACTTATGGCCAAAGGGAGGATATGGCGCCAAAGTACATGCCAGAGAGGTTTTCTAGTCAACATGACCATCCTGGAACACAAGAGAAGAATATGCCTCATGTGGGGAGTCGGGGTAGCAACTTTGATACCGTTACTACTCCCACATCACCTCTATTGAGAGGTGGGGGGACTAGCTTTACACAAAGTGTTCCTCCGGATGGCACATTGCCAGGGGAAGAGCACCTGAGAGGCAAGTCCATAAGTGCTATTAGAGAATTCTACAGGTATTATTATTGAACTCATGCTTTAGTATTTTATCTTGTATCCTAGTGTCATATTTTATCCTGAACTAGGAATAACAAAAGATCTTCTGATTGACAGTGCTAGAGATGAGAATGAGGTTGCCTTGTGTGTGAAAGAACTGGATGCTCCGAGCTTTTATCCGTCTATGATTTCTATTTGGATTACAGATTCTTTTGAGAGGAAGGATAATGAGAGGGATCTTTTTGGGGAACTTATTGTTGATTTGATCAAATCTCAAGATGTTATCTTAAGTCAAGACCAGCTTATTAAGGGGTAAGAAGTTGTTTTAGTCTTAGGCTCCGTTTTCTTTCAGGAAAGTTGTAAGAAGTTGTTTTAGTCTTAGTCTTAGGTCTCCGTTTTCCGTGGAGACCAAGTGGTTTTATGTGTAATTTAATGTTTGGCCCACATGAATTCGAAAAACAGAACAGTTCTCTGAAAACAAATTGTCTTTTAAAAATATGACGTAATTTTCTACAAAAGTCAAAAGAAACAAGGAAAAACAATATTCTGGAAAATACTTTTCTAGTTCCAGCAACAGGAAAATCTTTCCTGGGCAGTTTTCTGTTACCAACACGGAATAATAGGAAAATCTTTTTATCTTCATCTTATTTTTTTAATCTTTTTTATCATACCTTATCTTTTTTATCTTACTTGCTTTTTTGTCTCTGATATCATGTATCGATTCATGTTAGCCAACCCCGTGATCTTTTGGGACTAAAGCATGGATGTTTGTTGTTGTATTATATTTATCTTGGGAACTTCGTGATGTTTGACTAAAACGTTGGCTGGATTTTTTTTACATTGGCAGGTTTGAGTATGCTCTCGAGTCATTAGAGGATGCAGTAAATGATGCTCCAAAAGCAGCAGAGTTTCTTGGCCGACTCTTCGCCAAAGTGATTTTAGAAAATGTTATTCCTTTAAAAGAAATTGGACACTTGATATATGTAGGTGGGTATCAGGAAGGACGCCTTCGTGAGATAGGGCTTGCTGCTGAAGTTCTTGGAAGTGCTTTGGAGGTTATTAAAACGGAGAAAGGCGAAGCCATACTGAGTGACTTATGTAGAAGCTCCAATCTACACCTACACAGCTTTCGGCCTCCTGCTTCTAACAAGCAATGGAAACTAGACAAGTTCCTTTAGTTGTGTATTTGGTAGAGATTCCTTGCTTAGCTCTCTCTTTCTATCTCCCTTAGGTAACAAAGCTCATCTTCTCATAGAGATCTAATTTTGAATGCCCGCTTCTATTGGATTATGCTTAAAATATGTTTACTCTTACTATTTTCATTATAATTATTTGGCATAAGAAGAGTGGTGAAGTTAATTTGAGCTTTTCTCTATTGCTGTGTTTCATTTTCATAAGAATGTCTACTTCCTACTCACCCACTGTACTCTTTTTATGATGCAAGCTCATGGCCGCCATCTCCATAGAGCTTCCTATTTATTGAGATTCATCTTTATCCTGTGCGTGTTATATACATGGAGAGGGATTGAAGTTTGGTTAGTTAGGGAGAGGGTTGATGGAATGAATCAGATTCTGTTCAAGAAAATAGAGGGGGTTGATGGAATAGCCGAGAAAAGTTAGACTGAGATTGACACCCCTGCCCCATTATATTTAAACTTAATAATAATGTTGGGGTGTAGTCGATGTGTTGTTAAGTGAAAAGTTTCCATGTAAAAAACAAGCACTAAGAAAAGCAGCCAGATGAGAAATGGTATGTATAAACTAATAAACCCAGTTGTATTCACAACTGAGGGGGCTCAGGCTGAAGAAACATACTCCGTACATGCTAATGTTATGCCATAAGCTAAACCATTTAAATTTCACATCCGAAAAGGTACCACAAAGCTGTCTTGTCCTTCCCATAATGGAGTTTGATTTAAGGGTGAGCATGGGATGGTACGGGAGAGTTATTTTAAAGAATGTGTCTCGTCCCAAATGACCCAAAGTACAGTTCTTTAAAAACCAAAGTACAGTTTTTGTACGGTTCAATACGATTCTTAAATAATACAAATGATAGAATAATGTATAAATCATAAAGCAATATTAAGATGTTCAATTTTAAAAGTTCTATTTGTTGAAACATCAATAAGTTTTCCACTTAATATTACTAAGCTAACGCTGATTTCTAGAAATGTGACCACATTTATCAACCACAACAACATCCAAGCCTTAGTCCCAAAAGATATTGGGGTCGGCTAACATAAATCGATATATGATGTCACCGTCAAAAGGAAAAGAAAGGAAATAAAGATAAAAAAGATAAATTATTATAAAGAAGATAATATAAAAGGAAATGAATATACATAAAAATGATAAAATAAAAAGGATACAAATAATGCTTATATATATAAGGATAAATAACAAGGAAAAAGATGAGGGAAAAAGATGATACGAGATCACTCCTTCACACGAATACCCACCCTTCACTTAGCTCTCTTCACAATCATGCCCTCACCCAACCCCAGAAGAAGCATATCACTTCGAACTCCCCTAACCCAAGTCTGTTTGGGTCTTCCTCCCCCTCTCTTCTTTGCCTCTTCTCCACACATTTCAACTCGTCTGACAGGTGCATTACTCGGTCTTCTACGCACATGACCAAACCATCGTAGGCGTGACTCCCACATCTTGTCTTCAATAGGTGCTACTCCCACCCTTTGTCCGATTGTCTCATTCCTCACGCGGTCCTTCCTAGTATGTCCACACATCCAACGCAGCATGCGCATCTCTGCCACACTCATCTTTTGAATGTGACATTGTTTCACCGCCCAATAGTCTACGCCATACAGTAATGCAGGCCTAATTGCCGTCCTATAAAATTTACCCTTCAGTCTAGTCGTCATACCTTGATCGCATAGAAATCCCGACGCACTCTTCCACTTCATTCACCCTGTTCTGATTCTATGGACCACATTTATATTTGTACAAAAATGTGACTAATTTTGTCACTGCCCAATTTTCATGTCACTATCGTATGTCATTGCCACAATCATTCGTGTCACTGCTCGTCCATGTCACTACCGTCACCATCATCTGTGTCACTGCGCCACCGCTGCCGGCCTCAGTGACAACTCCACAGCTAACACTATCGTCGTCGTCGGCCCCAGCCCCACCCAGCATCACTGCACCCCAACCTCACCCAGCAACGGCGAACCCCAGCCTCACCTAGCAACGCCACATCTCATCCCCGCCCAGCAACGCCGCATCCCAGCCTCACCAACCCCTGCTCTAAGTTCCCAACCTTTGTAGCACCCCTCTTGACGTGACCCAGCTGCGTTGTCACCCAACACCACCCCCCACTGGCCACTGCCCCTAAAACCTCCATCGTCACCAGATTTACATCACCGTCGGAAACAACATCGGTCGTTGTGGGAATGATGAAGATGCCAATGGAGATCCAGATCTGGAACCTCGTCGCAAGTCAGAGAGATGGGGTTGAAGAAAGGAGAAGAAGATTCAGACAGAAGTGATGGAGTAGATTGGCAGATGGCGGCGATGGGCGAAGCCGGAGATAGGAGTGGACTCGGGCCGGGCTAACCGGCCCGGAACCAGACCGGCCCGCTACTGTGCGGGCTCGGACCGGCCCGGTGAACCGGTTGGTGCCCGGTTCGGGCCGCCTGGCCCGGTGAGGTAGGCGGTTCGGGCCCGGGCCTCCTAAATCGTGAACCGGCCCGGCCGGTTCGGGCCCGGTCTGGGCCAATGTATTTTTTTTCTTTTTTTTTGATTTTTTTTAAGTTTTTGGGTTGGGCTGGGTATGATGGGCCATTTGAGGTGGTTTGGGGTGGTTTGGGGTGAGGGGGGAGAGTTGGGGGTCAATTAGGAAAATCCAAAAAAAAAATACAAGAACCGAGGCCCGTCCCGGCCCAGCCCGGACCGGACCCGGGGTTACCCGGACCGGTTTCGGGCCTCCCCTTTCATGAACCGAGGCCCGGCCGAGGCCAGGCCCGAACCGGTCCCGAACCGGAACTGGTCCACCCCTAGCCGGAGATGAGGGAGAGTATGCTGCGAGCGAACGACCAAATGGCGATAATGAGCGACGCAGATCACGACGGTGTTTTCCTTGTAGAAGGAGATGACGAGCCTTTATTTGTTAAAGAGACTAGGCTTTTTTATTTTAAAATGTCACTTTTTTGTCCAGCCATAAAATAGTCATATTTTTGTCCATCCAAAGTGGTAATATTTTTGCCATTTTTTCAAGTGAGAATGTTCATTATGTTAGATTATTGGAGTTATACTACATGTAATATTCACAATATATTATTTATCGGGTTTAATTGTATGTTATATGCTATCTTATATTTAGGCCCAAAAATTAGTGGTCCTATGAATATTAATTTAAGTGGGCTAATAAGTTATCTAATAAGGTATAGGGCCCAAATGTGTAGAGACCCATGGGCTTGACCTAATCAATGATGGGCTGATTAGGGTTAAACACTCTCTATAAATAAGGGGTTATGGTCCCTAGTTGAACACGCCATTCCGTCTTTTTGCATCCCATCGCTAGAGAGATAATCCCGAGGGTGTGTATCAACTAGAAGACGCAAACCCTAGCCTCCGTCTCCCGGATCCCTAAAGATCATCTCCCATGGAGTCAGGTACGCTTCCGCTCAGTTAATTTCTCTAGATAATTTCAATATGAAGATTAAAGTATTATCAGATTTATTCCAACAATTGGTATCAGAGCCTCCTTCATATTGAATTATTTGGAGCTAGTATTATCTACCGATTTATTGAAATAAGGGTAATGCGATTTTGCTTTTATGCAATTCGTTCGTGATATATTCACATATCAGATCGGTAGTTAATCATTAAGCAAAACGATTGGATTTTGCTAATCTGACGATCGATTAGCTCTATATTGAATGCTGTGGGTTGTTGTATGATTTCTTTCGGCCGGCACTCAATTGATTCGGAGCCTGTATTTTTTTTTTCTTCTCGTTGCCGATCTTGTAGTGCCGTATAGTTAATCTTTTGTATTTTGTTTGATTGGACTAGTCAATCTTACGATTGATGAATTTTTTGAAAGGTGCATGATTCAGTAGCTAATTTCTCATATTCATATAACTTTACGAAGTATTATTGTTTATTAATTTATTACGGGGTATTTTATTTGGGTGTGACTGATGTGATTCAAATTGCTTCACAATTTCCTTAGGGAATTAGCCACGTACGGTTGTTCATAGTATAATGATTGTTCTTGATATGCTTCCAAATTTTCAGCCATTAAAATCAATTTTGAGTTCCAGTTTTATTGTTTGATTCAGCCATTAACCGCATACGGTGATTCATGACGCTTAATTATTTGATTTAGTTCCAATTTTGAGTCTGCCGAACAATATATGCATAATAAAGTTTGATATGTTTCCTTATTTTTTTTGGGTGATTCAATTTTGGAAATTTCTATGATTTTGGTAAGTAAATACTTATATGTGATTACGGGCAATATCAGTTCTATTAGAATTGCATATTTGGAAATAGATTACTTTTGTTGGTGATTATGATTTACGGTTTAAAAAATGTGTATTGTGAGTTATGGGATGTATAAACCTCATTTTGTTATCGCACAGCAATTGGGTATGGGTTTTACAAATTATCGTTATACATAATACATTTGCATGTGATTAAGAAAAATTTGCTCAATTTTATTTTTCAGATTTTCGAGTTAATATTAGCACGTCTAATATTTGAGTTAGTTAATTGATACAACATGCTGCCAAAGTAGCCTCTCTTGTTGAAATTAATTAACTCATTGATGGAGTATATGGGTCTGAGCCCCAGGACCCACATACTCGGAAGAACAGAGCACAAGACAGTGGCGCCCTCGTCGGCCAAACGCCCTCGTCGGCCGAGAGGAAGCCAACCCGGATTATGATCCCGAGTCCAAGGAACCCGGGTGCCCCCGTCGGCCGTGCCCCCGTCGGCCGTGCCCTCGTCGGCCGTGCCCTCGTCGGCCACGACCTCGTCGGCCACGAGGACCTCCCAGAATCGGATCCTACACTTACTCACTTGTACAGCCCATTAGTGGCTTTGTATTCGGCCCAGTAGCGGTCCAGTTGTAAATGGGCCTCCCAAGCCCAAGGCTTGGGAGCCCAACCCTAATTGTCTCTATAAATACTCCCCTTGGGAGTAGTTATAGGGGTTACGAAATCATTCTATTGAAGCATATTATTGCACTTCTCTCTCTAGCTCTCACTTCTCTCTAGATATACACTATCATTTGGTGCTCTCGTTGAGAGCTAGAACAATCAAGTTAGCACCCTTCGTCGCTACCAAGCACAGCTAACCACTGATCATGGGGAGAACTAAGTCAAACCGCAACCTCGTCAGCAAAGCCATCCCTGAGGACCAAGAGCCCAGGGAGCACGATGAGGACGCCACGGCCGACCAGGTCGGCGGAGGGGACCTCTTCCAGGAAGCCTTCAACCTCACGACGGACCTCCGCAACCAACTCAACGGCGGAGTCCCCGACGCCCGCCTCGGCCTGGAAAAGAAACGAGCTGAGAAAGCGGACCACGCCCCGGCCCAGCCTATGGCCGCGACCTCTCCGTCCGTAGATCCTCAGGTCCAGGCCGCACTATCGGCTATCATCGCCAGCTTGGCTCAGAATCCCACCGTCCTCAGCGCACTCTTGCCAAGGACCGGGGGAAACGTCACTCCACCTCCTCATCCCCAACCCCTGGCCGACCAGATAGGCAACAATGAGGGGGTTGTGGCCCAGGACACGGCGTCGTCCCACTCCCACCCTGCTTCCCCTTTTCGGCCCGGGCAGACCCCAGCGCGTGGAAAAGCCTCTGCCTTCAATAGGCTAGGTGACACGCGCCGTCGTCCGGTTTCGGAGAGGATGGCGGGACGGATTGGTGATCCTCGTCCTGGCTCGCCAAGGGAGAGTTTGGGGTCTGTGTCCCGGACAACGGACTAGCCCCGCCCGGACAAGGGCAAGGGGAAGTTGCACGAGGATGACGTGCGTCACCAGATCAACGCGGCTCACAACGAGCGCCGGAGGAACCAGCCGGGTGCCGTCGCGGCCGACGGGGACCCCCGGGACGAGGTCATCGCCCAGCTGGAAAGGAGGTTGGCTCAGATGGAGGCCAAGCAGTCGGCCAACGTCCCTACGGACGGCGCCTCCAACGACCCCGGCCTCAACGCGCTCATGAACAAAGTCAGCGCCCTGGAGAGGGAGCTGGGCGAAGGTCGGGGTGACCCCATCATCCAGGTCAGGACTAGGACCCCTTTCACCAACAGGGTCCTCTCGGCCCCCATCCCTGAGAAGTACAGGGGAAATGCCATCAAGTCCTACGATGGCCGATCAGACCCCCAGGAGCACTTCAGCCGTTATCAAAACAACATGCTGATGGTGAACGCGTCCGACGAATACCTCTGCCGTTGGTTCCTCTCTACTCTCGAGGGGCCAGCGTACGAGTGGTTCAACGGGCTGCCAGAGGGAAGCATTGACTCATGGCAAGATCTCGCCCAGCGCTTCCTCACTCACTTTGCCGGGAGGAAGCGCGCCAAGAAGTATTTCACCCACCTCCTCTCCGTCAAACAGCAGCACGAGGAGTCCCTCCGGTCATTCATCGACCGGTGGACGAGGGAGACCGAGGAGGTCGAGGGGGCCGATGAGCGCACCCTCCTCGCCTTGTACCAGGGAGCCCTCCGCAGCTCCCCGTACGCCAGGAGCCTCATCACTGACCCCCCGAGGTCGTACGCCAAGGCGCTCCAACGCAGAGGCTTGTATGCCGACGCCGACGAGCTCCACAATCACAAGAGAGAGGGGGGCCATCCCCCCAAGAAGACAAATCCTTCGCCGACCTCGGGCCCGTCCCCGGCCGGCCAGGGTGCCCAGGGCCGCCACGGCTCTGGTGGACAAAGTAAGAAAGACCGCCACTGGCGGCCGAGGATGGAACGGCCGGGGGTAGCCCTCACCCACCCGGTCGGCACCATCCTCGATTATGCCGAAAAGCACGGCCTCATCGCGCAGGCTCCTCGGCCGGCCGAGGAGGTCCTGGCCATCCAACAGGGCGGCACGTATTGCCGGTTCCACAAGAACTCGTCGCACAACACCGACGATTGCATCACATTAAAGAAGGCCATCGAGCGTCTTATTCGCCAGGGGGAACTCTCCCAGTTTGTCAAAGGTGGCCCACGTAAAAACACTTGGGTAAACACCGGCAAACGTGGGGGCGAACCCTCTGCGAAGAAGCGCGAGATTGGTAGACTCAGCGACGACGAGGACTTCGAGGAGCCTCCGCCGAAGAAGAATCACATCCACCTCATCGTGGGCGGGAACACTGGGGGGGACTCCGCCACTCAGAGGAAGAAATGGGCCCAATCCCTTTACATCGGAGAGGTGTCCCACGTTCCCCCCCAGCCGAAGAAGCAGCGAACGGAGGCGATCACCTTCACCAACAAGGATCTGCCTCCGGGTACGGAGTCACACAGGGACGCCCTCGTCATCCGATGTGAGATCGGTGACTCCATCATCCACCGCACTTACATCGATACGGGGAGCTCCGTCAACGTGATGTACCTAGACACCTTCAAGCAGCTGAAGCTGGACAGAGCTCTGCTGAAGCCGATCAAGACCCCGTTATCCGGCTTCACCGGGGACTCTATCGACGCCGAGGGCACGATAGTCCTCCCCGTGGAAGTCGGTGACGGCCCCCACCATGCCAAAATTGACATGGAGTTCATGGTGGTCAACCTCCAGTGCGCCCATAACTTGATCTTGGGCCGGCCAGCGCTGGAGGACTTGGAGGCCATCATCTCCATGAAGCACCTATGCTTGAAGTTCCCCACCAGCGACGGCATCGGCTACGCCAGAGGAAATCAGAGGATAGCCAGAGCTTGCTACCTCAAGCTGACGAGGCCGGCCGAAAGGGAGGGACAGCGGATAGATACCATCACGGCCGCCGCCGCCATGGACGAGGAGAGGCCACATGCGGAGCCAGCCGAGGAGGTCGAGGAAACCCTCTGGATACCTCCCGGCCGGAGCGGGTTCTCAGGGTCGGAAAGCAACTCCCCCAGGACCAGCGAGACGCCATCCTCCTCGTCCTACGGTCATACGCCGTTGTCTTCGCGTGGGGCCCGGACGATATGCCCGGCATCAGCCGCCAGGTGATCACTCACCGGCTGACCGTCGATCCGGCCTCCGCGCCCGTCAAACAGAAGCGGCGCTACTTGTCCGCTGACAGGCGGGACTTCGTCAAAGGGGAGGTCGCCATGCTCCTATCAATCAAACATATCAAAGAGGTGAAGTACCCAACATGGTTGGCCAACGTCGTCCTCGCACAGAAGCCGCCGACGTTCAGAATGTGTGTTGACTACACTGACCTGAACAAGGCGTGCCCCATGGACCCGTTCCCTCTCCCCAACATCGATCAGCTGGTGGACGAGACGGCGGGGTGCGAGTTGATGTCGTTCCTCGACGCTTTCAGAGGGTACCACCAGATCTCCATGCATGAAGGGGACACCGAGAAGACGGCATTCATGACCCCAGAGGGAATCTTTTGCTACCTCGTCATGGCCTTCGGACTCAAAAACTCCGGCGCCACCTACACTAGGATGGTGGCCAAGATCTTCAGGGCGGTCCTTGGCCGGACGATGGAGGCGTACGTCGACGACATGATCGTCAAGAGCAGGCAGGCCACCTCCCACGCCGACGACCTCCGGGAAATCTTTGAGATAATGAAGGAATTCAGGCTCCGCCTCAACCCCAAGAAATGCGCCTTCGGCGTCCAGGGTGGCAAGTTCCTCGGCTACATGGTGAGCCGGAGAGGCATCGAGATAAACCCGAAAAAGACGCAGGCCATCATCAACATGGAGCCGCCCCGCAACGTCAAGGAGGTACAACGACTGACGGGGCGCCTGGCGGCCTTGAACCGTTTCCTCTCCAGGTCAGCTGAGAGGGCACTCCCCTTCTTCCAGATCATGCGCAAGGCAACCAGCTTCAGGTGGACGACGGAGTGCCAGGAAGCATTCGACGAATTGAAGAGGTACCTGTCATCCCCACCCATACTCTCCAAGCCCAAAGCCGGCGAAACCCTCTTCCTGTACTTAGGGGTGAGCACGTCGGCCATCAGCTTCGTGCTCATCCGTGAGGACGAAGGGGTGCAGAAGGCCATCTTCTACATCAGCAAGACACTTAGGGAGGCCGAGCTCAGGTACTCCCCCATTGAGAAGACGGTACTGGCCATCGTCCACACCGTGAAGAAGCTGGGGCACTATTTCCAAGCCCACATCGTCCATGTGCTGACCTAGCAGCCTCTCGGCGCGCTCATGAGGAGCCCCACTAGCTCCTCGAGGATGGTGAAGTGGGCGATCTTCCTCAGTCAGTTTCAAATTGAGATCAAGCCAAGGCCATCTATCAAAGGGAAAGCCTTGGCCGACTTCGTTATCGAATGCACAGCAAGGGAGACGGCCGTCGCCAACCCCGGGCCGGAGCCGGACGACACGTGGACCTTGTTCACTGACGGCTCGTCGGCCGCGAAATCATGCGGCGGCGGCGTCGTCCTCATATCCCCTGAAGGATTCAGAGCCTACTATGCCATCCGCTTCAACTTCAGGGTGTCCAACAACGAAGCCGAGTATGAGGCCCTCCTCAGCGGTCTCAGACTCGCCGCCGGCCTCAAGGCCAAGCACCTCAGAATCAAGTGCGATTCCAAACTAGTAGTGGGCCAGGTGGAGGGATCGTACGAAGCAAAGGAAGGCCGAATGAGGCAGTACAAACAAGCGACGGAGGAATTGCTGAAAGCGTTTGAAACCCATGAGATCACTCAGATCCCAAGGGCCGAGAACGCCGAAGCCGACATCCTCTCCAAGCTCAGCTCGGACACCCCGGAGCACATCTCCCAGTTGGCCAAGATCGAGGAGTTGAGCATGTCCAGTATCCATGCCAGCCCCGTCTTGTGCGTCCACCAGCGACCAGAGGACTGGATCTCCGACATAGCCACCTTCATCACAACGGGGGAGTTGCCCCCGAACGAGGAGAGGGCCAAACTCGCCAAACTCAGGGCCCCAAGCTACACCATCGAAGATGGCAAACTCTACAAACGGTCCTATAATGGCACTCTCCTACGGTGCCTGCACCAGGACGAGGCCGACACAGCCATGGAAGAAGTACATTGCGGCGTCTGCTCCTCGCACCAGGGCCCTTTCAGCATGTCCCGGCGTCTCGTCGTCCAGGGATTTTTCTGGCCGACGATGGCACGCGACTGCGCTGACCTGGCCAGGAAATGCACCACATGCCAAGTACTCCAGAAGGCCCCTGGTCGGCCAGCTGTCAATTATGCCCCTGTCAGCACCGCAATTCCATTCTCCAGATGGGGGATTGACCTGGTCGGCCCCCTGCCCAGAGCCGCCGGAAATAACCGCTACATCATCGTCGCCGTCGACTACTTCACCAAGTGGGTCGAGGCGGAACCCTTGGCCAGCATCACGGGGGCCAGATGCCAAAGATTTGTTTACAAGAACATCATTACACGCTTTGGCGTCCCCCAGGAGATTATATCAGACAACGGCACCCAATTCGAGGCAGCCCCTTTCCAGGAGCTCCTCCGGGAGTTTGGGGTGAGGCACCGCTTCTCCTCCGTTGCCTATCCTCAGGGCAACGGGCAGGTCGAGAACGCCAACAGAACAATAATGGAGGGGCTGAAGAAGAACCTCCAGGCCGCCGGAGGTAGTTGGGTCGACGAGCTCCCCAACATCCTGTGGTGCTACAGAACCACGCCGAGGAGGGCGACAGGCGAAACACCTTTCGCCCTATGCTACGGCTTTGAGGCGAAGGCGCCCACGGAGGTAGCCATCCCCAGCCGGCGAGTGGAGCAATATGAGCCTGACACCAACGAAGAGAACATGAAGATTGACCTACACCTGGTTGATGAGAGGCGTGAGCAAGCTTACGTCCGAGCAGAGAACTACCGGCGTCAAGTGAAATCATACTATGACGCCAAGGTACGTTCCCGGGAATTTCAGGTGGGGGACTACGTCCTCCGCCGAAGGGAAGCAAGCCAGCCGACAGAGGGTGGCAAGCTAGCATTGAAGTACGAAGGGCCCTACATCGTCAGTGCCGTGGTCAAACCCGGCACCTACAAACTTAAACGACCGAATGGGTCCAATGTACCACGAACATGGAATGTACATCATCTGGTGAAGTTTTATCAGTAATCCGAAGGAGGTGTAGACGGCGAAGCCCTCACCCCTTAACGGGTTACTGATTGAACGCCACCCTCGGCCTCGAGCCACTTATGAATAAAATCATGTTCTGATTTTTTCTCTGGAATTTAAAGTAAAAACATTAGCAGGTGCCCTCGTCGGCCACCTTAGAGCGAAAGGCTCAGGTCTGGCCGACATGGCCCCTTGCATTTGCAGCCTACGAGCGACAAGCTCAGGCACTCCATTGTACTTTGTATCAGCGAAGGGCTCAGGCCTAGCTGAGAGAGCACATCGTCCTGGCCCCGTAAACCTAGAAGTAAAACGCTCAGGTATGGCCGACGATGTCCCCAGGACGAGGGGCCCGCAAACGGCCCACGTCTTGAAACGGGAAGCTCACCGCGTCGTACACGCGCCAGATCGCAGGACGACAGGCCTGAAATCATGGCCGAGGTGACAAAATCCCAAAACTCAGGGATGGGCAACGACAGCCGTTGGAAACCGACCAAAAGTCTAGCCCGCGTCATAAATAGGCGACGGGACCCGCCCTGAGACCACGGACATTATAAACGAAGTCCGAACCGGCCGAAGGACGAGCACACCCTTCGGCCGAAGCCTGAAAGAAGGATACCCCCGAAACGAAAAAAAAAAAAAAAACATACAAGGGAAAAAGAGGGAAGCCGACGGCCGCGCACACTTGCCGGCCTCGAGCAATGAAAAAATAAAATCCCCAAAATTCAGGCCCATTTCGGCCAAGTACATATCAGTTGAACACAAGTTTAGTACCACTGACAGGCAGCATGGACGACACGTCCACGCACCACGAGGGAACAATCAAGGCCGATACACACGCCTTTAAAAACCCTAACCACATCGGTTGGGTGACACGCGAGAGGTGACCTTCATCGGCCATGGACCTTTGAGGCACCAACGCTGGGTATGAACCAAGGCATTGCAATCCTGAGGATGACCGGGACGAAGCGGGCACAGCACCTCGGATGGCCGACGCAGGCACTGGAACCATAGCTAGCCGACGAATACAGGACCATCTCCTTGGACAAGCTATTTTTTGTCCAGCACCCTCATCGGCCACAAGCCAGACCTCGGCCGGCAGTGGCACCGCGAAGAAGCAAACGCCTACATTTATACTTAGGAAATTATCTAAGTACTAAAATGGAGAAACTCTAGCCGAAGCGGGTACCAGTATACTACAAAGCCGTTAGCCACCTACACCTTCACATGTGTACTTATGAAAAATTCAAAGTCCACGAGACTATGGTGAAGGTGCCCTTATCGGCCAGAACACAGGGATACAAGCCGCCAACGGCCATGGCCAGATGTATCCAAGGCCAGGACGATGAGGGCGCCAACGCTAAAACAGAACGGACACTACGGTCAAGGCTACAAACGGAAGCACCTAAAAGGAATCCAAAACACTTAGGAAATTGTCTGAAAAAATCCTAAGTGTTATGAAACTACGTCCAAGCCGACGAAGCCACTAGGCCGTAAAGACGGGATCTACATGGACCCAAAAACACTTGGGGAATTTTTTCCCAAGTGTTATGACAGTAAATCAAAAAGGCATAGGCCGACCAGACTACTGGACGGGAAGGCCAACTTCACGGACGTAGCGGACACTCGCGGGTGACCCAAGTTATGACTTGATACTTAGACAATTTACAGAATTGAAATGACACAGCAAACAAGCACACAAAGGATTCAAGGCCGAACAGGACAGCAAAAATTTCCTCGATTGATAAAATTCATTACAATTGGAGGGCACTACGGCCATTACATAATTGGGCAAAAAAATGAAAAGCTAACTACAATAGGGACTAGCCGATCAAGCCTCCGGGGCTGACTCTTCAATCTCGTCGGCCCCCTCCTCATCGGCCTCAGCTTCCTGGCCGGCAGCGGCGCTGGTGGCATCATCCAAGAAATCGAACTCGGCATAGTCCGGCTCGCCGAGGCCGGAGCTTTCTATGGGGGACTCCCGCTCCGACAGCGGAAGCGCGGCCTGCCCTTCGGGATCCTTCATCAGCTTTGGGAGCTTCAGGTTTCGTCTAGCCCATCCGGCCGTGTAATTCATGGCCTTCAACGCCCGGGATAGCCGCCGGTACAGGAGCCTTTGCATCCGCTCCTGCCCCAGGTTGTAGTAAACAGACATCTCCTGGCTGAAATACTCCCGGCCGGCAGGGGAGTTCATCCCCCAATTCTCCAGCCTGGCGGCCACCACCTCGTAACACCAGGGGAGCCTCTCATCGGCCTTCCACCCTTCGGCCAAGAACTTCTCAACAGCCTCATCGGCAGCCCTCACAACGGCGGCTTCGGCCTCAGCTTTCGCCTTGGCGGCCTCCTCGCTCCTGCGCTTCTCGGCCTCAAGCGCTCTACGGGACTCCTCAAGCTCCCTTCTGCTCTCTTCGAGCTTGACCAGGGCATCGTCCCTTGCCGCGACGGCCTCATCAGCCTTGGCCTGCAGCGCCTTGGCATCCTCCCGGAGCCGGTCAAGGCAAGCTACCGCCTCGTCGGCCGAGGCGGCCTTCTGCTCCAGCGCTTGCAGGCGGACTATCTCCCAGTACTGCCTCTTATGGTTTTCCATAAGCATGAAGGCACTCTGCATAAGAAAAACAAAGGTCAGGCAAAAACTCTACATAAGACGAAGAGAGACAAGAGTATAAGGACAATCACTTACTTGGACGAGAAGATCCATGCCGCCCTCATAGATCTTCGGGTCCTCGAGCTTCTTCAAATGAGCCCGATCTTTGGCCGGCATGGCCTTGGCAAGGACGACGTGGCCGGGGACGAGCTCATTAAACACGCCCCCGCCGACGGGGTACTCTATCACTTTCTGATAGGTAGCACCGGCAACCTCTTTGCCGGCCCTCTGCGTCCGTGGTTCCTGGACGAGAGGAAGCGCTGGGGCGGCACCATCATCAACAGTAAGGTCCACGACGGGACCACCATCGCCCACGCTGGGGACGGTAAGCGTACCGGCCTCACTGGCAGGAGAAGGGGAAGGAGCCCTCTTCGTCTTCTTAGAGACGCTCACGCCGGCCTCGGTCAACTTCTTCTGGCCGTCAGTGGCCGGTCTCTTTTTCTTGGACGGGGCAGGCTTTGGGGCCGCATCTGCATTAGCCCCGCCCACACCGGCCGCGGCACGCCTGGCCGCTTCGGCCGCCTTAGCAGCAATCTCCTCGGCCGCTTTGGCCTTCGCAATCGCCATCATAGAACGGCGGTCCATGACAAAATCTACAAGGGAAAAGCACAAACAGATTAGTAAGGCAAAGGACAAAACGTAAACACACAAAGCCGAAGAAGAATTACCATCGGCCTCAGCGGGAATGCCCACAGGCGGGCCATCGGCCTCCTCAAAGTTGGTGGTCATCCTCGGCCAGAGTTGGAGGTCATCCTCCTTATCTCCATACAAGTGATATCTGAAGAAGCCGAGGGCCGTCATCTTGTATTCAGTGACGTAATCTTTCACGCTCCTCGGCCCCCCTTCCAGGAAAGCCTCCACCTGAGCGTCCAGAATAGAGCTCTTCGGCGGGTCATGAAGGTTGAACCTCCCGGTGTGGCCGAGGGAGGGGAACTCGGTGCCACTCTCACCAATGGACACAAACACGAACTTGCTCTTCCACCCATGAATGGACGTAGGCAAATCCGTGAAGCTCCTCTTCCTCGGCAGCTGTTGAAGAGTGGCATAGGCCACACAGTTCTTGTGGCTTCCTCGGCCGATCTGGTACAAGTTCATGAATAAGGCCGTGGTCGGCCTGTAGCCCAACTCCTCACAACGAAGCAAGAAGCCCACTATCAAGGAATAACTGTTCGGCGTCAGCAGGGCCGGAGGAAGCCCCACCATGTCCAGATACTCGGTGACGAAGGGGTGAAGGGGGAACCTCAGCCCCTTAGCAAAACTCATCGGGTATACTCCGAAGTATCCCGGTGGCGGAAGTAGAACATGGTCCGTCGGCCTGGGTGCCCTAACCCGCCCGAACGGCCCCACGTACATCTGGGCGACAAGATAGTCGGCCTCACTGCTCTCCGGCTTAATCAGGAATATGTTGGTAAGGTCCAAGTAGGAGAGACCCGGCCCATTCTTCGGCCTCCTCACTCTCTTCGGCTTCGATGCGCCCTTCACGGCAGATACCGGCTTCGGGCACTGAACGGCAGCAGAGGTGGACGCCCCGTCCACCGCTCGGGACGCACCTACGTCCTCACCCTCTGAAGAGGAGGCGGACTCCTCGTCCTCGATCTCCTCGTCCATTAGCTCTACGGATTTGTAGGGGCTCAAACGCTCTATCTCCTCTTCAAACTCCTCGAGCACCTCGTAGTCAAGGGACCTCGTGGAGGGCTGGTCGTCGTAGGGGTAGTAGTCCTCGTTCAAACTCTTCATTACTACTACGGGCTTAAGGAGAACTTACGATCTAAGGGTGTTTAGATGCCTAACACTAGATCAACTACTTACGGAACAAAATATGAAAAGTGAGGAAGATCGTGATGAACACTAACCTCAAACAATGAAGAACACGAAGAACAGGCTTGGGAGTTTCTCTCTCTAGAAAATCGGCCAGCACTTCGACAAATTCAGAATGCAAATGTGATTCTTCGTCGGAGGGGAAGGGGTATTTATAGACCCCCCCACCAACGGTCACTACACGTGGCACTCACCAAATGGCCACATCAACGGCCACCACTGGGGGGCCACCACGTCACCAACGGGCCAGGACCAACCCATATCAACGGCCCACTGGCAAATCAGACTCTACGGCCTACACACGCTCAACGGCTTTACAACTGCCAGCAAGCGCCCTCAACGTCCCATTTGCTCACCAATATCACAAATGCCAAACAATAAGAGGATGGCAACGGCCAGGTACGTAACGGCCACAGAACAAAGGGAACAAATAGCCCACAGCCTTCGGCTCCTCGTAATAACCCTTGATGATAACTCTCTACAAGCGATCTGCGCACAAGGGTTCTCCCACAGGGTTACCTTGGCCAGAAAATCGCCATGAGAGTTGGATTCAGGGGGACTACGGCGAGACCGCTTCGGCCAAGGACTCAGGCAACTCCTTCACCCCTCACTCTCTTCGGCCTGAAGCAGTGGGGGACTGGGGGACTACACCGGCCTCAACGAAACAAAGGTATAAACAAGGTAACCACAAAACATGGCCACATCATCCATACAGCACAACAGAACCTCATCGGCCAAATGCCCATAACGTCACTAGCAACGGCCAACAAGCCACTAGAGGCAAGGACACTCATCGTCCTCCGCCAACAATTAATCTTGACGGGCTCTTCGGCCAAAAACACAAAGGAACAACCTCAACGGCCTCACCGGCCCAAACGTAAACTTCAAACACCAACGGCCAGGAAAGGGAAAGCGCGCCCTCAACGGCCACCATTGAAGGAAGGACACTCATCGTCCCAAAACACATTAAGGAAATGACGGCCTCCCCGCCCACAGCAAGGAACAGGTAACGGCCAAAGCACAGAATAGGATCACCAGAGAGGAAACAACGCCAACGCCACAACGGCTAACGGTCTGGAAATGCCCGTGTCGGCCAAAAGCAACAAAGCACAGAAATCTACTCTCCTTCACTTCGTCTACGTCTCAGCTTAGAGAGTGGGGGACTCCTGATGGAGTATATGGGTCTGAGCCCCAGGACCCACATACTCGGAAGAACAGAGCACAAGACAGTGGCGCCCTCGTCGGCCAAACGCCCTCGTCGGCCGAGAGGAAGCCAACCCGGATTATGATCCCGAGTCCAAGGAACCCGGGTGCCCCCGTCGGCCGTGCCCTCGTCGGCCGTGCCCTCGTCGGCCACGACCTCGTCGGCCACGAGGACCTCCCAGAATCGGATCCTACACTTACTCACTTGTACAGCCCATTAGTGGCTTTGTATTCGGCCCAGTAGCGGTCCAGTTGTAAATGGGCCTCCCAAGCCCAAGGCTTGGGAGCCCAACCCTAATTTTCTCTATAAATACTCCCCTTGGGAGTAGTTATAGGGGTTACGAAATCATTCTATTGAAGCATATTATTGCACTTCTCTCTCTAGCTCTCACTTCTCTCTAGATATACACTATCACTCATATATTAAGATGATTGTGTACTTTCTTATTTCATGGAGATAATAATCAGCCCAAAGGAAGGTTATTATTTGGCCGAAATTTAAGTACATTTGTGATAATAAAATTTGTGATGATTATGAAGTTTTTCGTGTGAATATTAAGTCGGTCCAAAGAAAGGCTTAGTATTTGACATGATTTTATTATCAAAATTTTATTATCACACCAAGAGTACCACTTGCAAGTCTAATTTATGTCCAAAGACAAGATTAGATGTTGCGCTAGGTATCTTGTGATGGTGATTGCTAATATTTAAATTTAAAATTAATTATCAAATTAATTTCAGTTTCTAGAGCATATCATTTATATTATTTTTTGTTTTCTTTCAGTCAACAATTCTGCTGCTACAATATCTGCTAATATTAATAGCATCAAAGTGCTTAACGGCACGAATTTTAAGGAATGGAAAGAGAACGTTAGGATTGTTCTCGGTTGCATGGATCTAGACCTTGCACTTCGGACTGAGAAACCCGCCGCTCTTAAGGACACATCTACCCTTGATGAAAAGAGGGAGATGGAGAGGTGGGAACGCTCAAATCGCATGAGTCTAATGATCATGAAACGTGCAATTCCAGAATCATTCAGGGGCACAATGTCTGATGAGGCTGATGCCAAATCGTTCCTTGCCGAACTTGAAAAGCGTTTTGCTAAAAAAGAAAAGGCGGAAACTAGTACTCTTTTAAGCACTCTTGTTTCCATGAAGTATAAAGGCAAAGGGAACATAAGGGAGTACATTTTGGAAATGTCTCACATTGCTTCAAAACTAAGTGCACTAAAGCTTATTTTACCTGAGGAATTGCTTGTGTATTTAGTTTTGATCTCTCTTCCTTCTCAATTTAATCAATTTAAAGTCAGTTACAACTGCATTAAGGAGAAATGGTCTCTCAATGAGCTCATTTCTCATTGTGTTCAAGAGGAAGAGAGAATAAAGCAAGATAAGACAGAAAGTGCTCATTTGGCATCTACCTCTAAGGGTAGCAAGAAAAGGAAAATTAAGGAAGCTGCAAATTCAGGGCCTCCCAGGAAGCATCATAAGGAAACTAAGGAAGAAACTAAGGAATCTGGATGCTTCTTTTGCAAAGGGACTAATTACAAGAAAAAGGACTGCACTAAGTACCACGCCTGGCGTGCGAAAAAGGGTATGTCTCTTGCTCTTGTTTGTTCTGAGGTTAATTTAATTTTGGTACCAAAAGACACTTGGTGGGTAGATTCCGGTGCTACTACTCACATAAGTGTATCTATGCAGGGTTGTCTGAGCTGCCGAAAACCAATTGATGGTGAAAGATACATCTATGTCGGTGATGGAAAACAGGTTGAAGTTGAGGCTATCGGTGTTTTTAGATTATTATTAAAGACTGGTTTTTATTTGGATTTGAAAGAGACATTTGTTGTGCCGTCATTTAGGCGGAATTTAATTTCTATTTCTGCATTGGACAAATTTGGTTATTCTTGTTCATTTGGAAATAGTCAGTTCAGTCTATTTCAAGATTCAAAACTTATTGGTACTGGTCTTTATCAGTTTATGATAATCTATATTCACTTGATATAAATACCTCATATAATGAAACCTTGCATGTAAGTACTCGTGGTACTAAAAGAAAATTAACCAATGAGAATTCGTTTTCACTTTGGCACAAGCGTCTAGGACATATTTCTAAAGAAAGAATTCAGAGACTTGTGTCAGATGGAATTCTTGATTCTCTTGACTCCTCAAATTCTGATATTTGTGTTGAGTGCGTTAAGGGAAAACAAACGAACAAACGGAGATTAGGTGTTGAGAGAGCTTCAGATCTATTAGAATTGATATATACAGACATTTGTGGATCATTCCCTACACCATGTAGAAATGGCCAAACATATTTTATCACCTTCATAAATGATTACTCTCGTTATGGTTACCTTTATCTCATTCATGAAAAGTCCCAATCAATAGACGTGTTCAGATCTTATAAGGCCGAAGTTGAAAATCAATTAGGCAAAAGAATAAAAACTGTTAGATCTAACCGTGGTGGTGAATACTATGGTAGATATGATGGTTCCGGTGAACAATGTCCAGAGCCCTTTGCTAAATTCCTAGAGGAGTGTGGAATTGTTCCTCAATACACCATGCCAGGAACTCCTAGCATGAATGGTGTTGTTGAGAGACGAAACCGTACATTGAAGGACATGGTTAGGAGTATGATTTGTCATACTACTTTACCAGATTCCCTCTGGGGAGAGGCACTGAAAACTGCAGCTTACATACTTAACAGAGTTCCCACTAATGCTACAACTAAAACCCCTTATGAAATTTGGACGGGAAAGAAACCCAGTATAAATCATTTCCATGTTTGGGGTTGTCCAGCTGAGGCAAGGCCTTATAGGCCAAATGAAAAGAAATTGGACTCAAGAACCGTTAGTAGCTATTTTGTAGGATACCCTGAGAGGTCAATGGGGTATAAATTTTATGATCCCATTATCAGGACTATTTTTGAGACGGGTAATGCCCGGTTCTTTGAGGATATTGAGTTTGGGGGGTGGGGAGATAAGGTTAGAGATTTTGTCTTTGAGGAAGAACATGTTACTCTTCCTTCAGTTGTCATTGAACATGATCAAGATATATTTATTCCTAATAATGTTCAAGAAACAACTCCAGTTCATGACAATCTCGAAAACATCCCCAATCAAGTACCTGAATTTGTTAATGAGGATCAAACTCAACAACCTCAAGAACCTGAGGTGCCATTAAGGAGATCCACTCGAGAGAAGAGAAGCGCAATTCCGGATGATTATATTGTATTTCTCCAAGAACATGAGGAAAATTGGGAATTGGTGGAAGAAATAATTGTCTTCCTCCAAGAACAAGAATCAGATGTTGGTTTTGCGAAAGATGATCCAATCAACTTCCGACAAGCCATGGAAACTTCCAACTCTCAAGAATGGATTAATGCCATGAAAGATGAGATGAAGTCTATGAGTGAAAATGACGTTTGGGAGTTAGTCTCATTGCCTGAAGGTATTAAACCCATTGGTTGTAAATGGATATTTAAAATCAAGAGGGATTCAAAGGGCAATGTTACAAGGTTTAAAGCTCGTCTTGTTGCTAAAGGCTACACTCAAAAGAAAGGAATCGACTATAAAGAGACTTTCTCTCTGGTATCCTCGAAAGACTCTTTTAGAACAATAATGGCATTAGTGGCACATTTTGATCTTGAGCTTCATCAGATGGATGTAAAAACTGCATTTCTCAATGGTGACATTGAGGAATCAATCTATATGGAGCAACCAGAAAACTTTGTTTCGGGATATTAAAAGAAAATGGTTTGCAAATTAAAGAAATCCATCTATGGACTCAAACAGGCTTCTCGTCAGTGGTATCACAAGTTTTAATAAAGTCATTATATCTTTTGATTTTCAACCAAACGTCAGTGATGATTGTATATACCACAAGTTCAGTGGGAGTAAGCATATTTTCTTGGTCTTGTATGTTGATGACATACTGCTCGCTAGTAACGATATAGGCTTATTGCACGAAACTAAGAGATTTCTTTCAAAGAATTTTGAAATGAAAGATCTTGGTGAGGCTTCTTTTGTATTAGGAATTCAAATTCACCGAGATCGCTCCAAAGGCGTTCTTGGACTCTCACAAAAGAGCTATATCGATAAGGTTCTCAAAAGGTTTGGTATGCAAGACTGGAAACCAGGAGATACCCCAGTTTCCAAAGGAGACAAGTTTAGTCTCATGCGGTGCCCTAAGAATGGTTTTGAATCTAAAGAAATGAGGAACATTCCTTATGCTTCGGCTGTAGGAAGTTTGATGTATGCCCAGGTTTGTACAAGACCTGATTTGGCATACATTGTTGGGATGTTAGGCAGATATTTGAGCAATCCGGGAATGGACCATTGGAAAGCAGCCAAAAGGGTCATGCGGTATTTACAGAGAACAAAGGAATATATGCTCACATATCGGAGATCGGATCAGCTTGAGATCATTGGGTATACCGACTCTGATTTTGCTGGATGTCAAGATAGCTTGAGATCCACTTCAGGCTACATCTATATTCTAGCTGGAGGAGCTATCTCCTGGAGGAGTATCAAGCAGACTCTTACAGCTACTTCCACCATGGAAGCAGAGTTTATAGCATGTTATGAGGCATCCAATCATGCAGTATGGCTGCGAGATTTTGTTAGTGGACTGCGCATAGTGGACAACATTGAAAGACCACTTAAGCTATTGTGTGACAATAGGTCAGGAGTCCTTTATGCTAAGAACAACAGTAGTTTGACCAAGGCAAAACACATTGGGGTCAAATTTAAAGCTGTTAAAGAACGAGTACAAGAAGGAAAGTTGTCTATAGAACACATCAACACAAACTCCATGATTGCGGATCCGCTCACTAAAGGATTACCACCCAAAGTGTTTCATGAGCATGTTGCTCAAATGAGTGTCAAATCAGTTGAGGATTATGAGTTTTAGTGGGAGTTTGTAATGTTTCTATATTTGGTTAACTCAAGTTTAATGTTATTTTCTGCAGAAATAAAGTTTAAAGTTTTATTGTACTCTTATAGTTATATTATTGATCTCAAGGTGGACCAGTTGGAAATAGACATTCTATTCCAGACCACACTTTATGTTATTTCCACGCTACACACCTATACTTGATCCATGTCGTTTATTATGTTAATATACGTGATCATTGATGGATCTAGTTATTCAAATATAACAAAGACTTCTTTGATCCTATGTGGATATAATTAATGGACCGGATTGATTAAGGATGACTACAGTTTGATAGCAAAATTTTGGAGCTCCTAAAGTAAACATACAATGCTAAGGATTGTGTGTATTCATGTGTATGTCGTCCAAGTGGGAGATTGTTAGATTATTGGACTTATACTACATGTAATATTCACAATATATTATTTATCGGGTTTAATTGTATGTTATATGCTATCTTATATTTAGGCCCAAAAATTAGTGGTCCTATGGATATTAATTTAAGTGGGCTAATAAGTTATCTAATAAGGTATAGGGCCCAAATGTGTAGAGACCCATGGGCTTGACCTAATCAATGATGGACTGATTAGGGTTAAGCACTCTCTATAAATAAGGGGTTATGGTCCCTAGTTGAACACGCCATTCCGTCTTTCTGCATCCCATCGCTAGAGAGATAATCCCGAGGGTGTGTATCAACTAGAAGACGCAAACCCTAGCCTCCATCTCCCGGATTCCTAAAGATCATCTCCCATGGAGTCAGGTACGCTTCCACTCAGTTAATTTCTCTAGATAATTTCAATATGAAGATTAAAGTATTATCGGATTTATTCCAACACATTATAATTAATCACTAACAATTATAAGATTATAATTATAATTGCTAACGGCAAACTTGGAGTCTTGGACAAATTCCAACAACTATAAATATTGATCATAATAAATTGAAACATAGTTCGTAGGATTCAATATAATTACTAATTTTGTTGGGCAAAGTGAAAGTGGGTTAAACCAATAGTACTATAGTAGGATATATAATGTGATACCCAGTGATAGAGTATATCTAGAGAGAAGTGAGAGCTAGAGAGAGAAGTGCAATAATATGCTTCAATAGAATGAATTTGTAACCCCCATAACTACTCCCAAGGGGAGTATTTATAGAGAAAAATAGGGTTGGGCTCCCAAGCCTTGGGCTTGGGAGGCCCATTTACAACTGGACCGTTGTTGGGCCGAATACAAAGCCACTAATGGGCTGTATAAATGAATAAGTATAAAATCCGATTCTGTGAGGTCTTCGTGGCCGACGAGGGCGTGGCCGACGAGGGCACGGCCGACGAGGGCACCCGGGTTCCTTGGACTCAGGACCATAATCCGAGTTGGCCCCTTTTCGGCCGACGGGGGCGTCCTGGCCGACGAGGGCGCCACTCTGTTGTCTTGTGCTTTCTGTTCTTCCGAGTATGTGGGTCCGGGGGCTCAGACCCATATACTCCATCAGGAGTCCCCCACTCTCTAAGCTGAGACGTAGACGAAGTGAAGGAGAGTAGATTCCTGTGCTTTAGTGCTTTTGGCCGATGCGTGCATCCCCAGCGTTCAGCCGTTGCGGCGCTGGCGTTGTTTCCTCTTTGGTGATCCTGTTCTGTGCTTTGGCCGTTACCTGTCCTTCGCTGTGGGTGGGGAGGCCGTTGTTTCCTTAAGGTGTTCATTTGAGGACGATAAGTGTCTTGTTTCAATGGCGGCCGTTGAAAGGCACGTTTCGCTTGGGCGTTGATGGTTGAAGTTTGTGTTTGGGCCGATGAGGCCACTGAAGTTGATCCTTGCTTCGAGGACGATGGCGTCCTTTCCTTTGGGTGGCCGATGAGGGTGCTCGTGCACTCCTTTTGGCCGTTGTTGATGACGTCATGTGCCTCTGGCCGATGTGTCCATTGTGATGCGTGGACGATGTAGCCATGCTTTGTGGTTACATTCATGTTCTTTGCGTTGTTGCTTTTTGTTTCGTTGAGGCCGATGTAGTCCCCCCAGTCCTCCACTGCTTCAGGCCGAAGAGTGTGAGGGGTGAAGGAGTTGTATGAGTCCCTGGCCGAAGCGGTCTCTCCGTAGTCCCCCTGAATCCAACCCTCATGGCGATTTTCTGGCCAAGGTAACCCTGTGGGAGAACCCTTGTGCGCAGATCGCTTGTAGAGAGTTATCATCAAGGGTTAATACGAGGAGCCGATGGTTGTGGGCTTCTTTGTTCATTTTGTTCTGTGGCCATTATGGGTGTTTGTTACGTTCCTGGCCGTTATCGTCTCCTGGCAAGCAAATGGGATGTGGGCTCCTGCTGGTACTTGTGAAGCCGGCACGTGTGTAGGCCGTAGAGTCTGCTTTGCTGGTGGGCTGATATTGATTTTGGCCCGTTGGTGACGTGGTGGCCTCCCATTGGCGACCGCTGATGTGGCCATTGGGAGGGTGCCACGTGTAGTGACCGTTGGGTGGGGGGTTCTATAAATACCCCTCCCCCTCCGACGAGAAATCACATTTGCATTCTGAATTGTCGAAGTGTTGGCCATTTTGTAGAGAGATAAGCTCCCAAGCTTGTTCTTCGTGTTCGTCGTTGTTCAAGGTTAGTGTTCATCGCGATCTTCCTCACTTTTCATATTTTGCTTCCTAAGCTAGTGATCTAGTGTTAGGTGTTTGAACACCCTTAGATCTTAAGTTAATCTCCTTAGGCCCGTAGTAGCAGTTATGAAGAGCTTGAACGAAGACTACTACCCTTATGACGACTAGCCCTCCACGAGATCACTTGACTACGAGGTGCTCGAGGAGTTCGAGGAGGAGATAGAGCATTTAAGTCCCTACAAATCCGAAGAGCCGGTGGATGAGGAAGGCGAGGACGAGGAGTCCGCCTCCTCTTCAAAGGGTGAGGACGTAGGTGCATCCCGAGTGGTGGACGGGGCGTCCACCTCTGCTGTCATTCCCTGCCCGAGGCCGGTGTCTGCCGTGAAGGGAGCAGTTAAGCCGAAGAGGGTGAGGAGGCCGAAGAATGGGCCGGGCCTCTCCTACCTGGATCTCACCAATATCTTTTTGATCAAGCCAGAGAGCAGTGCGGCCGACTATCTTGTTGCCCAGATGTACGTGGGGCCGTTCGGGCGGGTTAGGGCACCCAGGCCGACGGACCATGTTCTTCTTCCGCCACCGGGATACTTTGGAGTATACCCAATGAGTTTTGCTAAGGGGTTGAGGTTCCCCCTTCACCCTTTCATCACTGAGTACCTGGACATGGTAGGGCTTCCTCCGGCCTTGCTGACGCCGAACAGCTACTCCTTGATGGTGGGGTTTTTGCTCCGGTGCGAGGAGCTAGGCTACAGGCCGACAACGGCCCTCTTCATGAATCTGTACCAGATCGGCTGAGGAAGCCATAAGAACTGTGCGGCCTATGCTACTCTTCAACAGCTGCCGAAGAAGAGGAGCTTCACGGACTTGCCTTCGTCCATTCATGGGTGGAAGAGCAAGTTCGTTTTCGTATCCCTGGGTGAGAGTGGCACCGAGTTCCCCTCTCTCGGCCATACCGGGAGGTTCAATCTCCATGACCCGCCGAAGAGCTCTATCTTGGACGCTCAGGTGGAGGCTTTCCTAGAAGGGGGGCCGAGGAGCGTGAAGGATTACGTTACTGAATACAAGATGACCGCCCTCGGCTTCTTCAGATACCACCTGTATGGTGATAAGGAGGATGACCTCCAACTCTGGCCGAGGATGACCACCACATTTGAGGAGGCCGACGGCCCGAATTTGGGCATTCCTGCTGAGGCCGATGGTAATTCTTTCTTCGGCTTTCTGTCTTTATGTTTTGTCCTTTGCCTTACTAATCTGTTATGTTTTTCCTTTGTAGATTTTGCCATGGACCGGCGTTCCATAATGGCTATTGCCAAGGCCAAAGCGGCCGAGGAGCTGGCTGCTAAGGCGGCCGAGGCGGCCAGACGTGCCGCGGCCGGTGGGAGTGGGGCTACTACTGATGCGCCCCCAAGGCCTGCCCAATCGAAGAAGAAGAGGCCGGCCACTGACGGCCAGAAGAAATTAACTGAGGTCGGCCTGAACGTCTCCAAGAAGACGAAGAGGGCACCTTCTCCTTCCCCGGCTACCGAGGCCGGTACTCTGGCTGTTCCCAGCGTGGACGATGGTGGTCCCGTCGTGGACCTGACTGTTGTTGGCGATGCTGCCCCGTCGCTTCCTCTCGTCCAGGAACCGCGGACGAAGAGGGCTGGCAAGGAGATAGCCGGTGCCACCTACCAGAAGATGGTAGAATACCCCGTCGGCGGGGGTGTGTTCGATGATGTCGTCCTTGGCCACGACGTCCTGGCCCAGGCCATGCCGGCCAAAGATCGGACTTACTTGAAGAAGCTCGGGGACGTTAAGATTTACGAGGGCGGCATGGACCTCCTCGTACAAGTAAGTTACTTTCCTTCGTAAGTGTCGTTTTTCTCGTCGTCCGTGTAGAACCATTTGCCTGACTTTTGTTTTCCTTGTTTCTGCAGAGTGCCTTCATGCTTATGGAGAGCCACAAATGGCAATACCGAGAGATAGCTCGCTTGAAGGAGCTGGAGCAGAAGGCCGCCTCGGCCGACGAGGCGGTAGCTTGCCTGGACCGGCTCCGGGAGGATGCCAGGGCGTTGCAGGCCAGGGCCGATGAAGCCGCCGCAGCCAGGGACGATGCCCTGGCCAAGCTCGAGGAGAGAAAAAGGGAGCTCGAGGAGTCCCAAAGGGCCCTGGAGGCCGAGCGGCGCAAGAGCGAGGAGGCCGTTAAGGCGAAGGCGGAGGCCGAGGCCACCGTCGTGAGGGCTGCTGACGAGGCCGTCGAGAAGTTCCTGGCCGAGGGGTGGAAGGCCGATGAGAGGCTCCCCTGGTGCTACGAGGTGGTGGCCGCCAGGCTTGAGAGTTGGGGGATGAACTCCCCCGCCGGCCAGGAGTATTTCAGCCGAGAGATGTCCGTGTATTATAACCTGGGCCAGGAGCGGATGCAAAGGCTCCTGTGTCGGCGGCTCTATCGTGCTTTGAAAGCCATGAACTATACGTCTGGGTGGGCTAGACGGAACCTGAAGCTGCCGAATCTGATGAAGGATCCAGAAGAGCAGGCAAAGCTTCCGTTGTCGGAGCGGGAGTCCCCAATTGAAAGCTCCGGCCTTGGCGAGCCGGATTACACCGAGTTTGATTTTTTGGACGATGCCACAAGTGCTGCAGCCACCGCCGGCCAGGAGGCTGAGGCCGAAGAGGGAGCAGACGAGGCCGAAGAGCCAGCCGCAGATGGAGGTGCTCCAGAGGCTTGATCGGCTACTCCTTTGTAGTTAGTTTTCATTTTTGCCCAAATGATGTAACGGCCGAAGAGCCCACCTTTGTACTGAATTCAATATATATGAAAATATTTTGCTGTCCTGATCGGCTTTGAATTCCTTGCATGCTTGTTTGCTATTTGTTATTTCAATTCCGAAATTTGTCTAAGTGTCAAGGTCATAACTTGGGTGACCCGGGAGTGTCCGCTACGTCCGCGAGGTCGTCCACCCTGTCCGGTGGCCTGGTCGGCTTGTTCGTCGTTGCTTTGCTACCATAACACTTAGGATTTTTTCAGAAAATTTCCTAAGTGTTTTGGGTTCACTTGGATGCCTTTTTCCCGGTCTGGTGGCTTGGTCGGCCTGATCGTGTTGATGTAGTATCATAACACTTAGGATTTTATCAAAAAATTTCCCAAGTGTTTTTGGGTTCTTACAGTTGCTTCCTTGTGGCCTGGTGGCCTTGTCGGCTTGACCGGTGGTTCTTGGCTACCATAACACTTAGGATTTTTTTTCAAAAATTTCCTAAGTGTTTTTGGGTCCCTTTAGGTGCTTCCCTTTTCAGCCTTGACCGTGGTGTCCGCTTCGTCCAGGCGTTGGCTTTCTTGTCTTTTGGAATTTTCCCAAGTTTCTAACTTTAAGTGGTTGAGCGTTCTCATCGTCCTGGCCTGGGATTCATCATTTTTGACAAATGCTCTGGGAGGTTTCCCAAGTGTTTGAGCCAGTGTCGTTGTCGGCTTGTATCCTTTGTGTTGTGGTCGATAAGGGCACCTTCACCCTGATCTTTTGAACTTAGAATTCTTCTAAGTACACATGCAGAGGTGTAGGTAGCTAACGGCCCTGGGGTATAAAGGTACCCGCTTCGTCTAGAGTCCCTTCGTTTAGGTACTTGAGAATTTTCTAAGTACAGATGTAAGGCATAGTTGCTTCCTTGTGGTACCGCTGTTGGCTTGGAGGTGGCCCTTCCCTCATCGGCCAAGGTCTGGCCTTGTGGCCAATGAGGGGGCCCCTCGCTTTCCCTAGGAGATGGCTCTACCTTCATCGGTTGGCCATAGTACCTTCTTGAGGAACCTTTTTTTCTCACAATTTTCTCTAAGTGTTTAGTAGATACTTGGACACATTCCCAAAGATATTTCGCTTCAGCAACATCCTAGGTTCCGGTGCCTGCATCGGCTATCCGGGGTGCTGTAGCAAGTGTTGATTGTTTTTGATTGCTTGATTCCGCCGTGGGTGTGATAAGTGCCCGCGTCGTCCTGGTCATCCTCAGGATTGTGGTTCTTTGTTTCATACCAAGCGTTGGTGCCTCAAAGGACTATGGCCGATGAAGGTCACCTCTCGCGTGTCACCCAACCGATGCGGTTAGGGTTTTATAGGCGTGTGTGTCAGCCTTGATCATTCCCTTGTAGTGCGTGGACGTGTCGTCCACGTTACCTGTCAGTGGTACTATACTTGTATTCAACTGATATGTACTTGGCCTGGTTGGGCCTGAGTTTGTGGGGATTTCATTTTTTCATTGCTCGATGCCGGCTAGTGTGCGCGGCCGTCGGCTTCCCTCTTTTTCCCTTATATATATATATATATATATATATATATATATATATATATATATATATATATATATATATATATATATATATATATATATATATATTTTATTTCCGGGGAGTATCCTTCTTTCAGGCTTCGGCCGAAGGGTGTGCTCGTCCTTCGGCCGGTTCGGACTTCGTTTATAACGTCTGTGATCTCAGGGCGGGTCCCGTCGCCTATTTATGACGCGGGCTAGACTTTTGGTCGGTTTCCAACGGCTGTCGTTGCCCATCCCTGAGTTTTGGGATTTTGTCACCTCGGCCATGATTTCAGGCCTGTCGTCCTGCGTTCTGGCGCGTGGACGACGCGGTGAGCTTCCCGTTTCAAGACGTGGGCCGTTTGCGGGCCCCTCATCCTGGGGACATCGTCGGCCATACCTGAGTGTTTCACTTCTAGGCTTACGGGGCCAGGACGATGTGCTCTCTCAGCTAGGCCTGAGCCCTTCGCTGATACAAAATACAATGGAGTGCCTGAGCTTGTCGCTCGTAGGCTGCAAATGCAAGGGGCCATGTCGGCCAGACCTGTGCCTTTCGCTCGAAGGTGGCCGACGAGGGCACCTGCTAATGTTTTACTTTGAATTTCCAGAGAAAAAATCAGAACATGATTTTATTCATAAGTGGCTCGAGGCCGAGGGTGGCGTTCAATCAGTAACCCGTTAAGGGGTGAGGGCTTTGCCGTCTACACCTCCTTCGGATTACTGATAAAACTTCACCAGATGGTGTACATTCCATGTTCGTGGTACATTGGACCCGTTCGGGCGTTTAAGCTTGTAGGTGCCGGGTTTGACCACGGCACTGACGATGTAGGGCCCTTCGTACTTCAATGCTAGCTTGCCACCCTCTGTCGGCTGGCTTGCTTCCCTTCGGCGGAGGACGTAGTCCCCCACCTGAAATTCCCGGGAACGTACCTTGGCGTCATAGTATGATTTTACTTGACGCCGGTAGTTCTCTGCTCGGACGTAAGCTTGCTCACGCCTCTCATCAACCAGGTGTAGGTCGATCTTCATGTTCTCTTCGTTGGTGTCAGGCTCATATTGTTCCACCCGTCGGCTGGGGATGGCAACTTCCGTGGGAGCCTTTGCTTCAAAGCCGTAGCACAGGGCGAAAGGCGTTTCACCTGTCGCCCTCCTCGGCGTGGTTCTGTAGCACCACAGGATGTTGGGGAGCTCGTCGACCCAACTACCTCCTGCGGCCTGGAGCTTCTTCTTCAGCCCCTCCATAATTGTTCTGTTGGCGTTCTCGACCTGCCCATTGCCCTGAGGGTAGGCAACAAAGGAGAAACGATGCTTTACCCCAAACTCCCGGAGGAGTTCTTGAAAAGGGGCTGCCTCGAATTGGGTGTCGTTGTCTGATATAATCTCATGGGGGACGCCAAAGCGTGTGATGATGTTCTTGTAAACAAATTTTTGGCATCTGGCCCCCATGATGCTGACTAAGGGTTCCGCCTCGACCCACTTGGTGAAGTAGTCGACGGCGACGATGATGTAGCGGTTATTCCCGGCGGCTCTGGGCAGGGGGCCGACCAGGTCAATCCCCCATCTGGAAAATGGGATCGCGGTGCTGACGGGGGCGTAGTTGACAGCTGGCCGACCAGGGGCCTTCTGGAGTACCTGGCACGTGGTGCACTTCCTGGCCAGGTCAGCGCAGTCGCGTGCCATCGTCGGCCAGAAGAAGCCCTGGACGACGAGACGTCGGGACATGCTGAAAGGGCCCTGGTGGGAGGAGCATACGCCACAATGAACTTCCTCCATGGCTGTGTCGGCCTCGTCCTGGTGCAGGCATCGGAGGAGAGTGCCATTATAGGACCGTTTGTAGAGTTTGCCATCTTCGATGGTGTAGCTTGGGGCCCTGAGCTTGGCAAGTTTGGCCCTCTCCTCGTCCGGGGGCAGCTCCCCCGTTGTGATGAAGGTGGCGATGTCGGAAATCCAGTTCTCTGGTCGCTGTTGGACGCACAAGACGGAGCTGGCATGGATGCTGGACATGCTCAACTCCTCGATCTTGGCCAACTGGGAGATGTGCTCCGGGGTGTCCGAGCTGAGTTTGGAGAGGATGTCGGCTTCGGCGTTCTCGGCCCTGGGGATCTGAGTGATCTCGTGGGTTTCAAACGCTTTCAGCAACTCCTCCGCCGCTTGTTTGTATTGCTTCATCCGGCCTTCCTTTGCTTCGTACGATCCTTCCACCTGGCCCACTACCAGTTTGGAGTCGCACTTGATTTTGAGGTGCTTGGCCTTGAGGCCAGCGGCGAGTCTGAGACCGCTGAGGAGGGCCTCATACTCGGCTTCGTTGTTGGATACCCTGAAGTTGAAGCGGATGGCATAGTAAGCTCTGAATCCTTCAGGGGATATGAGGACGACGCCGCCGCCGCATGATTTCGTGGCCGACGAGCCGTCAGTGAACAGGGTCCATGTATCGTCCTGTTCCGGCCCGGGGTCGGCGACGGCCGTCTCCCTTGCTGTGCATTCGATGACGAAGTCGGCCAAGGCTTGTCCTTTGATGGATGGCCTTGGCTTGATCTCAATTTGAAATTGGCTGAGGAAAATTGCCCATTTCACCATCCTAGAGGAGCTGGTGGGGCTCCTCATGAGTGCGCCGAGAGGCTGCTGGGTCAGTACATGGACGGCGTGGGCTTGGAAGTAGTGCCCCAGCTTCTTCACCGTGTGGACGATGGCCAGCACCGTCTTCTCAATGGGGGAGTACCTGAGCTCGGCCTCCCTGAGTGTCTTGCTGATGTAGAAGATGGCCTTCTGCACCCCCTCGTCCTCACGGATGAGCACGGAGCTGATGGCCGACGTGCTCACCCCTAAGTACAAGAAGAGGGTTTCGCCGGCTCTGGGCTTGGAGAGCACGGGTGGGGACGACAGGTACCTTTTCAATTCGTCGAATGCCTCATGGCACTCCGTCGTCCACTTGAAGCTGCTGGCTTTCCGCATTATCTGAAAGAAGGGGAGTCCCCTCTCGGCTGGCCTGGAGAGGAACCGGTTTAAGGCCGCCAGGCGCCCCGTCAGTCGCTGTACCTCCTTGACGTTGCGGGGCGGCTCCATGTTGATGATAGCCTGCGTCTTCTCCGGGTTTATCTCGATGCCTCTCCGGCTGACCATGTAGCCGAGAAACTTGCCGCCCTGGACGCCGAAGGCGCACTTCTTGGGGTTGAGACGGAGCCTGAACTCCTTCATTATTTCAAAGATTTCCCGGAGGTCGTCGGCGTGGTAGGTGGCCTGCCTGCTCTTGACGATCATGTCATCGACGTACGCCTCCATTGTCCGGCCAAGGACCGCTCTGAAGATCTTGGCCACCATCCTAGTATAGGTGGCGCCGGAGTTTTTTAGTCCGAAGGCCATGACGAGGTAGCAAAAGATTCCCTCTGGGGTCATGAATGCCGTCTTCTCAGCGTCATCTTCATGCATGGAGATTTGGTGGTACCCTCGGAAAGCGTCGAGGAATGACATCAACTCGCACCCCGCCGTCTCGTCCACCAGATGATCAATATTGGGGAGAGGGAACGGGTCCATGGGGCACGCCTTGTTCAGGTCAGTGTAGTCAACACACATTCTGAACGTCGGCGGTTTCTGGGCGAGGACGACGTTGGCCAACCATGTCGGGTACTTCACCTCTTTGATGTGTTTGATTGATAGGAGCATGGCAACCTCCCCTTTGACGAAGTCCCGCCTGGCGGCGGACAAGTAGCGCCGCTTCTGCTTGACGGGCGCGGAGGCCGGATCGACGGTCAGCCGGTGAGTGATCACCTGGCGGCTGATGCCCGGCATATCGTCTGGGCCCCACGCGAAGACAACGGCGTATGACCGTAGGACGAGGAGGATGGCGTCTCTTTGGCCCTGGGGGAGTTGCTTTCCGACCCTGAGAACCCGCTCCGGCCGGGAGGTATCCAGAGGGATTTCCTCGACCTCCTCGGCCGGCTCCGCATGTGGTCTCTCCTCGTCCATGGCGATGGCGGCCGTGATGGTGTCTATCCTCTGGCCCTCTCTCTCGGCCGGCCTCGTCAGTTTGAGGTAGCATGCTCTGGCTATCCTCTGGTTTCCTCTGGCGTACCCGATGCCGTCGTTGGTGGGGAACTTCAGGCACAAGTGCTTCATGGAGATGATGGCCTCCAAGTCCTCCAGCGCTGGCCGGCCCAAGATCAGGTTGTGGGCGCACTGGAGGTTGACCACCATGAACTCCATGTCAATTTTGGCGTGGTGGGGGCCGTCACCGACCTCCACGGGGAGGACTATCGTGCCCTCGGCGTCGATAGAGTCCCCGGTGAAGCCGGATAACGGGGTCTTGATCGGCTTCAGCAGAGCTCTGTCCAGCTTCAGCTGCCTAAAGGTGTCCAGGTACATCACGTTGACGGAGCTCCCCGTATCGATGTAAGTACGGTGGATGATGGAGTCACCGATCTCACATCGGATGACGAGGGCGTCCCTGTGTGATTCCGTACCCGGAGGCAGATCCTTGTCGGTGAAGGTGATCGCCTCCGTTCGCTGCCTCTTCGGCTGGGGGGGACGTGGGACACCTCTCTGATGTAAAGGGATTGGGCCCATTTCTTTCTCTGCGTGGTGGAGTCCCCCCCAGTGTTCCCACCTACGATGAGGTGGATGTGATTCTTCTTCGGCGGGGGCTCTTCGAAGTCCTCGTCATCGCTGAGCCTACCAATCTCCCACTTCTTCGCAGAGGGTTCGCCCCCATGTTTGCCGGTGTTTACCCAAGTGTTCTTGCGTGGGCCACCTTTGACAAACTGGGAGAGTTCCCCCTGGCGAATAAGGCGCTCGATGGCCTTCTTCAGTGTGATGCAATCGTCGGTGTTGTGCGACGAGTTCTTGTGGAACCGGCAGTACGTGCCGCCCTGCTGGATGGCAAGGATCTCCTCGGCCGGCCGAGGAGCCTGCTCGATGAGGCCGTGCTTCTCGGCATAATCGAGGATGGTGCCGACCGGGTGGGTGAGGGTTACCCCCGGCCGTTCCAACCTCGGCCACCAGTGGCGGTCTTTCTTACTCTGTCCACCAGAGCCGTGACGGCCCTGGGCACCCTGGCCGGCCGGGGACGGGCCCGGGGCCGGCGAAGGATTTGTCTTCTTGGAGGGATGGCCCCCCTCTTTCTTGTGATTATGGAGCTCGTCGGCGTCGGCGTACAAGCCGCCGCGCTGGAGCGCCTTGGCGTACGACCTCGGGGGGTCGGTGATAAGGCTCCTAGCGTACGGGGAGCTGCGGAGGGCTCCCTGGTACAAGGCGAGGAGGGTGCGCTCATCGGCCCCCTCGACCTCCTCGGTCTCCCTCATCCACCGATCGATGAATGACCGGAGGGACTCCTCGTGCTGCTGCTTGACGGAAAGGAGGTGGGTGAAGTACTTCTTCGCGCGCTTCCTCCCAGCGAAGTGAGTGAGGAAGCGCTGGGCGAGATCCTGCCATGAGTCGATGCTCCCTTCGGGGAGCCCATTGAACCACTCATACGCTGGCCCCTCGAGAGTAGAGAGGAACCAACGACAGAGGTATTCGTCGGACGCGTTCACCATCAGCATGTTGTTCTGGTAACGGCTGAAGTGCTCGTGGGGGTCTGATCGGCCATCGTAGGACTTGATGGCGTTCCCCCTGTACTTCTCCGGGATGGGGGCCAAGAGGACCCTGTTAGTGAAAGGGGTCCTGGTCCTGACCTGGATGATGGGGTCACCTCACCCTTCGGCCAGCTCCCTCTCCAGGGCGCTAACCTTGTTCATGAGCGCGTTGAGGCCGGGGTCGTTGGAGGCGCCGGCCATAGGGGTGTTGGCCGACTGCTTGGCTTCCATCTGAGCCAGCCTCCTTTCCAGCTGGGCGATGACCTCGTCCCGAGGGTCCTTGGCGGCCGCAGCGGCGCCCGGCTGGTTCCTCATGCGCTCGTTGTGAGCCGCGTTGATCTGGTGACGCACGTCGTCCTCGTGCAACTTTCCCTTGCCCTTGTCCGGGCGGGGCTGGTCCGCTGTCCGGGACACAGACCCCAAGCTTTCCCTTGGCGAGCCAGGACGAGGATCACCAATCCGTCCCGCCATCCTCTCCGAAACCGGACAACGGCGCGTGTCACCTAGCCTATTGAAGGCAGAGGCTTTTCCACGCGCTGGGGTCTGCCCGGGCCGAAGAGGGGAAGCAGGGTGGGAGTGGGACGACGCCGTGTCCTGGGCCACCACCCCCTCATCGTTGCCTATCTGGACGGCCAACGGTTGGGGCTGAGGGGGTTGAGTGACGTTCCCCCCGGTCCTTGGCAAGAGTGCGCTGAGGACGGTGGAGTTCTGAGCCAGGCTGGCGATGATGGCCGACAGCGCGGTCTGGACCTGTGGATCCACGGACGGAGAGGCCACGGCCATAGGCTGGGCCGGGGTGTGATCCGTCTTCTCAGCTCGCTTCTTGTCCAAGCCGAGGCGGGCATCAGGGGCTCCGCCGTTGAGTTGGTTGCGGAGGTCCGTTGTGAGGTTGAAAGCCTCCTGGAAGAGGTCCCCTCCGCCGGCCTGGTCGGCCGTGGCGTCCTCATCGTGCTCCCTGGGCTCTTGGTCCTCAGGGATGGTTTTGCTGACGAGGTTGCGGTTTGACTTAGTTCTCCCCATGATCAGTGGTTAGCTGTGCTTGGTAGCGACGAAGGGTGCTAACTTGATTGTTCTAGCTCTCAACGAGAGTACCAAATGATAGAGTATATCTAGAGAGAAGTGAGAGCTAGAGAGAGAAGTGCAATAATATGCTTCAATAGAATGAATTTGTAACCCCCATAACTACTCCCAAGGGGAGTATTTATAGAGAAAATTAGGGTTGGGCTCCCAAGCCTTGGGCTTGGGAGGCCCATTTACAACTGGACCGCTGCTGGGCCGAATACAAAGCCACCAATGGGCTGTATAAATGAATAAGTATAAAATCCGATTCTGTGAGGTCTTCGTGGCCGACGAGGGCGTGGCCGACGAGGGCACGGCCGACGAGGGCACCCGGGTTCCTTGGACTCAGGACCATAATCCGAGTTGGCCCCTTTTCGGCCGACGGGGGCGTCCTGGCCGACGAGGACGCCACTCTGTTGTCTTGTGCTTTCTGTTCTTCCGAGTATGTGGGTCCGGGGGCTCAGACCCATATACTCCATCACCTAGTATATATGTTATATAAAATATAACATATATAATTGATTTGGTACGATACAGTGCTACATTCTTTTGGTTCCTTCGGTATTGGAACGAATGAGAAAGATTCTTCGATACGAAATCAGAAATCCCACAAGTATCATATTGCACTATATCTTACTAATACGATAAGAGGCTGCCGGCGCGGGCTTGCTTGCCACCAGAAGAGCCCTCTGTACAATAATGAAAACAGGTAACAGGTTACTCTAGTAGAAGTCCCAGTCAGATATATTTGTAATAATAAAATGAATGTCATTTACATAAATAACCCTCAATATGTATATTATTACACCCTCAAGCTGTGCGAGAGATAAAACACGCTAGTTGTGTCAAAATTAAATAGTGTAATGCACTTATCATACTGTGATACACAATGTCATCTGCAAGAAGCTCACCATCAGTGAGAGAGAGAGAGAGTCCAAGTTGTACGAGTAGCAAGAGGAGCGCGAACAACTTTGAGAGTGTGTAAATGTAACTGAGAAAGAATATCAGATATGTATTTTTGCTGAAAGGGAAACTAACGTGAGGACTTACGAACATCATGGACTCCTAAAAAATAATGAGGAACACCTAGATCTTTCGTGGCAAATTGACTAGCAATAAGCTGAATGAAAGAACGAATAAGAGAGGAAGAGTCGCTAGTAACAATAATGTCATCCACATATAACAATAAATAAATGACTGAACTATCATGATGGTAAATAAACAACTAATTATCAAATTTACTACATAGAATGTTACGAGTGAGGAGAGGACTCCTAAATCTATGAAACCAAGCCTGTGGGGCCTGCTTGAGACCAGAAATAGCCTTGCACAGTCTGCAGGAATGGTTAGGAAACTGAAGATGAACACAACCCCGCTGATGACGCATGCAGACTTCTTCAGTAAGAACAATACGAATCATGGTGGGCTTAATAACAGGATTGAAAGTCTTAGAAAATCATCACCAGCTTGCTGATTAAACCCTTATGCAATCAAACATGCTTTATGGTGCTCAATAGACCTATCAGAATGGCATTTAGTTTTATAAATCCACTAAGGTCCAACCTTATTTTTAGAGTTATCAAATGACACTAAATCCCAAGTACAATTAGTAATAAGAGTATTAAACTCATCACCCATCGCTTGTCGCCAAATTAAGTGCTTGTTAGCCTCATAAAACTAGAAATAGTACAAATGTCTTAGTGACTACTTAAAAATCGTAAATTATTTTGCTCAGAGTGTCCTAATCTACCATGTCAGGTGGGCCCAGTAGTGATGACGGAATATAAAACTAGAAGTGAAGACGGATCGCCCCCGAAATTTTGTCCTTAACAAAAAAGTTTTTTTATATTAAAAATAGCGACACAGTTGTTATTAGACAAAGTTTTTGGACTGAAAGTAAATTTAAATTTAATGTGAGTCACATTATACAGATATTTTAGCAACATTGTACAGCTAGATGAAGTTAAACCGATATCACCAGTATTAGCAATGGAAAGTTGAGTATTATTAGCAACATTAATAGATATGGGACCATTGTAAGCATATTTATTAACTAAAATATTTTCATTAGAAGTCATATAAGCAGATGCCCTAGAATCATGATACCACAAAGCTTCATTCGAATCACCACTAGGAGAAAGAAACGATGGTGTCGACTATTGAGTAAAACGAGATGGACAAGTAAGATCTGAATGACCTGCACAGAAACAAACTTGACAAATGATCGGTGGAGGATTAGACCCAAGAATACCCTCCGTTGATGGTAAGCCTGCAGGACCAGAGCTAATATCACAAGTATTGAAGGGATTAACATTTAAAGTGGACAAAATAGACTTACTTTCAATACATGTAGTGGGCAATCTAGGTGCGCCCCACCCCCTCAAACTTGGCCAAGAGGAGGAGCCGATTTCTGTGGCTGGTGGTGGTCATAATTCTGGTACCGCCCCCTGTCGCGGCCTCCCCTGCCGCGAGGGACGCATGCCGGTACCTGCTGGCCGATGACTCCAAATGCTTGATGAACACCTGTGTGGTTCTGTTGCCGATGAAATAGTACACGCTGTTCTTGCTCAAGAAGTATCGGATATGAGATATGAAATGAGAACTTTCCAGGGAACATCTTGATAGTGGTAACCTAGGATTCATATTTTGGACCCATGCCATGAACAATATACTGAAGTGAATCCTTGTCTGACACATGGGAATTAATCTCAACTAGGAAATCAGCCAATGTCTTGATATCTCGCAAATAATGTTGACAGACGCTTGAGTTCCATAGAACGGGCTAAACTGGCAGACACAAATCAATTTTGCAATCGTTCCCAGATATCAAAGGAATGTTTGACATCATGTACATCAACCAATACATCACGGGAAAGTGCAGCAAACAACCAAAACTAGATTGTTTGATCCACCCTTAACCAATGATAGTACCCAGTATTAACAGTTTGGCGATTATTAATTGTGACAGTGTACATGGAAGGTACCTGAATGGAGCCATCAAGAAGACAAACCTTGAGAAATCAAGAATGATTTAAAATGAGTGCGCCACATGAGAGATTACTCAATCGCCTTGAGTTTAATAGTTACAATTTGTGTATCATTGGTTATGTAAGAAACTTACTGTGCCAAGGACGCATTGGGGGAGCCAAAAATAGGAGAGTCAGGCGGCCTAGTAATACTCGGGGGACCGGTGAACGTAGGGAAGAAAAACTGTGATCCATGAAAGGATGGAGACGGTACATCCACAAGAGGTGAAGACAGAACACCGGAGAGCTATAGAAATTGTGGCACAGAGAATTAAATAGAGATTAAGCACCGGTTGATTTCCAAGATGGGGGCGGGGACATCAGAAACAACGACTCGAGGTGAGGCGGGACTGACAGTGACACAGACGGAGGTGCGGCGCCAGAACATGCGGCCGACGTTGTGAATGTCGACACGATCGTTATTAAAGAAGATGACGTGAAGTCAGACACCGGTACAAATGTCAAGGACAAAGAGGAGAAAGTTGTTGTTGATGTTGACGATGTGCATGAAAGCCGTGGAGGATGATGAACTAGAAGCACCGATGTTGTTCATGGTGGTGGTGGTCGAGGTCTAGGGTTAAGGAGAACTGATAAAAAAGCTATCCATATGCTCTTGATCCCATGTGTAATGCCGAAAATAGGTCACTCCAGTAGGAGCCCTGACAGATATATTTATAATAATAAGATGAATGTCAATTACAAAAATAACCCTTAATAGGTATATTATTACCCTCAGCCTCAGGGGTCACCTTGAGTTGTGACTATGGTTCTGGATGCCATGGAGGCTCATGCAGATGGATGGGCAGCAGGATCAGACGACATGCGGCACTGGCTACATCGGAGGCTCGGGAACCCATGCAGGGGAACAAATTATTTAAATACCTTCATAAGTGTAACAATCCATTTTTCACGTTTGTCAACAAATGACTCTGAAATTAATATTGATGGATAGTGTACTCTGAAATATCAAGAGAGAGGTCAGAGCAAGTAAGAGAGAGAGTGAGTATGGCAGCCAATATACAAGTTGTGTTCTTTACAATGGAAGAATTGGCTGCTATTTATAGCAGCCATAAATGCTAGGTGCGATAATGAGGGTACACGTGTCAAACATCTGAGGACTGAGGGTCACCTCAATCGGTGTGGCACCGGCATTTGCATGTGCACCGTATTAAATGCGGTGGTTGGACGTGATGCCGCATTGAATGCGGTGGTTGGACGTGACACCGCATTGAATGCGGTGGTTGCCTGTCTGTAAAAGGAATATTCGCCGAGAGGACTTGTTGCTGAAGGCATCATATAGCCGAAGGCGTCATGTAGCCGAAGGCTATCTACAGCCGAGGGCATGGCATAGCCGAAGGCTAGCAATTTAGCCAGAATTTCCTAGAAGCTTTGCAGGTCCATATCAAGTTGTCTCCTAGAATTTGGGGCCTTCGACCGTAGGGTCGAAGGCCTCCACATGTGCACCGTGGGCTTCTTCATGCTTGGGCCGCTACATTTGGGCTCTGTGTGCTCATCGGGCTTGATGGGCCCGTGTAGGAGAAGTAGGAGTATGTGAGCTGGGGATCCCTGGGCCATATACTCCATCAAATATATTATTCTCTATTAGTAAGAAGAAGAAATTGAGACAAATTTAACAAAATGTTTTAAAAAATAATTTATTACTGTGATCCCTCTGTCCTGCTATGATAGTCTCATATTTTCTTTTCGTTCCATCCCACTAAAATTGTCTCATACCAAATTTGATAAGGTTTATGTGATTCTAAATCATTCTTGCTTTATTTTTACTTTATTAATTCAATATCAACTATATAAACTAATTTTTCTTATTAATCACACCACCTCCTCATGTCTCAATATTAGTGGGTTGGACTGTTGGAGGTAGTAATACATTAATAAATAAAGTATTATTAAAGTAGAACATGTGAATAATGTAAAATTCAACTATGTTACATTTATTTAACAACAGAGGAAGTATCATCTAATCCTCACATATTAACTTCAAGATAAATCTGAAACAAATGATATATCTATATTATTTGATATTTATAGAGAGGAAACGGTCCAGCTCAGCTAGTCGACGACCAACTTTCTCTTATCGAAGATCTCATGTTCAATAATTGAGTTCGATCCCAGATCCCCCAGCTCCCTCTCTCGACCCCTTGGGGTAAAAAAAAGTACTACGTATATGTCTAGATATGGAAGTACTGGCGGAGCTACGGGCCCATCTAAGCCCCGATCAATTTCAAATTTAAAAATACTAGCTTTTAAGCCCGTGCGATGCACGTGCAGTATGTAATTTAGCTAATTTGAAATTTTATTTCTATCGGATCACATATAATGTGATTTAAAAGAAAAATAAACTTAGTCTAATATAGAGTCTGTTTGATAATACTAAAGTAAATAGAATTAACTTATTTTGCTGAAATTGATTGAATTCTGGTTAAATAGGTGGAATCTTCTCAATCATGAAAAATATATATGAAATATATTCCATTTGTGAAACAAAGAAAAAAATATATGAAAAAAGTAAAATTGGTCTTCTACATAAACATCTCAAGTAAACATAATTGTTATGAACCCAATAATAAAAAAATTCTATATTTTTTAATTGTTACTCAGATTTATGCGGCGCTTTGTATGCTCTTAAAAAAGTTCTTCTTTTATATATATACTAGAATCTCACCCGTGCGATGCACGGATGAAAATTTATCAATGTGTAATTGAACTCAGAATAAAGTGGTAAGAAGAGATACATAGTGTAATAAGTGTTTGTAGTTAAAGAGAGATTAAAACGTCGTTGAAGCTAAAAAGGGAAAATGTTAATTTTATAAAAGAGATTTAACATATGAAAGTACAAAGTGGGAAATAAAATAATAACTGTTCATAGTGAAACTACAACTTCTAAAAAACTTTTTTGTAAGCAACATTAGTAGTATGATCGATCTGTTGATCATCTTCATCACAAATTTGGAACATCCGATTGAGATATCTTATTCAAAAATTAAAATTTAAAATTAAAATCTCTAAAATTTCTAAAATCTGAACAACATAATGAATTACACCCATTAACATAAAAACCTTGAATTGGACATCCAAGCATAACTAGCTAATTACGACATAACATCCCTAACAACTAAAATATAAAAAACGTAAACCTACGTTATTTTAAAACCCAACATTTTAAATACGATATAAGTGATAGGAACGAACATATTATAAACCAATAAGCTAAATACCATTTGTGAAAGAGAATTTCAATTATATTAATTTTAACATAGTGAAAAAACATTTTATTTAAATAATATATACATATAAATACATATAAATCCAAATTTTATATTTTTATATAAATACATAAATTAGATAAAGTCAATGCCCTAATAAAAGAAAGTGAACCACATTGATAAATGACATTCATAATTACAAATAATAATGAATTATTAAAAATTTAATAATTAACGATTAACAATTATTAATAATTAATAGTTATTAATAAAAATTGCACAATTTTCGTATTTTAATAAAATATTAAAATGATAATGATAATTTTAACAACCTAAGAATGAGGATCATCTATATTACCCAGCCCAATTTCGGACCTGATTTAAAAAAGCATTGACCCAATTAGACAATACACAACCCAACAACCTGTATTTACTTCTGCCCAACAACCTGTATTTACCCTGCGACCAATATCTTAGACCATCGGTTCTCTATTCTTCTACGTTCTTCTCTCGACTTTCCCTCTCCTCCTTCACCGATATTTCTGTTCTCATCTGTAATTACATTGAACCGTCCCATTACTGTGAAGTAAGTGTCCATTTGTCCATTTTATAATTTTGACTATGCCCTAAATCTGCTTGCTTGTTGGTACGAATGTTTTTATGTTTTATTTTCGCAACTCGTCCATTAGACTGGATAATACATAGCGGATGCGTCCAAGTTGATTTTTGTATACCCTCTTTCCAAAATTTCGTCCTCAAACATTTCTTTGGTTTTCAATAGTCCTTGTGCATTTTTTGCTGATTTTTAGAGATCTCATATGACCGAGTATTGTGATAATCTTTTTGACAAAATTTTATTTATTTTTTTCGCATGCATGACATTTAGTACCAAGTTTGAGTTTTTTACAAAACCGGTTTCAAAGTTTTTACTAAGATCTGTAAATCTGTTGATTTCTGGACCGTTTGAGGATAAAAAAATCCAATCGGATATACCACTTGATGCCCAGGTCTGTCCAAATATCGGATCTGTGTTTGGTGGCTGATGAACATGATTTTTTCAATTGGTCTCGGTCAAGTGAATCGTTTTTTTGAAGTGACAAATACATACCATTATCTCTAAATATTTAGATTTGATGTATAACTTGTCATACATGAAGTTGGCTTGAGAGATAAGAATGGTGATTACGAATAAGAAAACAAATGTTGTTGTGTTCCTCACCATTTGATGAATCTGTTTTTTGAATCCAACTTCAGTGATAGCCTAATATATCTTGTGTAATTTGTTTTAAACTGGCCAAAACACAAAACATTATTTTCTATACCCTGTATATCTATTAAATATTTTTATAATTATCTAATAATTTTTCATTTCACTTAAATCGCTATAATACATATGCCGTATTCTTTAATCCATTTCTACAACCTGATTTTTATCTCCCCGCGTGAAAATTATTTACGGTTGTCATTCAAAATAACAAAGAGGAAACATTTAGGGCTCAAAATGATAGTACATACAAAAGGTAAAAATTTAGGACTAAAACGTTTGGTGGACAACTTCCCTGAGTCAACGACAACTTCCTTGAGGAACGACTACATACCTGTGATTTGTGCAATTGAAATATGTTCTGTGCTGCTGTGCGATGGAAAATGAAATTGGTCTATTTATACTGCAACTTCGCTTCTTTGTCATTAACGGATGGGTTTAATATCCAGTAGGCAATGAACACTACTTACCAACGGATATATATCTATTGCACCAATTTTTAAAATGTAGCTTGAGCAGTTGTAAACCATTTATTGTCATTGTACTTTAAAGATCACAACCAATATTTTGTACTACTCAATAAAATATGTGTACCTTCCATTAAATGCGTAAAAGTATTGAAAGGATATAATATCTGAAATTGAACTCAAACGTGTGGCACTATCCTGATGTGCTTGGATCTGCATTTAATATACCAAAAAGTTCTGAAAAGACTTGCTGCTACAAAACCTTTGATGCATGCGCCACCCACCTACTACAGTCCATTTCAAATTGACAAAATACGGCTAAAGCAAGAAGAATCTCTTAGGAATTCATACTTCATTGTACGTCCATCCCCTCTAGACCCGATTTAACCCTGTTGACCCGACTTGACCCAGTGGAAATGGGCGGGAAAATGACCTGCCTTTCCACTGCGGTTTGTATATAGTAAGATATTGATTCTTAATTATTGGTGCAAAAAGTTTCGTTTAAAAATTTTTCCGAACAATATTTTCTACGGGCTATATCCGTCACACTGCTCCGGCTGCCTATTTGGAAGATTTGAGGGCATATCGCCACTTTTGTTCATCGCATCATGGGGCATGGGGGTGTGATGCATCATAGATGTTACTAAAAGGAAGAAATATAACCAATTCCATCATTTGTAATGATGATTTAAAGCTATTGATACTTTTTTAGAATCTATTTGGTAACATTCAGAAAAATATGATCCGCTAACATAACTTTTTTTGTATAAAGTTTGAGATATATATATGTTGGGTTAATGGCCCAATAAGGGCCGGCCCATCAACCCTTGAAGATCACCTAGGAATGTGGAATGTGGAGCACCCGAGGAAGTTCTATTAGTAAGTTTCCCGGAAAAAAAAACGGGAAAACAAAAGGAAGTTCAGGTTATACCGTGTAACAGCAGAAGTTAATGAGAACGAGTGGACTTGGACATTAGCCTAAAAAGTCCCGTGCTTTTTCCCTTTCCGGGTTTCCACGATAAAATCATTGTGTACGTTCGTCGTCATAAAAACACTACGAACCTCCCAGAGGAGATAGACATCATCGTTAAGCAGCACCAACCCTCCGTACGGTACCACCGCCGCATTTAAGACCCCTCAAAAAAATCATAGGGGCACTGGGGAATCCCCAAAGGGGATAAACCCGTTCCGCATCACATTCGCGGCCGAGCCCAGCCCAGGATCCAAAGGACCGGGCCAAATGGACAGGTAAGACGAGCGAATGAAGGAACGAAGAAACGGGGAATCTCCAAAGGAGATAAACCCGTTCCGCATCACAATCGCGGCCGAGCCCAGCCCAGGATCCAAAGGACCGGGCCAAATGGGCAGGTAAGACGAGCGGATGACGGAACAAAGAAACGAGGAATGTCTAAAGGAGATAAACCCGTTCCGCATCACAATCGCGGCCGAGCCCAGCCCAGGATCCAAAGGACTGGGCCAAATGGGCAGGTATGACGAGCGGATGACGGAACGAAGAAACGGGGAATCTCCAAAGGAGATAAACCCATTCCGCATCACAATCGCGGCCGAGCCCAGCCCAGGATCCAAAGGACCGGGCCAAATGGGCAGGTAAGACGAGCGGATGATGAAATAAAGAAACAGGGAATCTCCAAAGGAGATAAACCCGTTCCGCATTACAATCGCGGCCGAGCCCAGCTCAGGATCCAAAGGACCAGGCCAAATGGGCAGGTAAGAGTGTAAGACGAGGGGATGATGGAACGAAGTTAAACCCCTCAAAAAAAATTAGAGGGGTACTTGGGAACCCCCACAAGGGATAAACCCGTTCTGCATCACAATCGCGACCGAGCCCAGCCCAAGATCCAAAGAACCGGGCCAAATGGGCAGGTAAGACGAGCGGATAACGGAACAAAAAGACAAAAGAATCCCAAGATGGATCAGATAAGGGAAGAAACCATTCCTCGCCAGATGAATACGACGATCAGCCGAAGGATAAAAAAATGAAGGATCCCAGAAAGGATCAAACAAAGGAAGAAGACTAATTCTCACAAAGGGAAGGAGGTCGTTCCTCGCCAAATAGGTTGGCAACGACGAATGGATGAAGAAGGATCGAACCAGGAATTAAAAGACGATCGTAGCAATTAAGTGCTGCATTTTATTCATCGGCTCTACCGACCAGAAAGTACATATCATACACGAGTTCGGAGTGAAATTAGGAGTACAAAATAACGGGAGCTATCATGTCCCATGGAGCTATCCTTGAATATAGATGTGTCTGCAAAAGCTTTCTATGAACCCAAACTGATGCCCGGCAACAGACCAAGATCGTTTGAAGGCCAAAGAGTTCTTAGAGTCGTGAGGGTTGAAGTAATCCACCTTCAAAACATTAGGCGCTATAAGATATATGGATTGTCAACACGGCCTGCTAATCAGTCGAAGAGGCCAACCAAGCTGCAGAACCTGACAAACTCCCTCAGCTACAAGACGGGTTGTCCGTCTTCTGAGATTTCTCCTTCAGAGCCCCCTCATAAGCCTCAGCAAATGAAGCATTGAAGCAAGCAGCTTCAGGATCAAACGGAGTGGGGAGATAACGCTCAAGGGTCGGAAGGTTGCCGGCCAAAAGGCTGATCATCCCCTTGGCAAAAGCATCGGTGGAGAGCTCCGCAAGGAATTCATGGCCTGCAGGGGTCTTCGATATCAACTCGATGTCGTCCTTCACCATGTCGGTGCTCTTAGCCAGGTACTCCCCAAAGCTCTGGGCGAGGCGCTCCTTCACACGAACATTCACGGCATCAACATAGGCCTTGGATTTCGGAAACTCGATGGACCCAGCTTCCTTGATATTGGAAACATCTACCTCAAAAACCGGAATGGCCCCCTCCGCGCCAACCCAGTGGAGCTGCATGTCGGATTTCTCCACGGCGGCCATCTTGGCACGAAGCAGTTGTAGTTCCTCGGCCTGCTTCTTGACCGTCTCCTGAAGAGAGGTACTCCCCTTAGCAAGCCCAATGGCGACGTTCAGGTCCTGCTGCATCTTATCCAGACGCTCCTTGGCCTTCCTCACCAGATCCTCGGCTTCACAATGCACCTGGGCGGATGCGCGCGCCTGTGCCTCATAAGCGAACCATGCCTTGCAGAAGTAAATGGCGGCCTTATTGAGGGTGCTAAGGCCGCACTCATGAAGATCCACCGGGCTCTCACGAGCGGAAAAATCACGGTGGACCCTTAACCCCAGAGAGCACCAGATGGAAGAGCCCGTCTGTCCAAACAGTTTCTTCAACTCCGCACGGGGACCCAACCCGGAGAACTCGATGATATCAGAAAAATCCTCGGGAACGGGCGGAGGAGGATCGCACAACACCTCGCCCGCTGAGGGAATGGGCTGCTTCCTAGGAGGGGAGGCGGCCTCGTCATCGGACCCATCAAGAACCACCACGACCTTGGAAGACCCATCCTCATGATGGGGATTCTTGGGCAGCCGCTCATCCCCAGCAAGATCTTCGGCCTTAGGCTCCTTCGGGCCCTAATCATCGCCGACAATTTGTTTCCCCTTGTTGGCATCAGCTCGACCCGAGGAGGGGGTTGCATTCGCACGGGGAACCATGGCGGAAGACCTGGGAAAAAGTCCTACACAGAAGAAAATACAAAAGTCAGAGCAATGCTTGGAATTCATAGTGAGAGAGTCCAAAACCCGGGCCACAACGAGGACGTACCTATGTCGGCCTTGTTCAAATTGGTATCATTCACCAACGAACGCAAGTTCTGGACCCCCTCATCGGCAATACGTGTGGCCTGCTCCAGCTCGGCCGAACTCAGGACCAGAGGCTCAAACTTGACGAGATAAGCATTCCACCGGTCAGAGAAGGGAGGAGGGGAGCCAACCTTGGCGAAAAAGAATCTCTCCTCCCCGCCGTTCAGGTTAGGGGGTTGTTGGAAAAAAGAACTCTCCAAGGGCGGGCCACGAGACTAAGATAACATGTCTGGTCGTACGGGGAAAGCCGGAAGAAATGCAGGAACAGTTTCATGGAAGGTTCAACCCCCGCATAGTGGCACCGAATAATAAAACCGGCAAGGACCCGGTGGGAGTTCGGGACGAGCTACGCCGGGGCGATACCTAGGCCCCCTAAAAAGAGAGATGTGGAAAGGCAACAACGGGAAGAGGAAGCCCGCAGCCACGAAGTCCAGATGGACGACTATGTGACCAGATAAATGCCGCATAGGATGACGGAGAAACCGTGCGTCCCAGTCCCGTGGGGGGGAGCAGCTGGGGAATCAGATTCCTCTCACTGGAAAGCAGACATTGGTGTTGACGTCGAACGAGGTGGAAGTTCAGAGAATAGCGAGGAGGCTGGGGGGCATCCCACGCTGGTAGACTGAGAGGTCATCCCCCAAGTTCCAACCGTCATCAGATGATCCTTCAGAACGGCCGCGGGGAGTTTGCATAGGGACAATGGAAGTCATGGCAAAGAGCGGATGAGAAACGTAAACTTATAGGGAGAGTTGGAGGCTTAGAGAGAGAAAGCAATCTGGCAGAATAACGACCAAGGAAGGAGATAGGACAATTCCCTCTTGGTAGCGGGGTATTAATAGGCAAATCACCGCTTTTTCCCGAATCAGGGAAGGACACGTGGCGGACCGTGTTTGGTACATCCTGCGGCTGGTGCGACGCTTCGAGATCCGTGCTACCAGATGCGCATGCCAAGGACACCTTCTCCGCAAAAAGACGAACGTCCCCATTCCCTAAAAAGAGGAAGGAAGGAATAAGTAAGAAAAAAGAACCCGTAGACGGAGTAAGGGGAAAGGGTCGTTACTCGCTAAAGGCAGAGAGGAACGGACAAGGGATGATGCAGATAAGCAAAATGAACCATCAATCAACAATGAGCAAAAGGGAAGTCTTTATTCTTCAGCTCTACTGGCCCGAACATACAAGTAAGCAAAGACAGAACAGTTATGGAATCACGCCAGGAAACCATGGGCAGGGGAGCGCTGGGCAGAGGACTGCGGCTCTTCGAGCTCGTCAAAAACAGGCTCGGGGTCAGGGGATCAGGAATCTCACCCCTCTGCACGGCTTCGATCCGCCACTGATCCCGATCAATTTTTCCCATAACCCGCCGGAGTTCTGCATCCTTCGTATAGTCCTCCACATTGAAGGAGGGACAGCCGACCAGAGGAAGGACACCCTTGAGGTCCTTCACACCCTCATAGTACCCCTTGGCAAAGGCGTCATCAGCAAGCTCTACGAGCCACTCATTACCGAGCGCAGTTGCCTTTAAGAGCCGCACCCCGTGAACCAAACGCTCCTTCTCCGGCATAGGCTACAGCTCGGCCTCGAAGACCTCCCCCGCGGCCCCCCCGGCAGTATTCATGCGCGGCCTTGAGGAATTGGGACGTCTTCTTGAACTCCTCAACATTAAGGACCAGGGTCAGAACGTCGCCAGAGGTGTCCCCGCCCTCAGGACTCGGAAAAAGGGTCAGCGGCAGGGACAAAGGAGATTCTGTGCTTCTCAGCTAGGGCCACCTTTGAAAGAAGATCTTGTTTCTCTTTATGGCTCTGGTCTCGGGCGGCCTGGAGCTCCTGTTGGGCCTGGACCATAGCAGCCTGGAGTTTTTCCATCTTGGCATGGGCAGCCTCCCTCAGCCGCACGGCCTCCCGCTCCTTCTTCAAAGCCGCATCAGTTTTCCTCTTGAGCTCGGCAACATCTTTCTCCCGAGCGGCCCTTGCCTGCAATAGTTTCAGACCAGCCTACAAGGGAAAATAAGGAATTAAGATGAGACAGATGGCAGACCAAGTAGAAAGAGGGAGGGAGAAGATGACAGGAATGTACCTCGAGGTTCAGAAGCAGGGCATGATCAACAGAATCGCCGGAAGAACGGTCCGACAGCTCCATCCCGGCCTGAAGGGCCATGTCCTTCCAGATCTCAGAAATCGGACAGCCTGCAGAGGGCACCACGGTGTTAGTGGGCTTGGGGCCGGAGGGCTTAACACGCTGCCTCTTCGTTTTCTTCCCCTTGTCCTTTTCTCTACCAGCAGGGATGGCGACACTGATCGGCTCCACATTCAGAACCTGGTTGTCTTCAACGTGTCGGGCCTCAGAACTCTGCCTAGTCATTACAGCGATCAGATGCTGCTCGGCGACTGCAACACGCTTATCCGCCTGAGATGTGGCGGAAGAGTTGGCTTCAGAAGACTGGTTGGCCCCTCGGGCCTTCTCCTGCGCCGCTCGTAGCGTAGCGGCCTTGGCCTCACGGCGAGCTTTCATGGCTTCACGATCCATCTGATCATGTGTAGGGGGAAGACACGAAACAAACAAACAAGAGTCTTAGAACCGGACGGCGCGAATCTCAAAGGCACTCACCTCAGGGAATGGACCGCCCGGGCCCACAAGATAAACACGAATGAATGCCAATCCAGGGATCACGAGCGGTACCTATCCCTGCATCAGAGAGAGCCTGGATGGTCAGGAATTCCTTAAGCCCCTTGACACCGCCCAGCCTCAGCTTATCTATGGCGTTTTGCAATTCTTGAGTCAGCTCCGGCGATGTTATCTTCAGGGGGTACCCGTTCCACCTCACAGGAAGTCGCTCGTCCGAATAGCGAAGGAAGAAGAAACGGTTTTTCCAATCATGAATGGAAGTGGGGGCGCCCTCGAACAGCTTTCTTTTGGGACGTGCGGCCACACTCAGAAATCCATCGGCATTTTGGGGGGCAACTTGGAAGAAATAGTGGAAAAGATCCAAACTAGGGGTAAGTCCTTGCGATTTGCAGCGAACAATAAAGGCGGAGATGAGACGATAAGAGTTCGGCATAAACTGAGCTGGAACAACGTTGTAGCAACCAAAAAAATCGAAATAAAACTGACGAAGTGGGAAGTGCAGTCCGGCCTTTACGGAATCCATATGCACCATAACCATTCCCGGACGTCTTCTGAAGAGATTTTCCACACCCCGGAGGCTGTAATAGAACGGTGGAGGGAGGAGAGTTTGCAGCTCCTTCAGGGCCCTCCTAGAGAAGACCTGATCAATCACAGCGACATTGGGGATAAGCACGAGGTGCCGGTGTTGGTCCATAGGGAAACCGAGCTTGAACACATGAAGGTCGTCCCCTTCTTCGGCCTCTTCACCGGAGTAATAGTCGGCAGGACGCTCCGCCTCCGCATCTGGGTGAACCACCGCCGCTGCGGCATTCTCAGGAACGGCGTCCATATCAATACCCCCCCTTACATTCAAAGGGCGGCCTCATTCGCCGCCATGTGGCCCACCACCGTGGAGGCGCTGGAGTGACCAGGACTACTTGTCCTCTCTGAAGAACGGGACCTAGAGCCCACCGCAGAGGAAGAACCGGCAGAAGAATCGGTGGAAGAACCAGAGCCAGTGTCCGATCCGGAGGAGATTTCCATGGAATAGGCCATGGGGAAAGATTGCGAGGGGAAAGAAGAGGAGTTAAAATCGAGAAATTACCTTTCAGAACTTGGAAGCAGAGACGAACGCGAGAACCGGGAACACTTGCAGGGGAGCGCCTGAATTTGCGGAAGGAAGCAGAAGATGGAAAATCTTTCCAGCGATCCCGTTATCTATAGGGGGATACGCCCCTCCAATGGCCAACCCACGGATGACATGTGGCAAGAAACGTACCCAAGGACACGTGTCACGCTGAGACGGACAAGTGCGAAATGATTAGTTTTACATCGGAAGTTGAACCGACCAGCATAACTGACACCTAGAGCCCCGTGAACAACGGCGGAGAAGCAACCGTCACATCGGGAAAGGAGGGCAGCGGTTCAAAGCAGTACGGTGAAAACGGTTACTTCCTTATATCCCGCGCAGGCTCGGAACATCAGAAGTGGGGGATTTGTGTTGGGTTAATGGCCCAATAAGGGCTGGCCCATCAACCCTTGAGGATCACCTACGAGCGTCCTACTAAAGGCCCAAGAAGAGGGTCAAGCACCAAGGGCCCGGAGACGTACGTAGTCCATCATCAGCCAGTACCAAGGCCCAAAGGTCGGGGGATGTATGTAGCCTATCACCGGGAGGTACCTAGGCCTTGGGTCCCTACGAGGTACTTGGGGACGGACGTCCCCACCTTTGCAAAGGGGACCAAGGGTGGCCCAAGGATAAGTCAGGGATGGTAGCCTCTCAACAGAAGACGAACGTCCTCTTTCCCCTTGATAAGGAATCAAGATCCCAACAGGAGACAGCGGCCAAGCCGTCGGGGACGAACGTCCGCACCCAATGGCGGGAAACCAAGATTCTGGCGGGAAGCGCATTAAATGCAGAAGATTTGATGGTTGGGATCATGTCGCTCACAGCCAGCCAATTCAATGCTCTCAACTACCCCTGGATAATATAAATAGCAGCATTTATTTCATTGTAGGGATTCGCAATTTAGCATTCAAGCACCCTAGCAGTAGTATCGGTTCTTAACATCTGTATCGTACGTTCGGTCCTTCGGCTTGTAACAGTTTGAGTGAGTAAATACAGTTGTGGCCCATTTTCCTGCTTGTTTTCCCGATCTTATTTGTCCTTTACCCATTCGAGACCCCCAGGTTACGTGTTGGGCATGTGGGTTGAGGGAATAAACCTCAACAATATATATTACATGTAAGTTTAGGCTACTTATCTCACACCCCTTCAAAGTAAGAGATATTTAAATTATTATGTCCTTTATTTAACACTAAATTTATATTTATGAAAGAAAAGTATATAATCATGGTTGTAAAATATGTATCAAGTTTTTATATAAAGTTGATCATATATTATACAGTACTACCTCCCATAGCAAAACAGAACGGTTATTTAGGCAATAATTAAATAAGTTATTTCGAGTATATTTTGAGAAATAATTTTAATGGGTATATATTATTATGCAGTCAGTATTAATAACCGTGATATTATAAATGCATTATTTTTAAGGGAAAATGGAAACTAATAATCCAGCCATTTAGCGGTCTTCTTGCAATAGTCCCACCTTTTGATTATTCATGAAGAATCCAACCTTTGCACCCCATCTTCATTCACTGGTCCCTGACCGATTTATGACCTGTTATTCCAAGTTATTTTCTTATCTTTGTAAAACATTATACCATAATCCCCGCCTTATAATCACATAATGTTTTGCAAAGATAAGAAAATAACTTGGAATAACAGGTCATAAATCGGTCAGGGACCAGTGAATGAAGATGGGGTGCAAAGGTTGGATTATTCATGAATAATCAAAAGGTGTGACTTTTATAAGAAGACCGCTAAAAGGTTGAATTATTAGTTTCTATTTTCCCTATTTTTAATATTTAACGATTAATTTATCACTTAAGATTGTTAATTGTTTCCTAAAATGGAAATGAGAACCTTTATATGGGACGTCCAAAAAAGAAAAGTCGAAACCTTCTAATGGGACGGAGGGAGTATTACATATAAGCAAAAAGGAAAAGGAAAATAGTCAAATAAGCCCTCCTGCTACTCCAAAAATGTCAATTAAACCCCTCAACAAAAAACACTCGATCAAACCTATGCACTCAAAAAAAAATCTCAAATTGGCTTTTTAGCCTGTAACCTTCCCGTTCCCGGTAAACTGCTAACGTGTGATATGATGTGGCTTTTTAAAACAAATTCTCTTTCTTTTACTTTTTCTTTCCCATCCCCTTTTCTTTTCGTTCTCTTTCTGGTTACTTCCTCTTGCGGGGTCAACCGTCGTCTTTCTTCCTCGCAAATCGCAACTCCACTTCTTTCCTCTACAGACTACAGCTCGCAGGCATTTCAGACGAGCTCTGTTTCTATCATGAATATGGTGAACGACTCACGCACATTTGAGGACCACAGAGACGTTGAGTGCATGGGTTTGATTGGGTGTTTTTTTAGTTGGGGGGTTTTTGGAGTAGTAGGGGAGGGGGCTTATTAGACCCATAACCGGCGGTTGATGGAGCACGCTACTTCACCTCATTGCTTGTGTGCAATATCAAATTAAGTACTCGTGGGAACCTACCTATACTATCATTACTTTAATAATAATGGTTGATGTTACTTGACCAACATCGTTAGCTTCAAGAAACTTAATCATCATTATGCTTTACATTGAAGTGCAAGTAATTTTCTTAATTCAAAGGATGAAGTAAGAAATGCTTTTCCCCATATTCACGAGTGAGATATATAAGGCTGGAAGGAAGAGAATTGGCATGGGGGTGATCAAGTCATCCCACCTCACCCTCTATATTATAGGTTTGTAATGGAGGGCGTAGAATTGTAGATGTTACAAGTCAAATCCAACTATGGATAATAAATTAGATTAGATGATGGGTTTGAGAATATTCACCCAATATTTATTTGCATATTCCAACGTCAGTATATATATGTTGACCCTTCTTATAACAAAAATATTATATTTAGTTTTTCTGTTTAGGTACACATTATTTCAAAAAATGAATTATCAATTGCAAAAATGAATTTTTCAAAATAATGTTGAAAAAATCCGAAAATAATCTTGGGTTAAAAGTATTTACGAAAATACTGCTTGGCTTGATCAGGGTTAGGCAAAGCCACCGAATTAAATGGCAACTTATAAGCTGTCAACTTGTATGGCGACTTATAAGTCGCCAATCTGCTTGGTGACTTTGCCTCTGCACCTCCAAGACACAAACAACAAAAATACAGCAGAAACAGAGCAGAAACCTACCAAAACACTAGGTCACAAACACAGTATAGAAACACAACAGAAACATGCCAACACACCAACACGGCAGAAACAAATGATTAAATAACTAATAACATAATACCCAATAGTTTGCAGGATTGAAAACATAATACTTTACATAAAAAAGTAAAGTATTTCAAAGGATTGAAAAAACTATTACAACATTCAACGTACATAAATAAATATAATAATGTTCATAACATAAGATGTAATGGAGACAGGCTACAAGTTTTCATGCTCTTCATTAGGGGTGGACTCGGGCCGGGCCAACCGGCCCAGAACCGAACCGGACCGGCCCACCATTGTGCGGGCCCAGACCGGCCCGGTGAACCGGTTGGTTGGCCGGTTCGGGCCACCCGGCCCGGTGGATTCTCGGTTCGGGCTCGGGCCCTTCAATAGGTGAACCGGCCCGGCCGGTTCGGCCCCGGGTCGGGCCAATTTTTATTTTTATTTTTTGAATTTTTTTAAGTTTTTGGGTTGGGCTGGGTATTTTGGACCATTTGAGGTGGTTAGGGTTGGTTTGGGGGTGAGGGGGAGGGTTGTGGGTTAAATAGGAAAAGCCCAAAAAAAAATATAACTGAGGCCCGGCCCGGACCCGGGGGTTACCCGGGCCAGTTCTGGGCCTCCCATACCTTGAACCGAGGCTCCGCCGGTTCAAGGCCCGGCCGGTTCAAGGCCCGAACCGAGCCCGGCCTGAACCGAGTCCATCCCTACTCTTCATGACCGTCTTCGTCATTCAAATGTGGTTGTGGGCGCATATGTCTGCATCGCTTATGTGGCTAAAGAACGACTCTATCACGGCTCAATGGCTGGGATGATGCAGCTGTACATGTAGATGTCGTAGAATACTGAGAGGAGATCATATGTAAAAAAATGGCGATAATTCACTCACCCTAACACATCAGAACACAACAAAGCAATACGAGATATAACATGATCGTATGTGTCCACATCATGCAGCTCACTCACTGTGACAGTCACACTCATGTATACATTGCAAAGTCCATGTCTGAAATGTGCAACATGAATTACTTTACTAGCACACTTGTCTTCAAGTGCACAGCCATCAGAATAGACTGATAATGGTGAGTAGGTTGCGTGAAAGAAGGGGAGACAAACAACCGTGTGATGGTTAATACAACATCCCACTGACAACAAGTTCTGCTCGCCTCTCCCACATAGAAATGTATCAGACATGCTTGAGTGACCAATCCTCTGTAGACTTCCCACACTTATCCATCTTATGAAGCTCCACACATGTGTCAACATATGCTGGAATGACCTGCTCATAGCTAAACTAACGCAATACACGATCTAACGAATGATGTTCAACAATGTCAAAACATATCAATGGAACACGTTCTTGCCATGTATCATAATGCTCTAGACCTGTCGGTAGCAAGTCCTCCAACATCGAGAGTGTATATGGCATCCATGTAATCTATTATATAAGAAAAATATTACTCCCACTCCTATTCATTTGATAGATAATGTTATACTATGTGCACCATACCTGATCATCCGGCATACGATCAAATGCATCCCTATAGTATCCGAGTCCAGCAGCCGATGATGTGCGAGAAAGATCAACAAATAGCCATATGACAAATCATGTAGTTATATTCATATAAATCCAAATAATACAAATATTCAACATAACATAAATAAAGACAGACTTCTAAAACATAACTACGCTCCAAAGGGTCCTCGCCACGTCGATGATGAAATGGGTTTCCATCTACCCCATGGTATTGTAGTATAACAGGCCGGCCTATGTGAATATACTCACATGACCAAGTCTGTTATAACAATAAAAAATCTATGTGCTCTCACTCCAACAACCTCGACACAACTGCCTATATAGATAAGCTAGAGTAGCATTACCCCGACTGAAGCCTACAATGACATCAAAACTCTCTAGCATTGACAAATACAACACCTGAACTTTACTACCACTCTTGTCAGCAAAAGTGGGAGCTCCCATCAACATCAGAATATATGCAAGGGAGTTTGGAGGAGCTTGGAGACCTGACCCGAGATCGGCTCTCCGATGTGCTGTCCATGCCATTTCCGAGTTAATCTTCGTCCCCTGCTTTGTTGTTGCTTTCGACTTTGCGGTCTTGCCTGTCAGTACTTCATGCAGCGTTGTCACTTTCATTTCAGGCCTTTGTGCTCGCTGCCTCCTGCTCCCATCGTTTAGACGAGGAGCAACAGGAGACCCAAGGTCTGTCCTCCAACCGGCCCAATCATAAGAAGATGGTGGCAGACCTGGAGGCCAGGCTGGCGGAGGTGGAGGTCGCCAGGGTCGCCGTTGTGTAGGGGGTCGGGGCCTGCAGAAGAAGCTGGATGACGCCGCCGTTGCTAACAAAGCCATAGAGGATGCGTGGAGATCCAAGGAGGAGGATCTGTCGAAGAAGGTGGAGGAGACTGAAGCTGCTGTCTTTCAGTGGAATGAGAGCGGACAATCCTAGTGATTCCAAAGTTACCATGCCTAGGTCCCCACAGCAGCAAGCCTCCTCTCATACCCCCGCTCCATCAATTCATGACCAACTTGAAGATTATGTCCTAGATGCATAATGGAATGAACTCATAGCAGAGTGTGAAGCAGACGACATGCAAATCACATCATTTTAGAGAGCTGCTGAACAGATGTGTTGCTGATCTGATTGGGTTCGAGAATGAAGAACTCAAAGCAAGGGAGAACTATAACCAAGCTCCAGCAGAGCTACCCAAGGTTATCAGAAGAACACGAACTCTTCCACTCACAAATGAGAAGACTTGGGAAAATATCATTATCACAGCCCCCTTCCAAGAGGAAATCAGAAAACATATACGGAGAAAACCTGAGAAGATCAAAAGAATCGATAAACTCAAAGCAAGAGGTGTTACCCATCTAAAAGGTAAGTTCGTACGAGGACATCTTAATATGCTCAACAACCAGTCAATGGGACGACAACACAAAGTTCTTAAGCATGATCTGACAACAAGCAAATTTTCCATTTGGGACATTTTGGAAGTATCTGAAGGAGATCACAGTGGATTCAAGTTCTCTATCTACAGGCTTCAATGTACTGATGGAACAGAATTTACCCGTCAGAAGAACGATTTATTCATGATCTATAGCAATGACATCTAAAATGTCAATGCTTGCAGGAAACTCCCCGTTAGAAAGAGCAAAGTCCTCAAAGAAGGGTATGAAGCAATTAGAAGGTTTATGTTGAGGCAAGTTCGAGTTCACACCATTCATGATCATCAGATGGCCCTTGAAAACAACATTCCAAAGGCAAATCTCACTAGGCCAAGATTACCCATTTATATATACAACTTTTATCAAATTTAATTTTTCTTGATCAGGTGACAGGTGGTATAAAATTTGTAATGTAGTTTATGAATATGTAAATTTTATTTACTAAAAATAATCGAGATCAGTTAACATTATGGTCAATCAAACGTCGTAAACGTGTGAGAACCTTTAAGTGGAACAGAGGAAGTAATTTGTAATATTTATAAATGCACTTCTATAATTTTTAATATCTATTTATAAATACGCTCCATAAATTTTAATATTTACAAATATACCCCTAGATCAGTATGTAACTTTGTTTGGTTTTATGTAGTAGGCGTATAGGTGCTACATAGGGAAATGGATATGGGTGCGGGGGCAATGCAAAACAAGTCTGCTCTGTCCTGTGTGCCGCAGTCGTCGTATTGTTCTATAAATTAGGCAGACGAGGCGGGCAGGCAAAATAAGAAGAGCGTGCCATACCCACCCAACAAGGAATTGAACTCAACAAACTCCGATCCCCCCACAATTACCAATGGCCCTGCCCTTCCTCCTCCTTCTCCTCTGTTTTTTTATCAGCAATGGCAATGGCAATGGCGGCGTGGCAGCCCTAGATCTGATCAACAAAACGTGCAAAGCAATCGCAAAGGCCGACCCCAACAACATCCAGTACGGCTTCTGCGCCTCCTCCCTCCACGGCGCTCCGGCCAGCGAGTGCGCCACGCTCCGGGGCCTTGCCACCATCGACATCAGGCTCATCCGCTACAACCTCACTGATACCAGGTGTTACATCAAGCATTTGCTGAAGACGAACCGCCACAACAGGGGCGGCCTCAGAATGTGTCTGGCCGATTGCCTCGACATGTACGCCGGCGCCATCCCCGACGCCAAGCAGGCCATGAAGGATTTCAATTCGCAGCGCTTCGCCGACGCCAACGTCCGCCTCTCCGCCGTCATGGACGCCGCCACAACCTGCGAGGATGGCTTCAGCGACATCAACGGCGTCGTTTCTCCCCTGACTAAGCGCAACAACGACACTTTTCAGTTGACTGCCATCGCTCTTTCTCTTCTCAATATCATCCAAACTACTGCCGCCCCCTAGCCAGCACCTTTTTCGCGCGCCTACAATTAAATTAAATTAATTAATTGTGCAGTGGATCATGGACGGATGGTGTTTTGATTTTGATGTATGTATCGTAGATCGCACTACAGTACTTCCTACTCCTGTTCAATCTTCATTTTTATGTATGTGTACTGTTATTATTATTCTTTGCAAGTAAGTACTCCGTATTAATTAAGGCAACTGCCCTTTGCTTCTTGAACTACCCCCAGTGGCTACAAAGAGGAATTGCATTGCCACTAACATGCAAACTATTCAGCCTTCTTTACACTTTTTATTTCAATTAATAGTAAAAAACCAAAATGTATTTAAGAAATTGCTGAGTAAAAGTGTTGTAAATTTCATAGTGAAATAGCTATATTTTTATTCTCTAAATAGAAGGAATTATTATCATGTTTTAGCATTACTAGACATTAAAGATGATACTCCGTATCATTTTTCAAATTTGGACGTAACTACTCTTATTTTGTGAATAGAAATATACTATCCTCCGTTCCGTTTTAATCGCAACATGTTGAATTTTACAATTTTACGCTATTATTTTATGAAAAATATTTTTTTTAAAAAATATTGTTCAATTCATCTCTTTTCAAATTTTCAAAATCTGATTTTTAATATTTTTTTACTAATAGAATTGAGATATAATTACGATCAAAGACGTGCGTTGGCAAATGTGAAATGTTGACAGTTGACCGTTGCAACTAAAAAAGAACGGAGGGAATACATATTTAGAAATTCTAAAAAGTTTTTGCTCATGTTTTGGGAACTTTCCCAATATATTTAGAACAGATCATTGTGATCTTAATCTCTACACTCCAATGCGTAATTCTTTAGCTTATGAAAACTCATATACTTGAGAAGTGAGTTAAAAGGAAATCATTTTACGGAATATATTTTAACATGCGACTGCATATAAGTAAAATTGCGTACACATGTGTGTGTGTGTGTGACGTTGTCATTAATAACTACTACGTACAATATATTAGTCTTTAACAATAAGATATCATCCCATATTAGGATGAACCTGAAAGAACCTAATCAAATATTAGTCTTGAACAATAATTTATGCTGGTATGTTGGGCCAAATCTATAAGGGTTGTATGCAATGCCTTCCGCAACAGCAGTGGCAGCATTGGATGCAATAAGATGCATGTATTCAGTGCAATATTGAGACGAAAGGTAACCAAATGGGAGAAAGTGGAAACCAAAGCAACTGTATAGCAATCAAGTACATTGTAAGAGCCTAATTACTAACTTTGAGCCTAATACAAAGAGTTTAGGCTCCCAAACAGCTTAATTACAACTTGTTAGGGTTTACAAGCCTCCCAAAAGAATATATATAGAAAAACATGGGTCAGATCGCTGATATGGCCCAATAGGCCCTACTACATAAAAAACAAATCTAATAGATACAAATGGATATGTAAATTGTGTGATATAATAAAATCTATTTACTAGACGTATGTAAATCACCGTCCAAGACCAATAGTCGTGAGATCGGTGGTCAGAGTCCCCCATTTTGAAATTTGAAGTAAAAGCTTGGACTCAATTAGAGATCTAGACTTCAGAATAACAATAGGCCAATGAACTGGGTGTGGATCAATTTTTTGCAAATGTCTCAAAATATCTATTTTGATCGTCCCATTTATAGGCTCAATCACAAACATTTGAGTCGCATCAAGCACTCGCACACTATTGAGCACAAATGTCCAAAGCTAATGGCCTTGTGGCCCTAATTGTTGACCATAAAAAAAAATTCATTATACGGTAAACGTGTACTCTGTCAAGCCTAAGTTTGTGGACAACTAATCGTCTCTATTTGATTAATCATACTCATAACTCAGTGCTTCTTATGAGTCCGGATTACTCGAACCTAATTACTTTCCTATGAGATGCAAGTATCACTATATTTGTGAAACTTGGTATTAAATCATTAAATGTGTCCACTAGAAGTCTAGAACTAACAAATTAAAAAAGAAGAAGAAATGATAATTACATGCTTACATTTTTACAGTCTTTGCACCTTCTTAATAAGCTTTGACGATAAAAGAACATTATTATTTACATTGTACCGAAGTGACAAACACTTCTCTTTGAAACTTTGACACCAACCGAAAATGCAGTGCCGTGCGACATTGAAGAAAAGGTAGTCCCAACTCCCAAAGCCTCATAGGCTGAGAGAGTGTTAGTTGATGGAATTGGATTCGTCAAAGTCATACTTTGATCACAAATGCTAATATCAGACATTAGGGAAGTGTTAAAACATAAGTCACGCCCAAACAACATTATGGGCCATGTTGTGAGAACATCACCCGAAGCAAATACAGAAAAACGAATGATTGCAACAGCATGAAAAATAAACCACGTCTGCAATATAAAGCAAATTACCAATGCAGAAAAACAGCTTACAGAATGAACAACTGTCCAGAATAATGATTATTGGATGATTTGGTTATGGATCAAGTTTCCACATTTCATGTTAATAAGAGGGATTGAACCCCATTCCCAAACTAAAACACCTTCCAGCTTAAAACCCTTAGCTTGACATTGGATGGTTATAAATATATTCAATTGCAAGTGAGCAAGAGTCGATCCTAACTGCTTCCTTATCTGGAATTTCCAGTTTGAACTCTTCCTCGAGAGCCATTACAATCTCAACAGTGTCTAAGCTGTCCAAGCCTAGATCATTCTGGAAATGGACATCAGGAGATACCTATAGACATTTGAAAAATTACATATGATAAAGAGCCCCATTTTAAATGGTAAAAAGCCCGGATGTAATCATGTAAATGCAGATATTTCTCGAGGATAAACAACAGACACATGCAAATGAATCACGCGAGGAATATGATCTAATTCCATGAAGCTGTAGCTTATGATCAAGGAGTTTAACCTCAATGGTTTTAATGCTTTTCTTCCTTGTATTTGGTCAAAGCATGAGTATCAATTAGAAGATTGATATTCACAGGGACATTATTGTCACAATTTTAAGTCTGCATCCTAACAACCTAATCTGTGAACCACTAACTCTCCAAAAACTAGAAATTACATACCAGACACAGCCACACAAGGACAAGACACATAGCGTGCCCTTGATGGATGCAGGGGTCAAATGTTTTAGGCATGGTCCAAATGTGATCAACAAAACTGACTCTGGAAAACTTAATTTTTTCAACATGTCGTTGATTTTAGTGCTTTCACTGGCAACAGAGTCAATAGGCAATATGACAACATGCATAAGGGACTTGATGCATGCATAGGAGGAGCATGAAGCACACTCCAGCGTACTATAAGGGTCCGTTTGGATGGATGTTTTTGGATGGGTTTGGAGGGGAAGACTGGCGACAGTCTATGTGCACACTTAGCCCTCCAAAACTTTATCCCTTCAGTTGCCTTATTCTTTCGATTTTTATTAAACTTACAGTATATATATATATAGATATACACTTAGGACTCTAAAATTCCTAAAAACCTACTCCTAAACAGAACCTAAGGATTTTGTAATGCACTAGGTGTTGGTGAAAATATTATTTCTGGCAGTTGTAGTTTGATGGCATTGATGTTGTGACCACAACATTGTCTCGGGCATTATGAAATACAAGAGCACCCTTCCCAAACTCATCTATATTACTCACTTGAGCCAATGTGCTCTCTTGCTTGCACGAAGAGCACATTCTATTTATGGAGGCAATACACCTCATTCTAGAGTTTTGAAAGGTATTAAGTAATGAGAAGAACCAGCAGACGACTTCCAACCTTAGTTCAGCAATTGGCCAAAGGGAAACCGCCAAAGGACTATACCAGTAAGCATGGTATCTTATTCTACAAGCACCATTACCAACTGCTCCTACATCCTCCTTAATTTAACTTTGTTTTTATTGCATGATTTACATTGTTAAAAGATGGTGGACGTAAAACTGGCGTGTATATACACTTAGGAAAAACTGGCGTGTATATACACTAAGTGTTAGGAACCTCAACCAAACGGTAAAACTGGCGTGTATATAAGAAAAAGAAAATAATGAAAGTAAAGCAATACAGGCGGCAAGACACTTCGAGTAGTCCCCTCTCCCAGTCTAATTCCAATTCCTGCCTGCCCTTTTCTGCTACTCCCAACTCCTATTTATAATATTTTCCTTATGGGCCAGCCTAAAGCTAACTAATACCAGGCCCCAGACCCTCTAATACACTTATACATTACTACAAATATTTAATATTACTCTAATATTCACTATGGGTCATCCTGAAACAGTCTCTCTGTACTTTATTACAGGGGTAAGGCTGCGTACATCCGACCCTTGCGGCACTGGGGTAATGACGATGACTCTAATATTCTTATTATTATTCTCCTCAGCCCATGATCATATCATATCTCCCCCTTGGACAACCACCTTGTCCTCAAGGTGGGTGATATGAAACAGCCTTGACCTTCAGCTTCATCGTCATCCTTGCGACTCTACCTTCCCAGTATTTCACGGATTTCTGAACCCTGCACTTCATTACTTGAACCTTCATGATCACTTCACTCACGTGAGCAAACCAGGCCTTTGCAATTATACCAAGCAGGGATGGAAAGGCAATGGTAATGATCTTAGTTTGTAACGCATAAGAAAGCCCTCTCAGCAATTCCAGTACCTCCAGCTTGGCCTAGGCATTAACCTCATGATTCCTTGCTAATTCTTTCTCCACACCCATTGTGGTAACCCATTCCTTCCCAAACTTATTTCCCATTGAATCCACAGCAGGTTTCAGCCCTTTAATTTGACCTTCCCCAAGGGTCCCAGCCCAAACAAAAGGAATAAAACGCTTCCCATTAAACATCACTGCCTGATGATCTCAAGCGTACAAAATCTCCCCTTTAGGCCCTACAAGTGGAGCATTCGTGACCTTTACTCTTGAAATAAACGGCATGAATTCTTCATTTCTTCTGCAACAACTAATGCTAGCGTCTAGCGCATTTGCTGCCCTCTCAACCTCTGCATATGCTTCTTCCAATTGAACCCTCTTGACACTTCCTTTCCATAAAGACTCTCTATACATTTCAGCTAGCCTTTCCCATGTATATCTTTCCACCAGGACAGATGTGATCCTGTCTTTCGACAGCGATCTTGAATTTTTCAGAATCTATGGATTTCCACGCAACCTGAGTTCTTCCGAGATTAGCCTTCCCTGTCAACTGTTTCTCCTGACCCTTTCCCATCCCTTCAATGATCTGTTTTTGGAAATTAACTTCTATATTTCCCAGACTGGATAACCACTCCATACCCCGAATCAGATCAGTGCCTTCCAATTCCAACAAGTAGAAGTCCCGTATAATCATGAAGTTCTGGACCCAAGTTTCCAAGCTTTCGCAGATGCCCCAATGAGAAATTTCTTCTTCATTTCCCAACTCAACTTGGAATCGTCTCTGTCCCCCCTTCCATGTCTGGCTTGATCCGGGATTGCCCCTCCCTTGCTATCAGATATTACTTTGTCCCCAAATGTCTTGTGACTTGACTTTCTCCTCCATTTTAGGCCTTCACCTCCATTCAGTGGTTTGCTCGACATACCCCTCTTGTTTTTCCACCCTCTTTTCTCCTTAATAGCAGCATTTTTTTCTTCTGGGAGCAGGGCCCTGTCCATCAAGTCAGCCAAATTTCATGCATGATACAGTTTCAAGTCTGCTCTAATCTCTTCCCGTAATCCATTCATGAATATACTTTTAAGCATCTCAGCTTGCATCTCTTCCTTTAAACTATTAATAAAAATGTCTTTGAACAGATCAGAATCCTTGAATCTCATGCTATCACCAATTCATATATCTCTTCATCTGATGCCTTTTTGTTCAAGTAATTTTCTAAAATTGGGAATAGCAGGGAGACATTTTTATTTCCCTGCTTGTTGATAATCAGTATACCCGTATTCATCATTCCTTCCCTAACATCCACATTAGGATCAGTCAGCGCCCTTGATGTTAGGAATGTCACGACAAAAGGAAGATCTTTGGTTCTAAGCACATCAGAAACAGAGTGTGAAGCCCATGCAATCCCTTGGCTGCTTATCCAACCATCATCAATGATGTCCTCATCAAGTCCAGCATCACGAATATACAATGAAAATAATGTTGATAGAGACTCCGGAATTGTATCAGGGTTATCATCTAGAGCTGCAGCAATTGCTTCAGCAGCAGCAACTTTAATGTTAAAATTGATGTTCGAAAGCGCTTTGAAGATTCGTGAATTATCAGTCCCTAATTCATATCCATAGTGATCCCATATGTCCTCTGCAGCTTAAGCAATTGTCTCTTCAAGCAAAGCAGGCTTTGAAAGTGAGCTGGCATCGGCCTTAACATTTTCTGCTCCTTCCGGATCATCTGTTGGACATCCCGTGGGTTGAATATCATCATCTGGATCTGGTTGACTGGTTCCTTGATAGATGGTTCAGCCGGCTTCAACTCAGAGTTCATTTTCAGCGATGCAGTCCCTGGCAAATAAACTTGAGCACTGTGATACTCGGAACCCTGATATGAAAGCTGCGAGCAAGGGCGATCGGTTTGAGAGTGCAAACTGGGAGAGACGATTTACGAGTGTGATCTGGAAGAGACGGTTCGCGAGTGTGAACTGGGAGAGTCGGTTCACGAGTGCGAAGAAGGAGAAGTCGTTCGCGACAGCGAACCAGGACAAGCAACGAACGATGATGCTGGAACCTTACTTTCTGACGGTCAACGGCTCCTGACTGTCCTCGATCGACCTCGGGATCGCCTGCGACGAAGTTGAAGCAACCTATCGCACATCCAGTCCTGCAACTCGTTCATCCTCGTTCTCATCTCCTTCAAATGATTTTCAATATTGTCCATACTCTTCTCCATCCGCGGTGATGTACAAAATTCCTCCATCTTTCCAGCACGTTGAAGCTCTGAGATGATCGATTCTGACTCCAGGAGCAATTGCTTTGATACCAATGTTAGGAACCTCAACCAAACAGTAAAACTGGCATGTATATAAGAAAAAGAAAATAACGAAAGGAAAGAAATACAGGCGGCGAGACACTTCGAGCAGTCCCCTCTCCCAGTCTAATTTCAATTCCTGTCTGCCCTTTTCTGCTACTCCCAACTCCTATTTATAATATTTTCCTTATGGGCCAGCCCAAAGCTAACTAATACCCGGCCCCAGAACCTCTAATACACTATTACAAATATTCATTATTACTCTAATATTCTTATTATTATTTTCCTCAGCCCATGATCCTATCAACATGAAGCCATGTGGGTGTTATATGCACTCTCTCATGTAAGCGCATTGCAATTTTCATTGGCCCAAGATGCCGCACATCATCAAACATATGCATATACAAACCCACGTGTTAGCTGACGATATATCACACCAAGGCACTTACTATTTCATTGTGGGATGCCATCTTCTCATGGACACTATACTGTTATGGTGACCAACTCAATAAGTATGCTCATTTTGGAGATCTTCCTGCTATCATCAACGTTTTCTGGTGAGTCACTTGTTCGTAGATATTATGTTTTATTTCATGGATAACCTAAAGTGGTTAATTCAAGTAGAGACTATCTCTTAATTAGCAAACTTCAGAGTAAGTTCTTTGAGTTCATGGAGTTCGAATTGAAGCAAAGTGTGACCTATCTCCCGGAGGCCTGGATTGATGCGCAGACTGGGGTGGTTAATCAGGGCTCAAACAAACATTTACATGCTGTTGAACGAAATTGAGAGCAAAACTTTGTTTTGAACTCCACATACTTGTTTTGATTTCTTGAGTTGGGCAGAGATTTGTTATAACACTAACTTCAATGAGAGCATCCATATGACTCCTTTCAAGACCTTAGGGACTAAACCACTAAGAGACGTCTGCCTCCAGTTATTTCCCACAGACAAACAAAATCCACGGATACACAAGCTCTGGATGCTCCTGTCATGAACAAGAGGGAGTTCTTTGTTTGTTTAAAGAATCATTGCGGCAAAGACAACATTGCATGACTCAGAAGGCCGATAGACACTGGTGTGAAGTGGTATTCTGTGTTAGCAAACTAGTCCTACTGAAATTACAAACTTTTTGACAGGTATGTGACTGCCGATGCTTCTATAAATATCCAAGTGATATTTAGGTCCTTTTGAGGTACTAAAACAAATTGGACAAGTAACAGTTACCAAGTTACCCCTAGATTCCTAGAAGCCTAGCAATCATCCTGCTTTTCACAAAACGTGGTTGCGTATTACAGGAGACCCATCATACGACTCATGGGGAAATTTAGAGTGATGCTGCAACACATCCTAGTACGTCTTGTGGTACCTGGATGATTCTACAAAAATGTTCTTGGAACACTAATGTACCAGGGTTTACGCCTTGAAGACAAGGTGTTTTCCAAATTCAGGAGAAGAGCAGGGGCTGGGAGTGATAAAAGTGCTTCTGCTGGTGACGAAGTCAGCAACCAAGATGGTAACATACTGACATACATGGGGGGCCTATTCGCATGTCTAGGGAAACGCACATAAAGCACACTCCAGCATACTACATGGATATTGTAATGCATTACTTGTTAGTGGCAATATTACTTTCTTTAAAAGTTTTATGAGTTGTACCAATCCCTATATTTTAGGATTGCTCTTAACATTTGAAGCCATTTATTTTGCGACTTATACAATCTTAGGCATTATGAAACACATGATAATTCTTCTCGAACTCCCTATTCTACTTCTGACTTGAATTTCTTATCGGGGAATACCCTTAGTAAGATATAGAATTCCGTAAATAAAGCCGTGTTTTTGTAGTTTCTGGTTGAATTTGATTTAAAATTTTATCATTATAACTGCGACAACATACCAACTAATATGATATAATAACGGTTTCTGGAAGCAGAAATAGAAAGGAAGGGATAATTATAGATTTGATACCTTGGAAGGGTCGACTTTGGGGTAGTTCTTGACGACGTCTAGAACTCTGTTGGAAACTTGCTCCCTGCTTAAGTGGTCGTCATGCGACGACATCCATCGTCTGGAGACCAGCCGCGAGCTGTTGGATGATAAGGCTTCGGTCACCGGTAGTCGGACGTGTCGGAGTACTGCAGCCCTCAACGCCGATGCCATTTGTCTTCTCATTCGGTTGTCTCGCTCTTTGGGACTGAACTTGTTTAGGGCTGTAAAAAATGATGTAGTGTTTTTTGGCAAAAAAATGTAGTAAAAAAATTGTTTCAAATACCCGTGCCCCTACAGTGGAATCCAAAAAGTGGAATCCAAAAAGTGGAATCTCAGCCATTCAGTCAACGAAGTGACAGTAGACTCGTATACTCGTGTGTGTTAGAGGTCCAGCCCATTTCAGATGATGTAATCTCCACACGGTCGCTACGGGATTCGAACCATGGTTGCCTTGATCCAAATTCCCACCACTCGACCAACTGAGCTACTCGTGCGAGTAAAAAAAAAGTTTCTTGATCAGGAAGGGTTTATTTAGGGGTCTAACTTGCGTACATTAAAATATAAGACACTGTTTGATGACACTGTTTTTTAGTTTATCAGACTTATCTGCCAACTTTTTCACCAAACGCGTAACTTTTGTTTTCGCGCGCTGAATTGTGTATAATAAGAAAATGTAAGGTTGTAGTTACTTTCTGGCTGTATTGGCTTAACTTACTGTAGATGACCATTTTAGCTATTTTTACATATATATTTTCTTTATTTTATTAATAAAATATATTTCAAAAATAATTTTTACTTAAATCAGCAGAATCAGCCAATGCAGCCACTTTAGCCAGAACTTCATAAATTTCGAAAATTCAGCCAATTTTCGTGTTACCAAGTAGGCTCTAAATCTAGAAACATTTGATAACACCCAAATTGATTGAATTGACTGATTATACTGATTTTTAAAAAAATTATATTAAAAAACGATTTTAAGAATAAAGTGAAGAAAAATTTAAATGAAAAGACAACTAAAATGATCATCTACAGTAACTTCAGTCAATACAGTTAGAGAATTAACTTCAACCTTACTTTTTCTTATTATTACACAATTCAGCGCGCAAAATAAAGAGTTACGTGTTTGGTGAAAAAATTGACTAATAAGCCTGATAAGTCGAAAAACATGATCACCAAACAGGCTCTAAATGTAAATTATCTTATATATATGAGAAAATACACACACACACCAAACAGGCTCTAAATGTAAATTATCTTATATACATACATACATACATATATATATATATACACACATACAGATATATATATATCTTATGCAGCATGATCGACCCCTCAACGCCATCGTGTCTAGTTCACGGTCAACCCCTCATCGTCGTCGTGCTCAGTTTACGGTCGGGCTCGCTCATTCCCTTCAAAGGATGGGACTGCCCCTTTATGCAGCACGATTGACCCCTTAGTGCCATTGTGTCTAGTCCCGGTCGAGCTCGCCCATTCCCTTCTGGGATGAGGATCGTCGTTTTATGCAACATGCTCGACCCCAGCGTCGTTGTGCCTAGTTTACGGCCCGGCTCGTCCATTCCCTTTCGGGATGGGGACCGCCGCCTAATGAATCATGCTCGACCCCGCAGTGTCGTCGTGTCTGATGCAAATGGTATACATCATACCTGATACATCATATCTCATACATTGCACTCGTACATTACATTCATTCACGCATTCATACATCACATCTCATACATTCATGCATATACACACACATTATGTTCGCCCTGTTAAGGTCCTAGGGTAGCAAACTCAGGTCGGGGTCCTTTACTCTCGCCTGATATAGTCAGGGAAGAACGTTCGGGGAAGAGCATCCCTCGCCGAGCCAGTCATGAGGGAAAGCGTCTTGCCGACATCTAATGTTCAAAGGGGCAGTCACTTGCTCATCTAGCAGGACTACTCGAAGACACAGATTCAAGGAAGATAAAGGAAGAGCGCGAGCAAGAGTATACTTTCTCAAGTATATTCGCACACTCACTACTCAAGAATTCGAGGGACTTGTGTTGAGGTATATTATCTCGGTCTACTACAGATTAGGAGTCCAACACATTACCCTAGTATGGAGCCCAATCGATGAGGCCTATTTCGGCCCACCCGGCCCGCTTTAGCCCATGCGACCCATTTCGGCCCATATGGACCATTAGGGTAGCTTTGCAACCCCTCCCTCTTCTCCTATTTAAAAGATGTTTTCCCTCCATTTAAGGGGGTGTCTCTTTAGATGTTTCTTCTTCCCAACTCTACTTCTCTCTCTAGAATAACTTGAATACTTCATTAGTGGGAGCTTGTATTATGTAATAATGGTGAGGAGAGCATTGGTGAGAATGAGAGTGGCTTGGATATTACCCCAAAAAGTCATGTGGTTTTCTCCCTTTCGGATTTCCACGTTAAAATAGAGTGTTCATACATAGTTATACATTTATTTACCCCACTTGTTTTGGTGGTTTGCCCACTCGGCTAAAAAAATACATTTATTTACATAGTTATGCATTTATTTAAAGGGCAGTTCGTATCAGGCCGGCCTGACGGGAACCGCTGTCAGGCCGAGGCCATTTGGGGCCCTTCCCGGTAGAATAGTTTGATGAAATGTATTTAGCATGATCTTCATCAAGTATAGTTTATGCATATCAAATTTAAGCTAAAAATTCAATCGGGAAGACATTGAAATAAATTCATTACAAAATATGTGCATTATGTGTGTGTGTGTCTCCTTATATAAATTGCGTAAGGAAGTTAGTTTGGGCATTTTTACGTTACTACAGCTCCAGATTGTTAACGTCGTTTACTGCTCTCCCTATAGAAATGAGTGAATGATGATTTTCCCATTTCATTCCCCATTTCACTCTCTCAGCGTTGTGAGGACTGAGGCATCTTCCGCCAAGCTACGGTTGCGACAAGCTAGGGTTGCGAGGAGTCTTCCCCCAACCCGAGCGTGAACTGAGGGACGTTGGAGATCGCATCATCCCTTACGTCTTTCGCCAACCCTTCCGCCCAGTCTGGGGAGGAGTATCAAGCCACTCCAATATCAAGCCACTCCAATAATCATCGATTGAACTTTAGCTAAGATTTATTCTTCCCTTTTAATTTGCTCTTATCTTTTAATTTGCCTTCTCTGATTTCTATTTTGTTTCGTTTTCATGGTAAGAACGAAAGAGCAACTCGGGTGGTTCTCATGGTTTTTATTATTCTTGTTGGATAAGGTATGGTGAGATTTCTGAATTTGCTTGGGTGCGTTGCCAAAAGGTTGTCTCAAATCGATGGGATTTCTGCTAGATTATAATTCAAATACAGAATTTAATTAAGACCCATGTTCCCCAACACAAAGCAAGTGCCGCTACAGAGAATTGTAAAGAAAATGAAATACGAATTGCAAGAGTTTCACAAATCTAGCTCAAGATCGACTTCTCTTTAATTGTACCGTAAACTTCTTGTTTCTTTTGTGTGTGTGTGTGTGTGTGTGTGTGTTTCAATCAAGATACTTACTACCTACATCTCCTTTAATTTATAACTTTGTTTGTGGCTTGAAATTGATTCAGGCATCTGTTATTGTTCTGTGCCTACCCTCACAGTGGGCTTTTAGCAGAAGAGCTAGCAGTTACCTGCTTCGGCAAGTAAGTATCGTATTCGAGCATGTGACCTGTTAAAGCATATTTTGTTGTGTATCAAGTTTGTCATACGTCTTGTAATAGCTTAGCCTTTATTATACCTTGTGCATTTATACTTTGTATTTATTAGGGTATAAAGGATATGGGGCCAAAGTGTCAGGCCCATATACCTGGCTGGAGGCCTTTACGCAAACCTGCCTGCGCATATAAATAGGCGCTTAAGGTTTAGGTTTGCGTTAACTTTGGCATTCGAACTATCAGCCGTAGAGCTCATCCTTCTGTAATCGTTCACGGTATATCAAAGAGGGTTTCACTGATCATCTTCTTCATATCATTATCTAATCCCTTGTTTGTATTATTGTGTTTATTATATCATTGTTGTTAGATCATTATCTTTGAAATAGGGACCAACATTTGGTATCAGAGCCGATCGAGAGTTCATCGATGAAGAACTGCTCTGTTATTTTTCGTTTCTTTGACATCCTTGTATATGCCTCTATAATCTCTTTGTTGATCAAAAATCTGTAAAAGTTATACTGTTAGAATCGCCATCTTCTAACGATTATACAACATATCTTATCTTTTCATTTCCGCAACTTTTCATTTTGAAAGTTTTCGATATAGGCTTCTCGAGATCGTGCTTTCGACAAGCTAAGTCTGCTCAAACAATTTTGGCTTGAAATCTTTACAGGGCTAATCGTGGGATCAAGGGCTATTCAGAACAGATTTCTTTTTCCAAAAATTCGATAATTTCTACTTGCAGGATTTCGATATTCAGGACTTCGATACTAGGTTCTTGAATTATAATTTCGACATCAGCATCTCGAGATCAAGATCTCAAAACTTGACTTCTCGAAATCTGAATCTTGATAAACAGGTTTTCGATATCTTGTTTTCGAATCAAGATCTCGACATTGAGATCTCGAAAAACAGGATTTCGACATCTTGTTTTCGAATCAACATTTCGAAATCAATTTCGACATTTCACTTCTCGATAGACTGATTTCGGCATTTTAAATCTCGAACCTCAACTATCGAAATCTAGGATTTCGAGGTTTTCACTTAGAATTTTTTTTAACTCTCGAACAATCAACCCCTTTTACAGCAATGTCGTCATATGCTATTGCACAAGGAAACAGCAGTACCCCTCCGGTTCTAAGGAGAAGTGAATATCAGATGTGGAGGAATCGTTTCTTAATCTTCCTTGAACATAAAGACAACTCCGCTGCAATGCTTGAATCACTCCTTCAAGGACCTGCTGAGTTGTGGATTTCAGTAGGTGGAAATGAAGAGAATAACCCTCCTATCATTCCTGAAAGGAGACTGAAAGTTCCATCAGAACATACCGAAGCAGATAAACTAAGGCTGAAAGCTAATCTCATGGCAAAGACATACTTGCTCCAAGCTATCCCAAACGAAATCTATGTGTTGATTGATAGCATGAAAACTGCAAAGGAGACGTGGGACGAAATCAAGAAACTGCTCCAAGGCACAGGCATCCACTAGTGTAGAAAACACTTTCTGTATGGGTTAAAAAACACTTTTTATGTCGGTTCCCGTAACGACATAGTAGCCAGCGATATAGAAAGTCGGGCACTTTTCATGTCGGGTAGTCGTACCCCTTATAGAATGTTTTTTATAAAGGTTACGAATTTAACCGTTATAGAATATTTTTCATGTCAGCCCAGTAATACCCCATATAAAATCCTTTTTATATGGGTTAAATCACCAACCGTTATAGAAAGTCGAGTGTGTGTGTGGGACTTGTAAATAGTGTGTGTGAGTTGCATGTGTTGAGGGGGAGAAAAATGTGAAAAAGAACAAAAGGAGTGTGTGTGAGTGGCATGAGTACATGGTGTGCGTTGCATGTGTCAAGGGGGAGAAAAGGCGAAAAATACAAAAACAATGTGTGTGAGTTGCATCTGTATATTGCGTGAGTTGCATTCATCAAGGGGGGGGGGGGGGGGGGGAGAGAAAAATATCAAAAAATAGTAGTGTGTGAGTTGCATTTGTGCATTTCAATGTGTTGCATCTTTCGAGGGGGGGTTTGTGTGTACAAAAATGCATTTTCTTTTCTTTTCAACTTAAAATTGTTTTCAAGGCAATCCGGGCCCAACACAAATCTTGGGCCTAGATGTCTACTCGCACGGCCTACTCTATGTTTTTCCGCATATTTAAAGGATTTCGAGAACCCTGACTCTTTATCGTTCTCTCCTTCTCCATCTCGAAGTCCGACATCTTCTCTTTGAACTGCTATCTTCCTCTCAAACTCTCTTTCATCTCTCTTCGTCTCTCTCTCTCTCGAAAATGAAATCAAAAGGTAGCCTTTCATCAACGAACACCTTTGTAAGGGTTTAGATCTGGTTTAAACGAATCTCTACAGACTCTGTTTTCACAAACCCTTCTCGAAGAACGAACGAAAAAAAGTGGAGGAATAAAGGGGGTTTAAAAGGGTTTTTGCTTACCATTGTATATTGTTTGTTGTTTTTGCAGGTGGTTCTTCGTCACAGATATTCGAGGCGATCTCGGGAATCATTTTCTCGAGGTTTAAAACTCAGGGATCTCGGTCTCGTCATTTCGACTTCGAGAAGGGATCTCGAGATTTAGATCTCGAGATCTTGATCTCGAGATTTACACCTCGAGATTGTGATCTCGAGATTTACACCTCGAGATTGTGATCTCGAGGTTCTGCCTTAGAAAATTTTTGTCGAAGTCCACCTGCCCCATTTTCTTGAAAAATTCAAAAAAACATCAGAAAATTCAGAAAAAGACAAAAAATAAAAGGACTTATGTGTTGACCCCATTCTTTTCAGTTCATTATGTCAGGCACAAATCAAGTAGCCATCGATGGCACCATTTATCCGAGGGGAGACTGGATCAAAGTGATTGACAATAACTTCCAACTTGACCTCAGAGTTTTTAAGTGTGAGGACCCCATCATACCGACAATTCTCAAGGGGCACTATCTCTGGACTGTCTTCCATAAAGCTCACCCGGTACCAGAGATATATTTACAACAGTTCTGGAGGCACATGCACTTCGAATCCAAAAAGGACCGCTTGAAAATAATGACCAAGCTCAACAACGTGCGAGTGATCCTGACGCCATCAACGCTACGGACCACTTTAGAGCTGCCGACACATGACACTTATGATCCTCTTCCAACCGTCAAAGATATGCTCAAGGACATAGAGGGTCTCGGCTATGACTCACTGCTCCCTCGGCTATCCAACTTCTGTGGGGCCAATCTCAGACATCCATGGAAGAGCATCTTCGGACGGGTCAACAAGTGCCTCTCACCAAAGCATGCCAGATTCGACTAGTGCAACAAGAAAATCCTCCGGATCTTCCATGGCATTGCATTCAACAGAAACTACGACATGGCCGCACTATTCTTCACTGAACTCATAGATCTTGTGAAGGCCAAGGAAAACAACAAGAGGGGCACAGTTCCGTATGCGAGATGGCTGAGCCTCATCATCCATGAAACCATGACGGCGCAGCAGGCTATTCCTCGACGTAGTAATGAGCCCCACACCTCGCAGCCCCTAAGCTCCAATATTTCAAGCTGGACAAAGATGTTGAACTTGGCATGGACATTCCAGACTACCTGCTCACCCTAGCCAATCCAAGGAATCCGGCCGTTGTCCAATACAAAGAAAACCTCCTGAAGAAGGTCCCTATTGTTCAGCGAAACCCAACTGAACCTACCCCGGGGACCAAGACGAGTGAAAGTGAGGGTCCTAAGAGAGCCCAAAAGCCACAGAAGTCAGTGGCACGTCGGCCCTATGAAGGAAAGTCTGACGACTCTTCCGAGAGAACTCAGACGGCTGAGGGCAAACCGACGAACACTGAGGAATCTGCCGATGAACCATCCAGTCCGGCTCACAATAAGACTGACGATGAGGCATTCGATAGCGTGGCCACCCAAAGTGATGACGGGGATGATAATGATGATGATGATGATGACGGCATTGAGGCTACCTATGCTCTAATTCGAAAAGGGAAAATGATTGTTGAGCCTCCGAAAAAGATAACTGATGAGGAGGCACATGCGGTAATAGAACCTCGACCCAAGACTTTCACTATAAAGGAGACTCAGCAGTCCAAGAGCGTCCACGATGAAATCAACCGATCCAAATCGGATTATGATGAGGGTGATCATGTCGTGAAGAATACTGAAGACATCGTCATCAGGGAGAAACGAGCAAAGATCCGCAACGATGTTCCTCCATCATCCAAGCTTGCGAAAAAACGACTCATCACAAGGAACTTAATAGACGGGGACGACATGGCCATTTTTGCCGATTGTGACCCATTTATCCACATAAGCTGAGCCGAATCCCTAAGTACAGGAGCCGATCTTTTCGGTTCCCGAGTTGAAGTCGCAACATCTGGCTGAACTGCGCACGCACAACCCTCTCCTAGCCACTCTTTAGCCTCCCAACAGGCTACGGTTTCAAAATCACGGGACCTACCCACCTCTCTGGTCCCCTCTGGATCAATTGAGAGAACTGGCGGCCAACCGCCCAAGGCCACAACCCCTCTTTTGACCACATCGAGTCTAGGTTTCACACTCCCCATATTTTCTGTTTTTCTAGAACACCTACACTATCCACTGCACAGACAGGTGCACACACCCTGAATGCAACGACCCGAATGCAAACGATGACGGTCAGAAGTTGAGGCAAGTCAGATTCTACGCTACTCATGATTTACAAATGGCTCTCGAAAACAATGTTCGAAAGGCAAATCTCACAAGGCCAACACTATACGGAGTAGAGCTAGAAAAATTTCAACCTTACCACATTTTTGAGGATCCAATCTCTATAATCTATCTCAATCATAAAGAGCAGAAGCGCCTCTTGTGGATAGAATACATTCACAAATACTGTGACGGGACCTTAAAAATCATTCAAAAGAAGTTGTTGCCTATCATGGAAAATTTTGAAAGAAGACTCGTTGATGCTACTGATGAAGAGCTGAAAGAGCATGACATATTAGAGACGATTCTGAAGCCCATCAACAAACAACTTGACAAGAGAAGGTCATTGAGGCAATATGAGCATGCGCTGAACATCAGGAAAAATTACTTCAAAGCTCAAAGATAAAACAAGACAGCACTTGATCACAAAGGGGGAGATTGTTAAAGAATATTTTGGTGTGTATCAAGTTTGGCATACATCTTGTAATAGCTTAGCCTTTTATTGTACATGGTGCATTTATACTTTGTATTTATTAGGGTATAAAGGATATGGGGCCGAAGTGTCAGGTCCATATACCTGGGTGGAAGCCTTTACGCAAACCTGCCTGCGCATATAAATAGGCGCTTAAGGTTTAGGTTTGTGTTAACTTTGGCATTCGAACTATCAGCCTTAGTGCTCATCATTATGTAATCGTTCATGGTATATCAAAGAGGGTTTCACCGATCATCTTCTTCATTTCATTATCTGATCCCTTGTTTGTATTACTGTGTTTATTATATCATTGTCGTTAGATCATTATCTCTGAAATAGAGACCAACATGACCTTTTATAATAAAGTTGTTGAAATTGAATGCCGAACCAATGTTGTAATGTTGTAAGTTATCGTAGGCAGATCATTTCCATTCATCTATATAATTGGGTGCAATGTTGTGTATGATGTAGTTATATGATGTAAGTTAATGAAATATATTCTTCTAAGCTTTAAATGCACGTGACAAAAAGATTTGTTATTTTTGGTATCATTATCAAAAATGAATAAACTGTCTTTAGTTGGGTGTAATGTTGTGTATGATGTAGTTATATGATGTAAGTTAATGAAATATATTCTTCTAAGCTTTAAATGCACGTGACAAAAAGATTTGTTATTTTTGGTATCATTATCAAAAATGAATAAACTGTCTTTAACTAAGACAAAGTTGAAACCTGAAAGTTAACTAAGAGGGCATCTCTTTCAATAGTTTAAGCGTTGAACCATCTATTTTTTCCTTTTAGCTTTTGATTTTACATTTGTACTGGCTTATTTATAATAAGATTATTCTTTATAAAGTTAGTTTATGATTTATACTTCTGTTAATAGTATTAATTTGTCATGTCTATTTCTCTATGCTGATATGAGTTAATATCTTTTGATTCAATAAAGGCATGATAAAGGTAGTGAAGCACCTGGAGTTTGATCATGTGTTGGTGGTGTCCTGGGGTGCTGTCAGTTTTTTTATCACGTGGAACTCATGAGTCAAGCTCATGGAAAAGATTATAAAACACTCTGGCCGTAACTAAACCTATTATGCTTTTATCGGAGTCTCCGAAAGAGAAAATTCTGTCGGTCACAGACCAACCTTTTGCTATGCATTCACTCCACCTACATAGGTATTTTGATTCAAGCAAAATCATTATTTTTCATGACTATTTAGTTCTTTTGCAATAATTTAATCTGAAATCAATGCCCTTGCATTGCTCATCTTGATGACTTCATTTCAAAGACAATTTTTTTTGTTATTTAAATTAAGTCACCCATTTTATACCACACTAGCTTATTTTATTTTGTTATCCAGCAACAATTTTACATTTCTACATTCTATGTATTTTCTAAAATTTGAGTTTTATACTTTTATTAATATGGTCTGCTCAAGCATATCCTTAATATAGTTTCTATACAAATCGATATATATCAATTTGAAAATTTTCTTAAAGTTCATTATAAAAAAATTAATGGTAGTTGGCTTAGACTTTAAGTCGTCCTTTTTGTTTTGGGAAAATGGAAACTAATAATCCAACCTTTTAGTGGTCTTCTTACAATAGTCCCATCTTTTGATTATTCATGAATAATCCAACCTTTGCACCTCATCTTCATTCACTGGTCCCTGACCGATTTATGACCTGTTATTCCAAGTTATTTTCTTATCTTTGCAAAACATTATGTGATCATAAGGTGGGAATTGTGGTATAATGTTTTACAAAGATAAGAAAATAACTTGGAATAACATGTCATAAATCGGTCAGGGACCAGTGAATGAAGATGGGGTGCAAAGGTTGGATTATTCTTGAATAATCAAAAGGTGGGATTATTGTAAGAAGACCGCTAAAAAGTTGGATTATTAGTTTCCATTTTCCCTTTTGTTTTTCAATTCTTCATATTTAATTGATAGCTCTCTTGCTTAAGCAAGAAAACCAAAAGAAAAGATAGATGAATGAAAAGTGAAAAACAAAGCAGGGTATCTTATGTTTGTTCTCTATGGTGATAGTTGTAGTGTCTCAAGTAGCTTCATCTGTCTCTCTCAGCCGCAGTGGTAGGTGAAACTGCCCTCGCCATTGAAGCTTTTAATGGTCCGCACCTCATGCCTCAATAACTCTCACAAAGGGCAGTATATCATCTTTTTAGAGCTAAGATTTCTCTCGCTCAAACAGTGAGGTCTATTATGTAATTTTACTCAGGGAAACTAATCTGCTACTCTGCCTCCTCCTCTTCAGCCTACCACCCCAATTTCTGTCCCTTATCTACTTTTCTCTTCTTCGGGCAACCTGCTTCAGTGGGAGATAGATTCTTGTTATGGAGTCCATAGGACCTCAATCGCAACTAAGAATTCTTGCAAGTCTTCACTCGTTCCCACAATCAAAGTCACATCGACTCTTTCTATTTTGCTGAACTTGCCGTGTAATGCACATACACCTGCTTATGTTTTGTTTTTTGCTCCTTCTGGCTCTGCTGCTTTCTCTAACCGTTTTTCCCTTTATTGGGGCACAGTCACATGAATGTCACTGCTTTCCATGAATTTGCCCTTTATTTTTTGTTTGGCTCTGTTGCACTGTGCCTATATTCATTTGGTTTTTCGCTTTTTTATTATGTGTAAATATTAATCACTCTTGTATCTGGTTTTATCATTACCATCGTTGTGGTTGGTTAGTTGATATTATGACCATTTACGCCTTCTTGCCTGTCACCTGATAAAGCCGTTTTTTCGTTTGTTTTTGGTTAATAACTACAGTATCAGTTTTTGAAGTACACAATAGTTTAAGTTTTATTTTTCCACTTTTTCAATAGTGTGTGTGCTACAAAATTTATTCCCACAGTTTGTGTATGGGTCAGCCCCGTGGGTCGGGTTGTCAGGACTCCTCAGAAGGAAATCATGAATGACATTTGAAACGCCGATGCGTGACATACAGTGAACATGCAGTCAGTCGTCCTGCTTCTGCCTTCACTAGAATTCCTTCAGGTCTGTCCCACACCATATAGAGTTCTTTATATATACTACAATCAAACACCTGTTTGTGATACGTTCTAACTTGTTATTCCTTGCTTTTTATCAAACTTGCCAACCTAAACACCCGAACAACCATATGCTTACATGTGATTCTTAATGTTTCCTTGTGCCTTTTACATACTCCCTCTTTACATTACTGGAATACTTTTTGAATGCATTCCATTTACTCCTACACTTATTTCCGTGAAATTTACAATCATATGCCTTCTTATTCCCTTCCTTGTGTATCCTTTACCCGTATACTGTGCTGCTCTCTTCATCCATCTATCTCATTACCTCATTAATTAATTAAAACTGCGCATCTTATTACTCATGTGTTTCACGTGTTCCTGGTTGCCTTTGCCTTGCTGCCATATTCAACTGTGTACCGGTTGCAGCGCCAGTTTCAGTATACCCCTCTGCGGGGAAATCCAGCGGGTCCCCTTCCATTAACATCAACGTTTACCGTCTTCGGACTGTGCCTGATTGCTTCTTCTGTGGTTCTCAACAACTTTAATATGAAGCTGCAGGTATGTGCTACAACAAGGGTGAAGTGATCCTTACTTCTACTGAAATACCAGAGCAATACACTTCAATTGATTAGATTGTTCACGGCCCATGACCCTTTATCAAAACACTTTCGTTCATGCGTGCACACATACAACAACACTTTTGCTTTTACATCCATTGGGATCTACAACTATGACAGAAACCTTTGTCGTACAAACCAGTGTATATATACGTTTAGAGTTCAAGGCCAAATATACCACTTTCTATAAAGAAGGTTCGGAAGAACAAGTTAAGTCAACTAGTACTGTCACCTTTGTAAGAATTTGTTTGGAAGAACAAACTATATAGTACAAACCTTTGTCATACTATATATACGTTTAGAGTTCAAGTCATAAAAAATCAAACGTGATGTGACAGGCTGTACAATCGTATGCTGTCCATCTGTCTGTCAGTTCGAATAACCAGGGTATATATTCGAGGATGGTAAATGACGAGTTTGTAAGTCATCTACAACAACACTTTTGCTTTTACATCCATCGGGATCTACAACTATGCCTCTCTTTTTCAAAACTTTCTACAAACAAGACGAGTTTGCTAATTTCCTTGTCGAAAATGAAATTCCCTTCGAGGCCCACATTCTGCTCCGCCACGTCGGTAATTTCACCTTTGACGTACTAACATTTGACACCACCTGATGCTACCTTCGACTCTACACTTCCTGGATGTATACTCGACGAGCACTTTGTCACGGTGCGTCAAAATAAATTCATCAATACTAACACTTATACGTAGTATAGGTGAAGTAGAGTTCGTATCCACAGGGAAAGGAACAATTCTCTTTTTATGAAACTTTAGTGAATAAAGGGGGTTTTTTAGTGATGAATGATTTGATTAAAGATGAACGACTTATATGAGATTTAATTCAAGAATAAAAGGGACTTGGCTTTGTTACTTTCCACTTGTTGATATATTTTAGTCGATCCTTGTTATATCTATAACTTATCCCCTCTCGAATACTCAATCGAGGAGTATCTCCAATTCATCGAGGGTAGTTATTAACAACGACCGTTCATTAATAACCCTTACTATTAATCAAATATAGAACAACGCCGTATACCGATATAATAGTAGCATTCAATCTTTTTTAACTCCTTGATGAAATCAATTAAGATTGATAACCTTAACACAACGGTTTCGGTTTTACTAACAAAATTGATCCCTCTTTAGTCTATTAACCACGACCATGCATTAATAAACCGAAGTTACTTACTTGTGAAACCACCAACGATTAACCATCGGTTCGTTGATCGTTTCTAGTAGTAATTAATGTCGGAACGTTAACTAATCGTCACTTAGCAACCCTCCAACATTAATATAGAATGAAATTAAGGGAAGAATTAATAATCAAGAGAAGAAGTTAAGAAAATAACTCACAACTTTAATAATCAACAAGCTTCAAGAGCGAAACCAAGAAATGGAAGTTTAGCTCCTCATTTGGAGACGAAACATGCTATAAAAATATAAGAAATGATATTCTAAACTGAGCTTAGGAGTATAGAAGAAGGGATGATTCAAAGTGAAGGAAAATGAAGCTATTTATAGGTGTTTTACAACACCTTTGGCCGGGTACCCGACCGGGTAAAGGGCCCACCCAACCGGGTGCATTTCAAGATCAGATAATCTTCCACTTTCTTGTGTTTTTGCACGTTAAATTGTCCCGGGTCAAATCCGACCCGACCGGGTGGTAGAGGGGACCCGACCGGGTCTGTGCAATTTCCAGTCACCTTCATTTGTTAAATCTTGCCCGACCGGGTCAAGTGTTTATGCCCGGTCGGGGTTCAGCTCTTGAATAGTCCAATCTCCTTTTGCTTCACTTCAAAGTCCTCCTTTTTAACACCATAATTCCTAATTCTACTTTACAACTCACAAATGGGGATTAAAATACAATTACAATTAAAATCAAACAAATGTTCTAAAATTACTAAAACGGTAAACAATCCACACAAATCAAACATAAAAACAAACATTTATGCATAACTAATTAGTGCATATCAAACATCCCCACACTTGAATCTTTACTCGTCTCGAGTAAATGCAATCCAAGGAGTCCTCAAATGATAAGATCATCAACCATCACATTTTGTTTTTAGAAACAAAATAATCACAAAGTATCCCTAACATAAAAAGAAAATATCAAGGGATCTTCAATTTCTTTTTCCTCATGCAACGAACTCTCTTTAGTAATCACCCTTAGGATCCTGCAAAATCAAAAGAAATACTTTCTCTCATTCTCTCATTTTGCCTAGGTGCCCTTTCGGGTTTTCAACCCAGCTTCCCACATTTTTCTTTAATAAATCTCACAAACTCACTCTTATTTTTGCTTTATTTTTTTTAAGCTTCCCTTTGTGGGTTTTCAACTTAACAAGTTTTTTTTTGAGAAAGAAACAAGAATGAAGAGTATGAATGTGAGCATACCCGAAAGATTCTCCCCTCATGCTAGTTCATGGCACTGTCCCTAGTGCTCGCCCGCATCGCCGCCATTATAGAATCCTCCATAGCCATGATAGCCCCCATAAGGCGTATCCTCATCCATGTGATCGCTTCCATCACCGGGACTTGGACCGCCAAAATAACCCCATTCAGTGGGATTATACTAAGAGGGTGAAGGAGGAGGAGTGGTCATAGATGCAAAGTCACCCTGGTGTGCTATGTAGGAGTAGATAGGGCCATAAGTCCTCCTCATGTCTTCTTGATCTCTCTGTCGGTCCTCCTCATACCGCTGCCAGTCTCTTTGTCTCTGCTCCTCTATCCTCTCGAAGCTCTGTTGTTGTTCAATTCTATATAGTCCAATATCTTCTCGAAGGTTGGTATAGTTGAGGTTGAGGGCAGACATGCTATTGAGCAGTTCTTGCTCAAATGGTGAAAATTGGCGAGCATTGGGTTGTGGTTGGGGTTGTGGTTGGGCTTGTTTGGTATGAGGGGTGGAGGTTCAAGTGCGGCTTGACCATGGTGAGGTTCCTGTGGTTGATAATGGGGTGGTATTCTACCGGGGAGACAGTAATGATGCCCATCACCGATTTGGTGATTCAAAAGGTCTAAGGGGAGGTCAAGTGGGGGCAATCGGAAAAAAATGTCTTCAGGTGAGTCGATTAACCAGTTGTAGATGTTAACCCCCCGGGTGTTGTGTGAGAAAATTTTACATCTTTGGTATTCTCCATAAACCGTTTTGTGCAGACAAGTTGTTTTGTGGTAATGGGGCCGGGGTCTACAAAACCATATAGTGTGGCTAAATGTGTGATTAAGCCTCCCATCACAATTGGCCCTGTGGAAGTTGCCACTTTGTTGAAGTGAGTCCACAGAATAGTGGCAACATCCACCTGATTCGGGCCTGGTAAAACAACTTGTGAGAGAACACAAACATCCCATATCCTTGTGTGATGGTTATTCGGTCTTCCGAGAAAACAGTTTGATAAAAATTTCAAGAAAATTCGGAAGACCGGATGTTGTACACGATTCACACTAAGATGACGAAAATCAACATCTACCTGACCTGTCATCCGTTGCCATAACTCTACACCCACAAAAGTGTCATAATCACGTTCTTCATCAAACAAGGGGAGGCCAAAATGTTGGGTGAACTCCCGCTTGGTTAATGAACGGTCCTCATTTAGCAAACGAAATTTGATTGTGCTTTCAGCATGGTCATCAATATTTGTCGTTTGCACAAATGAACTAAAAAATTCATATACCAAGTGTGGGTAGGTAACATATTGCATTTCAAACACCCTAAGCATTTCAGCATTTGTGAAGAGTTCACGCATAATGGTATCAAACATGAATGTCAATAGGGTAGTAAGACAAATGAAACAGGATTGTTTTACCTCCCATTTGGTTTGCTCTATGAAGCGCTGCTTTTGGTCCTCCGTGACGAAGTCCACACTCTCAAAGCCTTTCACGGGTGAGATGGCCCTATTACCCCTTGAAGAAGATGCCTTTGATTTTTTTGGAGCCATGAAGATTTTTTTTGGCTTTTTTGTAGAGTGATTTTCGGAATTTTGGTTGGGTGAAGCTTGGATGGTTTTTATGGGTATGGTTTTGAAGAGGATGATGAGGAGAGCAAGAATATGGTATTAGTTAAGGATTTGTGGCTTGAGTTCGGACCTTGAGTGCTCAAAAATGGGGATTTTCGAGCTTGGGGTAGGGTTTTGTGGGTTTGATTGATTTGGTGACTTTGGGAGGGATTTATGTGTATAGGATGTAAGAGTGTGTAAGGGAGATGAAGAATATGGTGTTAATTGATGGATTTGGCGTATAAATGGTGAGATTTCGAAGCTTTGAAGCTCAACAATGGAGGGTTGGGAGTGGTTTTGGTCGTGGGGAGAAAAGAAAATGGGGAAGAAAAGCTGCCCGCCCACACCCTTATCGGGCGTTTGCCCGATCGCCCGACCGGGTATAGTGACTGACCCGGTCGGGCGTAAGCTGTTCACCTGAGGCAGAGAGTTTTTGATGGGCCGCCCGACCGGGTATAGTGACTGACCCGGTCGGGCGTAAGCTGTTCACCCGAGGCAGAGAGTTTTTGATGGGTTGCCCGACCAGGTATAGGGGTCTACCCGGTCGGGCGGTTGATTTATTCTTTTTTCTTCATCTGCCTCGCCCGAGCGGTTGGCCGGGTGCTGTGTTTTAAGGTGTAACCCGACTGGGTAGGGTTTTATACCCGGCCGAGTCCAATCCCAGGCCATTTTTTTTCCACACACACTCTACCTAAAAAAAATAGGAAGAAAAACATACCGTGCATGGGTTGCCTCCCAAGAAGCGCTTTATTTAACGTCGTGGCTCGACGATATCTTCTGTTGTTCCTCATTCGTAGACCGGTTCAAAAAGGTCTACGACTTCCACGTTTTGGGTTGAAAACCCTCAAAGAAGGGTTTTAATCGCTGTCCGTTCACTTTCAGAACCTCTCCCGTCTCCAGGTCCTGAATTTCCACCGCCCCGTGTGGATATGTTTTGACCACTTTGTATGGTCCGGTCCAACGGGATCTCAACTTTCCCGGAAATAGATGAAGGCATGATTGGAATAGGAGGTCTTTTTCATCATGTTTAAAGTCTTTTCGTATGATCATTTTATCATGCCACTCCTTCGTCTTTCTCTTGTATATTTCCGCATTGTCATAAGAATCCAGACGAAGTTTTTCCAATTCTTGTAATTGGAGCTTCCTATGTACACCGGCCTCGTCAAGATTGAGGTTGAATTCTTTAACCACCCAATATGACTTGTGTTCTAGCTCTACGGGAAGATGGCATGCTTTCCCAAACACAGGTCTATAAGGTGACATACTGATGGAGTATATGGGTCTGAGCCCCAGGACCCACATACTCGGAAGAATAGAAAGCACAAGACAACAGAGTGGCGCCCTCGTCGGCCAAGACGCCCCCGTCGGCCGAAAAGGAGCCAACTCGGATTATGGTCCTGAGCCCAAGGAACCCGGGTGCCCTCGTCGGCCGTGCCCTCGTCGGCCACGCCCTCGTCGGCCACAAAGACCTCCCAGAATCGGATTTCATACTTACTCATTTATACAGCCCATTAGTGGCTTTGTATTCGGCCCAGTAGCGGTCCAGTTGTAAATGGGCCTCCCAAGTCCAAGGCTTGGGAGCCCAACCCTAATTTTCTCTATAAATACTCCCCTTGGGAGTAGTTATAGGGGTTACAAAATCATTCTATTGAAGCATATTACTGCACTTCTCTCTCTAGCTCTCACTTCTCTCTAGATATACTCTATCATTTGGTGCTCTCGTTGAGAGCTAGAACAATCAAGTTAGCACCCTTCGTCGCTACCAAGCACAGCTAACCACTGATCATGGGGAGAACTAAGTCAAACCGCAACCTCGTCAGCAAAGTCATCCCTGAGGACCAAGAGCCCAGGGAGCACGATGAGGACGCCACGGCCGACCAGGTCGGCGGAGGGGACCTCTTCCAGGAGGCCTTCAACCTCACGACGGACCTCCGCAACCAACTCAACGGCGGAGTCCCCGACGCCCGCCTCGGCCTGGAAAAGAAACGAGCTGAGAAAGCGGACCACGCCCCGGCCCAGCCTATGGCCGCGGCCTCTCCGTCCGTAGATCCTCAGGTCCAGGCCGCGCTGTCGGTCATCATCGCCAGCCTAGCTCAGAACCCCACCGTCCTCAGCGCACTCTTGCCAAGGACCGGGGGAAATGTCACTCCACCTCCTCATCCCCAACCACTGGCCGACCAGATAGGCAACAATGAGGGGGTTGTGGCCCAGGACACGGCGTCGTCCCACTCCCACCCTGCTTCCCCTCTTCGGCCCGGGCAGACCCCAGCGCGTGGAAAAGCCTCTGCCTTCAATAGGCTGGGTGACACGCGCCGTCGTCCGGTTTCGGAGAGGATGGCGGGACGGATTGGTGATCCTCGTCCTGGCTCGCCAAGGGAGAGTTTGGGGTCTGTGTCCCGGACAGCGGACCAGCCCCGCCCGGACAAAGGGCAAGGGGAAGTTGCACGAGGATGACGTGCGTCACCAGATCAACGCGGCTCACAACGAGCGCCTGAGGAACCAGCCGGGTGCCGCCGCGGCCGACAGGGACCCCCGGGACGAGGTCATCGCCCAGCTGGAAAGGAGGCTGGCTCAGATGGAGGCCAAGCAGTCGGCCAACATCCCTACGGCCGGCGCCTCCAACGACCCCGGCCTCAACGCGCTCATGAACAAAGTTAGCTCCCTGGAGAGGGAGTTGGCCGAGGGGCGAGGTGACCCCATCATCCAGGTCAGGACCAGGACCCCTTTCACCAACAGGGTCCTCTCGGCCCCCATCCCTGAGAAGTACAGGGGAACGCCATCAAGTCCTACGATGGCCGATCAGACCCCCAGGAGCACTTCAGCCGTTACCAAAACAACATGCTGATGGTGAACGCGTCCGACGAATACCTCTGCCGGTGGTTCCTCTCCATTCTCGAGGGGCCAGCGTACGAGTGGTTCAACGGACTGCCAGAAGGAAGCATCGACTCATGGCAGGATCTCGCCCAGCGCTTCCTCACTCACTTTGCCGGGAGAAAGCACGCGAAGAAGTATTTCACCCACCTCTTCTCCGTCAAGCAGCAGCACGAGGAGTCCCTCCGGTCATTCATAGACCGGTGGACAAGGGAGACCGAGGAGGTCGAGGGGGCCGATGAGCGCACCCTCCTCGCTTTGTACCAGGGAGCCCTCCACAGCTCCCCGTACGCTAGGAGCCTCATCACCGACCCCCCGAGGTCGTACGCCAAGGCGCTCCAGCGCGGAGGCTTATATGCCGACGCCGACGAGCTCCACAATCACAAGAGAGAGGGGGGCCATCCCCCCAAGAAGACAAATCCTTCGCCGGCCTCGGGTCCGTCCCCGGCCGGCCAGGGTGCCCAGGGCCGCCACGGCTCTGGTGGACAAAGTAAGAAAGACCGCCACTGGCGGCCGAGGCTGGAACGGCCGGGGGTAACCCTCTTCCACCCGGTCGGCACCATCCTCGATTATGCCGAGAAGCACGGCCTCATCGAGCAGGCTCCTCGGCCGGCCGAGGAGATCCTGGCCATCCAGCAGGGCGGCACATACTGCCGGTTCCACAAGAACTCGTCGCACAACACCGACGATTGCATCACATTGAAGAAGGCCATCGAGCGCCTTATTCGCCAGGGGGAACTCTCCCAGTTTGTCAAAGGTGGCCCACGTAAAAACACTTGGGTAAACACCGGCAAACATGGGGGCGAACCCTCTGCGAAGAAACGCGAGATTGGTAGGCTCAGCGACGACGAGGACTTCGAGGAGCCTCCGCCGAAGAAGAATCACATCCACCTCATCGTAGGTGGAAACACTGGGGGGGACTCCGCCACTCAGAGAAAGAAATGGGCCCAATCCCTTTACATTGGGGAGGTGTCCCATGTTCCCCCCAGCCGAAGAAGCAGCGAACGGAGGCGATCACCTTCACCGACAGGGATCTGCCTCCGGGTACGGAATCACACAGGGACGCCCTCGTCATCCGATGTGAGATCGGTGACTCCATCATCCACCGAACTTACATCGATACGGGGAGCTCCGTCAACGTGATGTACCTAGACACCTTCAAGCAACTGAAGCTGGACAGAGCTTTGCTGAGGCCGATCAAGACCCCGTTATCCGGCTTCACCGGGGACTCTATCGACGCCGAGGGCACGATAGTCCTCCCCGTGGAAGTCGGTGACGGCCCCCACCATGCCAAAATAGACATGGAGTTCATGGTGGTCAACCTCCACTGCGCCCACAACCTGATCTTGGGCCGGCCAGCGCTGGAGGACTTGGAGGCCATCATCTCCATGAAGCACCTATGTTTGAAGTTCCCCACCAATGACGGCATCGGCTACGCCAGAGGAAATCAGAGGATAGCCAGAGCTTGCTACTTCAAGCTAACGAGGCCGGCCGAAAGGGAAGGACAGCGGATAGACACCATTACGGCCGCCGTCGCCATGGACGAGGAGAGGCCACATGCGGAGCCGGCCGAAGAGGTCGAGGAGATCCCCCTAGATATCTCCCGGCCGGAGCGGGTTCTCAGGGTCGGAAAGCAACTCCCCCAGGACCAACGAGACGCCATCCTCCTCGTCCTACGGTCATACGCCGTTGTCTTCGCGTGGGGCCCGGACGACATGCCAGGCATCAGCCGCCAGGTGATCACTCACTGGCTGACCGTCGATCCGGCCTCCGCGCCGGTCAAACAGAAGCGGCGCTACTTGTCCGCCGACAGGCGAGACTTCGTCAAAGGGGAGGTCGCCATGCTCCTCTCAATCAAACACATCAGAGAGGTGAAGTACCCGACATGGTTGGCCAACGTCGTCCTCGCACAAAAACCGCCGACGTTCAGAATGTGTGTTGACTACACTGACCTGAACAAGGCGTGCCCCATGGACCCGTTCCCTCTCCCCAACACTGATCAGCTGGTGGACGAGACGGCGAGGTGCGAGTTGATGTCGTTCCTCGATGCTTTCAGATGGTATCACCAAATCTCCATGCATGAAGATGACGCTGAGAAAACGGCATTCATGACCCCAGAGGGAATCTTTTGCTACCTCGTCATGGCCTTCGGACTCAAAAACTCCGGCGCCACCTACACTAGGATGGTGGCCAAGATCTTCAGAGCGGTCCTTGGCCGGACAATGGAGGCGTACGTCGACGATATGATCGTCAAGAGCAGGCAGGCCACCTCCCACGCCGACGACCTCCGGGAAATCTTTGAGATAATGAAGGAGTTCAGGCTCCGCCTCAACCCCAAGAAATGCGCCTTCGGCGTCCAGGGTGGCAAGTTCCTCGGCTACATGGTCAGCCGGAGAGGCATCGAGATAAACCCGGAGAAGACGCGGGCTATCATCAACATGGAGCCGCCCCGCAACGTCAAGGAGGTACAGCGACTGACGGGGCGCCTGGCGGCCCTAAACCGGTTCCTCTCCAGGTCCGCCGAGAGGGCCCTCCCCTTCTTTCAGATCATGCGGAAAGCCAACAGCTTCAAGTGGACGACGGAGTGCCAGGAAGCATTCGACGAATTGAAAAGGTACTTGTCGTCCCCACCCGTGCTCTCCAAGCCCAAAGCCGGCGAAACCCTCTTCTTGTACTTAGGGGTGAGCACGTCGGCCATCAGCTCCGTGCTCATCCACGAGGACGAAGGGGTGCAGAAGGCCATCTTCTACATCAGCAAGACACTTAGGGAGGCCGAGCTCAGGTACTCCCCCATTGAGAAGACGGTACTGGCCATCGTCCACACCGTGAAGAAGCTGGGGCACTATCTCCAAGCCCACACCGTTCATGTGCTGACCCAGCAGCCTCTTGGCGCGCTCATGAGGAGCCCCACAAGCTCCTCGAGGATGGTGAAATGGGCGATCTTCCTCAGCCAGTTTCAGATTGAGATCAAGCCAAGGCCATCTATCAAAGGGCAAGCCTTGGCCGACTTCGTCATCGAATGCACAGCAAGGGAGACGGCCGTCGCCAGCTCCGGGCCGGAGCCGGACGATACGTGGACCCTGTTCACTGATGGCTCGTCGGCCGCGAAATCATGCGGCGGCGGCGTCGTCCTCATATCCCCTGAAGGATTCAGAGCTTACTATGCCATCCGCTTCAACTTCAGGGTATCCAACAACGAAGCCGAGTATGAGGCCCTCCTCAGCGGTCTCAGACTCGCCGCCGGCCTCAAGGCCAAGCACCTCAAAATCAAGTGCGACTCCAAACTGGTAGTGGGCCAGGTGGAGGGATCGTACGAAGCGAAGGAAGGTCGGATGAAGCAGTACAAACAAGCGGCGGAGGAATTGCCGAAAGCGTTTGAAACCCATGAGATCACCCAGATCCCAAGGGCCGAGAACGCCGAAGCCGACATCCTCTCCAAGCTCAGCTCGGACACCCCGGAGCACATCTCCCAGTTGGCCAAGATAGAGGAGTTGAGCATGTCCAGCATCCATGCCAGCCCCGTCTTGTGCGTCCAACAGCGACCAGAGGACTGGATCTCCGACATCGCCACCTTCATCACCACGGGGGAGCTGCCCCAGGACGAGGAGAGGGCCAAACTTGCCAAACTCAGGGCCCCAAGCTACACCATAGAAGATGGCAAACTCTACAAACGGTCCTACAATGGCACTCTCCTCCGATGCCTGCACCAGGACGAGGCCGACACCGCCATGGAAGAAGTTCACTGTGGCGTCTGCTCCTCGCACCAGGGTCCTTTCAGCATGTCCCGGCGTCTCGTCGTCCAGGGCTTCTTCTGGCCGACGATGGCACGGGACTGCGCTGACCTGGCCAGGAAGTGCACCACATGCCAGGTACTCCAGAAGGTCCCTGGTCGGCCAGCTGTCAACTATGCCCCTGTCAGCACCGCAATTCCATTCTCCAGATGGGGGATTGACCTGGTCGGCCCCCTGCCCAGAGCCGCCGGGAATAACCGCTACATCATCGTCGCCGTCGACTACTTCACCAAGTGGGTCGAGGCGGAACCCTTGGCCAGCATCACGGGGGCCAGATGCTAAAGATTTGTTTACAAGAACATCATTACACGCTTTGGCGTCCCCCAGGAGATTATATCAGACAACGGCACCCAATTCGAGGCAGCCCCTTTCCAGGAGCTCCTCCAGGAGTTTGGGGTGAGGCACCGTTTCTCCTCCGTTGCCTATCCTCAGGGCAACGGGCAGGTCGAGAACGCCAACAGAACAATAATGGAGGGGCTGAAGAAGAACCTCCAGGCCGCAGGAGGTAGTTGGGTCGACGAGCTCCCCAACATCCTGTGGTGCTACCGAACCACGCCGAGGAGGGCGACAGGTGAAACACCTTTCGCCCTGTGCTACGGCTTTGAGGCGAAGGCGCCCACGGAGGTAACCATCCCCAGCCGACGAGTGAAGCAATATGAGCCTGACACCAACGAAGAGAACATGAAGATTGACCTACACCTGGTTGATAAGAGGCGTGAGCAAGCTTACGTCCGAGCAGAGAACTACCGGCGTCAAGTGAAATCATACTATGACGCCAAGGTACGTTCCCGGGAATTTCAGGTGGGGGACTACGTCCTCCGCCGAAGGGAGGCAAGCTAGCCGACAGAGGGTGGCAAGCTAGCATTGAAGTACGAAGGGCCCTACATCGTCAGTGCCGTGGTCAAACCCGGCACCTACAAGCTTAAACGCCCGAATGGGTCCAATGTACCACGAACATGGAATGTACACCATCTGGTGAAGTTTTATTAGTAATCCGAAGGAGGTGCAGACGGCGAAGCCCTCACCCCTTAACGGGTTACTGATTGAACGCCACCCTCGGCCTCGAGCCACTTATGAATAAAATCATGTTCTGATTTTTTATCCGGAAATTCAAAGTAAAACATTAGCAGGTGCCCTCGTCGGCCACCTTAGAGCGAAAGGCTCAGGTCTGGCCGACATGGCCCCTCGCATTTGCAGCCTACGAGCGACAAGCTCAGGCACTCCATTGTATTTTGTATCAGCGAAGGGCTCAGGCCTAGCTGAGAGAGCACATCGTCCTGGCCCCGAAAGCCTAGAAGTGAAACACTCAGGTATGGCCGACGATGTCCCCAGGACGAAGGCCCGCAAACGGCCCACGTCTTGAAACGGGAAGCTCACCGCGTCGTCCACGCGCCAGAACGCAGGACGACAGGCCTGAAATCATGGCCGAGATGACAAAATCCCAAAACTCAGGGATGGGCAACGACAGCCGTTGGAAACCGACCAAAAGTCTAGCCCGCGTCATAAATAGGCGACGGGACCCGCCCTGAGATCACGGACGTTATAAACGAAGTCCGAACCGGCCGAAGGACGAGCACACCCTTCGGCCGAAGCCTGAAAGAAGGATACCCCCCGAAGCAAAAAAAAAATATATATATAAGGGAAAAAGAGGGAAGCCGACGGCCGTGCACACTTGCCGGCCTCGAGCAATGAAAAAATAAAATCCCCACAATTCAGGCCCATTTTGGCCAGGTACATATCAGTTGAACACAAGTATAGTACCACAAACAGGTAACATGGACGACGCGTCCACGCACCACAAGGGAATAATCAAGGCCGAAACACACGCCTACAAAACCCTAACCGCATCGGTTGGGTGACAAGCGAGAGGTGACCTTCATCGGCCATAGTCCTTCGAGGCACCAACGCTTGGTATGAAACAAGGCATCGCAATCCTGAGGATGACCAGGACGAAGCGGGCACTTATCACACCCGCGAAAGGATCAAGCAATCAAGAAACAACCTCTATTTGCCACAGCACCTCGGATGGCCGACGCAGGCACTAGAACCAAGGCTGCTGGCCAAGCGAGAGTTCTCTGGGAATTGGTTCAAGTGCTGGCCGACGAAGGTAGGACCATATCCTTGGAAAGCCATTCCCTACCCAGCACCTCATCGGCCACAAGCCAGACCCTAGCCGACAACGGTACCGCCGAGAAGTAAATGCCCAGCATTCACACTTGGAAAGCTCTCTTAAGTACTCAAGTGGAATAACCCTGGACGAAGCGGGTACATACATATTCTAAGGCCGTTAGTTACCTACGCCTTGCATATGTACTTGGAAAAAATTCAAAGTCCACAAGAATATGGTGAAGGTGCCCTTATCGGCCACAACACAGGGATGCGGGCCGACAATGACACTGGTTCAACACTTAGAAAATCACCCCCACCAGTTGCCAATAATGGGGAGAGACTAAACCCTATGGACACCACGATCAAGGGCAAAAGGACGTGGCCAAGAACCACCGGTCAAGCCGACAAGGCCACCAGGCCGAAAGGAAAGCACCTAAGTGGATCCCAAAACACTTAGAAATTTTTTGAAAAAATTCCTAAGTGTTATGAGACTACGTCCAGGCCGATCAAGCCACTAGGCCGTAAAGACAGCAGCTACATGGACCCAAAACACTTGGGAAATTTTTGAAACAAAATCCTAAGTGTTATGATAGCAAAGCAAAGAGGAATAGGCCGACCAGACTACTGGACAGGAAGGCCAACCTTACGGACGTAGCGGACACTCGCGAGTGACCCAAGTTATGACTTGACACTGACAATTTACAGAATTGAAACGACAAAAGGCAAACAAGCATGCAATGGATTCAAAGCCGAGAAGGATGGCAAAAATTCTTTCATTTAATCAATTCATTACAATGGGGGGCACTTCGGCCGTTACATAATTTGGCGACAAATGAAAAGCTAATTACAGTAGGGAATAGCCGATCAAGCCTCCATGGCACCTTCATCCGCGGCGGGCTCTTCAACCTCGTCGGCTCCCTCCTCGTCGGCCTCATCGGCCTCAGCTTCTTGGCCGGCAGCGGCACTGGTGGCATCGTCTAAGAAATCAAATTCAGTATAATCCGGCTCGCCAAGGCCGGAGCTTTCTATGGGGGACTCTCGCTCCGACAGCGGAAGCTTGGCCTGCTCTTCTGGATCCTTCATCAGCTTTGGAAACTTCAGGTTCCGTCTAGCCCACCCAGACGTGTAATTCATGGCCTTCAACGCCCGGGATAGCCGCCGACACAGGAGCCTTTGCATCCGCTCCTGGCCCAGGTTGTAATAAACGGACATCTCCCGGCTGAAATACTCCCGGCCGGCAGGGGAGTTCATCCCCCAATTCTCGAGCCTGGCGGCCACCACTTCGTAGCACCAGGGGAGCCTCTCATCGGCCTTCCACCCCTCGGCCAGGAACTTCTCGATGGCCTCATCGGCAGCCTTCACGACGGCGGTCTCGGCCTCAGCCTTCGCCTTGGCGGCCTCCTCGCTCCTGCGCCTCTCGGCCTCAAGCGCCCTGTGGGACTCCTCGAGCTCCCTTTTGCTCTCCTCGAGCTTGGCCAAGGCATCGTCCCTGGCTGCGGCGGCTTCATCAGCCCTTGCCTGCAATGCCTTGGCATCCTCCCGGAGCCGATCAAGGCAAGCTACCGCCTCGTCGGCCGAGGTAGCCTTCTGCTCCAGCTCTTTCAAGTGAGCTATCTCCCAATACTGCCTCTTATGGCTTTCCATAAGCATAAAGGCACTCTGCAGAAGGAAAACAAAGGTCAGGCAAAAGACTCTACACAGACGAAGAGAGAAACAAAAATATAAGGACAGTAACTTACTTGGACGAGGAGGTCCATGCCGCCCTCGTAAATCTTCGGGTCCTCGAGCTTCTTCAAGTGAGCCCGATCTTTGGCCGGCATGGCCTTGGCCAGGACGACGTGGCCAGGGACGAGATCATTAAACACGCCCCCGCCGACGGGGTACTCTACCACCTTCTGGTAGGTGGCACCGACAATCTCCTTGCCGGCCCTCTGCGTCCGTGGCTCCTGGACGAGAGGAAGCGCTGGGGCAGCATCATCAGCAACAGTAAGGTCCACGACGGGACCACCATCGCCCACGCTGGGGACAGTAAGAGTACCGGCCTCACTACCCGTAGAAGGGGAAGGAGCCCTCTTCGTCTTCTTAGAGACGCTCACGCCGGCCTCAGTCAACTTTTTCTGGCCGTCAGCGGCCGGTCTCTTTTTCTTTGATGGGGCAGGCTTTGGGGCCGCATCAACAGTAGCCCCGCTCCCACCAGCAGCGGCACGTCGGGCCGCCTCGGCCGCCTTAGCAGCCAGCTCCTCGGCCGCCTTGGCCTTGGCAACAGCCATTATGGAACGTCGGTCCATGACAAAGTCTACAAAGGTAAAACAAACAGATTAGTAAGGCAAAGGACAAAACATAAAGACAGAAAGCCGAAGAAAAATTACCATCGGCCTCAGCAGGAATGCCCAAATCCGGGCCATCGGCCTCCTCAAAGGTGGTGGTCATCCTCGGCCAGAGTTGGAGGTCATCCTCCTTATCTCCATACAGGTGATATCTGAAGAAGCCGAGGGCGGTCATCTTGTATTCAGTAACGTAATCTTTCACGCTCCTCAGCCCCCTTTCCAGGAAAGCCTCCACCTGAGCGTCCAAAATAGAGCTCTTCGGCGGGTCATGGAGATTGAACCTCCCGGTATGGCCGAGAGAGGGGAACTCGGTGCCACTCTCACCAATGGACACAAACACGAACTTGCTCTTCCACCCATGAATGGACGTAGGCAAATCCGTGAAGCTCCTTTTCCTCGGCAGCTTTTGAAGAGTAGCATAGGCCGCACAATTCTTGTGGCTTCCTCGGCCGATCTGGTACAAGTTCATGAATAAGGCCGTGGTCGGCCTGAAGCCCAACTCCTCACACAGAAGTAAAAAGCCCACCATCAAGGAATAACTGTTCGGCGTCAGCAAGGCCGGAGGAAGCCCCACCATGTCCAGATACTCAATGACGAAAGGGTGAAGGGGGAACCTCAACCCCTTAGCAAAACTCATCGGGTATACTCCAAAGTATCCCGGTGGCGGAAGTAGAACATGGTCCGTCGGCCTGGGTGCCCTAACCCGCCCGAACGGCCCCACGTACATCTGGGCGACAAGATAGTCGGCCGCACTGCTCTCCGGCTTGATCAGGAATATGTTGGTAAGGTCCAGGTAGGAGAGGCCCGGCCCATTCTTCGGCCTCCTCACCCTCTTCGGTTTAGCTGCTCCCTACGTCCTCACCCTCTGAAGAGGAGGCGGACTCCTCGTCCTCGCCTTCCTCGTCCATCAGCTCTCCGGATTTGTAGGGGCTCAAACGCTCTATCTCCTCTTCAAACTCCTCGAGCACCTCGTAGTCAAGCGACCTCGTGGAGGGCTGGTCGTCGTAGGGGTAGTAGTCCTCGTTCAAGCTCTTCATTACTACTACTACGGGCTTAAGGAGAACAACTTAAGATCTAAAGGTGTTCAAACGCCTAACACTAGATCAACTACCTAGGAAGCAAAGTATGAAAAGCGAGGAAGATCGTGATGAACACTAACCTCGAACAACGAAGAACACGAAGAACAGGCTTGGGAGTTTATCTCTCTAGAAAATCGGCCAGCACTTCAACAAATTCAGAATGCAAATGTGATTCCTCGTCGGAGGGGAAGGGGTATTTATAGACCCCCCACCAACGGTCACTACACGTGGCACTCTCCCAATGGCCACATCAACGGCCACCACTGGGAGGCCACCACGTCACCAACGGGCCAGAACCAACCCATATCAACGGCCCACCGGCAAATCAGACTCTACGGCCTACACGCTCGCTGGCTTCACAAGTACCAGCAAGCACCCATAACGTCTCATTTGCTTGCCAATATCACAAATGCCAAACAATAAGAAGATGGCAACGGCCAGGAACGTAACGTCCACAGAACTAAGGGAACAAATAGCCCACAGCCTTCGGCTCCTCGTAATAACCCTTGATGATAACTCTCTACAAGCGACCTACGCACAAGGGTTCTCCCACAGGGTTACCTTGGCCAGAAAATCGCCATGAGAGTTGGATTCAGGGGGACCACGGAGATGCCGCTTCGGCCAGGGACTCAAGCAACTCCTTCACCCCTCGCACTCCTCGGCCTGAAGCAGTGGGGGACTGGGGGACTACACCGGCCTCAACAAAACAAAGAGTATAAACAAGGTAACCACAAAACATGGCCACATCATCCACACAGCACAACAGAACCTCATCGGCCAAAGGCCCATAACGTCATTAGCGACGGCCAACAAGCCACTAGAGGCAAGGACACTCATCGTCCTCCGCCAACAATTAATCTTGACGGGCCCTTCGGCCAAGAACACGAAGGCCAACCAGCAACGGCCAAAAGGAGCGCGCAAGCACCCTCATCGGCCACCCAAAGGAAAGGACGCCATTGTCCTCAAAGCAAGGAACAACTTCAACGGCCTCCCCACCCGCAGCGAAGAACAGGTAACGGCCAAAGCACAGAACAGGATCACCAAAGAGGAAACAACGCCAACGCCGCAACGGCTAACGGCCCGGGGAGGCCCGCATCGGCCAAGGGCAGCAAAGCACATGAATCTACTCTCCTTCGCTTCGTCTACGTCTCAGCTTAGAGAGTGGGGGACTCCTGATGGAGTATATGGGTCTGAGCCCCAGGACCCACATACTCGGAAGAATAGAAAGCACAAGACAACAGAGTGGCGCCCTCGTCGGCCAAGACGCCCCCGTCGGCCGAAAAGGAGCCAACTCGGATTATGGTCCTGAGCCCAAGGAACCCGGGTGCCCTCGTCGGCCGTGCCCTCGTCGGCCGTTCCCTCGTCGGCCGTGCCCTCGTCGGCCACGCCCTCGTCGGCCGTGCCCTCGTCGGCCACGCCCTCGTCGGCCACAAAGACCCCCCAGAATCGGATTTCATACTTACTCATTTGTACAGCCCATTAGTGGCTTTGTATTCGGCCCAGTAGCGGTCCAGTTGTAAATGGGCCTCCCAAGCCCAAGGCTTGGGAGCCCAACCCTAATTTTCTCTATAAATACTCCCCTTGGGAGTAGTTATAGGGGTTACAAAATCATTCTATTGAAGCATATTACTGCACTTCTCTCTCTAGCTCTCACTTCTCTCTAGATATACTCTATCACATACCGATTGGGGTTTTGTAGGCAGTTCGGTATGCCCATAGCGCATCATCAATGCGTATACTCCAATCCTTGCGGTTCGGGTTCACTGTTTTCTGGAGTATAGATTTCAACTCCCTGTTTGAGGTTTCCGCTTGGCCATTGGTTTGAGGGTAGTAGACTGTAGAAATCTTGTGAGTCACACCATATTTTTTAGTAGGGATCCCACAATTTTATTACAAAAATGTGTGCCTCGATCGCTTATTAAAATTCGAGGGACCCCGAACCTTTAAAATCAAACAAATGTTCTAAAATTACTAAAACGGTAAACAATCCACACAAATCAAACATAAAAACAAACATTTATGCACTACTAATTAGTGCATATCAATACTTCCTAAAATGGGGATTAAAATACAATTACAATTAAAATCAAACAAATGTTCTAAAATTACTAAAACGGTAAACAATCCACACAAATCAAACATAAAAACAAACATTTATGCACTACTAATTAGTGCATATCAATACTTCCTACATATTCATGACATCTTTTCATGTACCAAATTCCTTTAACACCACATCTTTACAAATGTGTATGATTCTTTATGTTTTACTTCCGATACAGATCACTTCTTTGTATACGTGCAATCTACAATTGCAAACTGGTCGTACAGAAAATTGTTTTGCACCCCATCATTTATTTATGTACCCACAAAATATGGATCAATACAACCTCTTTTTTTCCTGTTTACCATTTCAAATTATCTTCTTTGGCTCAACCTTTTCTGTCTTGTTTTGAACTGTCTTATTATTGACTGCAGGCAACTTATGAAGCGTTTCTGAATACATGTTGTGATGAAAGAGGGCGCGTGTTGATTTTGCATGGCACAGACGAGGACCATTTTCTGGGCGGCGAACCTAATATCTTGCAAGAAATTCAGTCTACTTTCCACATAGACCCGAACTACAGCCTTGCATTTTTTAGAAATGGTCGTGGCAGGATTAGCCTCCTTACCATTTCAGCGTGCGGTGTTGAGGAACCACCTCGCCACAACCATACATACGAAATCGGAAGCCTTGTCTGCACTCACCAAGATGGTCACACTTGAATACTCTCCAATATACACATGAAATTGACGTTTTCCTGTCCAATTCCTCATTAAAACAATCATGCTACACTACTTCTTTCAATTACCTAACCATGCGATTTGTTGCTTTGCGCATATTACACTACTGTCTTTTGCTCATGAACAATGCAAAACTTTTATTTGTTTCCTCCTGCTATTCGACGTTTTTTAATACCTTTTTCCTATCCATTTTCCACCGTTGGGCATTGCCCCTCGCACAACGGTGTGTGTGTGTGTGTGCGCGCACACACACACACACACACACACACACACACACACACACACATATATATATATATATATATATATATATATATATATATATATATATATATATATATATATATATATATATATATATATATATATATATGAGTGCTCTTCCTGTCCGGCCAGGCCGGCCAGGACCCTGGTCCGGCCAGGCCAGACAGGACCCTGGTCCGACCAGGTTAGACAGGACCCTGGTCCGGCCACCTCAATTTGTGGTGGTTTCCGGTGGTATTTTTGACTCACATTTTTTGTGTATGTTCCTCATCAAGTCTAGTTCATCCATATTCAATTTGAGCAAAGAAATCAATCGGGAAGATCGTCAAATGATTTTTGCAAGTTAACTGCTCCAGAATATATATATAAAACACAGTTATCTTTGAAAAATTATTTGACGACCTTCCCGATTTAAATTTTTGCTCAAATTTGGTATGGATGAACTAGACTTGATGAAGAACATACATAAAAATTTGAGCCAAAAATACCACCTGGAACCACCTCAAATTGAGGTGGCCGGACCAGAGTATTTGACGGAGAAGAAAAAGAGAATTGTAGAAAACAAAAATAAATAAAAAAAGAATAAGCAAAAGGAATAGAAAATATGTATGTGCGTGATGTGATGGAATCAGGCACATTATGCGCATGGTGTGGCGATCCCATGGTATAATTTGCGACATATATGTGGATTAATCACATTTTTCATAGAGAATTTTCATGTAACATACTGTAGAAAAATGATAACATCCAGCACTTATTGGCACCGATCAGAACCGATAAGACATTATTGATTTTTCATATAACATACTTTAGAAAAAAAGGGATAACACTTAACACCGGTTGGACATTAAGGAAGATAAAAATTAGATTTTAATCACAGATTGATAGTGAGTGTGACTCTTACATAAGTACTTATAAAAGGCTTTATGCATTTTTTTTGGAAATATCCCAATTGTCATGTTCAAAAGCCGAAACTTATCTCGTGACACCCCCATTTTTTGGGAATATTCTTCTAAACCTATTATAGTATTTATTCAAGATAATGTCAGCATCCTTGATTAGGATGAGACTCGAACTTGCGACATCGGACCTCCTCATTGGGAGATCATCATTGATGTCACCGACCTACAATTTACTTGTTTGTCGCACCCCAAAGTTAGAAAAATGGGAAAAGGTACAAATGTACCTTATAATATACTAGTAGGTGTGAGAATAAATATATACTCGTTCTATTTTTGGACCAAGTATATGTCTGAAGTTTATGCGGAAGTTGATATATACTCCTGAAATTTTAAAAGGTGCAAGAATATCATCATGTTCTTCTTATAAAGGAGCAAATTTACCCTTATTAACTTTAAATAGACAACATAAAATTCAAAAAAAACATCAAAAATATATTTTAAATTTGAAATTGAAAAATAAAAATAAAAATCTACTTGTGTTCAATTCAGGGGCAGATTGGGCCTATGGCCAGGGAGGGATTGGGCATATGGCCAGGGAGTATATGTTTAAAAATTAGGGCCATCCTCAATTTTTTAAAAATGTTTATAGAAGGTCCGTTAGTCCATTTATCCCTTGCACTCTGCACGAGTCTCTCCCAGCGCTGCAGGCCTCTAGCGAAGCCCAAAATCGGAAAATGGCCCAAAATCAGAAAAACCGTTACGCAACTCCAAGACTGTCGCAGGGGAAGAGGATGCAGACTATCAGTCCGCATCTTTCCGCTTCCTCAACCCCCCAAAGGCCAAATCCCAATTTCCAACCTACCAATTGCAGCAACCCTCATCGATCGTAAGTTGCTGTCTTTCTGGTCGCACGCAGCACTCGGACGTCGCACAACGGTGAAGAGTGTTTTGGTTTCTGGCTTTCTTCTCTAATTGGTCTTCCGTGGTAAACTGAGAGGCGTGAGAGCTGCTCTTCAGGGGTAAGCGGAGGCTTGAGATTCTGAGAACTGCTGGTCTGCTGCCTAAGTCACGATTAAGTGGCTAAGAGGTAAGTTTTCAATTCTTTAGGTTTATTGTGCTTTTAATTGAAGATAAAATTACAACTTCCTAATTATGAATTTGATTATTATTTGTAAACTTGCTTATTAATTAACTTTACACTTTCCCTTTTCGACCATCCCATATTAAACTTTACACTTCCTTATTTTCGTCACACCAAACAGCGTAAAATAGTGCCAAACAGTGTCAAAAAAACGTGAAGTCAAAGTGTAAACTTAAATAAAACCCGAATGGAGTATGAATTTGATTATTATTTGTAAACTTGTAATCAACATTTATAAAATTATAGTAGTATGAATTTGGTTGTGATTTGTTATTATTAATCTACTATTAAGTTAATTAGTATTAATGTACGGAGTATTATTTTCAATAAAGGTAATGAAGAGATATTGAGATACTATGACCCTGTTGAAGTTGGTAGAAACTAAGAAGCATAAGGTGTTTCCTTTAGTTTACAAGTTATTGACATTGATTCTTCCCGTTGCAATCGCTAATCCTGAAGGATAGGTTGAGCAACCGGATGAGTGATGACTGGCTCAATGATGGACTTATTGTTTATGTAGAAAACGACATCTTCTAAAAAATCGACAATTATGTCAGTATCAAATGATATCAATCGTTGAAAACATGTAGAGAACAATTGTAAAATTGTGGTGTTTTTGTACTTGATTTGATGAAAACTTTTAATTCTATAATGTTTATTTTTGTCTTTGATTTTGTTGTTACACTATTTTTTTTTAATTCAATTAAATTTTGGCCAATCCTGAATGCGCCCGCCCCTGCTTTCATGCTTAAAAGTGCGCTCTACCTTCCTCCGCCTACCATCTTTACCATCGCCTTCTCCCTTCCTATTAAAGTCGCACGCTTGCTTCCCCAAAGACATCACACATCTTCTCCGACGATCTACATCTCGTAGCTTCACATGTCAACCAAGCTCCAGATACACCAAACAGGACGTCGCTGGTAGAAGCTGCACCCGACATCACGGAATCTCCCAATTCTTCAGTTGGCTCGTGTTCTGTCAACGAGTTGAAGGTAATCAGTGAAATTAAATGACATTTTCAGTTTACCTTGTTGAAAATTCTAATTCGACTGGAAACCTGAAAGCAATTGAAGCCTGAAATTCATACCCATGTGACTCTTCTACCATTTTCAAGGCCAATTGAGCTTTTTTTTCTGGATTTTTCTGATGTAGTAGTCTACGATTAGTAGTTATTTGAGTTTTTACTTTATTTATGGGGTTTTAAGTAGTTTTAATATGTAGTCAAATTCTTATTTGAGTTTCTGCAATACAATTTAATAGTTTAAATAAGTTTTAATAATTTACTTTATTTGAGTTTCTGCAATTTGTAGTCAAATTCACCCTACTAAACTAGTTGTTAATTTCTAATAACAGAACCCATGAAACTAGTTGTGTGACTAATTTATTCTGCTAATTTGGAGTTTGGACTACCTGGGCTGGGGTGTTTGGTGTTGGGAAGGTGTTCTACAGGCTTAGGCCATCAGTTTCCCATAACTGTATTTCTATTTCTTCTAGTTTTGGAATTGAATGGAAAAAGTATGATTGTTATTTGGAAGGAACATGGGATTTTTTATGCATTTGTTCCTTCTTCTGTTATTGCAAACAAGGATTACTCATTCATTCTTAATTATGATTATGATGATCGTATGAAAAGAAACATATTTTTCTTGTTTGACCCTTTAAAGTTTTCCTTGCGTGTGAAGAGTAGAGACCAATAGGGAAAGGATTTAAATTTGTGGCAGAATGTATGGGGGTTTACAGTTGAACCATCTGGGGTAAAGATTGAAGAAAATAGGTGGGGAAGCATAAACAACTGCTTTTGTTAGTTGGAAGTAAGAGCAATTTGACCTCCAATTTGTTTCTACCATATGCTGTTTTAAAAAAACAATTCAAGCCCCTGTTTTGTTAACAAGATTTGCTTTGGGATTATTGTACTCAATTTTTTCGTCATTTAGTTCATTTTTAGCTAACAAAGTGAGCCCCGAGGGCTGTAAAACCTATGTTATTGTGACTTAGTTATTGTTTACTATGCTTTTGTACATGCTGAAAACTTGTTATGATTGTAGAAAAGCATATCCTACAGCGTTGTGTTTGGAGGGTTCAATGGAACTTTTATCTTACGGATTAGAGTATTAGTCAGACTACTTTTTTTTTATTATTTTAAATACCAACCATTAGTTTGAATTGTTTCGTTGCATACCTTCAATTACTTTGGCTTAAAAACAGCCAAATTGCAAAGATATCAATCACATTGTACTGTCTTCTCTTTACAATATTAAACTTTGTTGGATGAAAACTGATAGTTGTTGAACTTAGATAAGGCATTAGGAACCTCCATTGGTAACCTTGACCAAGCCATAGAATCTCTGAACCTATAACTCCTCTTTGCAGCCAAACTTACTACTATTACCAGCCAGAAAACTGCTGCTGCTAACAGCGGAAGAGTAAAACCGCCATTCCTTCTCCCCCAGTTCCTTAAGACTACTTTTAATACTATCTTATTATTCTGTCCCCACAATATACCATTTTAATACTATGTTTTAATAGATTAAATAACCCTTTTTCCTTTGATTGTATTCTAAAAAGTAGCAGGAGTGTTACGGAGTAACTACTATTTATGTACTGCAATTGTATTTTAGTTTTGGGTCAAAGACAAAAGTGGGCAATATTCAGCCATTTTTTTTTGCACTGCCAGCCATGCAGATGATTACATCTTGGTATTGTTTAAGGTAATTAATCGGGAACAAAGAAGACCCACTTTAAATTTCAGTATTCTGTTTTTCAGAAGCAGACCAATTTTTAAGCTATGATGTGAAATGTATTATAAAGATTTGAATTCGATGAAGACACGCATGCTAGATAAATTTAAGTCTTCACCACTTCATCTATAATATCTAGCAAAGATTTACCGATTTCATAAGAGAAGTTCATGGTTTAGGTTGCATTAAATCTCAAATATTGCTGAACAAGTCATCGTGATGCAAGGAACTTACAGTATTTCTCCGATAATTTCCTTCAATAAGGTCGGGAACTTAAGATAATTTGGGTGTAATATCGACTGAATTGAATCGAGAGAGTGGAGCTGCGGCGTAGGATGAACCGATACACGTGAACCGATACATCAACATATAGGTGAAGTGGTGAAGACTTGTATTTATCTAGCATGCGTGTCTCCATCGAATTCAAATCTTTATAATACATTTCACATCATAGCTTAAAAATTGGTCTGCTTTTGAAAAACAGAATACTGAAATTGAAAATGGGTCTTCTTTGTTCCCGTTTAATTACATACCATATGAGGGTTTATGTTTAATTTAAAAGAAAATGATTAGAGTGAAACATCTCAAAAAATTGAAAAGCAGTGTGGTCAAAAAACTAAGCTGAAAAAAGAACAACATTTATCTGCTAAGTCCAATATTTAGTATATTGTTAACAATGTATTACTTCTTACTCCGTATTTGTGAAACGTGTATTAAAGATAAGGTATTTCAGACTTGTGTTATTGTTATAGTTTTCTACGTGATGAAAACAATTTCAAAAATTATAAAGAATTACGTTTGGTGAATATAACTTCTAAAAAATCATGTTCTTTTAGAGTTAGTTTTTATGAAGGTATTGTGCTAGGATGCTGCCATCTTAAGAGAACTCAAGGATGTAGCAAAAATAACTGACTTCAGAAGGGTCATGTTGAACCTGTTCCTCTTATTGAAGTTATAGCATTTGGAATGTGTGATCTCGATAGAATTCCACAATGAAGAAATAGAAGTGATTTCTCAATGATTATGCTTAGAATACTTGCTTTTGTTATCCTATCTCTTGATAGGAACAACAAATAAAATATGGCTAGATAAACAACCTATTAGTAGTAATTCATGTTTAGTATATCAGTAATATACTCCCTCCGTCCCATTTTACTTGGCCAATCTTGACTTTTGAAGTCAATGGAGTCTAACTTTGACCGATTATATGTTTATATAGAGAAAGTATTAATAATATGAAAATGATATGAAAATGTTCTTTGTTAAAAATAATTGGTTTAAATAATTGGTCAAAGTTTACCATCTTTGATTGGAAAAGTCAAATATGGCTAAGTAAATTGGGACGGAGGGAGTATTTTTAATCATCAGTAGTTCATTACTCATTCACCTCATATCATCCTAGTTCAGTAGTTCTATGGACGCATAGAATGATGACATCTTCTGAGTTATGTCTTGAAATTAGATTTTAAAATATCCTTAATAGATTCGGTAGTCCAAAACTATAAGTTTGAATATTTATTTATATGCTCGTATCAGATGACTTAACACCCTTAGAATTTGGGGTTATGGATTTGGAATTAGGGTTTAGCTCTTTGCTGATGATACTATGCTATTTAATGTGAGATAATGGGGAAAGGTACTCCAACAGGAGTCCTGGCCTCTATATTTATAATAGAAGAGTTTAAAACAAACTAGGAAACAAATCTTCCTAATAATATTCTATTACACCCCCTCAAACTGTGCGGGAGATACAACTCGCAGGTTGTCTTTTAAAAAATGAAACTGCTGACTAGAAAGACTTTTAGTAAAAATGTCAGCTAACTGCAGTTGTGTAGAGATGTACTTCACGACTAAGTCTCCATGCGCCACACGTTCTCTGACAAAATGATAATCAATCTGGATATGCTTGCTACGTGCATGCTGAACTGGATTTGCAGTCAAATATGAAACAGAGATTTTATCACAAAAGAGCTTTACTGGAATGGTAACTGGAAAGCCGAGCTCATAAAGAATTGAACGAATATGCAATGTATCCTGAACCGTATATGCAACGGCACGATACTCGGCTTCTGTAGATGACTTGGAAACAATGGGCTGCTTTTTGGACTTCCAAGAGACCAGGTTGGGACCCAAAAATACAGCAAAGCCCGTCGTGGAACGTGATGTATCTGGACAGCCTGCCCAATCTGCATCTGAATAGGCTATAACACAGGTGGCTTTTGTAGTCGGTTGAAGCCATAAGCCGTGGTCAATAGTCCCCTGCAAGTATCTAAAAATACGCTTGACTGCAAAAAGATGAGTAGTACGAGGGGCATGCATAAACTGAGACACTAAATGCACAACATAGGTAATATCAGGTCGTGTCAAAGTTAAATATTGTAATGCACCAACCATACTGCGATACTCAGTGGCATCTGCAAGAAGCTCCCCATCAGTGAGAGATAAGGAAGTGCGTGTAGCAAGAGGAGTACGAACAGATTTAATAGTATGGAGATGAAAACGAGAGAGAAGGTCAGACACATATTTATGTTGAGAAAGGAATAAACCTTTAGCGGAACGCACAGTCTGGACTCCCAAAAAATAATGAAGATCTCCAAGATCTTTCATAGCAAAATGTTGAGCAACAGTCTGAATAAACGATGTAATAGCAGCGGAAGAATTCCCAGTAATAATTATGTCATCGACATATAATAATAAATAGATGACAGTACTATCATGGTGGTAAATAAATAATGAATTATCAGACTTGCTGCACGAAAAATAATGAGACAACAGAAAACTACTAAAACGATGAAACCATGCCCGCGGGGCTTGCTTAAGGCCATAAATGGCTTTTCGCAATCTACACAGGTGATTAGGAAACAAAGGATGAGTGAAACCCCGCGGCTGACGCATATAGACTTCCTCTGTGAGGTTACCATGCAAAAAGGCATTTTTGACATCTAATTGACGGATGATCCACCCAAAAGAAATAGCTAATGTAAGGACAATACGAACAGTGGTGGGTTTAATGACTGGGCTAAAAGTTTTAGAAAAATCTACACCTGTTTGTTGATTGAATCCTTGACCCACCAACCGTGCTTTATGGCGCTCAATGGACCCATCTGAATTATATTTAGTCTTAAAAATCCACTTAGAGTCCACAACATTTTTAGAATTATCAAACGGTACCAAGTCCCACGTATTATTAGAAATAAGTGCATTAAATTCCTCAGCCATTGCCGCACGCCATTTTAACTGTTTATTAGCCTCGGAAAAACATGTGGGATCAGTTGATAAAACAATTGTGTTTAAATTAAATATGGGTTTTGGTTTAAAAATCCCCGACTTCCCCCTCGTCTGCATGGGATGAGTATTAATGGTGTTGTCATGACTAACGGTGGATGAAGGCACGGTTTTGGTGGTTATGGCAGACGACGAGTGGTCGGTGGGGGCTGAAATAGTGGCGTCGGTTATGGGAAGAGTAGGGTTTACGAATGGGGAATTGGGAGTTTGGTCTGGGGCAGTGGAAGAGGTTGTTGGGGAATGACAGGAGGTGGGTGATTTTGGAGGATGGTCACGTGCCATTGAAGCTGGAGAGTGATTTGATGGCCTGGGAGAGTCCTGTGCGGGCTGGTATGTTTCGGCTGGATGTGAGGAAATAGGCACGACCGGATTCATGGGATCTGGGGAAAGGGAAATATGATGTGGGGATGTGGTGTTTGTGAGAGTGAGGTCATGAACAAGAGGAGTAGTAGGAGAGGAAGTGTGTCCCGTAGAAGAAGTCAAAGTGGTATAAGGAAAAATATTTTCATGAAAACCAACATGTCTGCTAATAAAAACTCTGCCAGACTTGGGCTCCAAACAACGATAACCTTTAAAACCGGATGCATAACCAATGAAAACACATTGGACAGAACGTGGAGAAAGTTTATTTGAAGGAGAGGCAGAAAAATTTGGATAACACGCACACCCAAAAAACTCGTAAAAAACTATAGTCAGGAGGTTTTTGAAAAAGAAGATCGTAAGGAGAAACACCATTAAGTGACGGAGTAGGGAGTCTATTAATAATATATGCAGCTGTAAAAATAGCATCAACCCAAAATGTGCTAGGGATAGAGTGTAATAAGCATAGTTCTAGCAAATTACAAAAGGTGACGATGTTTGCGTTCCAACACCGTTTTGTTGAGGAGTGTGTGGCAAGATTTTTGAAAATAAATGCCATGTTCATCAAAAAAATTCTGCATATTAGAATTAACAAATTCACCTCCTCCATCACTTTGAAAAATTTTAATTTTAGAGTGAAATATATTTTCAACTAAAGCTTTAAATAAACGAAATTGATGAAAGACTTCACTTTTAGTGCGCAAGGGATATATCCAAGTAAATCGAGAAAAATCATCAATAAAGCACACATAATATTTAAAACCTAAATTAAACAATACAGGGGATTGCCAAACATCAGAATGAATTAATTGTAATGGTGCAGAAGAAGTATGGCTAGCATCCGAAAAAGGTAATCGTTGAGATTTACCCAAACGACAAGAAACACAATCATGTTCGAAATTAGAAGAACTAGAGATAAGCTTTCTACGATGTAACAAACGTAAAATAGTTTCACCACAATGACCTAGTCTACGATGCCACTGACGAGCACTTTGTCACGGTGCGTCAAAATAAATCCAATACTAAACACTTATACGTAGTATAGCGTAGTAGAGTTCGTATCCACAGGGAAAGGAATGATTTTCTTTTTATGAAACTAGTAATTAAAAAGGGGGGTTTTGGTTTTGAGTGATTTAATTCAATTAAGAAACTAAGATGAACAACCTATATGTGTTTAATTCAAGAATAAAAAGGACTTGGCTTTGCTACTTTCCACTTGTTGATATATTTTAGTTGATCCTTGTTATATCTATAACTTATCCCCTCTCGAATACTCAATCGAGGAGTATCTCCAATTCATCGAGGGTAGTTATTAACAACGACCGTTCATTAATAACCCTTACTATTAATCAAATATAGAACAACGCCGTATACCGATATAATAGTAACATTCAATCTTTTTAACTCCTTGATGAAATCAATTGAGATTGATAACCTTAACACAACGGTTTCGGTTTAACCAACGAAATTGATCCCTCTTAAGTCTATTAATCACGACCGTGCATTAATAAACCGAAGTTACTTACTTGTGAAACCACCAACGATTAACCATCGGTTCGTTGATCGTTTCTAGTAGTAATTAATGTCGGAACGTTAACTAATCGTCACTTAGCAACCCTCCAACATTAATATAAAATGAGATTAAGGGAAGAATTAATAATCAAGAGAAGAAGTTAAGAAAATAACTCACAACTTTAATGATCAACAAGCTTCAAGAGCAAAACCAAGAAAGGAAGTTTAGCTCCTCATTTGGAGACTAAACATAGCTAGAAAATATAAAGAAAGAGCTTGTCTAAACTGAGCTAAGAAGTATATGTTAATTGGTGATTTTTGTGGGAAGGAAAAGGGGGGTATTTATAGGCTTTTTAGGCTTGCAGGGTCGTGTACCCGATCGGGCTGTAAGGGCACTCGATCGGGTACTAGGTTGCTTCGCGGAAATATAAAAAAACTAGGTTATACCCGATCGGGTATGTCGGCCACCCGATCGGGTATGAACACTCGATCGTGCCAAAATCTCCCCTGCACGTTGCCTTGTCCCGGATCCGATCCGATTTGATTTTTCAACAAGGTACCCGATCGGGTATAGGTCATACCCGACCGGGTACAACACCAAAAATCAGAATCTTGAGATTTGTTGCACCTTCCTTCCATTTGTGATGTTCACCAATGGTCCCTAGAGTGATCTTGGACCTGTTTGAGCTCAGTATAAACCTAATCTAAACAAATTACAAACATTTTTACAACTAAAACTATTACACCAAAAGTGTGTAATTTCCAAGGTAATAATCAATCTAAACTAATAAAAAAACATAAACGTAAACATGGAAATTACATGAATGTCAGCCACACAGGGCCAGAGATAGTAATAGAAGCTAAAGCTAAGGATGCAGTCGGATTGAGGCTGATAGGATAAAGATGGCCATTATGACGCGCCTGAAGAAGAACCGCCCCCGAAGTTTTGTCCTTTACAAAAAAATAATTTTTATCAAAAACAGCAACACAGTTGTTATCAGCACATAATTTTTGAATGGAAATTAAATTGAATTTAATTCGAGACACATGAAAAACAGATTTTAATGTCAGCAGGCGACTAAGAGTATTTAAAGTAATATTTCCAACATTAGCAATAGGAAGTTTGGTACCATTCGCAACACTGACAGTCATGGAGCCAAAATAAGAGGATTTATTGGACAGAATACCTTCAGATGAAGTCATGTGAGCAGATGCACCAGAGTCGGGATACCACAAAACATCGTTTGATTCCCCAGTGGGAGCAACCAAAGCAGGTGCAGAAGCCTGTGAAAAACGAGATGAACAAGGCACCGCAGAGTGACCTGCAGAGAAATAAATTTGACACACAACAGGAGGAGGGTCTGAACCAAGAATACTCTCAGTTGACGGGAAATCTGCATAATGATAGTGAGTACCAGAAGTAGATTTAGCATTAATATTTAAAGTGGACATGATAGATTTACCAGACGGTGCATTGTTTGGTCTCAGAGGGTACACACCCCCTGCGGCTGATGGTCCTGGTGCGGCTGCTGCCCCTGGTGCGGGATAGGGAAGCTGCCCAACCTCAGGAGCTGGCTGGTATACATGCTGGTGCGGGTGACGACCCCTGCCGCGGCCCCCTCTGCCCCGTGCGCCTCTGCCGCGGCCTCCCCTGCCGCGGTATGCGTGTGGTTGGCCCGGTGGGCCCTGCTGGCCGGGACCAGCTTGCGCCCCAAAAGCTTGCTGCAAGTTAGAGGATTCCTGATGGCGCTGATGAAGGACACGTTGTTCCGCTTCAAGTAGTCTATGGTGAAGAATTTCAGGTGGAAATTCATCTGGGAACATGGATATAGTGCCCACAACAAACTCATACTCAGGGCCTAGGCCTAATCCATACAGGGTACTTTGCAGTAATTCTTTATTAGTGAATTTATTGCAGCTAAGGCATCAGCTAAATTCTTAATATCCAGTAAGTATTGTTCCATAGACTGAGTGTCCTTCTTTTTAATGGAATTCAAGGTACGCTTAAGTGCCATGGCTCTAGGTAAAGTAGCAGACATAAAACGTGTTTGCGAACGATTCCATATACCAGCTGAATGTTTAATATCATGCACATCAGTTAATACGTTCCGAGTAAGTAGCAAACAACCAAGAACGAATTGTTTGATCTACCCTAAGCCAATGATAATAGTCGGTATTAATGATTTGCTGATTATTAAAATTCACTGTGTACCTGAATGGATCCATCAACGATTCCAAAAAGTCCCTGAGACACCAAAAAGGATTCGAATTGAGTGCGCCAGGTGAGGTAATCTTCAACAGCTTTTAGCTTTATGGTGACAATTTGGCTGACATTAACTCCATGAGATATGGACTGTGCCAAGAATGCCATATGAGACCCTGAGAGAAGATTGTCGTTGACCGGCTGTGTGACTCCCGGCGAGCCAGCAAAAGAGGGTCCAAAAAATTGAGTGTTCGCCGGTGCTGAGAAGGAGGTCTGCGGCGGGAGGCTGTTGAAGACCGGGTGCGTCTGAGGCGGTGACCAGAACGAAGAGGAGACGTCCGGTGCTGAGAAGAAATTCTGCGGCTGCGGCGTTGGAGGAGGAACGGCGCCTGAAATTGGATGGGGCATCGTCGTGGTGTGAGAAGCAGCAGACAAGGGGATGGAGATGGGTTCCAGCGAAGAATTTGTGGCCGGAACAGAGGTTTCTGCCGTCGTGGTGGAGGCCATTCTCGGCTGCGGCGGAAGAAGGATAGACGTCGTGGTATCTAAACCCTAGGCTCTAGATACCATGTGAGATAATGGGAAAAGGTACTCCAACAGGAGTCCTGACCTGTATATTTTTAATAGAAGAGTTTAAAACAAACTAGGAAACAAATCTTCCTAATAATATTCTATTATTTAATTGATGCTTTTTTTTTCTCAATATTAATAATTTTCCTAATTGTCTGTTGATGATTTTTTTTAAAAATATAAACCTATATGTTTGGTTTGAAGGTGGATGGAAGGAACCTGTCACATTATTTTAACAAAGAAACGTAGGAGATTGCCTTTCTGATCTGATACTCTCCCTGATCTCAATCTGTGATATTGGTGGTGCAGATTGTAAATGATGTCTTCTTTAGTGTAAAATATAAGGAGTATGAATTGTGATTTTTGGGTTTTTTGTTTATGGTGCCTTGTTCGTTTAGTTTCTTCTACTTCATCTTATCAAGCAAGCTCCAGATCTCATTGCTGGTATTTTTCGTGGGTTTGGGCATTTCAAAACTAGTATACAACAACAACATCCAAGCCTTAATCCCAAAAGAATTTGAGGTCTGCTAACATGAATCGATCTGTGATATCGATGCCAAACAAAGAAGATAGGCAAGAAGGGGAAAAAAGTAAGATAAAACGGATAAAATAAAGAAATAAATACTACGTATAAATAACAATAACATAAAAATATAAGAAAGGTAAAAGATGTCGAAGCTAGGATGATGTCGAAGCTAGGATTCACGACTAATATTCATAGTTTATTTTCTGATCAGTGGAACTATCTATTTCTTATACGGCCCTTTTTGACGCCTTTTGCGCGTGCTAGAGGCGTGCGCTTCTCACGCCTCATGGAAGTGTCTTTTGGTGATTCCCATTCCATGTCTTTTTGTGGAGCAGGAAAATGGCAAAGTCGTGCAAGGGATTAGCTGCGGAACTAGTGAAATGCCTCAGTGAATCTGACTGTGTCAAAGCATCTATCTGTCTATCCATTCATCTTCCTCTCATTCATTTTTCACGCAACTCTCTCTAATGCTATTGATTAATTCTTCTCTTATAGGTTCAGAATCGGCCCTACAGGGAATGTGCCAAGGAGAAGACCCCTTCCATTTCCACCGAGTGTGTTGGGCTGAGAGAGACCTACTTCAATTGCAAGAGAGGACAGGTTCCTCTCCCCTTCTCTCTTTCATCATCATCATCATGATTCTTCTTCTTCTTATTGTTGTTGTTATTGTTGTTGTTATCACGATCACCATCTCCATCACCATCACCATCACTATCACCATCACTTTCATTATTATACTTATAATTGTTATTATTATAATAATAATAATTATTATTATTATCAGGAGTAGTATTTCTTTCCTCCCGCAAAAAGAGAAGATTCAAATTGATATCTTCAAGAGGTTTTTTCTTAAATATTGCTTTTAAAAAATCATGGACAAAAATGCTACTCAGGAACTATTAGTGATTATAATTGTGTTTAAATTTATATTGTAGAGATTACATGTAAGTTACTACTATGTAAGCTTTGAGCAAAATTATAGTCACTAATAATTACCGAGTAATATTTTTGTCCACCACATTTTAAAGAGTAATATTAATGGAATTGTTTCTATCTTCGATGTGGTGTAAATATCATCAAAAAGATATTTAGCAGGCCTTTCCAAATTTATTTATATTTTAGAAAGAAAAAAGGAAAAAGTTATCCAGAACAGGTTTAGGGAATGTCAAACTTGTTAAAAGCGAAAAAAGCGACAAAGCGTAGACGAGCGATGAACCTGCGCCTGGCTTTTGAGAAGCGTCCTAGCATGAGAAAGCTGCACTTTTCCCTTTGCTTTTCTGGAGCTCGCTTTTTTGAAAAGCGACCGCTTTGCCCAGCTTCTCACAAAAAGCGGCTTTGACAAGTCATTTTTTTAAGTTTTAGTCCCTTGTCGCTACGCTATTAGGGTTATCAGGTTTAAGTTCGACTCTTTCCACACTCTCGCTGCGCTGAAGAAGTCGCGACCTGCGATTGAAGAAGCCAGTGAGTGAGCTACGGAAGTCTTCTCGTCTCTGTCGCCTGGTTCAGTCTGAAGAAGCCGCAGGTGAACTCCGCGTCTGAAGAAGCCGCAGTTCTATTTCATCTAGACTTTGTGAGCCACAATTCTATTTCATTCAGATTTCAGATTGTTCTCCAGACTTTTTCATTCAGATTGTTCTCCAGACTACTAGTATTTCATTAAGTTTACTCTGCTTTAGTTTGTGCCAAACTTCCGCAGCTCTCTGGTTTTTGTTTTTATTTTTGAAAGTCTTACTCTTACACAGTTTCTATAAGCTTTTAAAACAGCTTATATTATATAGATATTATTTAGTGAAAGAAATCATGATTTATCATTTTCCTGTTAGTAATTATAGTTTTAAACAGGTGAATTATATATCATAATGAAAGCATAGATAGCTAATGCATTTTGTTGAAGAAAGAAATCATTTTCTTGGTAGTAATTTTACCTATTATTCTATCAAGTATTAATGTAGTAAATTTTTTACGAAAATATCAATCTGTTTTCTTGATTAATTAAATTTTAGTTTATTCCAATTTATTCATTTCAGTTTATTGATTAATTAATTTTGAGTTTATTCCAGTTTATTCCTTTTACATTATTGATTAAATAATTTTTAGTTTATTACTTGATTTACTTCAGTCCAGTTTGTTCCTTTCCGTTTATTGATGAACTAATTTTTAGCTTATTCCAGTTTATTCCCCTAAGTAATATGGTCTTATGTGTGACTTTTCAAATGTAAATTGTACCGTCTTATAAGTCTCAATTGATCTTTTGTACACCTGTTTGATGTCTTGATTAAATATTTGTGAAGCATGTATACGTAGAATTGTAGACAATTATGTGATGGAGGTTTTTATCTTTATGCATTACCCTTATGACTTTTATGATTAGTTATGCGTTTTTGCGTAATTGTGTGATGAATGTTTTGAAACTTTATGCCGCACTAATATTATTCTTAATGACTTTTATGACTACTTATGAATTTGTGACATAATTATACATTATATATTATATTTTTTTATTATTTTTATAAGCATCGATTTTTGTGAGAAAGCTACGCTTTGCTTAGCGCTTTCGCTTTTAAGCAAAGCCCAAGGTCATCTCTTTCGGACGCTTTTCGCTTTAAAAAAGTTTGGGGAATGTTTATTTGGAAGCTATGTGACTGAATTTGGGATCATTAGAAGAACTATGAAATGGAATTAACTGGTTGGATTTGGTATGTATGCTTGGGATTACAAAGAAATGCAAATATTTGGTTGCAGAAAAGGATCCCAACTTATGATGGATGCGTATGTGACCAAACTAAGATTTTGAACAAAAGCATTACCCAGTGCCGCAAAGGCTCACACCTACGGTGGGATAAGAGGTCGGATGTATGTAGCCTCACCTTTGTACTAAAGCGCAGAGATATTGTTTTTGGATTATCCATGATGAAAATCGAGTTGAAATTTGTATGGACTGATTGCTGCTTCATAACAAAGAAGCGCAAACAATTTAGTGACGCGTTTTGCTTTATTTCATCATATTTCCAAGTCAAAAAATAGTGAGTCTTTGACTCTATTGGAAATTTTGGATCATGCGTCCTCTTTTAATTCACTCGTCTGTACTCTATAATGATGTCTAAAATGTTGCACATTGTTGTTACTGTTGTTAATTCCTATCTTGTTGTTGTAAATTGTGACGTCTTCTTGCATGTCAAATAACTATTTCATTAGGTTGACATGAGAGCTCGGATACGCGGAAACAAAGGTTATTGAGATGATATATACATAGTATAGATAAATACTTCCTTCATTGCTGCTCGCCATGTTGTACTTCATAGTGAGGGAGGGATGATGAGCAAAGAGGAATTGGAATACGCATTATCAAACTCTTTTTCTGGCCTGCAACTACTAATACTATAAGAGGAGGATTGATCATTTTGAATATTTTTTTCATGGTTCCAGTTTGACAATGTCAATTAAGTTGGGTTTAGTATTGATCATACCTTATTATTATTGTGTAGTCATTATCGGTTGCTAATAAGCCTTTTTACGTCTTTACTGGGCACACGTATGGATGGTCTCGGGCCGGGTGGCCCGACCCGGAACCGGCACTGTTCCAGCCCGGCCTGACCCGGTGGCCCGGTCAGTGACCGGTCTGGGTAGGCCCGACCCGTGGGTTTTCCGGTCCGGGCTCGGGTCACCCAAAACAAGGCCCGACCCGGCCGGGCCCGAGCCCGGTTCCGGCTAAAACTTTTTTTTCCATTTTTTTTTTAAATTTTCGGGTTGGGCTGGGTATTTTGGGCCATTTGGGGTGGTTTGGGGGGTTGGGGGTGGGTGGGGGGTTAATTAGGAAGAGGGAAAAAAAATTGATAATGGGCCCGGCCCGGACCCGGACCGGACCCGGTGGTTACCCGGGCCGGTCCCGGGTCCACCACTCCTGAACCACCGGCCCGCCCGGGCCTAGGCCCGATCCGGACCCGGCCCGGACCCGAGTCCACCCCTAGGCACACGTCTAAGAAGGTACCCTTTCACGATCATACATAGCATGTGCACTCCCTGCGCGAAGTTGTTTCTGTAAAAATTGCCCAAAATATACTGGTGCGCCAAGTAACAAAGTAAACTTTACTTTGTAGTTACTATTTATGCTAAGAAGAGATAAATAATTTTTATTCGTATATTTATCACTGTAATTGAATTTGTCAATGTTTTTTTAGATGGTTGAAAAGGAAAGTAGGCAAAATTGTCGGAGTTTGGACAATTGAACCTTTTCAAATTGTTTTTTTCAGAATTAAAAATATTTGTGCCACAAGAACAGACACAAAAAATAACAAGTCCTTGGACACGTGATCGATTATGAAGTACTACTTCTTCATCTGTTGTAGGGGTGGACTCGGGCTGGGCCAACCGGCCCGGAACCGGACCGGCCCGCTATTGTGCGGGCTCGGACCGGCCCAGTGAACTGGTTGGTTGGCCGGTTCGGGCCACCCGGCCCGGTGGGATCTCGGTTCGGGCTTGGGCCCTTCAAAAGGTGAACCAGCCCGGCCGGTTCGGGTCCGGGCCAGGCCAATTTTGTTTTTTTTTTTGAATATTTTTTAAGTTTTTGGGTTGGGCTGGGTATTTTGGGCCATTTGAGGTGGTTAGGGTTGGTTTGGGGGTGAGGGGGAGGGTTGAGGGTTAACTAGGAAAAGCCCAAAAAAAATAAAAAATAAAATAACCGAGGCCCGGCCCGGACCCGGGGGTTACCCGAGCCGGTTCTGGGCCTCCCATACCTTGAATTGAGGCCCGGCCGGTTCAAGGCCCGAACCGAGTCCATCCCTAATCTGTTGTATTCCATAACACGAACTGAATTGGAGGGGCCAATTCAAAAGTTGTTTCGAGTATTTTATTATTGTTGTAATTTTGGAATCAACCAAGAATTTGTTTTCAGAGTAAACGATTTGCGGCAGCATAGAGGTCAATGGCCTTTTGTCTTGAATATTACAAAAATAAGGATAAAAAACAAAAAATGACATCTTTTTTATATTTTCAAAAATATGACTAAAATGCAGTGAGTGAAGTATTTTCCCCTATTTCCCATTACACCGACTTCAATTTTAGTGACTAGAATTAGACTAACACATAGTCGTCAATCCCCAATTAAGACTTCCACCGCTGCGCCCCAATTAGGACTTCCGCCGTCGCGCCCCAATTAGGACTTCGTCGCCGCCACAATTATTGAATACCGCCGCCCCAATAGTGAATGTCACCGCCTAGAATGCCACCACTGCCGCCTTGATTAAGACTTCCGCCGTCGCTCGAATCAGTGACTGTCATTGCAATGACTGCCGCTGCCCCGGCCAGTGACTGTCGCCCCCCGACCATTGATTGTCGCCACCCACCGGTCAGTGATTGCCGCCTCCCCTACCCCCACACCTGCACTCAGCCCCGCACACTCGACAACCGTCGGCCAGTGACTGCCGCCTCCCCAATCCCTACACCTACACTCAGCCTTGCGCACCCGGCGACCGCCTACCGCCGGCCTTGACAGCCGCCGCCCAAACAGTGACCACATCAGCCCCTCCACAGTCGCTGCCAAACACCACACCCTGCCCCAGCCTGTGACAACCGACCCATCACCAAGCCACCGCTACCTATCACACGAGGCAACCGTAGTCACCCACATCGAATCTCAAACCCTAGTTGAACCGTACGATCGCCGCTTTCACCTGGACCCGTCACGTATGTCGCAAAACAGATCCAACCACTCCACAACCATGCCATCCAGAATCCGAACCTGGTTGATGGAGACGAAACACCCTAACGATGGCTTGGAGACGAACGGATCCGGGCGATGGTGGTGAGTGGCGAGGCGAGAGCTGCGATGCGGCGGAGATGGCCTGGTGATGGTGATGACACGATGGAGAAGTCAATGGAGACAAATCTGGTCGATGGAGAAGTCAATGGAGGTAGATCTGGCCAATGGAGAAGTTGATGGAGCTGAGATCTAGCGATGGAGGAACAGAGGAGAGAAGAGGAGTCGCGAATCTGCAATCGTTGCAAAGCCAAAAGCATATGCGATCACCTTTTTGTCCATTTTAAAACATGATGATATTTTTGTCCATCCAAAAGTCAAAAGTCATATTCGTGCCATTCTTTCTAAAAACATTTGGTAGTTTGTACGGAAATTACTCCAAACAGGAGTAAAACAATGGCAAAAATCCAATGTGAACTCTCGAGCCCATTACAAAATTGCACCTTGAACTGTTGTTTGCTTTCTCAAAGTGGATGCCCCCAGACAGCTTGGGTGAACCACAATAGACCCATCCAAAAGAGGAAGACGAATTGGTGTCTGACTTAAACCGCCTTCATGCCACATGCTCTCATTTCATGCATTTGGCATTTCTCTTTTTAATTATTGAAACGCAAAACTTTTTCACTTCTGGCGATCCATGCAATTATTGGACAATTCCCGCTATTGATCTCTAATTCCTTCTTTTTTAAATCTTAGCCCTCGTAAAAGGACTTATTGACAACTTTAATCCTTCAAATCCTTTCTGGTCACTTTCCGGGCGAAACTAAACCAACAAATTGTCATATAAGTGCTTGGAAGGACCAAAGGCGGCAAGAAATCCACAGTCGTGCACCCAAAGTAAAAAACCGGAAGTGAATGGCCAAATGTGAGAATGAGTTGACAGTGATGGATCAAATGTTAACAATTCTACAAAAAATCTAAAATAGGAGGCATATTTTACATGAAACACCAATACACCATCATATTTTAGTTTCAAGCACACCCCAAATACCCCCACATGTTTTATGTTTTGCATGAAACGCCATCATATTTTTAGATTTGACGACATCCGATATACACCTTGCATTTTTATTTCGTAGTTTAACTTCATTTTCATTGTTGTGATTTTCATGTGCAGTGTTGTTTGGTTTTTATTCCTTACTACGTATTAGTTAAACAATTGTCAATTTCATTGTTGCACTCACTTATACCTCATCCTTGTGGTTCGACAATCCCTTACGCCTATCAATATATGTTTCATCCCCGCGCTCACAATTACATACTCCTCCGTCTTGAAAAGAAGTTCCACCTTTCCTTTTTGGAATGTCCCAAAATAAAGTTTCATTTTCAATTTCTTTCTATATTTGGTAAGATTTTATTATTCATTTACCCTTTTACCTTCACATCACTTCATTGAATTGATGTGTGTTACCCCATTTCACTATTCATTACCCCCTTTATTATACTCACTTGGTTACTACACCTTTTAATTACCCAAGGGCAATTTTGAAAAATCAACTTTATTTCTTATTTTACCTAAAAACCCGTGAAGTCAAATTCGGAACTTGTTTTCGGGATGGAGGGAGTATTGTTTATTTATAAAAATGACAACGCGGTGCACTACAATGGTATATAAGAGGCAAGCCTTCTCCTGTCAAACTTTTGACAAAAATCGCTCTCAAGACTTGAACCCGTTACCTCTCGATCACACAGCAACATCTTAACAGGTGTGCCAAGACTCCTTTTCCAAATTTTATTAATTCATATTTTTTTTATTGATACACGACTTTGCACACGACCACCTATATCTATCATACTTGTATTATAGGACGGCGTTAGTGATTGATTTAAATTGCCATTTGTTTTTAGCTTGTTGCATGTGCTTTATTTGTGTGTTTTTCTTTTATTTTCACCATGCTTACTTAAATATTTATAACCTAAATATTGAAGACCCAATTAGGATATTCTTCAAAAAATGCTCAATGGACGATCTTTTTACACCTCAATACAGGGTTACATAAGAAGAAATTACCAACACCAGTTTCAATTCAAACTCAGAAGATGGAAACAATTTTGTTTCAAGGATTTAGGGTGATATATTTAAGATTAAAAAAACACACATGTAAAGAGGTAAAATTGGTCTAAATATTTAACAGAACATAATAAATGTACCTGCAAAAAATGCATTCGCCAACAATTGCGTCAAATTCTAATACAAAAATTAAAAACTTGAACATACTAAAAACCCTAAATCTCAAAGCAATTAGTTTCATTATATAAAATGTAAACCAGAAGATTAATTAGATAAGAAAGGAACACATACCCGATATGACGATATCTAGCGCCTGAGAAGATCCAAATATCTGTCAAGTTTCAAAATTCGCAATTACAGACAGCCGTTGAAACCTGGTAATCGGGTTTCTCATAGAGACGATGAGCGCCGCTGCGCGCACGAACCAGTTCGTGTAACAGTTCTTTTGAAGGGTGTAGTAGTTGCGGTGGAGGAGTCCGACTAATTTCCGTAGAGAAAGGATTTGCTGTAAGACTACTTTTGAGGTCAATTGATTTACAGAAAAAGAAAACGGAGAAAAGGGAAAGAGACGTAAAGTGGTAAAGGAGGAGAGCCGAGAAGGGTTGGGTCCTGAAGAGCAGCAGCGGAAGATGAAGGATCGGATACTCCTGCGTGTGAAGGTTATTAGGGTTAAAATTTATTAAATAAACCCCATTTCAAAAAAAATATTTCAAAAAATTATGAATATGACCCTGTTTTTTCATCTTGAGTGTCACTATTAAATCGTGATGTTATTGTATCAGAAATTAGTGATACTTATGTGTAAACTTTCAGTTATATCGTCAGTTTCTGACACTAAATCGAATAGTGTCACTAACGAAGTGTCACTATAAGGCACTTTTCTAGTAGTTTGTATAAGATTAAAACAGGTAGGTAGGAATAATATGCAATATAATTATAACTGAGATTGTTGTGAAATTTGATACATTGACATGCATGAGCAGCTCATCTCTGCAACTCGGATTGGGAACAATATCGTGTAACATGCCCACAACATCATGTAACAATTGGGATTAGCAGCAGCAACATCAAGATTCGGTTCTTCGGGTTACGATGAACCGACGGTTCCAGTTCGGAACCGCTTTTTTAAATATTTAAAATAAAAATAAAATAAATGTAAAATAAAAAAATAATAGTAGTGATAGTTACAGTAATAATATCAACATAGAGTTGTAGTAGACTAGCAGTGATAGTTGTTTTTGTTCTCAGACTTAACGAATTGAAGTCACAGTCAAACAAATCGGATCTCAACACTTTAAACATGCAAACAAAGCAATATAGGAAGTAAAAGACACACGATATGTTGACGCAGTTCGGAATAAAACTTCCTAATCTGCGGGGTTTCAACAGGGGAAACCCGGTCCCAAACAGACCCACTAGCTCAGAAAGGTTTTACAATCAAGATGGTTGCAAAGCAATTAAACACAGACCAGAGACTACAAACAATCAACAGACAAACGACTCACAACGATTAAAAACATGAGAAAGTTCAGAGTAAATAAACTAAAGTCGAATCCAGTCAGGAATTCGAGGGCAGAACAAGACTCCCGGATGAACCAGCAGACAACTCCAATGGACAGGCTTCCTCCTTTCTCACAATCGTCACAAGAAGATGGCTTCAATCGCAATAGCTTACATGTCTCACAAACTCTCTCTCTCGAGGGTTTCTCTCTCTAGGTTATCAAAGTATGCAGCGGAACAGTGCAGAAGGGAGGACGAAGGATGCATTTATATCCTTCCACTCGGGCAGATAAGCTAACCAAATGCCGGACCCAAGAATAGGCCCAATATAAGAGGCTAAACCGGTCAGGCCCATAAAAACAACTCAAACAACCCTTACAAGATATAACCCAAGAAAAAATTAAGCCAAGTCTAATTGCTTTGCCATCCTACCTTAATTGTAACTAAAAGAACATATGAGAGAATTATGATTAAATAATATCCCAACAATTTGCCCTCCTAAGACTCATTCTCATTCAGGTATCTTCAAAAAAAGGAGTATCATAATTGCTAGTTTGCAGGATCTGTGAGACATGAATTTCCCCATTCATCATTAACCCAGTTTGGAACCTTTAATCAAGGTACCTCAAAGATTTTGAAGAAGCTCTTGCAAAAAATTTTTTATCACTAGGGACAATTTTAGTTCCAAAATCAGCAGGATTTACATCCCCAAAAATCTTCTCCAAATTAATATTACCCTTGGCAATTTCATCTCTTATGTAATGAAACCTTACATCTATATGTTTGGTTTTCTCATGATACATAGGATCTTTGCAAAGGTAAATAGCACTTTGACTATCAGAAAAAACAACAGGGACAAGACTGTTTCCCAGAACTTCACCCAAAATACCTTTAAGCCATTTGGCTTCTTTAATGGCCTTAGTGGCAGCAACATATTCAACCTCAGTAGAGGACAAGGCCACAACAGATTGCAATTGGGATTTCCAAGAAATACAATTTCCAGCCCAGGTAAAGAACCATGAAGTGGTAGACTTTCTGGTATCTTTACAACCAACATAATCAGAGTCAACAAATCCTTTAAGGTCTAAAGAAGAGCTAGAACTGTACTTAAGACCTAGATTCCTAGTCCCAGAAAGATACCTAAGAGTATACTTCATAGCAGTCCAATGTCTTTCCCTAGGGTCAGACATGAATCTGCTAAGAACACTCACAACAAATGCAAGGTCAGGTCTGGTACAAAGCATAGCATACATCAAAGAGTTAGAAGCAACATCATAAGGGATTTTATCCATTTTCTTAGATTCCACCAAAGAAATAGGATAAGGATCCCTATGAAGATCCAAATGCCCTCCTAAGGGTATAGAAGTGCATTTAGAACCATGCATGTTAAACCTATCCAATATTTTTGACAAATAATTGCTTTGAGATAAGAACATGCACTTTTTAGGTCTATTTCTGTTTATGTCAATCCCCAAAGTTCTTTTAGCAGGTCCTATATCTTTTATGTCAAAATGTGTTTTTAGATCATCTTTCACACTAACAATCAACATTTTGCACAGACCAATAATGAGGATATCATCAACATATAACAGAATGTACACAGCATTATCAGTACCAACATGCTTGAAATACAAACAAGTATCATATTTGCTTTTAAGAAAACCAAGTTCACTCATGCAAGCATCAAATTTCAAGTTCCATTGTCTGGGAGACTGTTTTAAACCATAGATTGATTTTCTTAACAAGCAAACATGATCAGGATTCTTTTTACTCTCATATCCAGGAGGTTGAGACATGTAAATAGTTTCATTTATATCTCCATGTAAGAAAGCAGTCTTAACATCTATTTGTTCTAATTCCCAGTCAAACACAGCAGTCATAGCAAGCAAAAATCTCAAGGTTTTGAATTTGATTATAGGAGCAAAAATATCTTGATAATCAATCCTTTCTTTTGTTTAAAACCTTTAGCAATAAGTCTAGCTTTATACTTAGGGGGATCAGTGGGATCAAAACTATCTTTTATTCTATAAATCCATCTACAATAAATGACCTTAGCACCTATGGGTTTAGGGACCAGAGTCCAAGTTTGATTAACAAACATAGATTGAAATTCTTCTTGCATTGCTCTAACCCATTCATTTGACTTAGAACTCTTAATAGCTTGCTCAAAAGTTTCAGGAACATAGTTTTTAACAATTTCAGAAGCTATAAAGATGAACTCAACTAGGTTAGAAATATATTTCCTGTTAGGAATAATATTTCTAGGTTCTCTGTCTCTAACAAGTTGATAATCGGCTAAGGTTGGTTCTTCACTTTCATTAGAGGCACTTCCATTAGGATCGGTTTCATCAGTATTAGCATTTACATCAGACAAAACAGGTATATCATGCAAGTTACTCACATTTTCAAGTAAGGGTAAGGTACTACCTTGCTGATTTGAATCAGTATTTAACTGTGCATTACCTTTTGATGATATCATCTTGGTCAGATTCTGACAAAGAATGATCATCATTACATTCATGAAGTCCTCCAATATCGGGTTCAACTTCACACAGATACTCAGTGCTCATAGTATCAAAAAAGTTACCATCAGAGTCACATGTCATATCACTAGATGAAGCATTAACATTTTTAAAATGAAATTCAACTTCATTAAAGACAACATCTCTAGAGACAATACATTTATAACCTCCAGGTTGAATTACAAGGAGTTTATAACCTTTCACACCTTCTGGATAACCAATCATAACACACTTAATAGCCCTAGGTTTTAACTTACCTTGAGAGATGTGAGCATATACAGTACAACCAAAGGACCTTAAATGGGTTATGTTTGGTTTAACTCCAGACCACATCTCTTGGGGGTTTTTGAAGCCCACCACAGAAGATGGTGATCTGTTGATCAAGTAAGTAGCTGTTACAACAACTTCACCCCACACAAAATTCTTAAGACCAGATTCAGTTAACATGCATCTAGCCTTTTCAAGAATAGTTCTGTTCATTCTTTCAGCAGTCCCATTCTGCTGTGGGGTGCCAGGGACAGTTAAAAGTCTTTTAACACCTTCAGTTTGACAGAAATTATTGAAAACATGGTTGCAAAACTCAAGATCATTATAAGTTTTCAAAGATTTCAGTTTAAAGTTGGATTGAGACTCAACCAGCTTTTTCCAGATTTTAAAACTGTCAAAAGTTTCATCTTTTGTTTTCAGTAAATAAACCCAAACCTTCCTAGAAAAATGGTCAATTAGAGATAGAAAATATTTCCTTCCTCCTAATGTTCCAATTTTAGAAGGTCCCCATAGGTGAGCATGGACCAGATCAAGAGGTTGATTTGCAGTATAGGTCGATTTACCAAAAGAATGTCTAGTTTTCTTTCCAAAAATACAGTTTTCACAAAAATCAATTTGGCTGGGTTTGAAGTCAATCATTCCATTTTTAAACAGCTTGTTCAGGCCCACTTTACCAATGTGACCAAGCCTTTTATGCCACATTTCAGTTTGTTTTTGAATAGTAATGTTAGACTCAGGGGCAGCTATGTTCAGCTCAGAGGAACCTTCAACAATGTAAAGACCTCCACTTTTAACAACTTTGATAAGATGATTACCATTTCTGGAAACCATCTTAATGCCAACCTGAGTAACAATAATACAACCTAACTCATCAAAGATAGATTCAGACAGCAAGTTTCTTCTCAAATAAGGAACCCATCTCACATTTTGAATAACCCTAACAACTCCATCAAACATCCTTAGAGGCACATTACCTATACCCTTAATATCCAAAGCAGTATTGTCCCCCAACATCACTTTTCCCCCATCATACAAGTGCAATGAGGAAAAAATTGACTTATTGGGGGTGGCATGTAAAGTACAACCAGAATCAAGGATCCACTCATTTTTCAAAGAAGAATCAGAACAGACAAGCAATTTATGTTGTATTATGTTGGCAGACTCAGTATTAGAATTAGGATTAACAGTAGGTTTTGAGTCACCCTGCTTATCCCTTTTCTTTTTCCTGCAGTCTCTAGCAAAATGTCCCTCTATGCCACAGTAGTGACATTTAAACCCTTTCTTATCACAATTTTCCTTATCATTTTGTTTCTTCTTCTTAGAGCCATTTTTCTTACCCTTTGATTTACCCTTCACAATTAAGGCTTCAGTTTTGATTTCAGCCTTTTCATTGTTCAAGGGATCATTCTTAGATTTGAACACTTTAAGGGTTTCATTCTTCTCAAGTATAGAATCTATGATCTTACCAGGGGTAAGATCTTCATTTGAATACTGAATGACATCCTTGAAGTTATCAAATTGAGAAGGCAAAGAGTTCAAAAGGATAACAGCTTGATGAGTATCTTTTATTTTTTCATCCACTTTCTCAATTTCTTGTGTCATTTTTAGAAATTTGTCCAAATTATCAGAAAGAGACACCGAAACATTCATCTTAAAAGTGAACAACCTACATAGTAGAGAGATTTTTCTAGAAATAGACTTCTTCATGTAGGTTGATTCAAGGGTAATCCATAGCTGTTTAGGGCCTGTTATATTTGAGAATTTTCTAGCAACATTATCAAATAAGTGAATTATCAGTTCAGAGTAGGCAACATTCTTTAATTCAATTAGGTCAGACTTAGATATTCCAGATATTTCAACATCAGAAACAACTTTGAAGCACTTTTGCTTCATCAACAGAGCCTTCATCTTAAGCTACCACATAGGGAAATCACTAGTACCATCAAAGAGGCGAATCTTGGTACTAGAGTCAGACATTTTTCCCGATGTGGACCCAAGAAGAACAGATATACACAGAGAGGGAAACAACAGAAAGAGTCAAGAAAAGAGATATCAATCAGATTCTTATTCAGCAGCAAGCACAAGACAGACCAGATCTGAGCTAGGGTTTCAAGAACTTGGATTACCAAAAACTAACAGGAAATACGAACAAATAAGAGTAATCAAGAACTAGGGTTTCAAGAAATCAAAAAATTCAAACCAAAGGTTAGAGTTCAGATTTCAAGAAAGCACACAAGGCTCTGATACCAATTTTTTTCTCAGACTTAACGAAGTCACAATCAAACAAATCGGATCTCAACATTTTAAACATTCAAACAAAGCAATATAGGAAGTAAAAGACACACGATATGTTGACGCAGTTCGGAAGAAAACTTCTTAATCTGCGGGGTTTCAACAGGGGAAACCCGGTCCCAAACAGACCCACTAGCTCAGAAAGGTTTTACAATCAAGATGGTTGCAAAGCAATTAAACACAGACCAGAGACTACAAACAATCAACAGACAAACGACTCACAACGATTTAAAACAAGAGAAAGTTCAGAGTAAACCAAAGTCGAATCGAGTCAGGAATTTGAGGGCAGAAGAAGACTCCCGGATGAACCAGCAGACAACTCCAATGGACATGCTTCCTCCTTTCTCACAATCGTCACAAGAAGATGGTTTCAATCGCAGTAGCTTACAGGTCTCACAGACTCTCTCTCGAGGGTTTCTCTCTCTAGGTTATCAAAGTATGCAGCGACACAGTGCAGAGGGGAGGACGAAAGATGCATTTATATCCTTCCACTCGGGCAGATAAGCTAACCAAATGCCGGACCCATGAATAGGCCCAATACAAGAGGCTAAACCGGTCAGGCCCATAAAAACAACCCAAACAACCCTTACAAGAGATAAGCCAAGAAAAAATTAGGCCAAGTCTAATTGCTTTACCATCCTACCTTAATTGTAACTAAAAGAACATATGAGAGAATTAGGATTAAATAATATCCCAACAGTTTTACTTAACATGAAAATAATACTCCATCAGTAATAGTTTTAGGTATAATTGTTTACACGCTACTAGTTATATTACCTTATTATTACAAATTATAGTAATAAATATACATAACTTACTAATTACTAAAGTATTTTAATTATTGACTTGTACATTCGTACGGTATAACCTAATTTATATCTATTTCGTGGTCAACTATCTAATTATTATACTTCATTATAACAATTGTAACTATTAATTATACTAACACTTTTTGGGAATTATTTTATTTGAATAGCCTTATTAATGTGAGAATAATAAACAGGCTTACCTTGACTGGTAGCCCTGACAGTATATTTATAATGAAATAAGTCTCCAAATACAATTAGGATAATGCCTAATAATTAATACTAATTATTTATACACTATTACACCCCCTCAAGCTATGCAGGAGGAACTACGCGTAGATTGTCTCGTAAAAATAAAAACTGATGAGGAGGTAAACTCTTGGTAAAAACATCAGCTAACTGAAACTTCATAGGAACATATTGCATCAGGAGGTCACCATGAGCCACTTGCTCTCGAACAAAGTGATAATCAATATCAATGTGCTTACTGCGAGCATGCTGAATGAGTATAATAGATAAATATGAGGCAGAGATATTATCACATAGGAGCCGAACCGGTCGATGAATAGGAAAGCCAAGCTAAAAAAGAATAGATCGGATATGTAGAGTATCCTGGACGGTATATGCAATGGCTCAATACTCAGCTCCTGTAGAGGATCTGGAGACAGTGGGCTGCTTCTTAGAGCGCAAGAGATCAGATTAGGACCCAGAAAAACAGCATAGCCAAAAGTAGAGCGGCTACTATCAGGACAACCCGTCCAATCAGCATCAGAGTACACAAGAACGGAATGGGGATGTCATGTGTTGAAGGCCGTAGGTGAAGTACATGCGTGAGAGTGTCCTGCAGGTACCTTAAAATTCTCTTCACAACCAACGTATGTGAAGTACGAGGAGCATGCATAAATTGAGACACCAAATGAACATCATATGTAATATCAGGTCTAGTCATAGTCAAATACTGCAATGCACCTACCATGCTACGGTACTCTATACGATCAGCAAGTAACTCACCATCAGTGAGAGACAACTTAGCTCTATTAGGGAGTGGCGTGCGAACAGACTTAAGAGTGTGAAAATGAAAATGGGTGAGAGGGTCTGACACATATTTTGCTTGAGATAAAAATAAACCAGAAGAATTTCGCACAGCCCGAACCCCCAAGAAAAAATGAATATCACCTAGATCTTTCATGGCAAAACAGTTCCCTAAAAGAGAAACAAAATGACTAATGAGAGAGAGGAGGAATTTCCAGTAACAATGATATCATCCACATATAAGAGCAAATAAATAATGTGAGTGCCATAACGGAAAATAAATAGAGAATTATCAGCACGACTGCATATAAAACCATGTGTCAAAAGAAAACTACTAAAACGATAAAACCAGACCCAGATAGCTTGTTTAAGACCATAGATGGCCCTGCGCAAGCGACAAGTGTGATGAGGAAAATGTGGATGAATAAACCCCGGTGGTTGACGCATATAGACCTCCTATGTCAAATTACCATGAAGAAACACATTTTTAACAACCAGTTGATGAATAGGCCAACTATAGGAAACAACTAAGGTAAGAACAATTCTAACAGTGGTTGTTTTACCAACGGGACTAAAAGTTTCATAAAAATCAACCCCAGCCTGTTGCTTAAACCCATGAGAAATCAGACGTGCTTTATGCCGTTCAATAGAGCCAACAGACCGATATTTAGTTTTATAAATCCATTTAGACCCAACCACATTTTTGCCATAAGCAAACGACACTAATTCCCACATTTTATTAGCAATAAGAGCATTAAATTCCTCAGCCATAACAGCTCTCCATTTAAGATCTTTATTAGCCACAGAAAAACACGTAGGATCAAGAATTAAAACCTCAGTATTTAAATTAAAATCATTTTGGGTTTAAAAATTCCTGATTTGGAACGAGTTTGCATGGGATGAATATTGTGTGCTAAAGAATTAGTGGAACCAGTGTGTCGCCGACATCATCATGCACAGAAGCCGAGGACTCCGTCGATGCCGAGCTGACTGGCGATGCTGGAGACGACACAACACTCCTTGATGTCGATATGGGGCTGGAGGTCACCAGGGAACCAGTCTGCTAGACCGAGGAGATACATGTAGGCCGAGAGCTGCTCGGCGGTGTGGATGGGCAAGTGGGTGATGGAGACTACATCGAAGGCAGCGGCGGTCCACCTGGCGGTGAAGTTAATGGAGACGACATAGAAAAAGACTAACATAGATTCTACCGTTTTTGGATCAAGACATCCGTACCCCTTATATTCAGACGCATAGCCTAAAAAGACACACTGTAAAGAACGAGGAGAAAGTTTGTTTGCGGAAGTGACAGGAAAATTAGGGTAACAAACACATCCAAACACCAGTAGAGCGGTGGAATAAATTTTGGTATGGAGAAACACCAGTAAATTTGGTAGAGGGTAAACCATTAATAATATAAGTAGCAGTCAAAACATCTCAATCCAAAAAATAGTTGGTAAGCCAGCATCAATAAGCATGGTTCTAGCCAATTCAAGAAGATGGCGATGTTTGCGTTCAGCTAAACCATTTTGTTGTGGGGTGTCCGGACATGATTTTCGAAAAAGGATGCCATGAGAATTAAAAAATGACCACATACTTAGATTATCAAACTCACCCCCTCCATCACTTTAAAAATTTTTAATTTTATAATCCAATAAATTTTCCACGAGTCTTTTTGAATGATTGAAAATGAGTAAAAACTTGACTTTTACGACGCATGGGATATATCCAGGTAAAATGGGAGTAATCATCAATAAAAGAAACATAATATTTGAAACCAGAAGAAGATAACACAAGGGATTGCCAAACATCTGAATGTATTAAAAATAATGGTGCACTAGAATTATGAAAAACATCCTGAAAAGGTAATCTGTGAGATTTACCCAAACGACACGAAATACAATCATGGTTAAAAGAAGAAACACTACTAAGTTGACCAGACTTCCTAAGACCATCTAAAACTCTAGTGCCACAGTGTCCCAAAACTGGATATGAAGACAAATGAATGGGGTAAAGACCGCCGTTACTGGAATCCTGAAAAAGAACTGCCCCTGTGGTTTTGTCCTTTAGAAAAACAAATTTTTTGTCAAAAATCACCATGCAATTATTGTCAGAACACAATATACAAATCTTAAATGGAGAGGCTTTGAAAGAGAAGTAACGGAAATATCACCAATAATTTTAATGGATAAATTAGTACCATTTGAAACAGTAACAACCAATGGTCAAGAATAAATAGATTTATTAACTAATGTATCTTCCTGAGGGGTCATATGCACCGAATCACCGGAGTCTGGAAACCAGACAGCGTCATTGGGTCACTCATTGGTGCAACTAGTGCTGGTGCTAAGGGCTGAGTAAAGCGAGAAGGACATGAAACAACAGAGTGACCTCGAGAATATGTCACGCCCCAGACCGCATCTAAGTGCGTGTACAACCGCCGTGTGATTAAGTGACGTCACTCGCAAGTCAACCTCACATAGTCACACAAGGCGTTCATGAACATCGTTCACACCATACTCAGTAGTAAACATACATAACAACCTCACATCATAGATTGAATGAATAACGGAAAATATTCAACGGTTAGTCATAAGCCACATATGGCAAAACGTAGGCTCCCAGGCCAAAACAATGTAATATTACAAAAGTATCCATGAGCATAGTTTATGATTTAAAATACAAAGGAAGCACGAAATCACGTCTTCCTTTAGATTCTTTCCACCCGTGCAAAGGTGCAGACAACATGCTCTAGCTTCAACCTGAAATGGTGGGGCCCCCCGAAGGGGTTAGTACAAGTACCGAGCGAGTAGCAAGCTAAATGTAGGATAACTAACGTTTCAAGTATAAGACCCAAACATAGGGTGATACATATACTTATACTTCTTTACCCCAAGTTACAAAATACATATCAGTACTTATATACACTTGGAAATACCCGATCCGTAGGTCATTGTTTATTTGGGAAAAATAATAGTAGTCAATGTCCTTGACTTAAACCCCAACCCACCCATAGACCTATGAGTGTATAGGACTCCTCCTGTCCAAATCAAATAATCATAAGGACACCGCCCGATCCTGAATAACTAAACAGTGATCTATGAGTTTTGAGGATACACGCCCGATCCTTGGGTACTCCACCCTATATAACCGAGTTTCGAGGATACCGCCTGATCCTTGGGTACTCCACCCGACATAACCGAGTTTTGAGGATACCGCCCGATCCTTGGGTACTCCACCCGACATAACTGAGTTTTGAGGATACCGCACGATCCTTGGGTACTCCACTCGACATAACCGAGTTTTGAGGATACCGCCCGATCCTTGGGTACTCCACCCGACATAACCGAATTTTGAGGATACCGCCCGATCCTTGGGTACTCCACCCGACCTATGATCTACCACATATCATACTAGATAGGGTCTATATCATAATCAACAAACAAGACTAAACCAAGTCTTAAGGCCTAAGCAAAATCATCCATGCAATTCATGCATTAAAAATCAACATATAGGCAATATAAGGCCAAACCAGCGCCGGTTCAAACCTGACCGGCGCCGGTTCATAATCAAATAATATGAACCGGGCTAAACCCGTTCAAACCGGTGCCGGTTCTATGCATGACTGGCGCCGGTTGCCCCTATACAACCGGTCAACTCTCAGTTGACCCGCTATTTCAAATCCAATATGTGTCTAACTTAATCACAACATGTATTAAGTTATAAACAACCATATTATACACCATTTATCTTCAAACATATCACATATGTTTTTATAAACATTCTTATATATCACAAATCATGCATATCTCAATAGCTCATTTCATACAAGCCTAATCACTTTGGCTAATCACATGTTTAACCTCATTTAAACATTATTATGAACACATATAACATTTACTAAGGTAATCTCATGCTTAACCCAAAAGTTACAAGACATTAAACCATCCACTCACCTCAAATGAGCTTTAAGAAGTTCTACTCTTCTTGGTTGAACTCCGGCAGAACTCCAACGGAACTCCGGCGAACTCTGGTGAAACTCCGGCAAACTCAAGAAACACTTTAGTTAAGCTCCTAACATGGTTTTATAATCACAAAACCCATATCAACACAAATAACCCCTAAAAGGTTATTTTCCGGCGAACCGGTCGTTTTGGCTTCTAAGTCCATCCTTGGACTTAGAACTACCTTCCAACCCCTCATCCTACACTTTTAAACGTGTAGAACAATTCTAGGGGTCTTCCATATGATAAATAATCAAATGTTAAATAAAAAGCAAAAGAAAAGTTATTATAAGGTCATCACCTTAATCATCCAAGTTTTTCCTCACTTTTCCCTTCTAATCCCCCTTCTTTTGGACCACCCTTGCTTGAGCTTGTTCTTGGCTATGGGGGATGATATTTTCTGGGAGGTTTTTCCCTTTCTTGAGATGTACTGGCCGAATGAATGATGGTGGTGAGGGGGATGGATTGCTTTTGTCTTGTTTGGACCAATGAGTGAGGAAAAATGGGGTCATGGGTGTACCTTTGATGCTCATCACCTCACCTCTCTCCTTCCAAGTCAAACAGCCCCATATTTTTCTAATTTAGCACACACAAAAACGTGGGGTGGCCCCCACTCATGTGGGAGGTCATCCCTTTATGTCCCGAGCTGTACAATCGGCCTCGAAAGTTGTATTTCTCGGACTGTTTTAATTATACTTTATTTTATCGGGTCAAATAAAATATATTAAGTGTCCTCCATCGTTATGGTCTCTTAGAATGAATATACATTCCCCATCTTTAATTTAGAAGTCTCCGAAATTAGTTTCGGACTGTTATCCGATAAATTACCAATACCGGTAATTGGGCCTCGTTTGACCAACGGGTCAACCCTATGCCCTTTCTATGGCCCAACTAAAACATATACCATCATATAAATATCATCTAGACCAAGATGAATATAATATGTGCTCCCGGGATTATCGAGTGGTCCCCGCTCCCAATGTGGGCCCCACGTGCAATTCACTATTCACGCAAAAGTAATAACAAAATTTTACAACCTCGTAAATTCATGAATCATTATTCAAGGTTTATTACATGATTTACTAAAAAGTAAATATACTTGGGGACGGTGTTACAAGTTCACCCCCCCTTATTTGGGATTTCATCCCCGAAATCGTGTGTCTAATCGAAAAGAAACGGGCATTGCTTCCTCATTGAGACCTCGGTCTCCCATATTTCTTCTTCGACTAGATCACTCCTCCAAAGCACTTTCACCATAGGAATCTCCTTGTTCCTAAGCTTCTTTACCTGCTGACCCACTATTTTCACCGGTTCCAGTGCGTACTGTAAGTCCTCTCGGATCTCTACCGGTGGTCTCTCAAGAATATGTGACGGATCTTGTACATACTTCTTGAGCATCGATACGTGGAACACGTCATGAATCTTCTTGAGTTCAGGTGATAACTTGAGACGGTAAGCTACGGCTCCAACCCTTTCGAGGATTTCAAACGGGCCAATGTATCGGGGGTTAAGCTTACCCCTCGATATGAATCGGATGATGCCCTTCCAAGGAGAAATCCTTAGAAACACCTCATCGCCAACTGCAAATTCTAACGGTCTACGCCGTTTATCGGCATAACTCTTCTGCCGATCTCGGGCAGCCTTAAGTCTATCCCGAATGACCTTCACCTTAGCCTTGGTGATATCAACAAGTTCTATACCTTCGAGTTTGGCCTCGCCAACCTCGTCCCAGCATAATGGTGTCCTGCATTTCCTCCCATACAGTGCTTCATATGGAGGCATGCCAATACTCGCCTGATAACTGTTGTTATAGGCAAACTCTACAAGAGCCAAATGTTTGTCCCAACTCCCTTGGAACTCCAAAGCACATGCCCTAAGCATGTCTTCCAAGATCTGTATCACCCGCTCGGATTGCCCATCCGTCTGTGGGTGAAATGATGTGCTAAACTTGAGTTTAGTCCCCAACGATGCTTGAACTTTGGCCAAAACCTGGATGTGAATCGTGGGTCCCTATCCGAGACAATGGATATTGGAACCCCATGTAACCTCACAATCTCTTCTGTGTACAATTTGGCCAATCGTTTGAGAGGATAAATGATGTTGATAGGCAAGAAGTGTGTACTCTTGGTAAGCCTATCAACCACCACCCATACTGCATCGTAGTTATTCACCGTACGTGGTAATCCTACCACAAAGTCCATGGTCACATGCTCCCACTTCCATTCTGGAATGGTAAGGGGCTGTAAAAGTCCTGCTGGATGCTGATGTTCCGCCTTAACTTGCTGACAAGTAAGGCACCGACTCACGTACTCTGCAATGTCCCTCTTCATACCTGACCACCAATAACTTTCCTTTAAGTCTCGGTACATCTTTGTACCCCCTGGATGCATACCATAAGCCGAGGAGTGAGCCTCCTCTAGTATGGACTTTTGGAGCTCTTCATTCTTCGGTATGCATATACGATCCTTAAACAACAATAGACCATCCTCACGTACCCGGAAATCCTCAACGGGTCCAGCAGTGATCCGTTCCCGGATCTTCTGACATTCTTCATCAATGCCCTCACATCTGCCAATCTCATCCATCACAGTAGGTCTAACCTCAAATCTCGCTATGAGGGTCCCGCCCGTGGTCACCTCCACGTGCTCCCTCAATGCCCGTAAGCATGTGAGTAACGTCCCCGAAGTACCCTTCCTGCTCAGTGCGTCGGCCACTACATTGGCCTTACCGGGATGATAGTTGATGATCAAGTCATAGTCCTTGATCAACTCCATACATCTCCTTTGCCTCATATTCAACTCTTTCCGAGTGAATACATACTTCAAGCTCTTATGATCAATGTAGATGTGACATGTCTCCCCGTAGAGATAATGCCTCCAAATCTTTAGTGCAAACACTACCGCTCCCAACTCCAGGTCATGGGTAGGGTAGTTCACCTCATGTTTCCTCAATTGCCTAGAAGCATAGGCAATCACCTTACCCTTTTGCATTAGTACACACCGAGCCCTTGTATGCTAGCATCACTATAGATATCATACTCTTTACCTTGTATGGGTAGAGCAAGAACTGGTGTTTCGGTAAGTCATTTCTTTAGTTCAAGAAACCCTTTCTCACATTTGTCGTTCCATACGAACTTAGCCCCCTTCTTTGTGAGCTTCGTAAGTGGTGACGCCAACACGGAGAATTTCTCCACAAACTTACGATAGTATCCCGCTAAGCCAAGGAAACTACATATCTCTTTCACATTTTTGGGTCGCTCCCAATCGATGATAGCTTCTATCTTTACATTGTCCACCGCAATGCCCGATCCAGATATGACATGTCCGAGGAAGCCAATCTCTTTAAGCCAAGATTCACATTTCAAGAACTTGGCAAAGAATTGCTTCTCTCTTAGCCTTTCAAGCACAAACCTAAGGTGATGTTCATGTTCTCCTTCGTCTCTTGAATATATCAAGATGTCATCAATGAATACAATCACAAACTGATCTAAGTACTCACTAAACACACAGTTCATCAAGTCCATGAATGCTGTCGGTGCATTGGTTAAACCAAATGACATCACAACGAACTCGTAGTGACCATATCTAGTGCGAAAGGCACTCTTAGGTATGTCACTCTCCTTGATCTTCAACTGATGATAGCCCGACCTTAAATCAATCTTAGAGAACACCATGGCCCCCAAAGTTGGTCAAACAAGTCATCAATCCTCAGTAAAGGATACCTATTCTTGATTGTGACCTTGTTCAACTGTCGGTAATCAATACACATTCTTAGTGTACCATCTTTCTTTTTCACAAACTGTACTGGTGCTCCCCATGGTGAATGACTAGGCCTAATAAACCCACTGTCCAATAGTTCTTGTAATTGGACTTTCAACTCTTGAAGTTCTACCGGTGCCATTCGATAAGGAGGAATTGAAATGGGTTTGGTTCCCGGCTCTACCTCGATCACGAATTCGATCTCTCTATCGGGTGGAAGCCCCGATAAGTCTTTAGGGAAGACGTCCGGATACTTACACAACACGTACATCATTGATGTCGACCTCCTTCTTCGTTTCATCTACCACGTAAGCAAGGTACGCGTGGCAACCTTTCTTCATCATCTTCCGTGCTCTCATCACGGATATGATACAACATTGAGATCTTCCTCGATCTCCCTCGAAACGTATGGCATTTCCCTCCTCATCCTCGAGTTCTAAGACCTTGGTGTAGCAATCCACTCGAGCATGATGCTTCTCGAGCCAATCCATCCCTAGGATCGCATCAAACTCCAACATACTTAGAGGTACGAAATCACAAGTCAAAGGTTGACCCGTCACTTCTACCTCACACGATGGATAACATTGGTCCCTCTCCACATCATCTCCTAACGGTGTGGAGACTAACAGAGTCTGAGTCATCGGCGTCAATGGTACGTCAAGACCTTCGGCAAACGCTTCGCTCACAAACGAACGTTCCACCCCGGTATCAATGAGAGTTCTTGCATTTCTTCCATTGATCAAGAGTGTTCCTACATTTACAGATGATGTAAGACACACTTCCCGAAGTACCGGATAAAAACGAGCTAATTTGTTTTTTTTTTTTGAAATTTAACTGGACCGACACCGGTTCTGGGCCTGACCGGCGCCGGTTGGGCCGGAAATTAATAAATAATTTTTTTTTTGTTTCGTTTATGACGTCGGAAAAATTTTCCGAAGGACCGGCGCCGGTTGGGTCCATGACCGGCTCCGGTTAGGTGCAAACATGGGCTGGCTCGAAAAAATGCGCCGGTAGTTGGAGCGCCGGTGCAAAACAGAGACTTTGCCGCTATAACCGGCGCTTGGTGGCCTTGGACCGGCGCCGGTTGCCCCCTGGGCAGCCAGCATTTTGCTCCTTTTGACTAAAAACCGGCCGGTAACGTCGCCGGCCGGCCCGTACAAACCCGTTATCACAATTAACACATAATTACATGTATTTTATCGAGTGTTAACAAGGGATTACCTGCAACGGAGTCGGGGTTGGCCCGGGCATCGGCCTCGGTCATCGCGTAGACACTTGCTTGGGCCCCGCCTTGATTAACGGACGCGGCGTTGCTTGTTGATGCGCCGCCTCTTCCCATGCCGCCGTGTGACGGTCCTGCACTGTTCCTCCCCGTCATGGACCCTCCTCCGGCTCCCGACGCATTTCCTTGTGTCAATTGAGGGCAATTAGCCTTCATATGGCCCGCATTCCCACACTTGAAACACCTCGGTGGTTCATTGCACTTCCCAAAGTGCTGTTTGGTGCAATTGGAGCATCTAGGTACCCCCGAATTCTGTGGCCTAGGTCCGTGCCACCTTGCATCCTTTTCTTCTTTGCCGGCGGCGCCGGTGGTCTAAATGAACCAACACCACCGTGGTTGTTCTTCCGAGAATGATCGGGTTGCCCCGAATGATTCCATTTCCTCTTTTTCGCCTCCTCGGTGTCCCTTTCCTTCCTCTCATTCCATTGGGTTTCCCCAAGCATGCCCTGTTCCACCACCTCACTAAAAGTCACGTGACATGAGTAGGTGGCTCGATCGCGGATGTCCAAAAGCAAGGCATCCCAAAAATGCTCCGTCATGTGGTCTTCAACGGCCGCATACTCCGGTAAGAACCTAGCCAAGGTTCTAAACTCTTGCTCCAATTGTTTGACCGTACCACCTTCCTTCTGTCTAAGGTTGGTGTACTCCCTTCTCTTCACATTAACCTCGAAGTCGGAGTAGTATTGAGCATAAAACTCCTGTTCAAAGTTCTCCCATGAAATGTTCCCACAGTACTTCCCTTCTACACCTTCCCACCATGTAGAAGCCATTCCTTCAAGCAAGCGTGAAGCAATAGTCAACTTCACATCAGGGGTGATTTGAATGTCTCTTGCTGCATCCTTCACCTTCTTAATCCAATCGGCAGCAACGGTAATGTCACCGGTGCCGTCGAAGGACTTGCACCCCAAGGCCCTAGCCTCCTTGAGGTATTTGGAGATTCTTACACAAAAATCTCCTCCACGTCCACCCGGGGACGTTCCTGTCACGACCCTTGAAGCCCCTCGGCTCCCTTAACCCGAACCTCCTCGAGAGCCACGCCTCGCTTGGCGCCTAAGATCTCTCCTTTGTTTCTCCTTTTCATACCATTCGAGCAATTCCCCCATTTGAGCGAATTGGGCATCACTCTCATCATTGTTTTCAACATTGGTGTGGAAGTCACCCCCGTCATACGGGGTCTCCTCATGTGCCATTTCGGGAACAAAGGTTGAGTCATAGTTCTCGGTGTCAGTTTCATACACCGAGCTAACGTGACCATCGCTCACGGTTCGGGCTCGGTGGCCCCCACGACCTCCACGACCTCCTCTTCCACCTCTTGAGCCCCGAGATGCAGTCCGACTAACCCCAATAGAAGCTACCGGTGTTTGCCCCCTCAGATTATTTCTTGTCGGCATACGTCTAACTTCCATTCCTGAAAAGGAATTGAACGAGTCATTAGACTCCAATCAATGTCAACTGACGGAAAATGTTATAGACACATATTGGCCCAAGTCACCGTCATACCAATTGTTAAGGGTACCATCTTAACAACTAGAGACCTTGCAACCTAGGTAACAATAGTCCTATAAACGTCAAGATACAATGCTCATGGTTTTTGGTAAAACTCTTTTGAAAATCTCTTGTGAGAGGTTGATTACATAGTTTAGAAACTGAGATGGCTCTGATACCACTTAATTGTCACGCCCTAGACCACATCTAAGCGCGTGTACAACCGCCGTGTGATTAAGTGACGTCACTCGCAAGTCAACCTCACATAGTCACACAAGGCGTTCATGAACATCGTTCACACCATACTCAGTAGTAAACATACATAACAACCTCACATCATAGATTGAATGAATAGCAGAAAATATTCAACGGTCAGTCATAAGCCACATATGGCAAAACGTAGGCTCGCAGGCCAAAACAATGTAATATTACAAAAGTATCCATGAGCATAGTTTATGATTTAAAATACAAAGGAAGCACGAACCACGTCTTCCTTTAGATTCTTTCCACCCGTGCAAAGGTGCAGACAACAGGCTCTAGCTTCAATCTGAAATGGTGGCCCCCCCGAAGGGGTTAGTACAAGTACCGAGCGAGTAGCAAGCTAAATGTAGGGTAATTAACGTTTCAAGTATAAGACCCAAACATAGGGTGATACATATACTTATACTTCTTTACCCCAAGTTACAAAATACATATCAGTACTTATATACACTTGGAAATACCCGACCCGTAGGTCATTGTTTATTTGGGAAAAATAAAAGTAGTCAATGTCCTTGACTTAAACCCTAACCCACCCATAGACCTATGAGTGTATAGGACTCCTCTTGTCTAAATCAAATAATCATAAGGACACTGCCCGATCCTGACTTACTAAACAGTGATCTATGAGTTTTGAGGATACATGCCTGATCCTTGCGTACTCCACCCTATATAACCGAGTTTCGAGGATACCGCCCGATCCTTGGGTACTCCACCCGTCATAACTATGTTTTGAGGATACCGCCCGATCCTTGGGTACTCCACCCGACATAACCGAGTTTTGAGGATACCGCCCGATCCTTGGGTACTCCACCCGACATAACCGAGTTTTGAGGATACCGCCTGATCCTTGGGTACTCCACCCGACCTATGATCTACCACATATCATACTAGATAGGGTCTATATCATAATCAACAAACAAGACTAAACCAAGTCTTAAGGCCTAAGCAAAATCATCCATGCAATTCATGCATTAAAAATCAACATATAGGCAATATAAGGCCAAACCGGTGCCGGTTCAAACCTGACCGGCGCCGGTTCATAATCAAATAATATGAACCGGGCTAAACCCGTTCAAACCGGCGCCGGTTCTATGCATGACCGACGCCAGTTGCCCCTGGACAACCGGTCAACTCTCAGTTGACCCGCTATTTCAAATCCAATATGTGTCAAACTTAACCACAACATGTATTTAGTTATAAACAACCATTTTATACACCATTTATCTTCAAACATATCACATATGTTTTTATTAATATTCTTATATATCACAAATCATGCATATCTCAATAGTTCATTTCATACAAGCCTAATCACTTTGGCTAATCACATGTTTAACCTCATTTAAACATTATTATGAACACATATAACATTTACTTAGGTAATCCCATGCTTAACCCAAAAGTTACAAGACATTAAACCATCCACTCACCTCAAATGAGTTTTAAGAAGTTCTACTCTTCTTGGTTGAACCCTGGCGGAATTCCGGCGAACTCCGGCGAAACTCCGGCGAACTCAAGAAACACTTTAGTTAAGCTCCTAACACGGTTTTATCATCACAAAACCCATATCAACACAAATAATCCCTAAAAGGTTATTTTCCGGCAAACCGGTCGTTTTGGTTTCTAAGTCCGTCCTTGGACTTAGAACTACCTTCCAACCTCTCATCCTACACTTTTAAACGTGTAGAACAATTCTAGGGGTATTCCATATGATACATAATCAAATTTTAAATAAAAAGTAAATGAAAAGTTATTATAAGGTCATCACCTTAATCATCCAAGTTTTTCCTCACTTTTTCTTTCTAATCCCCCTTCTTTTGGACCACCCTTGCTTGAGCTTGTTCTTGGCTATGGGGGGTGATATTTTCTTGGAGGTTTTTCCCTTGCTTGAGATGTGCTGGCCGAATGAATGATGGTGGTGAGGGGGATGGATTGCTTTTGTCTTGTTTGGACCAATGAGTGAGGAAAAATGGGGTCATGGGTGTACCTTTGATGCTCATCACCTCACCTCTCTCCTTCCAAGTCAAACAGCCCCATATTTGTCTAATTCAGCACACACAAAAACGTGGGGTGGCCCCCACTCATGTGGGAGGTCATCCCTTTATGTCCCGAGCTGTACAATCGGCCCCGAAAGTTGTATTTCTCGGTCTGTTTTAATTATACTTTATTTTATCGGGTCAAATAAAATATATTAAGTGTCCTCCATCATTTGGGCTCTTAGAATGAATATACATTCCTCATCTTTAATTTAGAAGTCTCCGAAATTCGTTTCGGACTGTTATCCGATAAATTACCAATACCGGTCATTGGGCCTCGTTTGACCAATGGGTCAACCCTATGCCCTTTCTATGGCCCAACTAAAACATATACCATCATATAAATATCATCTAGACCAAGATGAATATAATATGTGCTCCCGGGATTATCGGGTGGTCCCCGCTCCCAATGTGGGCCCCACGTGCAATTCACTATTCACGCAAAAGTAATAACAAAATTTTACAACCTCGTAAATTCATGAATCATTATTCAAGGTTTATTACATGATTTACTAAAAAGTAAATATACTTGGGGACGGTGTTACAGAATAGCAAATTTGATAGACAATGGCGGGGGAATAGAACCAAATTCTCCATCAACTAACGACGAGCCTGCAGACCCATGGTTAGTAACAAAAGCATAGTAGGGGTGCATATTAAACGATGAATAAACTGTATTACATGAAACTGTACCTAGTCGCCCCTGTGATGATGAACTCGCCGAATGTGCCGGAAAATATCCCGGCTGAAAATAGCCGACTGGCCGGACCTGCCCGAGACCAGTATTATTTGAGACCGACCAGGGACCAGTATCCCGATACCGGTACTGGACCGGTAGTCTGAGCGGCACTAAAGTGGGCACGGGCTAGCTACATAATTTGGGCCGGACCGGGCGGTTTCGGTTCCAACAACCATATTTTTTTAAAATGGAGGGTGGGGTTGTGTGGCATATAGCCGTTGGCAACGGCCATAAACGGTTATCTTACCGTTTGGGTGGGGGGTGGGGGTGGGGGGGGTAAAAATATAAATACCCCTATTTTTAAACATTTTCCCACATTTATTCTCCAATTCTCCCTACTCTCTAATAATCATATTCATGCTCGTACTCTCAAATCATCTTCATACTCTCCAATTCTCTCTACACAATTCTATAATCTTATATCTACTTATTTTAAAATATGTTATATCTATTTATAATAGTTATTCATTTAGCAACAGATTAACTAGATGCACCTTAGAGGCACATGATAAATTATTTCTAATAATAATTAGAGGCTACTTCCCATATATAGAGTCAACTTTATCTCGCCTCTACAAACCATTGTTCTTGTAGTGTTCCTTCATGCCAGCATTTTCTTGATCAACTTCAAACGACTTTTGTTGATGTCTAGTCTCACTTCCATGAACTTCCCTACCTTCTTGATTATTTACATCAACAAAAATAAATGTTCTTTATTTTGGTGGCAAATGTTTCAAAGTAATACGACCTCTTTTGATAGGCTTATTCACCTTGTTTTCCTAAAATGCATTTATCATTGGAATCTTAAGCTCATCCTTATTTGGTTGCATTTTCTGGTATTCAAACTATAACACATTCGAGAAAATATGCATACACTAAGTTAGTTCACATCATAAAGCATAAATTTACATTACATACAATACAAACATTAAAAACTTTTCATCCAAACAAAAAATTAAAAACTTTTTTTACCTCTTCATTCAGAAATATGACATCTACTAATGTCACACCATTTTTTTCTTTGGTGCAGACCACTCCAACAATCTAGGAAACAACTTTTTCATTTCTTCTTCTAACTTACAAACATGTGTCGTTCTAAGAGTCGGGAAACTTTTACTATTTTCTGTCCACTTAGGTACTTTTTTCTAATAAGTCTCCCTAGATTTCATCTCCCCAAGGGTACTGGTTCACTAATTCCAGATTATCCACCATGTTGATGTAGATTGCTGGACATTTCACTATCTTCGGGTTTTCAATTACTTGTATGTGATTATAAATTAAATTGAGTATAAACAGTTTTACCCTATATAAGGGCTCCTTCTCCACTTGTATATTATCAAACTCCTCACAAGCTCTGCTCATGTAAACCGTTGAAACATTACTTCTTGCTTTGAAAAATCTTCTCCACCTATTATGTTTGTGTGTATTATTGGTTTCTCTCCTCTCATCTTCAATCATGTTATGAATGCCAGTTGTTCCTTTCTAGAAGCGTAACCTATTTCTTATATTAAAATAAATTCGATCTTTCTAAGTCTTCTTGTTAATCTTTTTGACATGCATGATTTTCCGTTGTTAAAACTGTTGGAAGTATGCCCTAGGACAATCATACTTTATGATTTTATCAATGAATATTTAATGCTCATTAATTAATAAAGTCACAAACTCATTTTATGTTAATTAATGTGAGTTTTCTTTATTAATATTTAGTCCCTGAATATTATGTTTAGTAGCTAATTAAGTACGTGACTTAATTTTGGAATGCTACACTTAAAATAAGCATAATATTCTAATTGTCCATGGTCTAATATTATTAATCTGGGACATTAATAATTAATAGACCATTATGTGGATTAACTGATGGCTATATTCCACTAGTCATGGGTATAGAGATATCAAGTTAATAACATAGATGCTTGTTAGTGAACAAGTTCATTGGACAGACCCAACTTGAGGACACTGCTAGGTTATATGTCATCAGTGTTGTCCTCAATAATGATGAGGTGCTATATTCTTATACTTGAGATAATCATGGTTACTTGCATGTGAATTAATATGTATTAACACCATTAAATATTATTTTAAATGGGTAATTATAAACAAATTCATGGTATAGACTATGATGAAACATTCTCGCCAGTTGCCATGCTTAAATCAATTCGGATTCTCTTAGCAATTGCCGCTCATTTTGATTATGAGATTTGGAAAATGGATGTCAAAACTGCTTTCCTAAATGGAAATCTAGATGAGGACGTGTATATGATACAACCTGAGGGTTTTGAACATCCAATCAATGCTGGGAAGGTATGCAAGCTCAAAAGATCAATATATGGTCTGAAGCAAGCATCTCGGAGTTGGAATCTTCGTTTTGATGCTGCAATCAAAGAGTTTGGTTTCAATCAAAACGAAGAGGAACCTTGCGTTTGATTCCATGAGCGCATTAATTATTTATTAATAAAATCATAAAGTATGATTGTCCTAGGGCATACTTCCAACAGTTTCCCACTTGCACTAGGACCAATCGTGAACAAAACGAATGCCTAATGCACTAGTATGACGTTCATGCTTTGCTTGTGGTAGTGGCTTGGTGAGCGGGTCAGCCACATTTGCATCTGTTGGTACTTTGCATATCTTGACGTCACCTCTATTGACTATCTCTCGAATGAGATGATATCGCCTGAGTACATGCTTTGATTTCTGGTGTGATCTAGGTTCATTGGCTTGTGCAATGGCTCCATTGTTATCACAATATAAGTCCATTGGTCCAATAATACTAGGAACAACACCGAGCTCAATAATGAATTTCCTTATCCATACTGCTTCTTTTGCTGCTTCTGAAGCAGCAATGTACTCGGCTTCTGTTGTAGAATCAGCCACCGTGTCTTGTTTAGAACTTTTCCAGCTCACTGCTCCGCCATTGAGGCAAAACACAAATCCTGACTGCGATCTAAAATCATCCTTATCGGATTGGAACCCAACATCTGTGTAACCATTTACAATGAGCTGATCTTCACCGCCATAGACCAAGAATACATCCTTAGTTCTTCTCAAGTACTTTAGAATATTCTTGACCGCTATCCAATGACTATCACATGGATCTGACTGGTATCTACTAGTCATGCTTAGATCGCAAGCTACATCAAGGCGAGTACATAACATAGCATACATGATAGAACCTATAGCAGAAGCATAAGGGACTCTATTCATTCGATCTCGCTCATCTTGTGTTTGTGGACACTGAGTCTTGCTGAGATGTGTGCCATGTGACATAGGCAAGAATCCTCTCTTGGAATCTTGCATATTGAACCTATGTAGGACCTTGTCAATGTAGTTACTTTGACTTAGTCCTATTAGCTTTCTAGATCTATCTCTATAGATCTTGATCCCTAACACATAGGATGCATCACCCAAGTCTTTCATTGAGAAACACTTTCCAAGCCAAGCCTTTACAGACGAAAGCATCGGAACATCATTCCCAATGAGAAGTATGTCATCTACATATAGGACTAGAAAAGTGGTTGCACTTCCACTCAATTTCTTGTAAACACAAGGTTCCTCTTCGTTTTGATTGAAACCAAACTCTTTGATTGCAACATCAAAACGAAGATTCCAACTCCGAGATGCTTGCTTCAGACCATATATTGATCTTTTGAGCTTGCATACCTTCCCTGTCACGCACCGGACCTACCCGGACACGTCAACAACCCGCTGTACAGTACGAATAGTCAACCGCAGTCCAACCCATCCATACTATACAAGGCGTCTTGAATACCATTCACACATAGTACATCCATAAACAAGCGTAATGTAAATCACTCATTTAAAACAGCGGAAGCATTTAATAAAGATGTCTTAGCCACACTTTGGCAAACATGGGCATACAAGCCCCCAAATAGTTATTCAAAAACAATATCCATGAGCATTGTTATAATTGTTTTGAAAACAGGAAACAGAAGAAGCACGAACCACGTCTTCTCCCTTGAAAATCCCTGAAGCAACGGGCGCCGGTAGCAACCTTCAAGTCCTACCTGAAACTGTGAGGTGGCCTCCCCCGTGAAGGGGAGGTCAGTACTTGGAAATATTTGACAAGTACAATAGCAACTATACTAAGTATAATCAACGTTTTAATTTCCAAGACCCCCGACTTAGGGTACTATTATATTATAGGCCATAACCCTCGGTTACCCCTTTTTCCTTTAACTGTACTTACTTTACATAAAGTCAAGTAGTCGGCCCGTAGGCCCATATTCATTTAGAATTCACCGTTCCCATCCCCCCGTGACCGCGAGTCACGATAACCCCGTGGGGTCCCATCGAGCCCCAATTGTATAGCATGGGCTCGGCCCAACCACATCTCTATACAATCCTCTAACTCGATGTATCATATCAAAATTTGTATGGCAAGGGCTCGTCCCAACTACGTTTCCATACCAACCATAACTTCGTGGTAAGGGCTCGGCCCAACTACGTTTCCACGGAGGTCACATATACATGGCAAGGGCTCGGCCCAACTACGTTTCCATGCTAATCATATTACATGGCATGGGCTCGGCCCAAATACATCTCCATGTCGTCCTAGAGTCCAACTCTAATTATTTTCATAATCAAGTTCTCAAGCAAGTCCTATGCCTAGAATCAATTTCCGGAGGTGGCCTTTAGGCCTACCCCTATCACTCCTTAATGTTCATACCATTCATCCTTAAGTATCTCTTGAGACTACTTAAGGCATATCTATTCACAATCCTACCTCTTAGGATTTATTTCATCATTTATTTATATTAATTCCCCGACTAGTATTTTGATACTAATTGGATAACCTTAGAACATGCCAAGTTCCTATTTCCCATATTGCATTTCATTTCCATTGATTTCTCAATCCAAGTATAGTTTAATCTCAATATCAAAAATATCACTTTAATCCATTCATGAATTTCGTACATGAAGTAAAGCATATTTTATCACAATGTCATCTTAGTAATTCCATTAACATGCCATTCCATTCATTTCACATAATCATACACAATTATTCTAAATTTGTATATCATGCTTCACTTACTCATATTCATATTATTTTCATTTAGACATTATTAATCTTTAATAGTCCATGAAAATCCCATCTAATTACTTTAGGCATTCTTATGAAATTAACTCACTAATTATAAGCAATATAGTCAGCCATCCTCACCTTATGAAGTGCTGAAATAGTCGCCTTTGCCAAGCCCCTCGATCAATCCCCGTTCTAGGCCGATTGGAGGTGCAAAACTGACATGCTGGGCAAAAGCCGGGCGGCTTTCACGAAAGCCGGGCGGCTTTCGTGGTCTGCAACTACGACTAGCTCCTTTGAGGTGGCGGTTTCCGGCGATTTCGACTCCTATCGATTGGCCAACCTTCCCAAGTTAATTACCACCACTTTATATCAATATTCTACACTTTTAAACGTGTAGAACTCATGATTTAATCCACCATATGATTTCTTAAAAATCATACACCATAAAACTAGTTAAAGAACAATAGTTATGTTCTTACCTTAAACTCAAGCTATCCCTTGTGGATTTTCCTAGCTTCCCTCTTCCTCCAACTAGATATTTGATTTCCCTTGGGCTCCTCCTACTTTATGCTGGCCGAATGACTCCAGGATAGGGGGGAGGGATCACTCATTCAATCACCTCAAGCTATCAAAGTGAGATAGGGAACATGGGGTGTGGGATTGTCTCTTGGAGACTTCCTACCCACTATGTTCGCCCCTCCCAGCTGCCTTCTGCCCATTTGTGATACCTAAAATCGTGGGGTGGCCCCCACTCATGTGGGAGGTCATCCCCTTATGCCCCGATGTGTATAATCGGCCCCGAAAGTTGTATTTTTCGGACTGTTTTAGTCATATTTTATTTTATCGGACCGGATAAAATATATCACGCGTTCCCAATAATTATGGGCATTTAGAATGGATGTATATTCCCCAACATTAATTTAGGAGTCTCCGAAACTTATTTCGGGCTGTTATCCGTTAAATTGCCAATACCGGTAATTGGGCCCCGTTTGACCAACCGGTCAACGCCATGCCTTTCTTATGGCCCAAATAAGATATCTACCACTATATACATATTATCTAGACCAAGATGAATATAATATGTGGTTCGGGAATTATCGGGCGGTCCACACTCCCGTTGTGGGCCCCACATGCAATTTACTATTCACGTAAAAGAAATAATAAAAATTTACAATTACGCAAATTCATCCATCATCTTTCAAGGTTTATTACATAATTTACTAAAAGTAAATATGCTCGGGGTCGGTGTTACAAGTTCACCCCCCCTTAACGGGAATTTCGTCCCCGAAATTCACAATCGATTATTCAAACAGAAATGCATACTGCTCCTTCATCGAGGCTTCAGTCTCCCAAGTTTCTTCTTCAACTCGGTCACTTTTCCAAAGGATTTTAACCATTGGAACTTTCTTGCTTCTTAGCTTCTTTACTTGTCTATCAAGTATTTTTACCGGTTGCACGGCGTAGTTCAGGTCCTCCCGTATTTCCACGGGTGGTTTCTCCAGTACATGAGATGGATCCGGTATATACTTCTTAAGCATAGACACGTGGAATACGTTATGTATCTTCTCCAATTCTGGAGTCAACTGTAATCGGTATGCCACGGCCCCAATTCTCTCAAGAATCACAAATGGCCCTATGTAGCGTGGGTTGAGTTTCCCTCGGCTCTGAAATCGGATGATTCCTTTCCAGGGTGAAACTTTCAAAAATACCTCGTCCCCAACCTTAAACTCTAAGGCTCTTCGGCGCTTATCGGCATAGCTCTTCTGTCTATCCTGTGCCGCCTTAAGTCTGTCACGAATCGTCTTTACCTTTGACTTGGTGATTTCCACCAGTTCCGTGCTCTCGAGTTTGGCCATGCCAACCTCATCCCAACACAAAGGTGTACGACATCTCCTCCCATACAATGCCTCGTATGGAGGCATGCCTATACTCGCCTGATAACTGTTGTTATAGGCAAACTCCACAAGTGCCAAATGGTTGTCCCAACTCCCTTGGAACTCCAATGCACAAGCTCTCAGCATATCCTCTAATATCTGTATGACCCGCTCGGATTGTCCATCCGTTTGCGGATGGAAAGCTGTACTGAATTTCAGTTTTGTCCCCATGGATTCTTGGAACTTCGGCCAAAATCGTGATGTGAATCGCGGATCTCTATCGGATACAATGGTTATAGGAACCCCATGCAGCCTCACGATCTCATCCACATACAACTTGGCTAACCTTTCCAGTGTATAGGTGGTGTTGATAGGTAAAAAGTGTGCACTCTTCGTGAGCCTATCAACCACAACCCATACGGCATCATAGTTCTTAATCGTCCGTGGCAACCCTACCACGAAATCCATAGTCACGTGTTCCCATTTCCATTCAGGAATGGATAATGGCTGTAACAACCCAGCTGGATGCTGATGTTCTGCCTTAACTTGCTGACAAGTAAGACACCTACTGATGTACTCGGCTATTTCTCTCTTCATACCCGACCACCAGTAACTTTCTTTCAAATCACGGTACATCTTCGTGCCTCCCGGGTGCATGGCATACGCCGATGAGTGAGCCTCCTCTAAGATGGACTTTCGGAGCTCCTCATCCAACGGTACACACACTCGATCACGAAATAATAAGAGACCATCGTCTCTCTCCCTGAAATCCTCAACCGGTCCCGCTAGCATGCGTTCTCGGACCTTCATGAGCTCCTCATCAGCTTCTTGACCCTTCTTGATCTCATCAAGTAGTGTAGGTCTCACCTCGAATCTAGCTAACAAAGCACCGTCACTAGATACCTCCAATCGGGCTCTCAATGCCCTCAAACTCGTCAGCAATGCCCCCGACGAATTCTTTCGGCTCAGGGCATCCGCTACCACATTGGCTTTACCGGGGTGGTACTCGATAACTAGATGGTAGTCTTTTATCAACTCCATCCACCGTCTCTGTCTCATGTTTAACTCTTTCTGAGTAAACACGTATTTCAGGCTTTTGTGGTCAGTGTATATATGACATGTTTCCCCGTAGAGATAATGTCTCCAAATCTTCAATGCGAACACCACCGCCCCCAGCTCTAATTCATGAGTGGGATAATTTACCTCATGCTTCTTCAACTGTCGTGAAGCATAGGCAATCACCCTCCCATTCTGCATCAAGACACACCCAAGCCCTTGGATGCTTGCGTCGCTGTAGACATCGTACCCCACACCCTATTTGGGTAGTGCGAGTACCGGTGCCTCGGTCAATCTCTTCTTCAGTTCAAGGAATCCCTTCTCACATCGGTCATCCCATACAAACTTGGCCCCCTTTCGAGTGAGCTTTGTCAATGGCGATGCCAAAACTGAGAATCTCTCCACAAATTTTCGGTAGTACCCCGCCAATCCAAGGAAGCTACGAATTTCCTTGACGTTCTTTGGCCTCTCCCATTCAGTAATGGCCTCAATCTTCTTGTTATCTACAGCAATCCCTGATCCTGAAATCACATGCCCGAGAAAACCAATCTCCCTTAGCCAAAATTCACATTTGGAAAACTTGGCATAAAGTTGCTTCTCCCGTAGTGTCTCAAGAACAAGTATCAAGTGCTCTTCATGCTCTTCTTCACTCTTCGAGTAAATCAAGATATCATCTATGAACACAATCACAAACCGGTCCAAGTATTTATGAAATACTCGGTTCATCAAGTCCATAAATGCTGCTGGGCGTTGGTTAGCCCGAATGACATAACTAGGAACTCGAAATGACCGTACCTTGTGCGGAATGCACTCTTCGGTATGTCATCCTCCTTTATCTTCAGTTGGTGGTATCCCGACCTCAAGTCAATCTTCGAAAACACCGTCGCTCCTCGGAGCTGATCAAACAAGTCATCAATCCTAGGCAAGGGATACCTATTCTTGATTGTGACCTTGTTCAGTTGACGATAGTCAATGCACATTCGAAGTGTTCCATCTTTCTTTTTCACGAAAAGGACCGGTGCTCCCCACGGAGAGTGACTCGGCCTTATGAAACCGTTGTCCAATAGCTCTTGCAATTGGGTTTTCAATTCGTTAAGTTCAGCGGGTGCCATTCTGTATGGCGGTATAGAGATTGGTTTGGTACCGGGTTCAACCTCGATCACGAACTCAATCTCCCTATCGGGTGGAAGCCCCGCCAAGTCTTTTGGGAAGACATCCGGATACTTGCATATCACTCTCACTTCATTGATGTCTACTTCTTCTTTGGTTTTGTCCACCACGTAAGCTAGATATGCGTGGCATCCCTTTCTCATCATATTCCTCGCTCTCACGACGGATATGATACAACTGTTTGATTTACCTCTATCTCCCTCGAAACGTAGGGTCAAACCTTCACCGTTTTCGAGTTCAAGAACCTTCGTATAACAATCAACCCTAGCATGATGCTTCTCTAGCCAATCCATCCCAAGGATCGCGTCGAACTCGATCATGCTCAGCGGTACGAAGTCACACGTCAAGTTCTGTCCCTCCACCTCCACCTCACACGATGGATAATGGCTATCTCTTTCGATATCATCCCCTAGAGGCGTGGACACCAAAAGGGTTTGAGTCATTGGTACAAGTGGTCCGTTGAATCCGCTGGCGAACGCCTCACTTACAAATGATCGTTGCGCCCCGGTATCAATAAGGATCCTTGCGTCTCTCCCGTTTATCCTTAGTGTTCCTACATTCATAAGTGATGTAAGACAAACTAACTAATTAATAGGCTTGTTTCTTAAGTCGTAGAGTGTGTTGGTTGCGGTTCGGGTGGGGTCCGTTTGACACCCGTCCGAAAATTCCCCGGTTTCTAACCTTTAGAACCGTTCTAGGACTAACCCAGGTGAAAGCCGACCGCTTTTCACGAAAGCCGGCCGGTTTTCGTCTGCGAGAAAAATTCTCATAAGAAAATCACGAAAGCCGGCCGGTTTTCGTCGCCGCAGTTTTATTCAGGGAATGGTCTCAAGGCCGGCCGGTTTCTACGAAACCCGGCCGGGTTTCAGCAGCGCAGGAATCCCCAGGCCCAACGAAAGCCGGGCGGCTTTCGCCAACGCCGAGCGGCTTTCAGCTGCGAGAATTTCCCCAGGTCAGGCATTTATGAAAGCCGGTCGGTCTTTACAAAAGCCGGCCGGTTTTTGGCTGCGAGGATTTTTTCCTGATTTATGTTGACGAAAGCCGGGCGGCTTTTGGTGGAAACCGGCCGGCATGCGTCGCCGCAGCATTTTCCCAAAAATTCAAGACGAAAGCCGGGCGGCTTTCGTCAAATGCCGGGCGGCATTCGCCCAGGGCGGGGATTTTTCCTCCCTTTTCCCCTACAATCCCGACCAAACCGTCGGGGTTACAAATTTTTGCACATTTCAAACACTCCTATTGCATAATAGAGGTAATAACATGAGTTTAAGAGTTTACCCGCAACGGAGTCCGGGTTAGCACGTGCGTCCGCCTCCGTCATCGCATAGACCCTAGCTTGGGTCTTGCCTTGGTTCACGGATGGCGCGTTGCTGGTACTTGGCCCTCCGTGCGTCGTGCTCGCGTGAAGCGCCCCTGCTCGGTTCCTACTTGCCGTAGTTCCGCTGCTAGGTCCTGCACCCGTGGCTCGCCCGAGTTGTGGGCAGTTTGATCTCAAGTGCCCCGTCTCCCCGCATTGGTAGCACCTGGGGGGATCGCGGCACTTGCCCGCGTGGTTCCTCTTGCAGTTGTTGCACCTGCTAATGCCCGAGCCTTGCGACCTCGAGCTTTGCCCTCCTGGGCCTTGATTTCCCCTAGATGGTGGTGCGGGCATTCTGAAAAACCCACCTCCCCCGTGGTTCCCCTTCTTGCTAGAACCTTGGGGGCCGGTGTTCTCCCATTTCCTCTTCTTCGCCTCCTCGGCGTTTTTCAGTTTTCTCTCTTCCCATTCTTTCTCCCCTTTCAGGCCCTTCTCCACCACTTGGCTAAACGTCATGTTGGGAAATTGTGTTGCCCGCTCACGCACGTCTAAATCCAAAGCATCCCAAAAGTGATTCACCATCCGGTTCTCATCACAAGCATACTCCGGTATGAACTCCGCGAGCTCCCTGAACTTGTGCTCAAGTTGCCTCACGGTATACTTGCCTCCTTGGGTCAAGTTGGTGTATTCCCTCCTCTTCAAGTTCACCTCGAAGTCGGAGTAGTATTGGTTGAAGAACTCCTGTCGGAAATTCTCCCAAGTTACGGCCTCACCGTACTTCCCCTTGACACCGTCCCACCATGTGGACGCCATCCCTTCTAGCAACCTCGTTGCTACTCTCATCTTCATGTTTGGCGGCAGCTGCATATCAAGGGCCGCTTCATTGAACCTCTTGATCCACTCCGCCGCAACGGATATATCTCCCGTTCCATCGAACGGTTTACACCCCAAATCCCTTGCTTCTTTGAGGTACTTCGAGATCCTTATTATTGGGACCTCGACACCTCGATCTACTCGGGACTCCACATGTCCCCTAGAACCCGCATGGCTTCCCCTTCTTGAAGCCCCTCCCAAAGCACGCCTTGCCCGGCGCCTTTGGCGATCTTGCTGAAATTGACGGAGTAGTTCCTCCATCCTTTCCAGAGCGTCGTCATCGTCGCTCCCCTCACTGTCCTCATCATACTCCCCATCATATGGGGTCTCAACCGGCTCAGTTCCCGGTCGATACGTCGAATCCTCCTCGGACTCATAGGACTCGTTCTCGTTGACTGTTTCCACATAACTGTCATTCACGGTCCGATCTTGGCCTCCACGGCCCTGTCCTCTGGACACCCTAGAAGCCCCTCTACTGCCTTGCACGGATCCTCCCGGTGCTCGGCCAGTCGGGTTTCTTCTAGTCACTTTCCCGGTACCTTCCATTTCTGAAAGAAATTGAGAATGAGTCATTAGACTCGTATCAAATGTCAATTGACGGATATGTACTTAAAGACATCCTTTGGCTCAAATCACCGCCATACCAATTGCTAAGGGTACCATCTTAACAATTAGAGACATTGCAACTTAAGTACCAAAAGTTCTATAAGTACAAAACCTTATGCTCATGGTTTTCAAATTCATTTTCAAAAAGAAATTTTGAAGCTTCATTATGATGTTTACGGACTAAGGCTCTGATACCAATTAAATTGTCACGCCCCGGACCTACCCGGACACGTCAACAACCCGCCGTACAGTACGAATAGTCAACCACAGTCCAACCCATCCATACTATACAAGGCGTCTTGAATACCATTCACACATAGTACATCCATAAACAAGCGTAATGTAAATCATTCATTTAAAACAGCGGAAGCATTTAATAAAGATGTCTTAGCCACACTTTGGCAAACATGGGCATACAAGCCCCCAAATAGTTATTCAAAAACAATATCCATGAGCATTGTTATAATTGTTTTGAAAACAGGAAACAGAAGAAGCACGAACCACGTCTTCTCCCTTGAAAATCCCTGAAGCAACGGGCGCCGGTAGCAACCTTCAAGTCCTACCTGAAACTGTGAGGTGGCCTCCCCCGTGAAGGGGAGGTCAGTACTTGGAAATATTTGATAAGTACAATAGCAACTATACTAAGTATAATCAACGTTTTAATTTCCAAGACCCCCGACTTAGGGTACTATTATATTATAGGCCATAACACTCGGTTACCCCTTTTTCCTTTAACTGTACTTACTTTACATAAAGTCAAGTAGTCGGCCCGTAGGCCCATATTCATTTAGAATTCACCGTTCCCATCCCCCCGTGACCGCGAGTCACGATAACCCCGTGGGGTCCCATCGAGCCCCAATTGTATAGCATGGGCTCGGCCCAACCACATCTCTATACAATCCTCTAACTCGATGTATCATATCAAAATTTGTATGGCAAGGGCTCGGCCCAACTACGTTTCCATACCAACCATAACTTCGTGGCAAGGGCTCGACCCAACTACGTTTCCACTGAGGTCACATATACATGGCAAGGGCTCGGCCCAACTACGTTTCCATGCTAATCATATTACATGGCATGGGCTCGGCCCAACTACATCTCCATGTCGTCCTAGAGTCCAACTCTAATTATTTTCATAATCAAGTTCTCAAGCAAGTCCTATGCCTAGAATCAATTTCCGGAGGTGGCCTTTAGGCCTACCCCTATCACTCCTTAATGTTCATACCATTCATCCTTAAGTATCTCTTGAGACTACTTAAGGCATATCTATTCACAATCCTACCTCTTAGGATTTATTTCATCATTTATTTATATTAATTCCCCGACTAGTATTTTGATACTAATTGGATAACCTTAGAACATGCCAAGTTCCTATTTCCCATATTGCATTTCATTTCCATTGATTTCTCAATCCAAGTATAGTTTAATCTCAATATCAAAAATATCACTTTAATCCATTCATGAATTTCGTACATGAAGTAAAGCATATTTTATCACAATGTCATCTTAGTAATTCCATTAACATGCCATTCCATTCATTTCACATAATCATACACAATTATTCTAAATTTGTATATCATGCTTCACTTACTCATATTCATATTATTTTCATTTAGACATTATTAATCTTTAATAGTCCATGAAAATCCCATCTAATTACTTTAGGCATTCTTATGAAATTAACTCACTAATTATAAGCAATATAGTCAGCCATCCTCACCTTATGAAGTGCTGAAATAGTCGCCTTTGTCAAGCCCCTCGATCAATCCCCGTTCTAGGCCGATTGGAGGTGCAAAACTGACCTGCTGGGCAAAAGCCGGGCGGCTTTCACGAAAGCCGGGCGGCTTTCGTGGTCTGCAACTACGACTAGCTCCTTTGAGGTGGCGGTTTCCGGCGATTTCGACTCCTATCGATTGGCCAACCTTCCCAAATTAATTACCACCACTTTATATCAATATTCTACACTTTTAAACGTGTAGAACTCATGATTTAATCCACCATATGATTTCTTAAAAATCATACACCATAAAACTAGTTAAAGAACAATAGTTATGTTCTTACCTTAAACTCAAGCTATCCCTTGTGGATTTTCCTAGCTTCCCTCTTCCTCCAACTAGAGATTTGATTTCCCTTGGGCTCCTCCTACTTTGTGCTGGCCGAATGACTCCAGGATAGGGGGGAGGGATCACTCATTCAATCACCTCAAGCTATCAAAGTGAGATAGGGAACATGGGGTGTGGGATTGTCTCTTGGAGACTTCCTACCCACTATGTACGCCCCTCCCAGCTGCCTTATGCCCATTTGTGATACCTAAAATCGTGGGGTGGCCCCCACTCATGTGGGAGGTCATCCCCTTATGCCCCGATGTGTATAATCGGCCCCGAAAGTTGTATTTTTCGGACTGTTTTAGTCATATTTTATTTTATCGGACCGGATAAAATATATCACGCGTTCCCAATAATTATGGGCATTTAGAATGGATGTATATTCCCCAACATTAATTTAGGAGTCTCCGAAACTTATTTCGGGCTGTTATCCGTTAAATTGCCAATACCGGTAATTGGGCCCCGTTTGACCAACCGGTCAACGCCATGCCTTTCTTATGGCCCAAATAAGATATCTACCACTATATACATATTATCTAGACCAAGATGAATATAATATGTGGTTCGGGAATTATCGGGCGGTCCACACTCCCGCTGTGGGCCCCACATGCAATTTACTATTCACGTAAAAGAAATAATAAAAATTTACAATTACGCAAATTCATCAATCATCTTTCAAGGTTTATTACATAATTTACTAAAAGTAAATATGCTCGGGGTCGGTGTTACATTCCCAGCATTGATTGGATGTTCAAAACCCTCAGGTTGTATCATATACACGTCCTCATCTAGATTTCCATTTAGGAAAGCAGTTTTGACATCCATTTGCCAAATCTCATAATCAAAATGAGCGGCAATTGCTAAGAGAATCCGAATTGATTTAAGCATGGCAACTGGCGAGAATGTTTCATCATAGTCTATACCATGAATTTGTTTATAATTACCCATTTAAAATAATTTTTAATGGTGTTAAAACATATTAATTCGCATGCAAGTAACCATGATTATCTCAAGTATAAGAATATAGCACCTCATCATTATTGAGGACAACACTGATGACATATAACCTAGCAGTGTCCTCAAGTTGGGTATGTCCAATGAACTTGTTCACTAACAAGCATCTATGTTATTAACTTGATATCTCTATACCCATGACTAGTGGAATATAGAGGTGGTGATTGTACATATTATGAACCATGTAGTGGTATGTGAATTATCAAGATAGTTTTTGTCACTCTCGTATAGCGAGAGAAAGATATCTATTGGCCCCCTTGACAAGTAAGATTAATTAGCATGGCCATGCTCAAATGAGGTGTCATTTGTTCAAAATTAATCTTATTTGGTAATCAAGAAATATTAATTGAGAATAACAAGGATGACATGACCTAACCTTGTCTCAATTAAGATATCGTTTGACAAAAGAGAATTATTAGCACAAATTAATCATTAAAAGGTTATGTCACATTTAATTGACATTTATATATTTTGGATAGTCATGATGCCTTGCTAGAGGTCGCTTATGATTTGTGAGGCTTGAATTAATTTTTTAGCCCACTGCCAATAATATATAAACCTACAGGGTCACACACCTAAGTGATTTGGATCATTAATGTTCGTTAATGACATTAAAATAGCCTGATTCGCCCAATTCAAAATAGGGTTTCGAATGGTATTGGGCTAGGGCCTCTTGGAGGGTTTTATTAGCTATAAAACTCCTTCTTTCCTCCTCTTATAAATAAGGCTATATAGACCCACAAATTTTAAGAGTTAAAATTCACTTCTAAAACCTAGAGTAGAGAGGAAGAAAGAAGAGAACGCTAGTACGTTCCCTGCGGCCGATCCAATCACGTGCGTGTGGATACCGATAGAGCTCGGGATCGTTTTCTCGGACTGTCTGACATCCTTGATTAAGATTTCTATGTAAGTCCCTCTTATATCTTGTAATTTCGTTTATAGTAAGAACCTCAGATCCGGTTGATTACTTTTGGGCAGTATTTTTTTTTGTTTATTCCGCTGCGTTTTTCTGCCCGAAACCCAACAAAAACGAGCACTTGTCCATTCATCCACACCTATTTCCATCAATCCACCAAATGTAGTTTTTTTCTGAATTGCTCAAGTTGATCCTTCTTTAATAGTTTCTTTATACTTTCAATGACATCGTGCACATCTGAATAGCAGTTCATTGTTAGCTTCTTCTTGGTCGTAATAATAGGGTGTGTACAAGATCTTACAATGGCCTAACATATTAGTAATAATAATTGTATGAGTACTATACTCATCAATGGAATAAATAATTGTATGGACAAAATTTTATGTAATACCTAATGGTACAAGTCATACATCGTCTAATCTAACATCATATACTTCATACCCTAACTCATATCTAAATAATATGTTAATTGTTGTGAACGCGTATGCACAAAATCAAATACGATGTAAAATATTGATTACCCACTTGAACAAGTTATATAATGTTGTTGGGATATTTGGTCCCGGACCATTACAGACCCAAATATCTCTAAAATTCAAGATCTCACATAGTCCGTCAAATAGATACATCCAGCTCGGGACAACCCGCACGACGTCAGCAGCGCTGTAATACCCGAGATTAATTTAAGAGGATTAATAGTAATACTCATACCAACAGAGGTGCATCTCCTTTTAAGGGAGCTCATCACCCAAGAACTCCAAAGTTAAGCGTGCTTGCACGGGAGTAGTCTTGGGATGGGTGACCCCCTGGGAAGTTTCTCAGGGCGCGCATGAGTGAGGACAAAGTGCGCGGTAAAGGCTCGTGGTGGTTTGTGGGGACAGTACTAGAGGTCTAGAGTAACTACCTCGGGTCCGTGTGGGCCCCGGGGTGTTACAGGTGGTATCAGAGCAACCCTGCGACAGTGTGCTGACCCGTTAGATATCGGGCGGGCACTTAGCGGGGCAAGATTCTGGGGTTTTATTGAGATTGGTTTAAGGGCGCAACGAGGACGTTGCGATCCTAAGTGGGGGTGATTGTAATACCCGAGATTAATTTAAGAGGATTAATAGTACTACTCATACCAACAGAGGTGCATCTCCTTTTAAGGGAGCTCATCACCCAAGAACTCCAAAGTTAAGCGTGCTTGCACGGGAGTAGTCTTGGGATGGGTGACCCCCTGGGAAGTTTCTCAGGGCGCGCATGAGTGATGACAAAGTGCGCGGTAAAGGCTCGTGGTGGTTTGTGGGGACAGTACTAGAGGTCTAGAGTAACTACCTCGGGTCCGTGTGGGGCCCCGGGGTGTTACAAGCGCGGTCATTACCAGGTGGCCCATTTGCTCCACTTGAGTCATTTTCCCATTCCGGCAAGCTAACCATGACAGAACATCCCATGACAGTTGGCGGGAAACTTCATAATTGGCAGGAAGCGCGTTCAATGCAAGAGATATGGAGGATTTTATGGTTGAGAGATCATCCACTCAATGTCAGCCACGTCACCCTCTCCAACTACTCACTCATAGTATAAATACCAACATTATTTCTTATTGTAAAAGGTTATCAAATTTGTACTCTTAACATTATACTCCTCTCTAACTTCACCAATAGCTTTAGCGTTGCATAAGGATGAGAATTCTCGTTCGACATTTGCGTGTAATCTTCTTATTTGCTGGAATAGAATTGGATTCACTTGCATTGACTTGTTTGTTCTTGCACTTTACTTGCGTTCAACACCCCTCTAAATACTCATTACCTCACAACATTCCTACGAAGCCCAAATGATTGTGTTGGGCCTTTGGATCCTGAGGAATAAACTTCACCAGATGTCTATGAGTAACCACATCTGACATCAACATTACTTTTACGAACATTTGATCTATTATTTGACTTGATTTAATTTCATTATATCTCTCTTCCTTTTAGACAATATATCTGAGTATCACTTTATTGATAAATTTATATTTACTTTTCTCTAATAAAGTTATTGAATAGATTAATTGACCAGATCGGGGCATAAATTCCTTTTCCTTCTCCATTTTAGTGGAACTAGGCATCTTTGTTTCAAAATCACGGTCAAAGTTTTTTTCCCTTTTCTACGTTTTCAATGTCTCTCTCCTTGAATCTTGTCTTTCACTCGTCTTTCTGTTTGCCATTTACTGCCTAAAGTTCATCGTTGGAATTTTCTTTCCATACTTCGTCAGAATTTCCTTGTCGTTCTTCGTAGTCGGTTACTCCCAACCATCGTTTTCCATTTAAGATTTCTGCATATTTTTCAATCAAGACGGTGAGGGCTTGCGGTTTGAAATAATCCGATTCAAACGGTGTGATCTGCTATGAAATTTAAAAGTAAGAGTATGATAATCAAAGAAGGCATATTTATGTCCTACACTACTATACTACCTATACATACTAGGAGTCCTAATTTTCGAAACTTCATATGATTAGGTCTTATTTGTATAACTAGTAATCTCACCCGTGTGATGCACGACATGAGATTTTGTTTTTTAAATTTATTTATGCTAAACATTTCAAGATACTCTATTCATTGACGACACTATGCAATGCCATGCAATAAATATATACATCAACACAACACACAAAACACACTTATAATATTATGGCGAAAATGAAATTACAAAACATGACTCAAAAGTTCAAAACCGTCACACTAATACGTTGAAACCATGACGTTGTAAATAACTGTTTCAAGCAAATCTAAACATTATTGAAAACTTCTTTGAATACTACATTTTGAGTCTTGTTAGTGGTTCCCTCATCTTCATCAACAATCAGAATTTTTAAACCACATCGGTTGGTCACCCTCGAAATTGCAACATACAACTGTCCGTGGGTAAATACAGGGTTTTTCAACAACAACCCAACACGCGACAATGACTGGCCTTGACTTTTATTTATAGTCATAGCATATGAAATCATAACAGGATATTGGCGCCGATGAAATTTGAAAGGCAAGCTGGTATCTGATGGTGTCAAGGACAATCTTAGAATTAAAACTTTTTGTCCGGCGCTCACACCAGTTAAAATCTTCCCCTCCAAAACATGATCATCAAGCCTCGTTAGAATAAGACGTGTCCCATTACACAATCCAATTGAATGATCAATATTTCGCAAAAGCATCACCGGGGTCCCTATCTTTAATGTCAATTCATGATTCGGCACACCAGACAATTTGATACTATTTAAGAACTCAGGCGTGTGCAACTCCGCCATAAAATCGCTCGTGGAATCCACCTTAGAAACAATGTCTGAACTAAGATATGTCTTTGAAACTTTGCCAACATTAAGTGCCGTCATATAGTCATTAACAGCTTCAACAACAGCTAGCGTCGGTGCCAATATTGCACGATCCCGCAAACAATTGATATCACCTGCAAATTCAACATATTCCGGAAATATGCTTTCTACAATCATAGCTATAGGATCTCCATCTGTACGTATCAATAGATCTTCAGGAATAGTAATACGAACATTGCCATCATTCATTTCACAAGCAACACCGTTACCAATGCTGGCAATCCAATCCGAAAATACCTTCAAATCGTAAGAATCTGATGGATTAGTCGCGTTCTGCAGGCGCATATTTTTGGTCAGGCGGAGCACTGTGCATTTTGACCAAAGATGTGATGAATTAATGGTAGCATTCACGACATCCTGTCTACTCCCTTGTGGTATCACCGGCAACACCTGCCGAAAATCCCCACCAAAAACCATTGTCTTCCCCCCATATGGAAGAGCACCGCAATTTGGTTTATGGAACTGCATTATGTCCCTCATACTCCGGTCCAATGCCTTAAAACAAAACCTATGTAACATTGGAGCTTCGTCCCATATAATCAACTTACACCGTACAATGAGCCTGGCCATCGGACTTCCTTGTTTAATATGACACGTCGAGTCTTCATTTAGACTTATCGATATTGCAAATCGAGAGTGAGCCGTACGTCCACCCGGCAAAAGAAGAGATGTGATACCACTCGATGCAACATTAAGAACAATCTCCCCTTTAGACCTAATGGCAGCAGAAAGGGTATTCCACACAAATGTCTTTCCTGAACCTCCGTACCCATAAACAAAATATATACCACCGACCTCTTCATCTACAGACCGCATTATCGTATCATACACTTGCAATTGCTCATCAGTAAGAGATTTGAACAACGTTGAATGTTCCTCTTTCATTGCAGTTTGATCATAGCGCAATTCTTCAAATATAAGTCTGTCATTAGAAGATAAGAGCGAATCAAGAACCACTGTAGGCATCGGAGGGTAATCGCGCAAACTTTTTCCACGGGTTTGTAACAACCTTTCTATTTCTTGCAAAGCAAACTTCTCCAATTGATTGTCAGAAAGAATTAGATCTGGAATATGAAATAGAGTAAAATAACAGTTAAAGTTGAAAGTAACGGGTACAAAAGAATCGCATTGTAAGTTTTTTTTGTGACACTCTTTTTTTTATTAATAAAAACAGAAATTTTATTGATAAAAGGAAAAACACTACAATGCAATAATGAGATAAACGAAAAGGAGTACAAAAAGGAAAAAAATGAAACTAATAAAATAACTAATCCCAAGGGAAGTCTCTCGATTGAGACCTTGTTCTCATGCTATGACGCGTTTTGTTCTTTTGAGTTTTTCTGTAGATTTTGAGCTGCGTGTTCAGGTTGTCAGTCGGGAGGCACTTTTCCGTGGTTATGAAATTTGCTTTTCGGCAAATTTCTTTATTGAATTCGGACTTCCTAATTTCTTCTAGGTATGAAATAGGTGGGCGACAATCGCTTTCAGTAGCATGCCCCAAGAAGTCGTCTGTGAAGATGGAGTCATCCGAGTGATCAAAATCGTCAGAGGCACATGAGTAGGCCCGGATCGTGGGCAACTCAGGTTGTTTACCATTTGAAAAGACATGTTCATTCTCGGCACCTATCGCTTGTATTTGTTGTTGTAGAATCAGTTTGGAAATGGAAGTAGGGTCCTCGGATTCTAATTTGCTCCCACATTGAAGAGAGATTGAGTCGTCCTGCACTGATTTTGGGACCCCTGCAAAATTAGAAAAAATATTAAGGAATTTTAATAGGCTCGAGTTACTGGGTCCCATGGGTATCTGAATGGACCCCCCTTGTGTTTAGCCATTTTCACATAGTAGCTAGCAGCTCTGTTAATTTCCACGAAAATCGTGATATCTCCAAATCATCTTTTTTCCTTAAAATATGATTGACCAGGATTTTTAAGCTAGGAGATGAACCAGATGATTTGGGGAGCAAGCTCAAATTTGAAGTGAATCTTGCACAAAAGAGACCTTATAATTTCAAAAATGACTAAATCTCTATTTTTCACTGCGAATTTAAAAGATTTATTTTCAATTTTGACCGAGTCAAATCCATATTCTCCAAAGAAGGAAAAATTTTCACCAACTTTGAGTAAATCAATTACTGCCTGGTTTACCTCGACACTTTTAGTAATATCAATTTGATTTTTTGATCCGGAGGGGCCCGCCTGATCACAAGATTGAATTATTTTTGTGTAGCGTGGATAGATGCTGTTTCTAAATGAATAATCAATTGAAAAAGGTGCAGGGCCCTCCATGTCCTGTGTTACGCTTGCTCTCCCTTTGTCCGTGACTGCCAACTCAGTGAACGACCCCTTCGCTGTAGTTGGTGGAGGCTTTGGCTTAGAGATGTCCTTGATTCTGAGTTCCGGTGTTCGTTGATGAAGAGTGCCCCCGATTGGCTGTGTTCTGGCCGCCGGCGAAGAGTGCTGGTCTTCGGTTGGAGCTGCTGTAGTCCAGTGAGTTCCCAACGATAGGTAGCCGGACATTAGGGATTCTTCTCACATCTATGAATTCATCTTCCCTAGAAGTCTCGTTTAAGGGATGATTGTCCGGTTCAATTATTTGTGAAGAAAAATCAATTAAGCTTTGAAATCGATTGGAGTTACCAGAATCCCTGAACTTTTATGTGGTGTTGTGTTGGTGCACAGAGTAGAACTGGTAAGGGCGGACGAACTTGCGCCGTTTCCTGTTGACGGTGCCCCACCCGTCTGAAGTTTCCCCTATGGTGAGGCTGTGTGGCCGAGCTTTGATTCACATCGTAAGTATATACTCCCTCCGTTCCGCTGTTATTGTCCTATTTCCTATTAAGAGTGATTTATGTTGATACGGGTGAGCTTCGATTCACATCGTAAGTATATACTCCTTACGTTCATATGAGCTCGATATTTCATCAATAAATAACGGTTGTGGGCAACAACAAACGTATTGTCCAAATCAAACTTATTCTTTGTTATTCTGCGGTCATCACTTCTCCTCCTATACATTGGATAACCGTCGTCATCCAATGTCGTCTCTGCACACCATTTCTTAGGAAAGTGTTTGGTACATTTACCGTCAACCATGTAAGGCACAGACTTTGCAACATTACCGCAAAGGCCATGCATCACAAAATCCCTCACAGCAGCATAATACATCGGGTCAATGTTTATATCTGGAATTTCGGCAGATATTACTCTGTCTATATCAATAGGTGAGGGCAATTTATCCTCGTTCGCTAACCAGAGCAAAATATGAGCATGAGGCAATCCACGTTTCTGAAACTCAATTGTATAAACAACCGCAAAGTAAACAAATGATGTCAAATAAAATTGAAATTGGGCTAATGTAATAAGGAAATAACTGGAGACAATACCTCCTCGAACGTTTCCAAAGGCTTTATTTTTGCGCAGATCTCTAATCAAACCGCCGAGCTTAACCTTGAAAACACGACTTATTATATCGGGACGATCTTCCGCTTTCAAATTCCTCGAATGCAAAAAACGATCTATCTCAGGTCATCTTGGATTGCACGTGATGGTTATGAATAAATCTGGATAACCCGCCCACTTGCAGATGGCCATTGCATCCTGATAATTTTGTATCATATAACGTGCTCCTCCGGTAAAGGTAGGAGGCAACACGATTCTCTTACCCTGTGTACGCGAATCATTTTCTCCACGTAAAAAAACATCACTCAAACCCTTATACATCTCACAACGAAGTTGCGTTTTATGGGTCCTAAAAAACCTCAACCGCGCGGCCTCAACCAAGGTATAACTGTCAACAATGAATTGCTGAAAAAGCCTTTTTGTTCTCAAGATTGATGAATGATTGTCACGCCACTCTTGAAGCCGAAACGCAAGAAACTCCCTGTCAGTCACTCTTTTTCTGCCACCTCCAACAATGTTACCACCCCTGGACAACGGCGTATGTTTGTCCCTGTTTATTGATTACAACAATATATCGATTATATCAAAGATGAGAATAGCAGAAAGATGAATACACTGAAGATCCTTTAAACCCTTCTTTGATATAACGTGAACCTTTTCAGCAGAATGATGAGCGCTAAGGCTGTTTGAACGAATGCAAAAGTTAACGCAAACCTAATCCTTAAGCGCCTTTTATATGCACAGGTAGGTTTGCGTACAGGCTTTACGCCAGGTATATGGGCCAGACAATTGGGCCCCATATCCTTTATACCCTAATAAATACAAAGTATAAATGCACAAGGTAATAAAGACTAAGCTATTACAAGACTTTTGACAAACTTGATACACAATAAAATATTCTCTAACAATCTCCCCCTTTGTGATCAAGTGCCGTCTTGTTTCATCTCTGAGCTTTGAAGTAGTGTTTTCTTATGTTTAGCGCATGCTCATGCTGTCTCAATGATCTTCTCTTATCAAGTTGTTTGATGATGGGCTGCAGGATTGTGTCCAATCTGTCGAACTCTTCCAGCTCTTCATCAGTAGCATCAGCAAGTCTTCGCTCAAGATCTTCTTTGAGAGGCAGCAGCTTCTTTTAAATGACTTTTAACGCCCCGTCACAATATTTGTGAATGTCTTCTACCCACATCAGACGCTTTTGTTGTTTATGATTGAGATATATGATTGAGAGCGTATCTTTGAAAATGTGGCAAGGTTGATATTCTTCAAGCTCTTCATCATATAGAGTTGGCCTTGTAAGATTTGCCTTTCGAGCGTTGTTATCAAGGGCCAATTGTAGATCGTGAGTAGTGTAGAATCTGATTTGCCTCAACATGAATCTTTTAATGGCATCAAAGCCTTCCTTGCAGACTCTATTGTGACTTATTGGAAGATGTCTGCATGCCATGAACATCTGGTAGATGTCATCCATTTTCATCATGATGAAGTCATTCTCTTGGCAGACAAATTCGCTAGAGTCTGTGCGTTGAACCTTGTAGTTGTAGAATTTTATGCTGTGATGATCTTCTTCGTGCACATGGAGAATATTTCAAATCGGATGTATGCTGCTCTTTAAGTCCTTTTTAAGGATCTTTCGTTATTTTCCTGAAGATCTATGATGCAGCATGTGCAGATGTCCACCTACAATTTTTCCTTTCAAGTGGGTTAGCCCGCAGATCTTTAGCTCATCAAGTGCCTTGAGTTTCCCCGGTTGTCTCCAGATTCCCTTTCTGATTTCCTCTTGGAAGGGGGCATTGATTCGTATGTTCTCCCAGGGCTTCTCCTTTGTGGGCATTTGACCCGCTGATTGCCTGATGATTGATTCAAGCTCCTTGGGAGTGTTCTTGTAGTCTTCCCCTTGTTTGGGTTCCGCTTCATCAAGGCATATAATGTCCTCAACACACTTGGCCAGTAGTTCACGAAGCCATCGGTTTCTTTGCATATCCTCTGTCTCGGCTTCGCATCTCAGAGTATCCCACTCTGTCCATTTCCGGGGCCATTTATCGTGTATCACATCATCTTCCAGCAGATCATGGATGTCCTCGGATGGAGGAATAGAGGGAGCTTGTTGCTGCGTTTGAAGTGGTGATTTTTCTTGAGAAGCAAAACCGGGTTCACTCGGAGTGCCCGTTGTCATCAGCTTTGAACTAGGTTCCGGCTGATGACTTGAAGCAATAGATGTATCAAAGATAGCATCCTCAGGACTTCCATCCCCTCCTCGGTTAGTACCTTTTGGGGGTACGCTTCGGGATGTTGACTGATGGCCTAATATTAAAGATGTACCGGAGGTAACATCATCAGGACTTCCATCCCCTCCTCGGTTAGTATCTTTTGGAGATACGCCTCGGGATGTTGATTCTAGCTCGACCAGGCTAGATAAATTGGCTTGGTTTTGGTTGGGGGCAGGTGGTTGTTGGTTGGTTGATTGTGAGGGTTGGTCTGGCTGCGGAGTTTGGCTAGTGAAGGCAACATGCTCAAGTGTCCGTGGCCGCTTGTTCTCCCCCTCATGAGGTTCCGAATCGGCAGGGTCCTCATGCGAACACTTGTAGTCATGGGGACTGTCACGACAAGTGTTGAGTCGTGGCCGATCATGCCTGTGGAATAGCGCAATTAGGCCACGTTCCAAAGGGGTAAGGTCATGATCTACCGTGGAAAGAAGACGGAGGAAAAGGATGTCAGCTAACTGAGAGGTAGGTATGGCATAGGGATTTGGATAGGGTGTGGTCGACGTGAGGGAGGACACTAGCTGTGTATCCTGGGTTCCCCGAGAAGATGAAGGGATGAGAAATTGGTTAGTGGAGTGGGTAGATATGATTGGGTGAGGCAATGGTTGGGTGTGAGATGGTATGGGCTCAGGTGAGAGTTGAGGAATGGGTTGCTCAGTCCGAACCGCCTGGGTGTTCTTGAATTCCTGTGCAAGAGCGGTCATTGCTTCTTGCACCCATTGCTTAATGGTGGAATCCATGAAACGATTCAGTAGAGTAGTAACATCTTCAAAGGTTGGGTTACCAGTTACAAGGGTTGTAACTGTTGTCACAACATCAGTGAAGAGAGCTGATGTGTGGCCTGCGTGTAATGACTGGGTCATTTGTTGCGTAGCAAGACTTCCGATCGTCATTGTTTGCACTCTGGTCGTTGCGTTCAGGGTGTGTGCACCTATTTGTGCAGTGAAAAGTGTAGGTGTCCTAGAAAAATTAGAAAATGTGGGGAGTGTGACACCTAGACTTGATGTGATCAAAGAAGGGGTGGTGGCCTTGGGCGGTGTGCCACTAGTTCTCTCAACTGATCCGAAGGGGACCAGAGAGGTGGGTAAATGCCATGATTTTGAAACATTAACCTATTGAGAGGCTAACGAGTGGCTAGGAGAGGGTGGTGCATGCGCAGTTGAGCCTGATGCTGCGACTTCTACTCAGGAACCGATAAGGTCGACTCCTGTACTTAATGATTCGGCTCGGCTTATCTGGATGATCTGAGTCTTGATCAGCTTGGATGAAATCCGATGGCGCTTCTAGAATGGATGTCCTTGAAGAATTGCAGACGCGCAAGGGATTCTGATTACCTGACCTCTGTCTCCTCCACAATGTAGTCTTTTTGACTATTTGAGGTGAATGCTTTTGAGGAGAACCAGTCGGTTGCACAGCGGAAAATGATGATTGACTTGTGAGCGTAGCAAACCATTTGATGTGAAGCTGACTTGGCAGTTGATGCTTTGAGAGAATAGAGAGTCGTCGTTTTTTTTGTGTTGGAGGAGAAGTGTCCGAGAATGATTTTTTTTGGAGTAAACAGCATGCAGACCACTCTCCCCCTCATGATGATACGATGAATCGGGGTGTCATGCCTTTATTCTTTTATTCTTGGTAACAAAATAGAAAAACAAACAAAACGGTAAATATCAGATACACCATGGTGTTCCGTTATCACAACATCAATGTAGACACTGATGTGTGGCTTGTAAAAATGATAGAAGCATTAAATCTCTAACAGAACTTTCAACCAGTCATTGTGAAGCTTCTAAAGTAGATGTCACTCTGGTTGTTAAGGCTTGATCATAAAGATCAGCAAAGATAATGTAGCCCCCGGGGTCATGTAGACACCCGTTATCATCACTATAGAGATAAACTCTGAAGTGATGGCCTGAACATGTTGGTGATTTGTATGTTGCATCAGCAGGACTTCCTTCCAATCATTGGTATTCATCTATAGTAGATGAGCCCTATGGAAGTTCTCGCGGGTCATAAAGACCTGCAACTGACTCTAAAAAGTGTCTGTGTTCTAGAAAATTCAAAACATTTGGGAGTGAGATAACTAGACACGAAGTGATCAATGAATATTCAGTGGCGTGGGGTTGTGGGCCACTGTAGTCAATATCAGTCACCTATGAAGGAGACAGTGATAAGAGATGAGGTTCCCCGTGAAATATGATTAAACACATGTCTATTGGGAGACACGTGAGTGGTCTAGGGTAGGGTTATGCATGCGCCGTTTGGACAAAATGCAGCGACTTCTACTCGGGATCTGAATAAATTCAGTCCTGAACCTATGGGGATTGTCCAGAGTATTTGAGTGTCTGGGAATATTTTTCTCAATTGATAGCACAATAGAGGTACCAGATTTGACAGTGATTATTGTTCTCATGCTCACGTGAGCTTTTTGCTTTCTCACTCTCATAGTGTTCACTCAGTTACTCATTCACTCTCGGCTTTGTCCCTTGGGTAGGCTTAGTTGGGTTTACTAAGCCATTAGGACTTATCTCTCATTTCTCTTTGCTCTTTTCTTTTCTCTCTGTACTCCCCCTCAACTGGAGCATTCAGTAGGATGCCTTTCACGATTATTGGCACTTGGGAGGAGAACTTTGAACCCCCCCCCCCTTAAAATCTGCATCCTTGAGAGAATCCTTGCATTTTACATTGTCTAGCACCAGGGGGAGAAAAATAAAACTCCCCCTCAAAAGTTGCAAGTTGTGTGGTTTGTTACTTGGGGAGTAAAGTAGAAAACCCCCCCTTGGAATGTGCTTTCTTCGTTGTTTGGCACCAGGAGGAGTGAAAAAGAAACACATACTCTCCCTCAGAATAAGCACTTGTTGTTTGTCCTTGGCATGTGTTGATTTTGAAATGTGCATTTCTGAAATTTCTGCTCAGTGGGGTAGTATCCACGCCAATACTCCCCTTGATAATGTGCACCTGTTGATTGCTCACAGCATGTCTTCATACCCGCCATGTGTGTGGAGCAATCGGATCAGTTACCACACATGATGGACCTTCAACACAAATTAAGTATGTTTCGGTACTCATTTCCAGATGGGTCCTTCCTTGGCAGCAACGAACAACTCTATCACTTTTTGTTTAATCTGGGATCCTAAGCTAGCTGACTGAGAGGAGTTTGACATTCTTAATTTTTCAGCTTCAGTCTTAGGAACCCATTTTTGTTTGAGCTTTTAACCAGGAGAGGTTTCATTATCACTGAGTGAACGATCAGACAAGTAGTCTTTGAGAATTGGTTCTTTAGAGATTCTTCTCAAATGTTTGAGTGAGTGAACCTTGAGGGGATATTTCAAACATGGTAGTGTATACTCTCCCTCAACGTTCACCTTTGCGGAAGCGGATTTCTTTTGGACTCTCTGATCATTCACATTCTGATCTTGAGTGAAGGAGGCATCACACTCAGAGCAGCATTGCATGAAAGACTTGATACAGTTCTGAGGAGAAGAGCTTGAGCAGTGATTCTTATGAGATGTCTTCCTTTTGGCATAGAAGAGAGCACTTGAACCCCAGTTCCTATCCCTCAGACGAGATTCTTGTTCCTTCTTTCTTCTTCTTAACTTGTCCTCTATCCATTCTCCTCTCCTTTCCACTCTCCTCTTCACAGGGGCCCTTGTCGGTGAAGGTGACTCAGAGTGAGAAGTGGAAGTTTCAAGATCATTTGTAGATTTTTCAGAACAGTTCTCACAAGACGGAGGAGAAGGAGAAGCACAATTTTCAGCTGATGGAGGAGAAGGAGATTATGAGCCTGTGCTTGATTGAGAGGATGTTTGGAGCAAAGATATTTCATTCAAGAGCTGTTCTCTTTCCTGTTCAAAAGCCTGTTTTTCTTTATCAAAAGCTTCTTTCAATTCAACAAACTTTCTGACAAAGGGTGGAATGTATGCTGGTTTGGCTACAGGCTTTGAAGTTGAAGGTTCCTCTTGATTTTGCATAGTCTCTTTTGCAGGGTAAAAGGTTGGAATCTCTTCAGGAGGAGTCAACGGGGGCTCTTTTGTTTCATAGCTCTCGTTCAAGGCAGCATAATCAAAAGGAATTTCTGTTCCGAGATTAGCTCTCTTGGCATCTTCTTCATCATTCGTTTCTTTAACACTGAGGAAAGACATCAACTTAGTCAGTCCAAGACTCATATACTTGATGTCATACAGTTTGAGCACACTCCACTTTCTTTAAATTACAAGGATTGGAAAGACCAAGCCCTTCTTTGGAATTGTAGAAACGGGTGTCCTTGGGTTGGTACAAGAAGATTGTTTGTTCAGTCTGCCCCTTTGTAGCAAGTAAGTCTTCAAGATCTTTGATCTTGCGGTAAAGGGCACTTCTTTTATTTTGAAGAAAATCGTTATCAGCTTTTGTTGTGCTTAGCTCTATCTGGGTCTGATTCAACTCATTTGTTAGATTAGCTATTTTCAGAGTCAGCTTCTCTGTTTCCAAAGTTGTGTGCTTAGAGAAGCCTTTGGGTCCAGATTTTTTACCAAGACCCTTTGATTGTTTTCTAATCTCTCCCTTAGTTCTTTGATGATTGAATCCCTATCAGATGCGGAATGTACTTTGCAGGTGCAAGAGCAAGGAGATATAGCGTCCATTGTTGATTGTTGAATGTTGACGGTAGACGTGAGTTTGATTGAATTATCTACGATTTCCAAACCTCTGCAGTGTAGCTTAGACCCTATTAGACCTTTGGTTCGACTTTGAAAGATTTTGATCAGATTTGCCTAAGTTTTGACCTTGACATCGGTGATTTACAAAGTTTGTCAGAAAACGAACGTTTTGACACTCAAGGACTGCGCGTGAGGCCGCGTGAAAAAGGGTTATGGGGTAAACCCCATATAATAAATGTAGATCTTTTCGTTAGCTTTCAAACAAAAAAAGTTCGTTTAAATCGGATCACCGAGTCAAAAGTTATGGCCAAAACAGTGCGGTGTCGCTGGAAATATCGAAATCTCAAAATCTCGAAATCTCAAAAAATCGAAATATCAAAATCTCGAAATCTCAAAATCTCGAAATCTCAAAATATCGAAATCTCAGAATCTTGAAATCTCAAAATCTCAAAATCTCGAAATCTCGAAATCTCGAAATCTCAAAATTCGAAATTTCAAAATTCGAAATTTCAAAACTCGAAATTTCAAAACTCGAAATTTCAAAACTCGAAATTTCAAAACTCGAAATTTCAAAACTCGAAATTTCAAAACTCGAAATTTCAAAACTCGAAATTCAAAACTCGAAATTTCAAAACTCGAAATTTCAAAACTTGAAATTCAAAACTCGAATTTTCAAAACTCGAAATTTCATAACTCGAAATTTCAAAACTCGAAATTTCAAAATGTCGAGTTTAGGAATTCGAGACCCTAAATGTCGAGTTCCTGCAAAATGAAAACTTCAAATTTTGAAAATCTGAAAACTGTTCTGAATAGCCCTGAAGGTCGAGATTCCTCCTGTATCTGTTTCAAGTCAAAATCGTTTCTGCAGCCATGTAAAAGCATAAACTCGAGATTTCATGTAGAATTCTTCGAAATAAAAAATTTGCAGAAATCGAAAACAAAGATATGCTGTAGAATCGTTTTGAAGAGGCGATTCCAAAAATATAATTTTTACATATTTTCGTTCACAAACAAGATTACAGGAGCAAAACTCTATATTGAAGAAAAAGAGAAGAAAAGCAGAGCAGTTCTTCGTTAGATCCAAAAAATCACAGATAGATTCAACCTGTTTCACGCCTCGGCTCTGATACCAATTGATAGTCCCAAAATCAATCAACAATCATACAATATAATAGAAGTTGAGAATCACAGAACGATTTAACAATATTTGAACGATGAACTCCCTCTTCCTTATACCGTATAAGCGCTACAAAATGATATGTGCGTTAATGTGTGTAGTGGCTTGTGAGACTTAGGGTTTGCTTAAGTTAGCATCCTTTTATACATAAGGATGTCTAACTTGAGGCTTACAAGTGGGCTAACGGGTTGAAATACATTTGTGGCCTATATTACACATTTAATTAATAAATACACAAATACAAATATATTTAATTAGATTGGACACCATAAAATATTCCCAATAGCGTATCCTCACGGTAACCGTCCTCCCCATAAGGGAACAATAATGGATATTGCAGCGCAAAATAGGCCGGGTTTAGTTCATTTATTCGTTGAAGCGCACCTGACTATGTTTCAACCAATATATCCCTCTCACCCATAGATTTATCAAAATCTCCAACGATCAAAGTTGCGACCTCAGAAACAAACGGTAAATTATATGTTCTCGCATCCCCGTAACGCTTCCAATTAGCCTCAGCCTCACATTCATTGCATTATCCGCATCTATTTTCTAATTAGCAAGCCGAAAGGATTTTACCAACACATTATTTTCGTTCAGCATCTCAGTCTAGCCAACAACTATACTTTCATGTAACTTCCTTGTCCTAGTATCATCACTGCAAGAAATTTATCACAATTATACTTATAAATCGATTATAAAATGACAATGGGAAAAATGGAGAATCGTCTCACCCAACGGCTGAAACTCTATTCCGAACTTCATTTTCCGTGTCATAAATATACAATTGGGTGAACTTAGGCTTCGATTCGGGTGGAGGCAACAGGCTACCGATCAGGTGATAATTCTGCCCATGAAGTTTAAAAATTGGCGGAGACTTTCCTTTATTGACATTTTGTGTAACTTTACCGCCCATCGAAGTGAATGAAAACATAGTGTTGTATGATCTCACGTTTTCAATGAAATGTTTGCAACGTTCATCGAAACCGTGGATAAATTCAGATAAGAACGAGGTCGGTTCTTTCATAAAAGGCAAGACAACATTTCCTTGACAACAACACAATGAATACTTAGGATTCTTCTTAGAAGATGCGGAAACAACACGCTCCTCAAACCAAAAAAGGGCATTACAAAATCCACACACATATTGTGCACCACCAATGTCCCAGTACTCTACAATTCAAAAACAGAAAACAAATTTAAACAAATATAAAGATCCAAGAGTGCCTATTTATGTAGGGGGACATTGTAACCAATTGATTTGTCATGGATCAACACGTACCGATTGCTCTGTTATGGTTGTGTGCAGGAAAGGTCTCATAATCCACATACTCGTCATCAACATCACTATCACAATTGGACGGCATATCCTCCATGTCAAGAAAAGTTGAGGGCACAGAAACTGCAATTTCGGACTCATTGGGAGCTTTTTTATGGCAACCTTTTGGTCCAATACATAACACAATTTTATGTAAACTATGTATAATATATATTTACCTGGCAATGTTGGTTAAAAAATAACATAGACGTCTACATCAACAATGGTACCTGCATCAAAGTCCAACACATGGGTGATTTGATGTTGTACTAAACCACCATCACAATAAACAACACTTGGAGTTGAAGACGTTGCTAGAATGCGAGGCTGGTTTGGAGGACGCAGAACTACTTCACCCTCATGAACATCTATACAATTAGCAAAAGCACAACCAATGACAAAAAACTATTGAATAAAATGTTTATTAAAATTGATACCTCTAAGAGTGAACATCAAATAATTTACTGTATAAAATTAATCATACGATCGTGTTTAATTGGTACATCGTAAAAATCTAAACCTTCAACTCTAGTAAGAGCAAAAATAAATTTACAACATTTGTCCACCGACTCTTTTAGTTTTTTTTATAAATATTTTATGTCATATTATAAATGGTAATCAACTACTCCCTCCGCCCCCCTAATATTGGTACGGAAATGAGTGATGTGGTTTTTAAGAAAAGTAGAATTATGTGGTTGGTAATGAGTTGATAAAGTGGAAATAAAGTAAGAATGAATTAGAGCCACACAAATGTTACCAAATATGATATGTGACTATAATAAAGGGACATTCAAAAATGAAAAAATGGGACAATTATAGGGGGGCGGAGGGAGTATCTTTTTTTGTATGTAGTGAATATTTGGTAGTGATAAAATATATGCCAGAAGTTTTAATTCATAATATTTTATTTTTTTTCTATCTATATTTCCTTTTATATTTTATTTAAATAATCAATAAATTAAAAAAAGATGAGATGAACTACTACTTTTATTTTGTAATTCTAAAATATAGAACTTGATCAAATAAAATAATAATCATAAGAAAACGAATCAAATCAAACTAAATTAAACATAACATTTTTTACTTTGGTAAACCGAACTTTAAACTGAAACGAAACCAAAACCGAACCAAAACCAAACCGAAAAACAAATGGTTTTAGTTTGACACAAATTCTCCCAACTCGAATAAACCTAAACTTAACCGAAACCGTAGAAAACCGAACCGTAAACCGAACTGGCCACCGCTGGTTAAAATATTAACCAAAAGTGAAAAAATATCCATTCATACGGGACGCCTAGTCCAATTGATAAACCGAATCCATTAACCCAACATATATAAGCCTAACACCCAATACCTACCCCACTAACCCTCCCATTCTAACGCTGACACCCTGCCCCTCTATCTCTCACCAACAACCTCTATCTCTGTCGTTGAAAACATTCAACGCAGCACCATTCACAGCTCCGGTAAAAACCAAAATCCGGTGACAAAAAACGACATCGTAGTCTTCAAGGTTACAGCCTAGGATGGATGCTGGTACCCACCTCTTCACACAAAGACATGCCCCAGCCCACATGCAGCAACGACCAAGAATGCTACCTAAAGAAGACGCTGAGCAGACCCTAAAAATCACCACCAAGACTGACTCCACCGACAACCAATGGCGACAGATCTGCTGCTTTCAACACGGCGTTCTCAGGTAACGTATTTCGTTCCACATAATACTCAAACACAAACCCTAACCCGATCCCTTACATACACCACCAAACCACGACCTTCCACAAATCTTCTTCAGCATGAACCTTAAACACAGACCATACACCTCGTGAAGCCCTAGATCTGTTGCTTTTTTATTTATGAACAACACGACCTCAAGAATAAAATATTTTTTTGAGGAAAAAGGTTTAAAGTCCACCACCCCAAGCCCAAAAAATTGAAACTTGTACAGATCTAAAAGAACCCAAGTGCAATAACGATAATATATTCATTTTCTCCTATTTTTTAAAAGTTTTCCAAAAATCAACAATACCACCAATACTTAGTTCAGTAAAAAAGTTCTAAAAAGAAGTTACTTCATACGAATAAATTTTCTATTAAATGTACCCAAAATATATTTACTATAGCCTATGTTTCTAAAACAGAATTTTTTTACAGAATTTTTTCCCCCAGAAATTTTTACGGGTGGGTGGTTCATAATGTTTTTAATTAGGTATGAAAAATTATACTATTATATCTTTACATAACAGTAGTCTCGTAAGACCCATTTTAAAATTTATTGAAATACAAATTATTTTATTATAATGAAGTTATATGTATATTTTTACATCTACTCCATAAGACGGAATTAATATATGCCATAAAAGTTGAGAAGAATCCAGAGACTATCAGGCAAATATTTTCACTTATTAGTATATGAATATATGATTTCCATCATTTGAAATGGAGCCAAAGATTCATTATTTTTTGGCTTGAGATTATGATGGAATAAAGCAAAATGACTCACTAAATTGTATGCGCTTCTTTGTTATGAAGCAGCAGCAAGTCCATGCAATTTTGGACGGGATTTTCACTATGGGTCATCCAGAAACAGTCTCTCTGTGCTTTAGTACAGGGGTAAGACTGCGTACATCCGACCCCCCTTACCCCACCGTAGGTGGGAGCCTTTGCGGCATTGGGGTAAATGAAAATGAATGAATGAAAAGAGTATGAATATATGAAGTGATTAATCGAGAAAAAATGGAAGAAGAATCTGGAACAGGTAAAAGTACAGACAATCACTGTACCCACGCAGCGCACTAAAAGACCCGGTCTCACCCACGTTAAGTTTTTTAAAATTGAAACCACAAATTAGTAAACACCCTCATTTAATGCTAACGGCCCACCTGCGTATATAATATTCTCGAACAGGCCACCAACCCCACCACATTAACTATTCTCGACCCACCCACCCCATTTTTTTTTCTAGGAAGCACGCACCAAATTAATTGATTATTTTAAAACCCATCCACCACATTAAAAACCCACCCACCACTTTAAAAAATAAAAACCCGCCCACCACCCACCACACTTAAAAACCCACCCACCACTCACCACATTTATTCGTCTATCTAAAACAGCCATCCACAATTATTATACTCCAACCATCGACGTAATATATTTTTGAAATAAACACCACACATCATTTTAAAATAAAATCAAGCATAGCACAGTTTTGATTTTAAATTACACCATTCCTCTGCAATATTTATCATTTTAACTTCAATTATTTCCAAGCACTCGCTCAAATCAACAGTTTAATACAATTAAACTACTACTTTGCTACTGCAAAACACACAGCGACTTTGGGACCTGAATAACTAAGGATGGAGAAAGGCACTTTTCAAGGAAGAATGCATACATGGAAGAATGTCCAGCGAAAGAGAAAGGTCCATCTTCTTGATCTTGTGTGCACACGGTACGCACATTTGTACATGTTTCAATTAATCTGTTTCATATTTATTAACTCCATGTTTTAATTATCTGTTAACACACACTGCTAATTATTTTTAACTGGCACCTGAACAAATCTAGACAATAGAAGCAGCTACAGTGGTTCCCCTTGACTAAAAGAAGCTGGACCACAAAAAAGGTCAGAAAGCCATCCCATTAACTTAAGTGTTTAATTCTGTGCACTATATTTACAAAAAATTGTGACTGATTTTAGGATCAGTCACAACTCTGCATCAATGAAATGAAGAAAACAAAAATCACAGAGTCACGTGGATGAGAGGAGTGATATGTGTATCCTGAACGGTACGTTGTTTACCTCATTCATTTTTAATAATCTGCCTTCATTAGTTATGAGTTTACTAAAAACCACATATGACCACTTTATCACCAATACTCTTTGCCACAAATTTGGTATAACCTTACATGTACTAAATTTTAAAATGGATGTTTATTTTATCCAGCATCATTGAAGTAAATATGGATGCATATCACTACAACTTTTGCTTCTAAAAGCACAGGTACAAAATCTAATCCTCACTCATTTGTTATCATTTACTCTGTAGATCATACCAATTTCAATAAACCATTTTACACTGACAATAACCAAATAAATTTTTTTTATCAACCTTTATTGTAAAATAATCAATTCTGTAACTGCCACACACTCACGAACAACATTTTCATACACATTCAACACTGCAATAACAAACATATAAATTTTGACAGAACTAAATTTGCATCTAGGCACGACACTTATAAATACCTGAATGCGATCGCTTGCGACCGATTATCACTGACTTGGGTAGCCTAGGCATTCACAACGACTCCGGAAATAAATTACTCAGTTCCAGCTCCACACACAATTTGCCAACCTAAAATCTAGGTTAAAAAGAAAATTATATCAAATTGCACAGCCGTATAATAAATAAATAGTTTTAAAAAATCTGATTTCTAACAAAAGGATGAATGACACACAAATGGAACATAAACAGATCTATTCTGATATCATAAAAGGCATCAACATAACATTCAAAACATTAATACTATTGACCAATTGGGGGCCAAACACAAAATAGGAGTACATTAGTCACATTCAGCACCATCCACCCCTGAACATTGGCAAACCCATCCCCCGAAACTAAAATTTACATCTGGTCAAAACTATTTAGCAAGCCAACCGAAATCCAAGCCGACAACAAAATCCGCGTTAAAGTAACGCTTGTTCAAACGGACCGTCCGCGCAGAACGCCTGAGGGCAACATGGTCAGTTAGATCAGTGGGGGGCGTCCCTGGGGCGTTACCTGAAGCATCACCAACGGATTCAAAGGACCACCCGAGTTCAGGATCTCCGTACATAGGGGACAGAGGTACCGACGAAGGGAACCTGGGTGCCGGGGGTGCCCCATCAATGAGATAATCCAGCTCAAATTTTTTATAACACAAAATACAAAACCCCAGATGAACACAACCAACAGTACACATATCAGTTCCATGGAACATGTAAAAACAGTCTTGACATTGTCTTACAAAACAACCGACAGCCACACCGCCACCGTTTTCATTAACGGATTCAAAGGACCAACTGAGTTCAGGATCTTCGTACATAGGAGACAGAGGTGCCGACGAAGGGAGCTTGGGTGCCGGGGGTGCCCCATCAATGAGATAATTCAGCTCAAATTTTTGATAACACAAAAACAAAACCCCAGATGAACACAACCAACAATACGCATATCAGTTTCGTGGAACATGTAAAAACAGTGTTGACATTGTCTTACAAAAAACCGGCAGCCACACCGCCACCGTTTTCAACAAAGCCTGCTTGAGTTGCCATTCCACGTTTCTTCTACACCAATATGAAAACAATATGATGTAGGAAACTTTAGAAACCTCAATGTTTAGAAGCCCCAAGTGATTTAGAAAATAAGCGTAGAATATATGCTGAAATCAATAACAAATTTTTCATTTTTTTTTGTATTAAAAATAGCCCCATCCGGAGAAGTATGTGGTAGTGTTACACGCTTCATCACCAAAAATTATTCAGATTCAAGCCCAAATATTTTCTTGATTGTATCTCCATTCTCAAATATGACTTCTATAATGAAATGGGCTGGAGCCCTGGTGATTGAGTGTCACCCTTAACCATTTTAAGAAATATTTAACCTATGACTGAACTGTGATGGATTAAATTAAAAACACAAAAAAATAAAATAACCCCATAATATATAGGACAGACCTCCAAGAAAAACTTAAAAATCACTCCAAAAATGCTCAACACACAACCAAAAAAGACAAATACTGAGAAATTAGTATCTAAAATGAAAAAAAAACCTGAATTTCATACTAATGACGAAAGATTAAAATAGACATAGAATAGATGAAACTTTAACTCTATTATTTAGGAAGGTAGCAATGGAACCAATATTGACTATTGTCACTCACCTAAATAACTCAGCTGTAGTTCTCACAAGGTTGATGGAGGGTTAGAGCAAATGATAGTTTAAGAAAGAGATGGAGTTGAGCTTTTGCTTGATTTTTTACTTAGACTGGGATACACACATATATACATATATTCTATCCGCAAGGGTGACCATATCAAAATTTTAAGCCTTAGAAGATTATACAAAATATTTTCATCATTTGCAGTGGAGCGAAAGATTCATTATTTTGTGGCTTGAGATTATGATGGAATAAAGCAAAATGGCTCACTAAACTGTCTACGCTTCTTTGTTATGAAGCAGCTGTCAGTCCATGCAATTTTGGACGGGATTTTCACTATGGGTCATCCTGAAACCGTCTCTTTGTGCTTTAGTACATGGGTAAGACTGCGTACATCCGACCCCCCTTACCCCACCGTAGGTGGGAGCCTTTGCGGCACTGGGGTAAATGAAAATGAAAATGAAAAAGAAGATTATACGAAATCTGTAATGAATCACAAAAACCATATTTTTGGGCAAAAAACAGTAAAAAAGTAATGATTACTTCCACTCAGCCTAGATATTATACACTAAAGCACTGTTTTCATAGTAAAAATAACCAATGGTGTGTTTCTAACACAACAATGTCATCATTTATCTTTTCTTTGAAAATGTGGCTTATTTACCACCACACGGTTAACTGACAAAGCAAGATTCACACGCAATGCCCATTTCCATGACACTGTTTATATGTGAAATTGGATTACTTATGATTATTTATCAATCTATGTTTATCCGTTTGGAGCGTATTATATCTCGTTGGAAAGATATATCAGAGCTCTAAAGCTATTGTTCCAACTTCATTTACAATGCATTAATTAAAAGTTACAGATTAACCATATATTAACAAATGTTTCTGATTTCACTTCGAACTCGTGTTCGTAGAATTTGATGCGATCATATCTTGCTCTATTTTGAATCTTGCTACATTTTCAATCTAACACAACAATGTCATCATCTCAGATTCAAATATCTGTGAAATATGTTTTAATATTTCTGATCGAAAATTTCACAAAACACCAATTATTCATTGATTTTCAAATCTTAAATAATTTCAAAACATGCAGAAAAATATTCACTTTCAGTTTGAATTTACCAATGCTTTGATAAAAACTGGTAGTCCTCCAAAACGTTCTTTGAAATGTGATTGATTAAATTAAATGGGAAAATGGTGAAAGACAACTATGATTTCAACCATGCTTTCACCCCAAAACAGAAAAATATTAACTTTTACTATGATTTTACCCATACTTTCACTTTGAAAAAAATATTAATCTGTATTCCCATTATAGGGCAACAAATTATTTTTTTCTAATGAAATTTCCAACACAGGACTCCTCAGGTAGTTCAAAGTGAAAGACTCATTGGCTATTTTTAAATTAAAGGCCTTTTTCTGTTCAAAAAAAAAATTATCCTCATGCCGTGCATAAGCCCTGGTTTGTTGTAAATTTGTGATCTGATAAACGTATTGTCGATGTGTAACTACCTGCCCTGATCATGTCAGCCAATCATGGGGTGGGGGTGAGATATTGTGTAATCCTGATTCACATCATATTAACTCTATTACATGAAAATTTACATATCATGAAAATTGCAGCATATGAAATTTTAATATACACAACCATGTCACAGCACTTGAAAGTTCACTTAATAACATACTAACGCTTGATTACTTGTTGAAAATTGCAGGTTGACCATTGGCCATTCCATGAATTGCGGAACACAAATGTTTTTATCGTTCTGTAATTCAATTAAAAAATGTTGTAATAATTGGACTTAGGCTAGATTTAGGTCGTTCCCTGCTCAAGCCTGACCCAGGTATGTTTATCTATGCACCGCTCGGCTTTTAATATATCTTAGTCTTGTTGATCCGTTACACGTATATTTACAACATTTGTCTGGCCAATTCCGGTCAATAATTGTTTTAATGAAACCGGGGGAGTAGTTTAATGTTGCTACACAGATTATTTTATGCAGAACATCATCCTTTCCACATTTAATCCTCTCCAACAACTTTTTATGATGCCCCTATACTGCTTAAATAGTTTTGTCCTAGAATATAAATTTCTCTGCACAAAACTCCTCAGATTTCTCTTAAAAAAATTAAGTCCCTATTTTAGTTTATTTCCTCTTGCACATATCATTTTTGCCATTAGTACATGAAAATTTTGAAAATTGTTACCTATTTTTTTGATAGACACGCAACTTCTTTTGTATAAGAACAGGTTTTGACCAAGTTAAATCAAGAAGTCCTGCATATGACCCATAGATGGAATAAATAGATTATGACCTCTGAAGCAATATTTCACTGCAGGTCATAGATGATGTTTTTCTCGAGACAACTCATATATTGACCAATATCGCAGGACCTTTGCCAAATACCTTGACATCTTTGCAAACTTTTATACTTTACATTAGTAGTGTGAACAATTTTTTTGTAAATCATCTTTTGTTAAAAAATGATTGTTCACGTGTTTATGATCTGTCTCACACACAGCTCTTTCAATGAGTTTGTTTAAGTATGATGAATACTCAGTGCAGAATGTGTGTAGATTTTTTTTTTTTTTTACTAAAAGTCGTGTGAGACAAATCAAAGTAAAAAGGCTTGTAAAATTTCAGGCCTCTCCACACAATGCCTTCTAAAGTGAACATCAGCATAGATTAAAATTTAGCTAAAGGTGGAAATATGTCAATATCCTCTACTGATTTAGGTTTGATTTGGTATGACTGTATGTGTAACGAACTGCCCTGGTCATATTGCCAATGTGTAACGAACTGCCCTGATCATGCCAACCAATCAGGGGGTGGTGAAATAGGGTGTAATTCTGATTTTCCTCACATTATTAGATATATAATTTCCAAAAGTTAGGGATCGAGAAAACTGTAGCATATTCAACTATAATTTGCATATCCATTTTACAGCACTTTAAAGACACGTGTAAGAACATTCTAACGCAGGACCATATATTGTAAATTGCAGGTCTACCATGGCAAGTCAAATGAATTGTGGCATGTAACTGGGGAATGTAATTTTATTTATTGTTCTGTTGTTTTGATCAGAAATGTTGTAATAATTAGACTTAGGCTAGATTTAGGACGTACCCCGCTCTAGCCTGATCCCAGGTATGTTCTTCCATGCACGACTCATCTTTAAATTATACGCCTTTGTTGTTATGCTACAGGCACTTTAACATGACAAATGTTTTATATGGGTCTCGGGCAAACTATCTATCAAATGAAACACGTGAGACCTATTCAAGGTTGCTGCTGAAAATTTTCTCAGGAACTTCGTTTCCACAAAAAATCTTCCACACATAAGTTATCAATTTCCCCTTTTAAAAAATGCTTGCTTTTTCCTCCAATATGAAATCATAATTTTTAAAACGTTGACACTCAAATTGTTATCTTTACTTTAAAGGTAACAATCAATTCCACATGAATATAGATCTGTTAAGTTAAAGTGCCAACTTTATGTAGATCACCCTTATACGCTACACAGGTTCTGACTTGTGTAGGAATGGAATGAATAAGCTTCGGGCAGAGTATAAGGGTATTTCAGAATTCTTTTACCCACTGGAACTATGGTGTTAGTCAGTGTGTAGTCAAACCATGGCTAACACGAAAAGGCTATGGAGGTTATGCCTTATTGGCCTAATCAAACTAAGGTGTAACTCAGTCCTGGTCTCCTCGAAAAATTTTTCATGCTTAAAATATAGTGCTTTACAAATAAACTAACATTTGATACTTAATATATATCAGTAGATCAATTGAGTTACAGCCAAAGCACACTTTCGGTTAAAATGTGCGAACCAATAACAAAATCCGAAATACAAAAAATGTAGAAGACACCCGAACACTTGTGATAGTGTTAGAATTTTGTCTTCTAGCAACATTTTCTGGTTGTGACCTTTTATTACATTGATACTACTTAGGAACAACATACTGAACAAAAGATAGATAGGACACACCAACTGGAGGCAATTTTATTTAGTTGTCTTCATAACTTAGGTGCATCGAACTCTAGGCACCCATAATATATAGCAATCCCTCATGCGAACCACATATCTCTTCTCTGGAATTGGTAAACCTCAAGGCTTAGGCTCCTCTATCTTTATGCCCTTCATTTTCTTCATTGGCACTGTTGAAGAAGACTCCCCAAACAGATTTTTCTTCAACTTTTCTCGATCAATTTCAAGCGCAATCCTCTTTTCCTTGCTCAGCAGTGGTGGGCTTGTTGAATTGACACACTGGGATGACCCAACCTAAAGATTAGGGACAAAATTGTTAGTTAATTATCTTAGGCACCATCTGTTTCAATTTTTGAAACACAAAAAATGAAGGTTATCATTCTCTGTGCCAGAAAACTCCTTCCTCAACAGGGTGAACTCATCCTCATCCTAGACATTTCAAAAACAAACGTTTGTGTCATGATATATATGCAGGAAGTTTAGTTGTCTTAAAACTGCAAATAGTCAGTTATGTACAAACCTCACCTGTGCTTATCTCAGAAACATAAAGGGATATAACCTTAGGATCAGTATTCATTCTAAGCACACTGAAGGTTTGGTTGCCCTTGTAGTTCCGGCTGTCCATCTTGCATTGCACACGGAACAGTGCCCTGATATCCATCAGGGCATTGATCTTCGAAGGAAAGTAGTGGGGGCCAAAATTTCTCTATACAAAAATATGTGTAAGTAGGTTGTTCTTGAATCCGTAGCAAAGCTTAACTTAAACTAAAAAATATATCTGATAGGCGTCAAACCTTGGCTACTTGTTCCTTCAAAGATGAAGCAGAACGACCTATCAGATATGAAACTTCCCTATCCCATAGCGTGAATGATGCATGTGATGTTCTGTCGATGACCCTAACGTTCACCTTGTACCTACACAATAAAATTTTGGGCCTTCATGTGTACTGAAAATTTTATGTTTTCACCATTAAATTCGCAATAAAGTACATTGACCGAAGGACTGCATCAGAAGTGTTGCAAGTTAAACAATGGAAAGTGTCACCATTAGGCGAGACTTTGCGGTTACATCCAATGCAAGAAACGTAAGACCAGTCTCTGTGACTGTCTATTCCAGCAATCTCTCCGTAGACCCAGTGTTTTCCATCCTTAAAAAACAAACATTAGGTAAATATGATATTGGGATGCTGTAAAGCCTGATACATTTTGAATATACCTCCTCCATTCTTGTCAGCTGGTCAATAGTGACCAATTCGATCTGTCCGTTGCTAATGTCTCCTTCGTTGGACGTATCCGAAGATATTGTAAAGCGTAAACCCTCCCCACACCTTTTAGCCATTCCGTGTAAAAAGTGTTTGATTGGTTGCGTCAATCATCACATTACACCTGGCTCTAGGATACTGTAAAATTTTAAGCTCTTTACCTCGCCTTGAAATCATTGATAACTTCCTCTGACCCATTCATAATGACTTTGGCGGTGTTAAACATATTTGACACATGCATTTGACCTGAATCCAGTCTATCCGTTAGTATGAAATTGTAAACCCATAAAAGTATGAATTTAGTGCTCAATAGTTTTACTTTCTTGATATTAAGAAGTCAGACGGTGGTCACCTTGGTATTTTCTTGCTCTACAGCATTGCAGAAGCATGACTATTGGTTCAGTTGTGGTTAGTTTGTAGGTGACCAACATTTCTACCATAGGACCCCACAGTGTGCATGCGATTACATTTCCCCTTGCAAAACATGTCTTGATAAGGACAATGAACAAATAATGCGATACAACGTTCATTATAATGTTAAATTTTACTAACTCAGTATCTCCCAAGATGAGCTCAATCAGTTTCTTGGGACGATCGTTCTTTAGAATCGTTTTAGGGTCTTTGTCATGGACAACCTGGCCAATGATATCTGCATCGTCGGTTTATTTTTAGCATTTCATATAATATAACGAATACCAATTGTCGTTTATTTAATACCAAAAACCTACCGATTGCTGCTCTATCATCTATAGTGTTTTGCACATGTAGAGTAAAAAAGGACACCAATGAAAATGTCTTCAATGGAAATGGAATTTTCATCTCAAAGGCCTGTAAGCACTTGTTGTTGTTCTGAAAAACATAAAGTTTTCTTCCAACATGAATTTTTTTTCTGCAAAGATATGACCCTCCTTAAATAACGCGTGAAACTTGGCAAAAAATTGATCAGGCACATGAGCGTGAATCTTTGAGCCCTGTTATACAAAAAAAAATTGTTACGAATGAGGGAAAAACATGTTTATTACAAATTAGAATATAAAAACCTCTGTGTCATGAAAGATCACTTCCAGAGATGGCGGAAAGCCATCGTGGGCAGGCTCACGATATACCCTTGCTGCCCTAGCTTTCATGGCCCATGTCATTTTAGTCTGGTCGATCTCGCGTATCATAGACCACATTCCAACCATTTTGAGAAAAAATTTACTTGGATAGGAAATTTGTAATGAAATGTTTTGGCTTGGGAAGAAGTATTACAGTGGGGTGCTTTTTATAGGGGAGATTAAAGGTGTAGTTACATTTCCAAGTCAGATTGCCTAGTTCATTCTCAACCATGTTGAGTTAGGAACTTTGAAACTTCCCAATAAGGATACTATTCAGCCACCCATTTCTGCCAATCGGATTTCAGGTGAGACTATTCCCACCACCCTCTTCAACCAATAGCAAAAAAGTAGCTCCATCTTCTTGAATTTGAGCCACGAAAATGAATAGGCATGGTGGGATAACCAGGATTCACACAATTTTAGTGTGTAAATAGTGTGAATTTTTTTGACCATTAGGAGTGTAGGAACATGCCTCTTTTACTGTTTGCACCATTTTGGAAGCAACCGGAACCCATCCTTCGGATCAACCAAAATGTATTCTTATTTTACCTTCAAGTTATTTTTTTATTTACCATGCCAACCAACAAATCAAATCATTTTTTACAATTTACCTCAACTATAGCTTGATGTTGACATTTTTGGGAGGGAGTACTATTCACAAAATTGTTTTGCTTTTATATTACGGAGTAGTATATAGATTTTTCCATATTTTAGTTGTATGTAGTGGTATTTTTTTTAGTATAATTTGCCAAATAAAACATCTGGGCTCCTTTCAAGTTTCAAACTAATGTCAAAAAATGACATGGACCTTGGTTCAGTTTTCAATCAATTATGCTCACCATCTAGTTCTCTTCTCTCGCTCCATTCCTTCCTCTTGGACTTTTCTTTTCACAAGCGGTGTCGCCCGCTAACCGTCTGCAGGCAGCAGTCTTTCTGGGCGAGAAACTGGTAAGTCCCAACTTTTGTTTTATCTCCAGTCACATCCCGAAATGCACGCATAGAATGACAACATCTTCTGAGTTATGTCGTGAAGTTATATTCTAAAATTTCCTTTATAGATTAGGTAGTCCAAAACTATAAGTTTAAATATTTATTTATTTATATGCTCATCAGCTCGTATCAGATGACATAACACCCTTAGAATTTGGGGTTATGTATTTTGGTTTAGGGTTTAGCTGTTTGCTGATGATACTATGCAATTTAATTGATGCTTTTTATCTCAATATTAATAATTTTCCTAACTGTCTGTTGATGATTTTTTTTTTGAAATTATAAACCTATATGTTTGGTTTGGAGGTGGATGGAGGGAACCTGTTACATTATTTTTGACAAAGAAACGTAGGAGATTGCCTTGCTGATCTGATACTCTGATCTCAATCTGTGATATTGGTGTTGCAGATAGTAAATGATGTCTTATTTAGTGTAAAACATAAGGAGTATGAATTATGATTTTTGTTTTTTTTGTTTTGTTTGTGTTGCATTGTTGTTCGTTTGGTTTCTTCTACCTCATCTTATCAAGAAAGCTCCAGATTTCATTGCTGGTTTTGTTTGTGAGTTTAGGCATTTCAAAGTTATGATGCACGACTAATTTTCATAGGGCTGTTTAGTTATTTTTTCTATTAAATCCAATCTGAATTAATGTCTGTATGTATTATGCTTTCTGTCTAGATTAAGTGAAATTTCTATATGATACTCCCTCCGTTGCTAAATAAACTTCCAACTTTCCTTTTTCGTCAGTTCCAATTAAAACTTCCACTTTCCCTTTTTAGTAAAAAATTTGTGGTTCACAACATTTCTTACACATTTCCTCTCTCCTCTGCACAACTCTCCACCACACAACACCCACTATTTTACACATTTCAAATCTATTTGGAAGTTTTAATAAGAACGGAGGGGGTAGTATTTATTTTTTTAATTAGGATATGTTTGAGAGTTAAGTTGTAGAGGGGAGGAGAAAGAGATGTTTTTGGAGTCTTCTTAACTCTTCAAATGATCAATTTATACGTCTCCACGTTGGAGGGTTTTGACATATCACTAATTAAGTTTCAACTTTAGCCTACTTTAAAATGAATACAATTTTAACTATTTGAATACACATACCTCTGAAGCGATTTTATTTATAATTCCTTCACAGTCTCCCTCTTTCCAAATTTGCAACTCCCAAACAAGAAAAAAGATTTCCTTCACTTCCCCCTCCCTTCTCCTCCTAAGCTTCAAAGTATTCCCATGCCCTTCCCCAAAACTTCCAAACATACGAGAGACTATGGGGGAATTATAATTAAAACCCTTGCAGAGGTATGGTGCATTCAAATAGCTGAAGTTGTATTCATTTTAAATTGGGCTAAAACTGTCAAATCATGGGCGGATCTTCATAGGGGCTAGGGTGGGCTCCAGCCCAGCCCAACCCCGTTTTTTTATAATTATAGGTATATATTTATAAAAAATTGGTGTTCAGCCCAGCCCCCCCAAAAAAATCATCAGCTCAATTTATTGAAAGTCTTAAAGGTTAATTTAAAATATAATTTATAATTTCAGTCCTTTTAATTTTTAGTACATCACAATTTCACATACAATTCAAGATCAGAGAATAATTTTAAATACAAAGGTTTAACGTGTAAATGGTCAAATATTATACATACTACCTCCGTCCCAAATTGATTCGCAAAGTAATTTTTTTGGTCAAACAGTTTCAGCTTATTCACTTAATTAATTAGGATATCAATTTCTAATTATATTTTAATTTGAATTATGCAACTTTATTGAGATTTGAATGTAGTTTTTGAATATGTAGATATTAATTACAGAAAATGTTGTCTTTACAAATCAATTTGGGATGGAGGGAGTATCAAATTACCACTAGTATACTAAATCGAAACAATGAAAATATGAAATGAATATTAACCTATTACAAAGTGGAGCTTGATTTTGCCTCGAGGAGATTCATAATATACTCGTTAATATATTAATGCTCAAATTATTCAGTAAATACTCGAATCTGTAATACGGAGTAATCATTAATAAATTTATAAAATTGTGCTAAGAACGTTTATAAATGAATATATCATTTATATAATTTATTCCTATAAGTTATAGATGAATGATCGACTCGAGTTCGGATCGAACCAATCATCATTATGCTCAAACTCGGCTTGAATAACTATTCGAATTCAAAATCTAGTCTGTGTTCAAGTTCGAAGCTCGTTAAGGTTAGGTTATAAAATTGCATTCGAAATTGAGATCAAACTTGAGTAGTTCAAAAAAGGTTTGGTTCGCTAATTAACCACCTTAAGCTAAACTTTGTATGTGTAGTAACAATTTTTTTACTGCTTAGCCCATCCCACCTATCATTTCTGGATCTGCCCCTGTGTCAAATAATTAGTTATCCTTCAAAAGCCTCAATTTGGGAGAACTTTAAATTTGAGTGGGTTTTGGAGGGTTACAAAAAGACTCTAAAACCATTCTTCCATTTTTTATACTCCCAAACAAAAAAGGAGGATCATAAACCCTCTTCACTCTTCCCCTCCACTCTAAAACCTAACTACCCTTAGAGTCTAGTCGGAGACCGTGCAGGCTACATATGCCACCTGGTTCTCATCTTCTCCCATATGAGCCAACCCTTTGATATGTGAGCATTGGATTTTTAACTTATAGACAAATGGACTACTATTAACTTAAATATAATATGATCGGAATGCATACAAACTATTATAGTGAATGTCGGATTTCAGTTAACCAATCAAAGCTGATAATTGAAACTGATCATATACCGAATATCCCATAATTTATTTATATATGAATTCTCATCCTTTTCCATCATTTGCAATGGAGCCAAAGATTCATTATTTTGTGGCTTGAGATTATGATGGAATAAAGTAAAATGGCTCACTAAACTGTCTGGAGTACATGGAGTGCAAGTTTGGTGGAGGTAGAAGCAGTGGTAATAGCGGAATTACTCTGGATGGTAAGGAGATACGAGTCAGCGATATGTTCCGTTACTTGGGCTCCATAATTCAGAAGGACAGTGAGTTAGATGGAGATGTATCCCATAGAATCAGAACAGGGTGGATGAAGTGGAAGAGTGCGTCAGGATTTCATTTTTATGTATATTCATCTCTTTTTATATTATCTTTTTATAATAACTTATCTTTTTTATCTTTATTCTTTCTTTTCCTTTTGGTTGTGATATCATGTATCGATTCATGTTAGCCGACCCCAATATTTTTTGGGACTAAGGCTTAGATGTTGTTGTTGTTGTTGTAAAGTAAAATGGCTCACTAAACTGTCTGCGCTTCGTTGTTATGAAGCAGCAATCAGTCCATGCAATTTTGGACGGGATTTTCACTATGGGTCATCCGGAAACAGTTTCTCTATGCTTTAGTACAGGGGTAAGACCGCGTACATCTGACCCGCCCTTACCCCACCGTAGGTGGGAGCCTTTGCGGCACTGGGGTAAATGAAAATGAATGGATGAATTCTCATCCTTAACTGCGCTCTACCTTCCTCCGCCTACCATCTTTACCATCACCTTCTCCCTTCCTATTAAAGTCGCACGCTTGCTTCCCCAAAGACATCGCACATCTTCTCCGACGATCTACAGCTCGTAGAGTCACATGTCAACCAAGCTCCAGATACACCAAACAGGGCGTCGCTGGTAGGAGCTGCACCCCGACATCACGGAATCTCCCAATTCTTCATTTGGCTCGTGTTCTGTCAACGAGTTGAAGGTAATTTGTGAAATTAAATGACATTTTCAGTTTACCTTGTTGAAGATTCTAATTGAAGCCTGAAATTCATACTCATGTGACTCTTCTACCATTTTCAAGGCCAATTGAGCTTTTTTTTCATTTCTGGCTTTTTCTGATGTAGTAGTCTACGATTAGTAGTTATTTGAGTTTTTACTTTATTTATGGGGTTTTAAGTAGTTTTCATAAGTTTTAATATGTAGTCAAATTCTTATTTGAGTTTCTGCAATAAAATTTAATAGTTTAAATAAGGTTTAATAATTTACTGTATTTGAGTTTCTGCAATTTGTAGTCAAATTCACCCTACTAAACTAGTTGTTAACTTCTAATAACAGAACCTATGAAACTAGTTTTGTGACTAATTTATTCTGCTAATTTGGACTACGTGGGATGGGGTGTTTGGTGTTGGGAAGGTGTTCTACAGGCTTAGGCCAGCAGTTTCCCATAACTATATTTCTATTTCTTCTAGTTTTGGAATTGAATGGAAAAAGTATGATTGTTGAGAAGGGGAAAGTTATTTGGAAGGAACATGTAATTCAACATGGGATTTTTTTATGCATTTGTTCCTTCTTCCTTTATTGGAAACAAGGATTACTCATTCATTCTTAATTATGGTTATGATGATCGTATGAAAAGAAAGCTATTTTTTTTGTTTGACCCTTTAAAGTTTCCCTTGTGTGTGAAGAGTAGAGACCAATAGGGAAAGGATTTAAATGTTTGGCAGAATGTATCGGGGTTTATAGTTAAACCATCTGGGGTAGAGATTGAAGAAAATGGATGGGGAAGCATAAACAACTGCTTTTGTTAGTTGGAAGTAAGAGCAATTTGACCTCCAATTTGTTTCTACCATATGCTGTTTTAAAAAAACAATTCAAGCCCCTGTTTTGTTAACAAGATTTGCTTTTGGATTATTGTACTCAATTTTTTCGTCATTTAGTTCATTTTTACTTTTTAGCTAACAAAGTGAGCCCCAAGGGCTGTAAAACATATGTTATTGTGATTTAGTTGTTGTTTACTATGCTTTTGTACATGCTGAAAACTTGTTAGGATTGTAGAAAAGCATATCCTACAGCGTTGTGTTTGGGGGGTTCAATGGAACTTTTATCTTACGGATTAGAGTATTAGTCAGACTACTTTTTTTTATATTTTAAATACCAACCATTAGTTTGAATTGTTTCGTTGCATACCTTCAATTACTTTGGCTTAAAAGCAGCCAAATTGCACAGTAAAGATATCAATCACATTGTACTGTATTCTCTTTACAATATTAAACTTTGTTGGATGAAAACTGATAGTTGTTGAACTTTGATAAGGCATTACGAACCTCCATTGGTAACCTTGACCAAGCCATAGAATCTCTGAACCTATAACTCCTCTTTGCAGCCAAACTTACTGCTATTACCAGCAAGAAAACTGCTGCTGCTAACAGCGGAAGGGTAAAACCACCATTCCTTCGCCCCCAGTTCCTTAAGACTACTTTTAATACTATCTTATTATTCTGTCCCCACAATATACCATTTTAATACTATGTTTTAATAGATTAAATAACCCTTTTTCCTTTGATTGTATTCTAAAAAGTAGCAGGAGTGTTACGGAGTAACTACTATTTATGTACTGCAATTGTATTTTAGTTTTGGGTCAAAGACAAAAGTGGGCAGTATTCAGCCATTTTAGTTTTGCACTGCCAGCCATGCAGATGATTACATCTTGGTATTGTTTAAGGTAATTAAACGGGAACAAAGAAGACCCACTTTAAATTTCAGTATTCTGTTTTTCAGAAGCAGACCAATTTTTAAGCTATGATGTGAAATGTATTATAAAGATTTGAATTCGATGAAGACACACATGCTAGATAAATTTAAGTCTTCACCACTTCATCTATAATATCTAGCAAAGATTTACCGATTTCATAAGAGAAGTTCATGGTTTAGGTTGCATTAAATCTCAAATATTGCTGAACAAGTCATCGTGATGTAAGGAACTTACAGTATTTCTCCGATAATTTCCTTCAATAAGGTCTGGAACTTAAGATAATTTGAGTGTAATATCGACTGAATTGAATCGAGAGAGTGGAGCTGTGGCGTAGGATGTATCGGTTCACCAAATTCGATACAGTTGATATTTTAAGCAATCTGCACCACCAATATCACAGAAGACATCATTTACAATCTGCACCACCAATATCACAGATTGAGATCAGGGAGAGTATCAGATCAGAAAGGCAATCTCCTACATTTCTTTGTCAAAATAATGTGACAGGTTCCTTCCATCCACCTTCAAACCAAACATATAGGTTTATAATTTGAAAAAAAAAAATCATCAACATACAATTAGGAAAATTATTAGTATTGAGAAAAAAAAGCATCAATTAAATAGCATAGTATCATCAGCAAAGAGCTAAACCCTAATCCCAAATCCATAACCCCAAATTCTAAGGGTGTTAAGTCATCTGATACGAGCATATAAATAAATATTCAAACTTGTAGTTTTGGACTACCGAATCTATCAAGGATATTTTAAAATCTAATTTCAGGACATAACTCAGAAGATGTCGTCATTCTATGCGTCCATAGAACTACTGAACTAGGATGATATGAGGTGAATGAGTACTGAACTACTGATTAAAAATATATTACTGATATACTAAACATGAATTACTACTAATAGGTTGTTTATATAGCCATATTTTATTTGTTGTTCCTATCAAGAGATAGGATAACAAAAGCAAGTATTCTAAGCATAATCATTGAGAAATCACTTCTATTTCTCCATTGTGGAGTTCCCTCGAGATCACACATTCCAACTGCTATAACTTCAATAAGAGGAACAGGTTCAACATGACCCTTCTGAAATCAGTTATTTTTGCTACATCCTTGAGTTCTCTTAAGATGGCAGCATCCTAGCACAATACCTTCATAAAAACTAACTCTAAAAGAATATGATTTTTAGAAGTTATATTCACCAAACGTAATTCTTTATAATTTTTGAAATTGTTTTCATCATGTAGAAAAGTATAACAATAACACAAGTCTGAAATACCTTATCTTTAATACACGTTTCACAAATACGGAGTAAGAAGTAATACATTGTTAAACAATACACTAAATATTGGACTTAGCTGATAAATGTTGTTCTTTTTTCAGCTTAGTTTTTTGACCGCACTGCTTTTCGATTTTTTGAGATGTTTCTCTCTAATCATTTTCTTTTAAATTAAACATAAACCCTCATATGGTATGTAATTAAACGGGAACAAAGAAGACCCACTTTAAATTTCAGTATTCTGTTTTTCAAAAGCAGACCAATTTTTAAGCTATGATGTGAAATGTATTATAAAGATTTGAATTCGATGGAGACGCATGCTAGATAAATTTAAGTCTTCACCACTTCATCTATAATATCTAGCAAAAATATACCTATTTCATAAGAGAAGCTCATGGTTTAGGTTGCATTAAATCTCAAATATTGCTCAACAAGTCATCGTGATGTAAGGAACTTACAGTATTTCTCCGATAATTTCCTTCAATAAGGTCTGGAACTTAAGATAATTTGAGTGTAATATCGACTGAATTGAATCGAGAGAGTGGAGTTGTGGCGTAGGATGTAAGGAGATGCTGCGCTTGGTACGCGTAAGCATCCAGGTGCTCACTTTTGACTACCTTGGTTATGATTTAGATGTGTATGCTGCGTTGTATGTGTGAGTATATTGTAAAAGACTGGTTGAGAAATGAAACAATCAAACAGAAAATGGGAGTACCACTTATTGAAGATAAGATGTAAGAGTTTCAATTAGAGTGATTTTGTCATATGTATAGACGACCGAGTGATGCACCTATAGATAGATTGAGGTGTAAGGTGAAAAGAGAGTGAGGAGAGAAAGGGTTGATTGATAGATTACTGGTAAAATACGATCAAGAACAGTAGAGAATCCAAAAAAATTGATCAAGAAGATGATCAAGAAGTGTTATTGAAGAGATACGTTGTTTACACGAATACAATGGACCATTCGAGATGCCCAGTCTCCAAGCCTAGCCAAATTCAACTCAATATTTGCCTGCCTTATTTGCCTAGCCTCCCTTTCTATTTATAGTACAAGCCCACTTATTATTATCTAATTAATAGGCCCACCTATTATTCTCTAATAATAGGCCCATTCCTATCATTACTTTCCCCCTAAACAACCACCTTGTCCTCAAGGTGGGTGATAGGAATCAGCCATGATCTTCCACTTCCACTTCATTCTGGCACCTCTCCCTTCCCAATACATCCCAGATTGCTTGGTCATGACCTTCATTACTTGACCTTTCAACGTCACTTCTTTCACAGCAAACAGGAGCAGAAACTGGAGATGAAAACTCCCTGGAATTATGTTGTCAAAGATAATACTTCTTTCACCCCTTTCTGCAGTGTTCCTATCCCCATCTCCAGTTTGACCAAGCTTCTGACATGAAATTGAATGAGGTCCTACATGTTTTACATGATAACCAAATCGTGAAGCCTCTTCATTGTAATCACTATCATCATATAAAGGTTCTGCCAGATAAAATCCAGCTGCCCTTGTAATAACTTCAGCTGCTGATTTATGACAATTCAGCTCATGCACTCCTGGAGATTCCACATATAGGTGTTGAGATTCCCATCTGTTGCTGCAAGTACAGTATCCACTTTATGATTATAAACTATTTTATCCCTGTACCCTTTTTGCACAATTGGTAATCCTGTAAGATAGTTGGTCCCAACCTTGATATTGGCAAATTTTTTATCCCAGTCCCATCTATCATGCTCAAAAAGTATTCCTAAAGAATTTCTGACTACATCCTTTTCTTTTCCAGGAATGACTTTTGTAAACACGAATTCACTGCTCTCATTTGTCAAATGATTTATTTTCCTATTATCCTTGTGTTCTCCTTCTATTAGTACGAGAGTCAGAGGAGCAAAAGAACTTGGAACCTTTCCTACCAGTCCAACAAGCACAGGAATAGAAACCTGAACAATAGATGATTGTTCCTCACGTTCGTCCTCCCGGTTCAGTTTCTTGATTACAGATTCCGCTCCATCGGCCACTGAAATTTGCTCCTCTAGTTCTTCTTCCGGATTTGTTTCCTTGATTACAAATTCTGCTGGCTTCAACTTGGAAGAGAAGGCGTGTGCAGGGTTAGAAACTTCTTGTGACAAAAATTGCGAACAAGAATATTCTTCTCTGGATAGCATCACATTCTGACGCGAGTGAATAGCAGACGGGAACGCCTGTGAACTGAGATGAGCTGTTGCAGATGACTGCAAATTGAAAGAAGTTCTTGGCGAGAATTCATGGCTTTCTGTCTTCCGCCTACTTGTAGGTTGGAAACGCTGCGTTATGGCTTCCTTCATAGCCTCCCAACTCTTGTCTCTCATTTGAGTTTCCCACCATTGAAACCAGTGAATAGCCCTTTCTTCCATAGCCTCAGCTGCGACTTCAACCTTATCTTTTTCTGTAATAGCATAGAGACAGAAATATCATTCCATCCTATCCATCCATCTAAAATCGTCATCACCATTGAAAGAAGGTAATTCCATCTCCCTCCTTGTTCCATTATAACTTGTATGGCCCCTGTGGTGATTGTGTTCCTGATGCGAAGGTAAGTAATCTGTTAGGATAATGGGCTTACGAGAATAATAATAATTAAGTGTGATAGTGTAATAGAGGGTCCTGGGCCTGGTAGTAGTTGGCCTTGACTGGCCCATTAGAAATAGAATAAATAAGGGTGAGTGGTGAGTAGATGGGGAGGCAGAACTTGGGATCAGGACTGGGATATTGGGAGTGAGAGACCACTCGAAGAGTCTCAAACCTTTCCTTTCATGACTTTCTGTATTCCTTCACTAAATGTTCATTAATAAACTGCTACTTTCTTCTTGGATTCTTCAGTTACTTATCATTGGTATCAAAGCATCCTTCCTGGAGCCTGAATCGATCGTCAGTTTCAACGACAGTTGAAGAAGAAGATGGACAATAGTGACAGTCAGTGGAAGGAGTTGCGTTATATGCTGTGCAAACTTCGTCGCCGTCAGAGGCGACATAGAGACAGAGCTAGGAGTCCACCTAGACACCGTCGGCCAATCGAAAATCAGGTGTTTCCGTCCGTCGCTCCTCCTAGTTCGCAATCGCGAACTGCTTCGCGTAGTTCGCAGACACCTTCGCTAGCGCAGGTCTCTTCACAGTCGCTAGCTAATTCTACCGGTCCGCAGATGTCTTCGCAAGCCTCTTCAGCTTCGTCGCGAACAACATCTTCCAGTCAACAAGTTTCTTCGCAAATAGATCTCCCTTGTTCGCAGGTCTCTTCATCTACTATCATCTCGAATCAAAGTGTGAGGCTATCAGAAGGAGACTCCAAATCGCTGCGAAATCCCTATGCGAACCCTAGTATCACTCCAGACAGAGGAGACACCATCAGTTCGCAGACTTCATCCTACCCTAGCAGTTCACTTCAAGGCACGATGCGATTGGAAGGAGAAGTCTCCACGTCGCCGTTGCTGTACGTGTCACAAGAGTCAGGCAATCCGCAGAAAACTCTCTCTGAAGAGGAAACTGAGGAAATGGAAGAGGATGAATCAAAGTCTAAGAAAAAGGAGGACAAAATTGAAATGCAAAATCAAAATAATTCCTCTAAGGGGTTTGATAGTTTGAGCTATATTCACTGCTATAATTCTGATCTTATGAAAGTAGCTAACAATAGTGATGCTGAAAAAGTACTGCACCACTATCATATCACAGAAGACGAATTAGAGGTCTCTGGTTGTCTTGGTATGGATTATAATCAGCACTTTGGTGGTGGTGTGATGGACTGGAATCATTTTGACCCTATTCAACAGTTCTTAACTATGGGGACCACAGATGATATGCTGAAAGCAGTTGGAGGGAACAACATGGAAGGTCCTATGGTATGGGAGCTGGAGAACAGACACTTATCTTCTATATTAAAAAGGAAGTCAAACCTACCCACATTCTCTGCTATTTATGGCATTCATTACACGTTTAGGGAGATGAACGATGACGATATTCAACCCACAGAACGTCCACCAGATAATCAGGAAGGGGTAGAAAATGTTGAGGCCGATGCCAGCTCACTTTCAACTCATGCTTTGCTCGAAGGGACAGTTGCTGAAGCTGCAGAGAAAAATTTCAGGAAATACAGCATAAAGTGGTGGGAAGTTGGGCCAGAGATGCAGTTGCTAGAAGATCTTTACCTCTGCAACATTGTGGAGCAGGATGCAACAAAGTCCTTGCCTCTGCTCTTTCTTGCTATGCTCTTTCTGGCTATTGAAGGAGTGATGATGAAGGTTCAAATCAGGAAGGTATGGGTCCAGAAAGCAGTGAAGTACTGGGAAGGGAGAGGCGCAAGAATGAAGGTGAACCTAAAGATCAAGGCTGTTTAATATCACCCACCTTGAGGACAAGGTGGTTGTCCAACGGGGGAGATATGTTAGGATAATGGGCTTACGAGAATAATAATAATTAAGTGTGATAGTGTAATAGAGGGTCCTGGGCCTGGTAGTAGTTGGCCTTGACTGGCCCATTAGAAATAGAATAAATAAGGGTGAGTGGTGAGTAGATGGGGAGGCAGAACTTGGGATCAGGACTGGGATATTGGGAGTGAGAGACCACTCGAAGAGTCTCAAACCTTTCCTTTCATGACTTTCTGTATTCCTTCACTAAATGTTCATTAATAAACTACTACTTTCTTCTTGGATTCTTCAGTTACTTATCATAATCATAATTACCTTCTGAACCTTCTGGACTAACGGAATCTCTCACATGTTTGCTATGCAAAGTGCGATGCGGATTGTGCGAAGAAACTTGTGTGCTTAGCGAGGACCCCTGAGAACTGGAAGAAGGAGTTTCTCGCGATTTAGAATAAACCTGTGCAGTTGGTGACAATCTGGGAGAATTAGTTCGCATCTGCGAACTGAAAAACGACGAGGATTGTGAATACCTCTGCGGACGACTGTGAGAAACGGATTGCGATGATGAACTTTGGGAAACTGCTATCGACGAAGATTGCGAACTGAGACAAGTTGTTGCCGTCAGCGATCCCTTCTAGTCTGGAGTTGTTCGTTCATCGCTGCTAACCGTCTGGCGATATTATCCCGCGTTGACTTCATCTCCTGTTGATTCCTCTACCGTGCTGATTGCATCTTCTGCTGCTTTTGTTCCATCGAATCCATGCGATGATCCATTTTTTCTCTTGTTTTAACCATCCACCCTTCGAGAGAAAAAATTTCTGGAATTTGGTACTTCTCCGATCAATTCCGTAGTCGCCAGGAGCATAATGCTCTGATACCAATGATAGATTACTGGTAAAATACGATCAAGAACTGTAGAGAATCCAAAAAAATTGATCAATAAGCTGATCAAGAAGTGTTATTGAAGAGATACGTTGTTTACAAGAATACAATGGACCATTCGAGATGCCCAGTCTCCAAGCCTAGCCAAATTCAACTCAATATTTGCCTGCCTTATTTGCCTAGCCTCCCTTTCTATTTATAGTACAAGCCCACTTATTATTATCTAATTAATAGGCCCACTTATTATTATCTCTAATAATAGGCCCATTCCTATCAACGATCTAGACACACACTGATTAGGGTGGTCAATAATGATATGCTACTGTTTGAGCTAGATGAGAGTACAGCTTTGGGAAGGGCAAAGTGAAAGGAAATCATACACGTGGAGGATTGATTGTCCACGTGTATTGTTTGTCCTTTTCTTTTTCTATCTAATTTTTTAACTCTAATATCATATGCCGATTCATGTTAGTCGATCCCAAAAAATTGTGTTGTTGTTGTACCCTTTTTAGATGTTGTTGTTGTACCCCTTCTTTTAAGCAATCACACTCCAATTAAAAACATACTAAGTCAATGGACTACCCTCCTATAAAATTGTGTTTTTGGGTTGAAAATATGATATGAGAGCCAATTCATTTAAATGCGCGATTGATTTAAGTTAAAAGAAGAGCACAATTTACAAGATTGATTTGCTCCAACAATTTTAACTTATTGCAGGGCCATGTACCCCCATCCCCATGTCAAGTGGTCCAACATCCGGCCAATTATATAGATATAAACTCATATAGTCATATATAGGTTATTTGATTAAAATAACCTATATATTTTTTTAGGTTTTGTGTGGATGGGTTTTGAGGGCTAGTCTATACTCTATACATCTTGATATTTGAAAAAATTTAAAGTCTAACATAATATGCAATCTCATTACATTTCTATCACCGTTTACTCATCTCGAGAATTATTCTTTTCGTCAATGTTGTCATGTAGACTAGACTTGTTATGTTGTTACTCATCTTTGGGTTAATTAGTCCCATCCATTAATTTAATTGTTCAGGCCTATCATTCATTTAATAGATTCATACAGTGACTACTCAGTTTAATAATAGATAGTCTTATTCATGTAGAGGTTGAACTGTTATGATATTATCCATGACCTTGTTGAATAATCATCTTAAGGTATTGATAATATCGCCGCTAAGATCATAGACATTATTTATTTTATTAGTATTACAAAAATGGATTAGAAATTACAAACTGCCAAGTTTATTTCACATTGTGCCCCTTATTGTTGACATAATAAAAAAAAGAGTTATGCTCCATCATCACATTATTTAACACATCACATCACATTTACAACACTTTTACATCAATGGTAATTAAAATAGCCACATCACTTGTTTGTAAGTTTTTTTGTAAGTGTGTTTGTACTTCTAGCATTTTTCTAAAAAAAAATGGTTTCTAATATGATATTTTTTTAGGTTCCGTTCGAGAGTATTATTACTCAAACCAAAATCAGAAAAAGGCTCTTTAACAGCTCAAATGGAGACCGAATCTTCAGCATCAGCGGAGATTGCCTTGTTGGGAAGCCCACAGCCCGATAATGTGTTGGTTCAGTACATCGTGTTGAGGAGAGACCTGATTGACACATGGCCTCTTGGGAGCATCATCACTCAAGGCTGCCATGCTTCAGTTGCTGCAATCTGGTCCCACAAGACAGATCCACACACGGTCGAGTACTGTGATCCTATCAACCTTGACTGTATGCACAAAGTGACTCTTGAAGTTAAAGGTGAAGCCCAGATTGTGAGCTTGTCTGAGAAACTTAAAGTAGCCAGTATTGCTCATAAGTTGTGGATTGAACAACCCGAGAATATGCCTACCTGTCTTGCCACAAAACCCTATCCAAAATCACTTGTATCGCCCTTCTTCAGAAAGTTAAAGCTCTGTAGGTGAGAACAACCTCATGCTAGTTTCGTGAATGCCATTAGACATAGCCCACTGTGTATTTTATGGCTGTTCTTTTATAGATTTATTGTGCAATGTTCTGTCATTTGAGTTAGGCTCTGTTTGGCTGGTTCAGGTGTATTTATTTGGTTGCAATCGATTGTACCAAATGTTTTCCTCTTTGGAAATACAATAGATTCAGACATTCAGTTCTTTCTTCCAGTGCCAATTAACCCTTTCCAACCCTCTGTCAGACTTTATATCTACACGCTGATCAATGAAGAGATTTATTTACTTAGCAATCCATATTGGAAACATAGAAAGTATGCTGTGTTCATCTTTGTGTCTTTTTATACTAAATGCAATAAAATACAAAGATGATGTGGTGAAGGTGAATAAAAAGGTTTTGTCTGTGAGCAACTTCCTATGATAAGTGCACTGGCTATAGAGTTCATTAACTTGTGCATATAAGACTCCACCCGGTGTTTGTAAGCGTTAGAGTGTTGATCGTAGGGGTGGACTCGGGCCGGGCCAACCGGCCCGGAATCGGACCGGCCCGCTACTGTGCGGGCCCGGACCGGCCCGGTGAACCGGTCGGTTGGCCGGTTCGGGCCACCCGGCCTGGTGGGATCTCGGTTCGGGCTCGGACCCTTCAAAAGGTGAACCGGCCCGGCCGGTTCGGGCCCGGGCTGGGCCATTTTTTTTTTAATTTTTTTTAAGTTTTTAGGTTGGGCTGGGTATTTTGGGCCATTTGAGGTGGTTAGGGTTGGTTTGGGGGTGAAGGGGAGGGTTGGGGGTTAACTAGGAAAAGCCCAAAAAAAAAAACCGAGACCCGGCCTGGCCCGGACCCGGGGGTTACCCGGGCCGGTTCCGGGCCTCCCATACCTTGAACCGAGGCCCGACCGGTTCAAGGCCCGAACCGGGCCTGGCTCGAACCGAGTCCATCCCTAGTTGATCGTACCTCTTTTGTTGATGTCCTTGGAAACCCAAGACGTTGACTTATTCTTCTTGGAGATCGGGTAGGAATCGATTGGATGTCCGGGCAATGTGCAAATGCTACATGCTTTCACTTTTTGAGTTTTTGACCCCAAGATAAACTCTTTTATGAGTGATGTCAAGCTTGCAACTTGATTTTCCAAAGTGGATATGCTAGATTCTGCCGCAAGAATTCTTCGGGTTGAGAACCGCCCATTGTAATCCCTAGAATTCTCGGCCAAGTCTGAGATGAGACTCCTAGCTTGTGAAGGGGTTTTATTAACAATCCCCCCTCCACACACCGCATTCACCATGTGTCTATCTTTGTTCGCAAGACCATCATAGAAGTAGAGAATGAGGTCTTGCTTCGTGTACCCATGGTATGGGTAACTAGCATATAACTTTTTGAATCGCTTCCAATATTCATATAATGACTCATCATCTTTTTGCTCAATGTTGCTTATTTGTTTTTTTAAAGATGATGAGACAGAGGCGTGATAGTACCTTTCCAAGAAGTATTTCTTCATGGCCGCCCATGTGTCTATACTCCCCGAAGGAAGATAGAATAGTCAATCCTTCGCAGTGTCTTTAAGAGTGAATGGAAAAGCCCTTAATTTTATTTGTTCTTTGGTGACACCATTTGGCACATGCTTGTGCAAATAATATGGAACTGTGAGAGATGTTTATTCAGGTCCTCCCCTCTTAGACCATGGAAGAATGGATGTAGATGGATGAGCCCCAATTTTAGCTCAAATGTAGTCCTTCATCAAGTGTAGGAGAGGTAATACATAATGGTTGTTGATTGAGGTTTGGAGTTGTGAGTTCCCTTAGGGTTCTTGTCTCGAGAGCCATAGTTGATGGTTCCTCGGATTCGCTAGAGCTAGAGCTAGCGTTTGAGAGTTTCTTCGGTATAAAGTTCCTCCCACTCAGTACTTAAATTATTTTTCAACCGCTCGAAAGTTTGTTCTATTTCCGGGTTTACTTGGTAAGTGAGTTCGTTTATAGAACAGGGTTTTACCATATACTCATGTAAGCTCAGAAATAGGAAAGTAAGAACTCTTTATAGTTTTTATTAATTATAATTTTTTTATTTTTCTTGAAATAAAATAAAAGAAAATTATTGCCTTTCCCCGGCAACGGCGCCAAATTTGAAGGCACTAAAGTCGTTGTGTGCCTCAAAATAATATTCAATACTTGCACTTATACCGTAATATAACATAGTAAGGATCGTATCCACAAGGAAAGGAATATATTTCTTTTAATTAAATAGTAACAGATGGGGTTTTTAAGATTGGTTTGTTTTTATTACTTTAACACTAAGATGAACGACTTGTGTGGCTTAATAAAACAGGGATTGAGACGTGGTTTTGCTTATTTCCACTTAATGAAATGTTCGTCGATCCCGGCTATATCTTTAATTATCTTCCTCTCGAATACTCAATCGTGGAGTATCTCCAATTCATCGAGGGTAGTTATTAATAACGAGACGCATTTATTAATAAAACTTATTATGAAGTCAATATAGAACATGTGTCATATATTGACCCGATAGTAGTAATAAAACATAAGATGAAATCGATTGAGATTGATAACCTCATCACAAGTGGTTTATTGGTTTAATCAATATAATTAATTCTCTTTAGATTATTAACCATGAGATGCATGCATGCATTAATAATCCAAGTTTACTACCGTTGAAAGGATCGAATAAATAACAAGCGTATTAATCGATCGATTCTAGTAATAATTAATATATGAAACAAAACTAGTTGATCCTTTAAGTAATGCTCAAAATATTAATATGGAATATAAAATAGGAATGTAATTAATATTCAAGGAAGACGATTAAAGAAAATAACTCACAACTTACAAATCAATAAGCTTCAATGTAGCAAAACACAGATGGAAGAGTTTAGCTCTTCATTTGGAGACTAAACATACTAGAAAATATAAAGAAAATACTTGTGTAAACTGAGTTTAGAAGTATATGAGAATTGGCGATTTTATTGTGAAGGAAAAGGGGTGTATTTATAGGTGTTTGGATGTGGCAGAGTTGTGTACCTGATCGGATATATAGGGTACTCGATCGTGTTTTTAGGTAGTTTCCCGAAAAGTCACTTTTCTGAACATACCCGGTCGGGTATGTCGGCATACCCAGTCGGATATGAGCCAAATCTTCAAAATCCTACACGTTTTTTGGTCTCTCGAGATTCTGACTTTGACACCTAAATCAACTCAATACCTGATTGGGTATTGTCTATACCCAAACGAGTATATGAAATATTTTTTCAATCTTCTTTTTATCCTGTCCCATTGCACTCTCCTTGATCCTTTGAATGATCTTGACCTCTTTTAAACTTAGAATAATCCTAATCTAAACAAATTATAAGTATCTAGAAAAATAAAGTAATTACACAAAAGTGTGTAATTTCCACAACAAACAATGAAACTAATTAAAAATGCAACTATACATAATAAAAATACAACAATATCGTAGGTACTTACATTTTACAATGGTTCTTATGATCAATGTGATGTACTTCACACATCGTTCTTTAATAGTTGCAACATTGTGATTTTTACAATATTTACGCATCTTACTTTGACCATGATTTTCTACTACTAGTAATATATACGAAGTATAATCAAATTATTATGTATAAATTATTATTAAATTTTTAGTAATGTGAATTTCTGAAATATTTGCTTTTTATAATTTTCATTGATAGAATTTAAATATAATTATAGTTAAAGTTGTGAATTGATAAACATAAAAGTCAAACTATTGTAATCTATCTTAATATAAAAGCAAAAGAATTGGAGGAACAGTGTTCCCGCCTACATATGTCAACATCATGTTTATTTTTAATTTTTCATTTAAAATTATTTACAATCAATTGTGTTCACATTTTAAATAATAAAAAATAGGGTGAGACTTCTCTACTACAGTGTTGCCAGTTCAAGGCAATTGGTAGATTAAAAACTGCCTACAGTGTTTGCATTGCAATTGGTTGAGAGCTCTTCGCTACAGTGTTTTCATTAAATTCTTGCGTGTTGGGTATTCAAGAATATGCAAAGGATTTGGATCTTTGCAATCCTATTGGTTCAAATCATGTGGGCACAGTAAAAATTTCATGTGAGCATTCTTATTGGCTATTGTTGGCGGTGTGCACTGTTTACACACACATATCCTATTGTTTTATTGGTTTAATGGGGTGGTGATAACAGTGTGTTTGATTTTGTGTATCTCACTCTAATGGATGAGTTGTTCACCACTCATCTATAAAAGCATGTGTGAAGCATGAAGCTAACCATTCAGTCCGATACAAAGTGCAATAGCATAATTTTTTTCAATATTCCTTTTAAAATGGCTGGAATGTGATCAATGATAAGGGAAATTGATCAAAGCAGGGCTACTTGAGCCATAAAGGCCAGGGCTACAAGAGTGTATAGGGAACCTGCCCATGACGGTTTTCCCCCTTCTTTGGAAGTGATATTCCATGACGAAGAGGTAAATTTGATGGTTTGCCTATTTTCCTTAGTTACTTAATTGTTTCAAATGACCAGTTTGATTTTGACAGGGCTCCAAGATTCATGGACACATCCCGGATCAGTATATCGGGAAATTTTGCAGCCTATTCAGGGAGGGTAGAATTTACGCTGTGAAAAACTTTATGGTAGAAGAAAACTTCAAGTTTTTCAAAACGACTACTAGCACATACAGGCTTCGATTCTTTAAGAAAAGTGAAGGTTTCGAAATACAAATCCCTTTCCCTTTGAGGACTTTTAATTTAGTGTCCTTCGCTGCTTTACAAGCAGCAGAAACAATCGACGACAAAGTTGTTGTGGGTATGTTTTAAACTGAATAAAATAAAAGTGTATAATTAATTGTTGATCGATTAATATAAAGAGAGCGTGTGCAGATATCATTGGACAGGTCGTTCATGATAAAGATCCGAAGACAATTCTTAAAAATGACCGTCCTAAGAAGCTAATTGAGCTCATCCTAGGAGATACCGAGTTAGGCTCTTTCATAACTCAAGTCAATGCACAATCTATTTCGCTATTTTAAGTTACCCTAATTTGGAAATGTGTTTATTAAAAGGGGAAATGTGATCGGCTACACGCTCTGGGGTCCCATGGTCGAAATGTTGTTAACGTACAAGTTGTCCACGGCGGAACCCATTGTCATGCTGCTTCAATGCTACCGCGCAAAGAAATACCAGGGTAGAATACGGATTCAGTTATTTAATTTTTTTTAAATTGTTTTTGTTATGGCTTCCTAATAAAAAAAATTCAGGTCATGTTCATGTATCTAACATGTTCAACACAACCAAGGTTATTCTAAATGGGGTTGAGGACGAGTTTAACGACTTCAGATCAAGGTTTAAAATGAGTCAACAACAAAATTCTTACAACTGCGACCACATTTTGAAATGCAATGTCAATTGATGGTTTTTTAACGCAGGATGGCAAATAGGTGCGGTGAGGGTTTGAGTTTCACAATTTCCTCTTATACTTCTAATGAGGGCGATATTGGCACTGGACAGATACAACTGGTGACAATTGATCAACTCACACAAATGGAGGAGGTTTGTTTAAAACATAGAAGTGTATACTGTACTAGGGCCTTGACGCAAAATTTACTATTCTTATACTTTTTAAAGGATGGTAAACATTGGGTCTATGGAGAAATTGCGGGGATAGACAGTCACAAAGATTGTCCTATGTTTCATGCATAGGATGCAACCGCAAAGTGACACCAAATGGTGACACCTTTATTTGCTTATCTTGCAATTCATCGGATGCTGTCATGAGGTATAGAGTCACCGTAAGGGTTGTCGACAAAACTTCGCATGCTTCCTTTCTTCTCTGGGACAGAGAGGTTTCTTGCTTGATTGGACGTTCCGCTTCGTCCCTAAAAGAACAAGTATCTCAGATCGGACTATTTGTTAATATTGTTTCTGATTCCCTGCTCTCTATTTAACGACATGAACACCTAATCATCACTCCGTTGTGTAGAGAAACTTTGGATCACATTACTTCCCTGCAGAAATCAATGCCTTGATTGACATTAAGGCGTTGTTCCGCGTTCAATGCAAGAAGGACAACATGGACTATAAGGGTAATCAGAATTTCAGTGTGCTAAGGATGAATACAGACCCTAAAGTAATTTCACTCTATACTCCTGACTCAAGTGCACCAGAGGTTCGTTGTCTCACTTATGGGATGTGGTTTTGGGAGACTTAGGTTAAAATAACGTATAACATTACCGGTTATCTCAATATAAACAGGAGGAGGATGAGTTCACCATGTTGAAGAAAGAGTTTTCAGTGGCCGAAAAGGTGCAAGCATTCTTTTTTCTGCATGTTGATTTAAAATCGAGAATTGTTTCTCTGTAAACTGAAATTGAATTTATGTAATTCAGGTTGGTTCTTAACATCAGGTGATTTCGAATAGCCCATTACTGAACAAAGACAAAAGGATTGCACTTGAGGTTGATGCAAACAAGGTGAAGAGGGATCTTTTTGGAGAATTTTCGTCTACCGTGGCAAAGAAAAGGATTAAAGGGATCAAGATTGAGGAGCCTAAAGATTGAATTTGTTCCCAGGGTTTATTGGTGTTTATAATTATGTCGTCTAGATCTCTAAATTTCATAGGGTAATAATGTAGTATCTTGGGACTGGCCGTACGAGAACTAAATCTTAGAAGACTAAAAGCTGCAGTATCTAAAGTCAGTGTCTTCTAAGTGTTTTGGATTTTGTGTTTTGTTATTGGTTCACACATTTATACCTAAAGTGTGCTCTCCATGTAACCTAAGTACTACAATTTTAATAAAGTAAGCCCAATGTTATGTTTGATATTTATGTTGGGAACATGAACGGTTAGTTCATATTGGACATGGATTAAAACTCTATTAACTAGCATTTGTTACTTCTGTTACCAGGAAGAAGGTAGTGCTCTTCAAGTTTGATACTTAAAGAACATACCGCTCTATTTTTGTGGTACACAAATCTGAGCTATTTGTCAAAAATGAAAAGGTACGAAATCTTATTGGACATAGTTTAAAACTACACACAAGGAAAAATACTTACAGAGACCTGAATGGGAAAAATACTTATACTGACTATACTTCGTAAAAAATGTTGACTATATGTATTTTGTAAAAAATAATTTCACATCAAAAACACTTGAAAGACTGCAAATGGTTTGACACTTTCACTAAATCAAAGTGTAGAGAAATACGAACTGTATGTTACGTATTCAGAAATTTCTAACAAATTTTGAGGGAACTTTTTCAGCAGAATCAAGTGTGATTGGAAAATGTCATGAGATATCACTGCATCAATTGTAAAATAAATTTTGGATCTGCACTATATTCCCTAAGTCAAAACCCATACAAATCCAAATCAATGGGGTTACCTATTAAAAACTGCCAAGAATTGATTTTGATAAGTTTTGGCAGAAGCATTTTAGTTCGGAAATTCAGATTCAGCTCTTATTGGGACCAGATCAAAATAGAAAATCAAAGTGAACAATTGGTTGAGTGTTGGTTTTTTAAAAATAGACAGTCTAAGTTTGCCTACCAAACAAGGAACGTAGAGGTTATATTTACTTTAAAAAATTATTTTTAAGAATAAACCTATAAAAATCCAATACATTGTAACCTTTTCATTAATGGGTAACACTTTTGTGACCACATTTTCAACGGATTGAGGTTTAATCGTAAGGCATTCAATAATTCGAAATATAGAAAGGAATATGGGTACCATTTAAGTTTTATATTTTTTTACTCAATATATGTTTGAAGAGTTATATCATGCCAAATTGGTTACAGACAAATGTTCATGTAACACAGGTTGTTACAGATAAGAAATTCTATAACAACTCAAAATCATGATACTTATTCAATTCGAAATATTGAATATGGGAACTCTTCAAAACAGTTCTCTGATAGTTATACGTGGAAGGGTATAACAGCAGTGACAGGTAATTAAAACCAAAGCAGTGTGTAGATAAAGGTACTTGGGTTCAGGTATTTCTACGTATCATAACTATACGAAAATCACAGTTGTCAAAAGGTCGAAGTTTAGTGTCCCATTATTGTCTGACTCTATCAAACACAACTCAGGCTGTATAACGCGTTAATTTTATTGTCAGTGAAAGTAAAAATAAAAGTTTTCTATTCTCGATGTGTGTTACAAGAGTTTTTGAATCTGTAAAAAAGATCCCTATTAGGTGCCTACTTAACAAGTATCTTATATTGGACATATGCATTGTTGGGAAAAATCATTGCGTGAGTGACCATAAAATGTTCTTCAAATAGGTTGTTTCTTATGTTTGTGCAAAATATGGTAACACGCAAAATTAAGTACAGTAATGTTAGAAAGGGGATAACTATATTACCAGTGGGTTTACTTTGGAGAACAAATAATTATACACATCCATATTTGCTTTGTCATCCTGCATGCATAAACAATTGTTGACCTACTTTATTAGAACATATTTTTCAAAATTGAAAATAACAGTATACATGATTTAGTGTTGACTTAAAGCATGATGCACTTTTCTAAAATATTATTCAGATTAAAATCTGTAACAAATCTAAATCATGATACATATTGGATTGGAAAGATTGAATATGGGAACTACTCAAAATAGTTGTCTGATAGGTATACGTATATGGGTTTAACAGTAGTGATAAGTAATTAAAACCAAAGCGTGTTTAGGAATCTCAGTGGACATAGTTTAGAGCCAATGTAAAAATAAGTGTATAGAGGGTTTAGTGTAGACCTGTGATTATATTCTCCAGCTTCTGTGATTAATAAGTTTCAACCTTTGCGTCATATGCCACCACAATTTCCAAGCGTGCCATTTTATTATGAAATAGAAAAGTAAATGTTAATTGTCGGAATAAAATTGTCGAAATAAAACTCAATAAATGCAGTTTATAAACATACATTTGTTTAGAGAAATAAATAGTAGATGTATTTTTTTAAAAATAAATTGACTTCATAAAATGTTTTACTGACTGCAAATAGGTTGCCTTAATAAAATGCTAGATAAATACAAACAAAATGTTATGTATTCCGAAATAGCTAACAGATTTTGAACACAGCTTTTCACAGAATCAAGTAAGATTGGAAAATCTAAGCACATATCTATGCTGCAATGGTAAAATAGATTTTGGAACTGCAGTATGTTCCCTAACTCAAAACCTATGGAAATCCCAAACAAGCAGTTTACTTTTAAAAAATGTTTAAAAATTTTCTTTACCAACTTTTAGCAGAATCATATAATTTTTTTAATTCAGATTTGACTCTAATTGGAACCAGATCAAATAAGAAAATCCAGGTAACCCTTGGGGGGTGTTGCTTGGTTTAAAAAATATAGAGTTCAAGTTTGGCTTCCAAACCAGGATCATTTAGAGTATATATTTTTTAAAAATGTGTTTTTATAATAAAACCTATACGAATTCAATACATATTATTTCACAGATTGTTACAAAGAAAAAATATATGTAATAACTGAAAATCATGATACATATTCAATTGGAAAGATTAAATATGGTAACTACTAATAACATTTGTCTGATAGGGATACTAATAAGGTTGTAACAGCAGTGATAAGTGATTAAAACCAAAGTGATTTATTGATCTTATTTGACATAGTTTCAACCAAATGTAAAAATAACAGTGTAGAGATAGTGTTGACCTATAATTTATCTTCAGATCATGTGATTATAAATTTTCAACCTTTGCGGAATAAGTTACCACAATTTCCTCCCCTGCCATTTTATGAAATAGAATAGTAGATGTTAATAGTTGGAATAAAATTAACCAAAATAGATATTAACAGGTGTAGTTTAGAAAAATTTATAAAAGGTTCATACCGTGTACGCATCAGCATGCAGACTCACTTTGAGCCGTTCTCCTCGAAATTGCATTGATTGATTTTAGTTTCTTCCCATTGAATGCTTCTTTCTTTATCCATGGATAAAGAAAGAAGTTGTTCTTCCTTCCCTTCGTGTTTTATTTGGTGTGTTTGGGTGGTTTATTTGGATCTTTGTGGTTGTGTAGATGTGGGTGGCCGTTTATTCGAATCAATAAAAGATGTATGCAACAGTGTTTTGTTTTTTTAAAAGATAAGGGTGTGATTCGTAGGTGGAATTATTAAAGTGAGTGGTTGGAGTAGATAAGGATGTGTTAGAAATTATTAACGTGTCGTTGTGAGGTGTGGAATAAACTAATTTAAAAAACTAGACCTGCATTAAAATGAATTGGAAAATTTGGTGGGCTAAATGGTAAGAGCCTCTTATTATTAAAAACCACTCGAATACAAAAAAAATGGTTAAATTATACTACGTGATATATAATTAATTATTTGAAAAGTTTTATTCAGTAGAGGTATCTCGATTTTTCACAAAGACAAAAGGTAAATTAAAATTTAAGGAATATGGGCCCTGTATTATGAAGAAATGAATGTTTTTAATATAAATTTAAATTAAGAAAAATACTCCCTATTATTTACGACTATGTTATTAAAAAGATATATTTAAGGTAAATAAACTAATTTAAAAAACCAGACCTGCAGTAAAATGAATTGGAAAATTCGGTGGGCTAAATGGTATGAGTCTCTTATTATTAAAAACCTACTGGAATACAAAATATTTGGGGAAAATGTATTTTGGATTAATAAAATAGGGAAAATGGTTTTTATTAAATAAATTTGCTGATATTTTGGCTGTATGGGTGACGTCGATTTAGATTTGTGGACAAAATAACATAATGTAAAAAGTAAATCCCGGATATGCTAAAACGTTTTAAGAAATACGAACAAATGAAAATCCTTTTTGATTTAAACTTCGGATTCTGAAGATCTATGCGTTGTATATTTTTTCCAATTTGTCCTTTGTTTTAATGGTCCTTTTCCCCACATATTAAGAAGAGGACTGAATGGTAATTGGTAGATCTACAAGAAATCTCGATAACAATGAAAAAAATGACAGGTCTACTATCTAGCAGATTTGTATGGTTGTTTGTGTTGGGTGTGTTCCGGAAAATAAAGGAAATTAATTAAAATAAATTAATTAATTAAATAAAATGACTAGAGAAAAACAAGAAAGGGGATGAAGCAGAATTAGTCAAAGCTCGTGCTACGCACGATGTCCTTAAAACGTATTTGTTGCCTCCCACGGTGCTAGGAGCGTTGCAACAATCGTTTCCCAGGATACGATGACTACGAACTAATGTTTCAGCGCACAAACAAGAGTTCCAACGAACGAGAACCAAGTATGAACACAGAAGGAATTTGCAGAGTAGCTGTAGGTGTTTTTAGCTTAAGAAATTCGTGAGGAATGTATTGTGCGTTGTGTCTTTTTGCAAACCACCTGCCAGCTATTTATAGGAGGATTTGTTGTGTGTTGAATGGGGTGTTAATGGACCTGAACGTTGGACATCAATGACCAGTCCGTTGGGCATTGAATCGTCCATAAACTGTCCATTTAACGCAGCATTAAAAGAGAAGAACGTTGGGCATTTATTGCTGTAACGGACCAGAAGACCTTTTGTTGCGAACAGAAGGCCTCGAGCATTTTTTTTTTGCGAACAGAAGGCCTCGAGGGTCTCTGTTGCGAACAGAAGACCTCGAGCGTCTCTGTTGCGAACAGAAGACCTCGAGGGTTTCTGTTGCAAACAGAAGACCTCGAGCGTCTCTGTTGCGAACAGAAGACCTCGAGGGTTTCTGTTGCGAACAGAACTCGACCCCTTCTGTCACTGGGAAAAATAAAACGTTACGGGAAGAAATAAAAATTAGACCGTTTCTTTGAATGATAGATTTTCGGACGACATTCGAGTTCGCAGGTCGCCCGCGCACACGAGTCGCGGTTTTTCTTCTCCGTTTCGGGATTTGATCGGCACCCCCCTGCGCGTAAGAGAGAGCCTTTACCTTTAGGAATCTTAACTCCTTAAAAGAGGCTTCCCTTTATAAGGGGGTGAAAATCCCTTGAGTTTTCCGATGTGGGATAAAACACACTAGAAACTCATCATTTTCCCAGTTTTTCCATTTCAACGAGTGAACTTCAAGAATCAATTTCTCATTCACCCGTTATCCGTTTTGAGCGTAGCATATATCGAATTGTAGCCCTTAACAAGGATAATCCGAAACCACTTTAACCCGACCCAAATCAGAAGTGGACCCCACTCAAATAATTGCCCCAAAATGACCATTTAATGCAATTTTTAACACATTTTTCCAACAGTTTGTTATTTTGAATTGAAAATTGTTCATGTTCTTCGCCGGTTAAAAAAAGCAAAGAGAAGGATTCGTGTTGTGGTGCATGCAATGGGTAGTGTGTTTGGTTTGGTGTTAGATGGAAAAACTCACCGAAAATCATCACGTTCAAGGTTGTGAGATCCGTCTTTGTTCGTTGTTGCCGGAAGCAGTTTTGCAGTGGTCAAGGAAGCGTCATTGTGAATCCCTGCATCTGTGTGGTTCGTTAGAGAGAGATGGAGTCGGTCTTAGTGTCGGCGTGAGAAGCGGAGGGTTTGGGAGGGTGACGTGGTTATTTCGTTTATATATTGTTGGGTCAGGCGGTTGTCGGGACCTGAAAGATGAAATGTATCAGTATAGGACCTGAATGATGGAAATCTATCAATCTAGGACCCGAATGATTGAAAACTATCAATTTAGGACCTAAGTTTTCATAAATTTTATTATTATTTTTATTTTATAAAATTTAAATAATATTTAGTTTTATTAAACTAATAAACTTTTGTGAAGAAAATTTCATCAAATATTAGCAATGGAATTAATAAAAAATTAAATATATTAAAACCTATGAAATGTTAGGTCCTAGATTGATAGTTTTTCATCTTTCGAGTCCTATACCGATATATTTCATCTTTCAGGTCTTGGATTCATAATTTATCTATCTTTCAGGTCCAAGATTGATAAAATTCCTTTTAAAAATATTGGATTCATTTATAATATTTAAATTAAAATGGATGTTGGAATTAGTTACTTTGGGCTTGGGTTCGGTCCGTTCCGAGTCGAGATTTTCTAAACCAGGAAACTACCCGTTATTTCCAAGTGTCGGGTTTACAAGTGTCCCGTTTTTTTGTGTGTATTTTTGTTCTAAACAAAATAATTTGAATTATAGATAGACAAAAACTATCCAAAAATAAGTGGCCTTTCATTTTAGTAAATATACTAGATTTGAGACCATTGGTAAATATCAGTAATAAATAAATAATTTGATCAATTTTCAAACTCATCTACATTTTTCTTTTTTATTTTTCGGGATTATTTTATTGTAATTAAATTTGTTTTTAGATGTTGAGATTTAATTTGAATTCATTCTACATATACATTTTCTCTGCATTGTTGTTTTTCATATAATTTGTCATTCAATTATTACTATCTAATTTTTTTAAGATTTGCATTCAATTTACAATCTAATTACTATTTGTAGTCCGTGATTTTGATTATCACGATAATTTAGATGTTTATGAACATGAACGAGATTGGCACCATTCAACTATTGTTTATTCTGATGGAAGGATAGGACAAAATCAAAGCACACCTTATTTGGACAGGGGTCGTGGTAACATTTTTAATACAGAACTCTACATTATATTTGTAGCCAACATTGTGTGGTATTGTCACAAATTAAATCGTGTTATTTATTTTCACAGAAGGTTGCGAAAACCGAGCTCAGCTTGAGTCCCGGAGTACGGTCTCTTTTGCTTCAACGTCTTTTGACGCACGGGATACAACCTCTCTTTATGACATTGACGTGGATGATGAGTACGTGGATTATGAGACTTTTCCTGCGCACACCCAAAAAAGGCAATTGGTGCGTGCTAATCGATAATCGTTTCGATTATCCGACATTGTAAGTAAGTAATTATTGGTTATTATTCTTGGATAATATTGTTCTTTTTTTTATTGTTGAGTTTTGGGACATTGGTGATGCAAATTATGTGTGCGGATTCTGTAATGCTCTTTTTTGATTTGAGGAACGTGTTGTTTCCACGTCTTCTAAGAAGAATCCTAAGTATTCGTTGTGTTGCTCTCAAGGAAAGGTGGTCTTGCCTTTTATGAAAGAACCGCCTATGTTCCTATTTGAATTGATTCATGGTAATGATGAGCGTAGCAAACATTTCATCGAAAATATCAGATCATACAACAGTATGTTTTCGTTCACCTCAATGGGTGGTAAAGTTGCACAAAATGTTAACAGGGGAAAGTCTCCGCCAATTTTTAAAATGCATGGGCAGAATTATCACCTAATTGGGAGCCTGTTGCCTCCAACTGGGTCAAAGCCTAAGTTCGCACAATTGTATATCTATGATACGGAAAATGAGGTTCAAAATAGAGTTTCATCTGTTGGGTAAGTACGTTCTACATTTATTCTGCTTTCATCCTATAATGGTTTTATAAATCTAATTCTTCTTCATTTGTTGTAGCGATGATAGTAGGAGAACCAAGTTGCATGATGATATAGTTGTTGGGTTGTCTAAGATGTTCAACGAATATAACGTGTTAGTTCAATCTTTTCGTGTTGCTAAAGAGAAAATAGATACGAGTAATGCCCCTGATGTCAGGCTAAAGTTAATTGGGAAACGCTATGGTGATGCGAGAACATATAATTTGCCATCTGTTTCTGAAGTCACGACATTGGTAGTTGGAGATTTTGACGAATCTTTGGGTGAGAGGGATATATTGGTTGAAACTCAATCTGGTGCACTCCAAAGGATAAATGAATTGAATCCGGCCTATTTTGGTCTACAATATCCATTATTGTTCCCTTACGGAGAGGATGGATATCGTGAGGATACTCTGTTGTCTAAGGGTGGTAATATTGTTGGAGGAGGTAGACAAAGAGTGAGTGTGAGAGAGTTTCTTGCATTTCATGTACATGAAATGTGTGATAACCACTCTTCAATGTTGAAGACTAAAAGGCTTTTTCAACAATTCATTGTTGACGGTTATACCTTGGTTGAGTCCGCGAGGTTGAGGTTTGTTAGGACACATCAAAAGCAGCTTCGTTGTGAAATTTATAAAGGTTTTAGTGATGGTTTTTTACGTGTAGAGAATGATTCCCGTACATAGGGTAAGAGGATCGTATTGCCTCCTACTTTTACTAGAGGAGCACGCTATATGATACAGAATTATCAGGATGCAATGGCCATCTGTAGGTGGGTGGGTTATCCAGATTTATTCATAACCTTTACATGCAATCCTAGGTGACCAGAGATAGATCGTTTTCTCCACCAAAGGAATTTGAGAGCGGAATATCGGCCGGATGTAATTAGTCGTGTTTTCAAGATCAAACTTGATGGTTTGATTAAAGATCTTCGCAAAAATAAAGCATTTGGGAATGTTAGAGGAGGTATTGTCTATTCCGTATTCCTTATAACATTAACCTCATGTGGTTATCATTTGACTAAAATTATGTGTTTTATAGTTGTTTATACAATTGAATTTCAGAAATGCGGCTTGCCTCATGCACATATTTTATTGTGGTTATCGAATGAAGATAAATTTTCGTCACCAACTGATATAGATAGGGTAATATCTGCTGAAATCCCATATATAAATCTAGACCCGACGTATTACACTGCGGTGAGGAATTTTATGATGCACGGCCCATGTGGTCGTGCAGTGAAGTCTGCGCCTTGCATGGGTGACAGTAAATGTACAAAGCACTTTCCTAAAAAATTGGTGTGCAGAGACGACCGTTGGTGATGATGGTTATCCAGTGTATAGGCGTCGGAATAATGACCGCTTAATCTCAAAGAATAAGGTCGATTTGGATAATAGGTTTGTTGTTCCGCACAACCGTTATTTGTTGATGAAGTATGGAGCTCATATGAACGCAGAGTGGTGTAATCAGTCAAAGTCCATCAAATATTTGTTTAAGTACATAAACAAAGGTCGTGATCGTGTGACGGTGGGTTTTTACCAGGCAGTTGACGGTGATGCACAACAAAAACCGATTGATGAGATGCAAATGTACTATGACTGTAGATACATTTCTGCTTGTGAGTCTTCTTGGCGCATTTTTGGTTTTGAAATTTAGTATAAGACCCCCACAGTAGAACGGTTGAGCTTCCATTTGCCGGAGGAACAAAGTGTGGTCTTTTACGATGACTAACCACTTGATTTAGTGGTTCAGGAATCTTCTATTAAGGATAGTATGTTCACGGCGTGGATGGAGGCCAATAAAAAGTACCCGGAAGCAAGACTGTTGACGTATGCAGAGTTTCCTCAAAAGTTTGTTTGGAAAAAGAAAACAAGAGAGTGGGATCCTAGGAAACAAGCATTCGCTATTGGCAGACTTTACTATGTTCATCCTGGTAGCGGTGAATCTTATTACATTAGGTGTCTTTTGAATCACATTCGTGGTGCAACAAGTCATGAGGATTTGAGGACATTAAATGGTGTCACTTATGAGTCTTTTCGTGATGCATGTTATGCGTTAGGATTGCTTGACGATGATAGAGAATTCATCGATGCTTTTAATGAGGCAAGTCATTTCTCATCTGCCTATTGTTTGAGGATTCTTTTTGTAATATTGTTATAGGCAGACTCGATGTCTCGACCGGAGTATGTTTGGCAAAAATATTGGTCCTTCATGGCTGATGACATACAATACATGTGAAGGCGAATATTGCAGCATACAGGTGTGATTTACAACCCTGTTTATTATTTCTATTTCTTACATACTACAAATGTCAATTTTTTATTGGTTTTTTCTATTTCATGTTACGTGTTATCTTCCTTCTAACGTATTTGCATTTGTATGTGATTCTTATTAACATAGCTAATTCTGTCATATGAACAATTGGAGAGGTTGTGTTTGGAAGAAATAGAGAGATTATTACAGAGCCGTGGAAAGAGTTTGTGCGATTACCCTCCAATGCCTACTATAATGCTTGATTCAATGCTATCTTCTAATGACAGACTTATATATGAAGAATTGCGTTATGATATCACCGTCATGAGTGAGGAACATTCAATGTTGTTCAAATCTCTTACGGATGAGCAACTCCGAGTATATGAGATGATAATGTGTTCCTTTGATGAAGAGAATGGAGGTGTTTTTTTTTTGTATGGATACGGTGGTTCTGGAAAGACATTTGTATGGAAGACCCTTTCTGCTGCCATTAGGTCTAAAGGTGAGATTGTTTTGAATGTTGCATCGAGTGATATCGCATCTCTTCTGTTGCCAGGTGGACGTATGGCTCACTCTCGATTTGCAATACCGATAAGTCTTAATGAAGATTCCACATGTAATATTAAACAGGGAACTCCGTTGGCCAAGCTTATTGTATGGTGTAACTTGATAATATGTGACGAGGCCCCAATGTTACACAAGTTTTGTTTTGAGGCATTGGACCGCAGTATGAGGGACATAATGCAGATGCATAAACTGAATAGCGGGGCTCTTCCTTATGGTGGGAAAACGGTGGTATTTGGTGGGGATTTCCGCCAGGTGTTGCCGGTATACCTCATGGAAGTAGATAGGATGTAGTCAATGTAACGATTAATTCATCATATTTGTGGTCGGAATGCACAGTTCTTCGTTTGACAAAAAATATGCGCATGTAGACTCTTACGATTTAAAGATTTTTTCTAATTGGATTGCAAACATTGGTGACATGGTCTTGGGTGAAAGTAATGATGGTCATGTTCAAATCACTATCCCTGAAGATCTTTTGATACGCACAAATGGAGATCCTATAGCTGCAATTGTTGAAAACATATTTCCAGAATATGTTGAATCTGCAAGTGATATTAGTTGTTTGTGCGACCGTGCCATTTTGGCACCTACTCTCGTTGTGGTTGAAGCCGTAAATGAATATATGACAGCTCTTAATGTTGCTGAAGTTTCAATGACTTATCTAAGTTCTGACAGTGTTTCATCGGTTGATTCAACGTCCGATCTAATGGCAGAACTTCACACACCGGAGTTCTTGAATAGTATAAAATTATCCGGTGTACTGAATCATGAGTTAACGTTGAAAGTAGGGACCTCGGTGATGCTTTTGCGAAATATAGATCATTCAATGGGGTTGTGTAACGGGACTCGACTTATTCTAACGAGGCTTGGTGATCATGTTTTGGAGGGTAAGATTTTAACTGGTGTAAATGCTGGACAAAAAGTATTAATCCCTAGACTATCCTTGACCCCGTCTGATGCCAGCTTGTCTTTGAAATTTCAAAGGCGACAGTTTCCTGTTATGGCTTCATATGCTATGACAATAAATAAAAGTCAAGGTCAATCTTTGTCCCGTGTTGGATTGTTGTTGAAAAAACCAGTATTTACACACGGACAATTGTATGTTGCAGTTTCAAGGGTTACCAATCGTCGTGGTTTGAAAATCCTGATTGTTGATGAAGATGAAGGAACCACCGACAAGACTCAGAATGTTGTATTCAAAGAAGTGTTCAACAATGTTTAGGTTTACGTGGATTGCATTTATACAGTGTTATGGTTTCTACGTAGTTGTTGGATGTTTTTATCTTTCAATTAATGTGTTGTGCTCTCTTTTTTAACCATAATATAATGAGTGTGTTAGTTCATTGTTTGATCGACATTAATATTGAATGGACACAAATTAGAGGATTATCTATTGATATTGCAATTTGAATTAGTGAACACAAATAAATTTTGAAAAAAAATTGTCAAAGTGTGCATCGCACGGGTGAGTTTACTAGTTATTAAAGAAGGAAAGATATATGTACGTTTTTAGAGCTGGCCTAAGACGCCCGTACTAATAAACAGCCCTAAAAGAGCCGGCCGAAATTGCCTATTGTCAATCATTATTATTTTTGCGATTTTTTACTAAAGCAGAAGTTCAATTTCCGATTCCCATCTGCACCAGGGTTCCTCTTTCATCGAGTGCCTATATAGTACATCCGGGTGTACGTACACCCGGCCCAACTAAGGAAAGACAGCACAATAACTGATACAGGCCAAAAAAAATCGGTGGCATTTTTGTAATTTAAGCGAAAAATCATGGCTTCTGCTAAATGAGCAATATTATACTTTTAGTGAGCATATGACCTATTTTATTGAGTATTAGAAGGCTAACGATGAGTATCACGATCCGTACTTCATATCTTCTAACTCTTTTTCTTTTTCTTATTTTTTTCTTTTATAAAAACTTATTAAATTATATCTATAATCCACTCCTATTAACTTCAATATGTGAATCTAATGTAGTATTGTACTTTTCAAATATGCATTGATATGACATTTTAAAAATGAGTATAACGTGATTGTCAATTGAGCATACGTGACTTACAAAATGAGCATTGATACGAAAATCATAAGTCTTTTCAGTTGAGCATCAAAACATTTTCATTGAACATTAAACTTTATTTATTGAGTATTAGAAACTTGCAATTGAGTATGGTGATTTGTACTCATACGTGATTGATATTTTAAAATGAGCATAACACCAATATCAAATGAGCATACGTAACTTACTAAATGAGTATCGATAAAAAATGAAAACACATTTAAAATCTCTATTTTGCTCAAATATTATTTTGTGTATGCTCATTTAATTATAATAAGAAGCCCATTAATGTATAGCCTGTACATAAAAATCCAAAGTCCAAAGATCTTCGGTGCTTCAGTGACGTAGCAATTGGAAACCAATTTACAAAGCAATTGGAAGCTAACGTGTAGCGGCGCAATCGGAAACCAATGTTTAAGCTAACGTTCGGAAAACGTTTGGAAACCAATTTACAAACCAATCCAAAGACCAAAAAAATCCGATAGCGTATCAATCGGAAACCAACTTCTATTGGCGCAGTGCGGAAGCTAGAAGAAGTTCGAATTGGAGAACTGCGGATGATCATGATGATGCCAGATGAGGACGGTGAGGGATTAAGATCGCAACGCGCTATTCAGAGATGGAGCGTCGGCGGAAAAAAGGAAGAGTGGAGCATTGGCCTATTAATTACCCTGAAACTTGCTACTAATTTCAAAAAAAAACGGGTGTACAGTACACCCGGTGTAGGATATAATTTGTGCTCTTCCATCCGCACATATCCATCCGCCATACACGGGTATTTCTCTCGCACATGTCTCTTCTCTCCATTCTATCATTTTTATTCGATATGTTTCTTCTCCATTCTATTTTCTTCTTTCGGCCTTGGGAAATCTCTTGTAGCGCGCACTGGTTTCTTGGAGCGTCGATTATGCACAACGGAAGAAGAAAAATCGGCTCCAATCTCGACCTCCAGGTTTCATCTTAATAAATATTCATTTTTTACTTAGGGAAAATGGAAATTAATAATCCAACCTTCTAGCGTTCTTCATTCGTTGGTCCACTTTATCGTTATTCATGAATAATCCAACATTTGCACCTTATCTTCATTCGTTTGTCCCCGACCGGTTGATGACCTGGTATTCCAGGTTTTCTGATTTTATTTGCAAATCATTCAACCATAAATTCCACCTTTCATAAATCTTCACCGAGCGGTCCCACGTGTCATTTTTCTTTTTTCTTCCTAAAACTTTTCATTTTTTATTTTTATCGTCTTGACTCTTTTATGGCCTCTTTTTGTCTTCTTATTTTTATTTTTATTACTTTTCAATTTTGTATTTATTTTTTTCAATGTTTATGTATTCCATTTTCCCTTCTTTTCCTTATTTTTCTTCTTTCCGTTTATTATTTCATTTTCATTTATATATATTTTTTCGTATTACTTCCTTATAAAAGATCTTTTTCTCACCTTACTAACTTTTTACTTTATTTTCTTTTTACTTACACTTATTTATTTCCTTTTTCCTTTTCTTACCTTTCTACCACTACTATATATTTGAGAAAATAGCCCCAAAATAGGACTAAATTAATCCCCAAATGCACAAATAAGACTCTGTTATTTATCTTTGCTAAAGTACCGTCTATCTTCTTATTCTACATTTCTACCCTTACTAGGATAATCATATTTTACATTATAATAAAATACTGTTTATCTTCTTATTTTACATTTCTACCCTTACCATACCTTTCTTTTTATTTTGTTACTCTATTTTTATAAATTGAAATACCTTTTGTTATTTTTTCTTTTTCATTATAATGTAAAATATGATTATCGTATTAAGTTATGGTAAGGGTAGAAATGTAGAATAAGAAGATAGACGGTATTTTATTCCTATTTTGGGAAGATAAATAACATAGTCATATTTGTGCATTTAGGAATTAGTTTAGTTCTATTTTGGGGCTTTTTTCTCAAAAATATATTAGTGATAGAATAAAGATAAGAAAGGGAAAAAGGAATATAAATGTAAGTAAAAAGAAAAGGCTAAAGGGTCAAATAGGTCCTTATACTCTTTCGGATTGCTCAATTTGCCCCCTCAACCCAAAAAAGCTCCAATTGGCACCCTGAACTCGATAAAAATATTCAAATTTCACTTTTTGCAGGTTTCAATCCGGTCACCGCCACGTCACCCCCGGTAGGGTGCCAACTGTGCATGTGACGTGGCAACTTAGGGGTCAAATAAGCCCCTGAACCCGATCGAATCGTTCAATTTACCCCCTCAACCCTAAAAAATGTCAAAAAAAAAATTAAGGGTTGAGGGGGTAAATTGAACATTTCAGTCGGGTTCAGGAGCTTATTTGACCTCCTAAGTTGCCATGTCACATGCACAGTTGGCACCCTACCGGGTGATGTGGCGGTGACCGGCTTGTGACCTGCAAAAAGTAAAATTTGAATCTTTTTATGAAGTTCAGGGTGCCAATTGGAGCTTTTTTGAGTTCGGGGGGCAAATTGAACAATCCGGAAAGGTACAGGAGCCTATTTGACCCTTTAGCCAAAAGAAAATAAAGTAAAAAGTTAGTACGGTGAGAAAAAGATCTTTTATAAGGAAACTAATCCGAAAAAATATATAAAAATGAAAATGGAATAATAAACAGGAAGAAGAAAAAAAGGAAAAATGGAATACATAAACATTGAAAAAAATAGGGATAAGGGTCAAATAGGGCCTCGAGCTTGGAAAAAATGTCAAATAAGGCCATATTTAGGATGCTCTGTCCAGCCGATGCCATTTGGGGAGGTTCCCGGTGGAATTTTTTGATGAATTTCTTTGAGAATCTTATTCATTAAGTTTAGTTTACTCATATCAAATTTGAACTAAAACTTCAATAATCGGGAAGGCATTCAAATGAATTCTTGAAGATAACTGCTCCTTTAACTGCGCAGTTATCTTCAAGAATTCATTTGTATGCCTTCCTGATTGAAGTTTTAGTTCAAATTTGATATTAGTAAACTAGACTTAATGATTAAGATTCTCAAAAAATTTCATCAAAAAATTTCACCGGGAACCGCACCAAATGGCATCGGCCGGACAGAGCATCTTAAATATGGCCTTATTTGACATTTTTTTCAAGTTTGAGGCCCTATATGACCCTTATCCCAAAAAAATAAAATAATTTGAAAAGTAGTAAAAATAATAATAACAAGACAAAAAAGGAGAATAAGGGGGTGTTTGGATTTGATTCTTAAAACTGCTTCTGCTCCTTCAAGGAGAAAAAGCAGAAGTTGGAGTGTTTGGGTAAAAGTGCAGAAGTGATTTTGGTGCTCTAATTTACTCCTAGAATCAGTTTTTTTAGAAGTTGGGGGTGACGAGCTTCTGAAAACTGATTCTGATTCTGATTCTACTTTAAAAAAGAAGCAGAATCAGAATCAGTTCCAAACACCCCCTAAAAGAGTCAAGACGATAAAAATAAAAGGGAAAAGTTTTAGGAAAAAAATAAAAATGATAAGTGAGACCGTTATGAGAAGATTTGTGAAAGGTGGGATTTATGATTGAATGATTTGTAAAGAAAATGAAAAAAACCTGGAATAGCAGATCATCAACCGATCAGGGACAACGAATGAAGATGGAGTGCAAAGGTTGGATTATCCATGAATAACGATAAAGTGGGACCAACGAATGAAAACCGCTAAAAGGTTGGATTATTAATTTCTATTTTCCCTTTTACTTATAAGTTAATCTCAATTTACTTTAGGGCTGTTTTTTAGTACCTATTTTCTGATTCAACTTTAGTCCGCTAATCTCCTTCTCGTCTCTGATTTCTCCCTCTTCTTCCAGCTTATTGTCTCCAAGAGTTTAAGATACGGAGTATGGCTGAGAGTCCTATGGGCCTGACACTTCCACACAAATAGCTTTGACGATTTAATGAGGAAATAGCAGACACTTCATACATTTTGACATGAGTTTTGAAGTATGCCAGTTCTCTTTTCATTATCTTTACAAATGAAATCAGAAATTTCAGATTGTGACTTGAATATTTTATTTTTTTCAGCTAGAACGAGTTGAATCAAATAAGAAAGTACTTTTTAGGATACTACTTTATTTCACAGTGTGCTTTTCATCATCTGTTTACTACTTTATTTGAGTGTGCTTTTCCCATATCACTTATCCCACATTTTTGATTGTTTATATTGCAGGTTGGTTGGACTTTCCTCCATTTGGGAATGAAATAGGTTGCATTATTTCTTCCAAAGCTCCACTTATTTGATAAAATGGTAATAACCAAAAAGATAAAGACTGTGTTCACAATAATTGCTAAGCCTTTAGGTAACTACTTGCAGAGGCTAGAAACTAAGACAATAGGAAACTACAAGTTTTCATTTAATTTTCAGTTAGTCTGCAACTTATTAAACTCTATTTTCAGTTATTTTCATAGTTTTATATGGTGGTTGATATGATTTCAATTAAAGTTGCTGAGTTATTTACATACTGAATTCTCTTTAAAGTTTTGGCTAAAGGGTCAAATAGGTACATGAACTAATTAAAGTGTTCAATTAGCCCTTTATATAGGAGGTTCTGCTCGGGCGTCGCCAATTGGGGCGGTTCCCGGTGTAATTTTTTGATGAAATTTTTTGAGTATTTTCTTCATTAAGTCTAGTTTACCCATACCAAATTTCAGCTACAAATTCAAACGGGAAAGTAGTCAAATGATTTTTTTAAGATAACTGCGCAGTTAAACAGCGCAGTACATTTCGGAATATTATTTGACTGCCTTCCCGATTTAATTTTTAACTGAAATTTGATATGGGTAAACTAGACTTAATGAAGAAGATGCTCAAAAAATTTCATCAAAAAATTACATCGGGAACCGCTCCAATTGGCGACGACCGGAAAGAACCTCTTAAATAAGGAGCTTGTTACAATTGTTATGAAAAATTATTATGATTCCTTGATCTATTTTGGTGATTGCTGTAATAACTTTTACTTGGAGACTTTCTTGCAATTATCTTTTGTTTCAGGACAATGAGGAATCACAAGCTCTAATGACCAATGATGACACCTTGGTGAACGGTTGGAGCAAATTTATGAACAGAAGAAATTTCAAGAAAGATCAGAACAAAAGCAACAAAAAACAAATGATGTTATTCGTGCTATACAAGAGCAGATTAAAGTTTTAGGTCATAATAGATAGAGCACTTGTTAAGTTGATGGTTGGTTTTAATTACTCACTGGATTAGCTTTGACTATTTAATAAGGAGGAAATAGCAGGGCCATTCAAAGGAATTTTGCATTTATGTTTTGAAATTTTAATACTTTATGAACATTGATTATTGTTTAAGACATTATTAATAAGATTTATTGATTTATTTGTATGACTGAAGTATATTAATTTATGCATAACACGTCGCAACAAAATCTTGACTGTTAATGATATTGCAAAATATTCGCAATCAATGTTTGCAATGGAATGTATTTAAATATCTATTTTTTACCGGTGTAATTCAGAAATTATTATTGCAACAAAAAAACCAGTTGGACTTTTACAACGGAAACAACAATGCACGGTTAGCTTAACTGTACGAAATTTGCAATAGTACATAAAATTCTATATCCAATGAAATATATTAAAAAACTATTCTACCCTTAATGAAACTCACATGTATGTTTCTCTCTCCAATTTTCTCTCCTCTCATATCCCACATGGCTTCTTTATTTTTAAGCCTTTATTGGTGACAATCAAAAAACGGTGCTGCTCAACAACTCAAAAACAACTCTTTCCATATTTATTATCGTCTCCATACTATACCAATTAGAAGGGTTTATTTTATATAAAAAAAAAACTTTTTCATCAAAAAGTGGTATACCTTTTTCATTTCTACTTCATTTTTTACAAAAAAAATATATTAAAATTAATAATTTTTTATTTTCTTTCAATTGACACCAATATTGTTTCATATATCAAATTTAAAAAAATCTAAAAAAGTTTATTTAGCAATACTTCTGTTTTCCACACTCAACACGGATTATTCGGTATTTTATTAATAAATAATTCATAATATATGAGCAAAATAAGAATAGTTGATAAAAATAAGAGTTATTAATTATTAGTGACTATAATTATATTTAAAGTTATATAAAAAATTCATTTTTTTCTTTACCAAAATAAACTTCAACAACTTTCGGTATACTACCACGTTCTTAAATAGATGCAACATTTTATAGGTTTGTAATATTCACATATTTTACTTTGATTATACTTTATTTATTAATGTATTGTAAATTTATTTTTTGAGCCTTATTATTTTAAAAATATGAATACTCCATTAATATTAAATTCTATTTTGTCAAAACTTTTGTAGGTAACATATGTACTTCGTACACATTTTATTTTCTATTAGTAATGATATTATGGAATATATTTTATATCACTCTCTCCGTCCCATTAAAATTCATCTACTCATGGGATGGAAGTATTATGCTTATTTGAAAAATCTATGCTTTTTCTTAAATCTTAGCATTTATGATACTCTTTATATCAAGCTTACTTTTTTATCATGTATGACTCTTTATATCAAACTTACTTTTTTATCATTTATGATACTCTTTTGTTGTTTAGTACGTATGTAACGAAATGTTAGCAATTTAATTAGATATTAAATATCTCATATTATTCTCTAGGAAATAATTATGTGCATGTCACAATTGGTAGAGTTGCAATGTTTATAGTTGGAAAAGGGGAATGGAGCTATGAAGCTTGCTCCATGTGCACTAGAAAGGCTAGAACGCAGATTAATTATTTCACATGCAAATGTGCTATATATAATAACTAGAAGCAAACTCTGAGTTATTTGTTAGCTGGATAAATATGTCAATTCTACTATTATTTTTGTCTGGTCTGATTTGTCGTCACATTAAGATAATGTAATGTTGAAATAGTGCTAATGTTGGAAGATATATCCCATGTGGAGGTTTTAGGTATAAGATCATAAACTTGCTAATAATTGAACGAGAGAAAATTCTCTATCATATGTAGTGTTTTTAGGTATTAGAAGATAAGTTTGCTAACAATTGAACAGGGAATTGAGCGGGATAATTTTATATCTCATACGTAGTGCTTTTAGATTTTAGAATATAAGCTTGCTAACAATTGAGCGGGATACTTTTCTCTCTCATATGTTGTGATTTTAGGTATTAGGTGATAAGCTTGCTAACAATTGAGCGGAAAAACTTTCTCTCTATATGTAGTTCTTTTAAGTATAAGATATGTTGGCTAAAAATTGAGCGGGAAAGTTTTCTCTCCCATATGTAGTGTTTTTAGGTATAATAAATGTATAAGATAAGCCGACTAACAATTGAGCGGGAGAATTTTGTCTCTCATATGTAGTGGTTTTAGTAATAACAAAATAAGTTCGCTAATAATTGATTGGGAGAAATTTCTCTATCATATGTAGTGCTTCTATGTATTACAAGATAAGCTTACTAACAAATGAGCAGGGGAATTCAGCGGGATAATTTCTTCTCTCATATGTAATGCTTTTAGGTATTATATTATATAGAAGTTAAACTTGCTAACAATTGAGCGGTGTAATTTTTTCTTTCATATGTAGTGCTTTTAGGTATAAGATAAACCGGTTAACAATTGAGCGAGAGAATTTTCCCTCTCTTATGTAGTGATTTTATGTATAAGAAGATAAACTTGCTAATAATTGAGCGGGAGAAATTTCTCTTATCATATGTAGTGTTTTAGGCACTAGAAGATAAGATTGTTAACAATTAACCAGGGGAATTGAGCGGGATAATTTTCTCTTTCATATGTAGTGCTTTTAGGTATTAGAAAATAAGTTTTCTAACAATGGAGCGCGATAATTTTCTTTCTTATATGTAGTGCTTTTAGGTATAAGAAGATGAGCCGACTAACAATTGAGCCATAGAATTTTCTCTCTCATATGTAGTGGTTTAAGGTATAACAAATAAACTTGTTAATAATTGAGCGAGAGAAATTTCTCTATCATATGTAGGGCATTTAGGTATTATTATAAAATATAAGTTTGCTAACAATTGAGCAAGGGAATTGAGCGGAATAATTTTCGCTCTCGTATGTAGTGCTTTTAGGTATTAGAAAATAATTTTCGTAACAATAGAGCGGGATAAATTTCTTTCTTACATGTAGTTGTCTCTCATATGTTAGCACTATTTTAAGTAGGAAAAATTGAAAATAATAATCTCAACTATTGCCGGTCCGCTAATGATAATCCCAACTATTTATTATTTTTGTATAATCCCAACTATATGGACCATCCGCCAATAATGGTCCATGACCGCATATTACCTGCTCTAACAAGTGAGTTTTTAATAGAAATTAAGCGTAAAAATTAAAATTTGGGATTATTTATAGGGATTACCTGCTATATCTTTATAGAAACTATAGGAATTTATTTATAGTTAGTCACATCAGACCATTATTGGCGGAAGGTCCCTAAAGTTGGGATTATTCTGAAATAATTGATAGTTGAGATTATTATGAGCGGACCGCCAATAGCTGGGATTATTACAATCAATTTTTCCTTTAACTAATGATTAGCAAGTTCTTATTTAACTAATATTCGTTAATATTAATATTTGTTGTACATATTTACTTAAACTTTATGTCATTCACTTATTGTGCTTACTTTTTTAGAATTCTATTTTATTATAAAATTAATTTAATCATGAAAATTAATAGATAGCAATTTCTAATGAGTGGTTTCAATTATTTTTTTCTAAATGTACTTTTCGTTAATTATTTCTTGTACGGCTTATACGTTATGATATTAATTTACTGCACTCTTTCTCTCTCTCTAAAATATAGAATCCTAAAAAGTTATTTTTGTTTTAATATTTAATTAGATCATGAGTAAAAATATATGTGTCAACTACTATTTCCCGTGCGTATGCACGGGTACTATACTAGTAGTACATAAAATTCGTTGTCATACATGCAACAGAAGTTGCAACCAAAATTCCATTGCATTATTTTGCAACGGAAATTCCATTGCAATATTTGCTATGAATATTGCAACACAATAAAAATGTTGCAAACAAAATGCGGAAAAACATTTGTTGCTCTTTTCATTGCATTGCACTGTAACAGATTCAATCGGCATTGCAAAAATTGCAAGGACGTAAATAGCAATGGAATTTCATCCATTGCATTTTTTGTTGCAAAACACGATTTGCAATGGAAATATAATATTTTGCAATGGATTTTTCTGTTGAGATTCAATATTTTTCTTGTAGTGGTAGTCCACATCTTTGGGTTCGGCCTCTCGTCGATCGTCCCGTCTCTAGTGTTGGGCTTCCTGTACGGTTGCACCTGGGGCGGCGGTGTTGCCCCTGCGACGTACTCCTCGAGGTGCCCTTTCCGAATGAGGTCGTCAATCGCCTTCTTGAGGCTATTGCAGTTGTCCGTGGTATGGCCCCTCTTGCGATGGTACTCACAGTAAGCATCCATTGGTTGCCCATCGGTGCCTTCTTGTCCCTAGGGGGAGCGAGTATTCCCCGATCGACTGATCCTTGATATTTTTGAAAATATGGGCCACCGGGAGCACTAGGGGGTATATACAGGGCTCTCTTCCTACCGTGTGTCGAGGGTCGAACCGTAGGGCGACCACGAGGTGTACCCACTGCTCGTCTTCTTCTTTTTGGAGGATGGGGTTTCTCCAAGTCCTGGGCCGAGCCGATCCGCCATTTTGCGGGTGGTGGCGGTTGGTGCCTTCTCCCTCTAGACAATCTCGTCTTTGATCGCGGCATATTTCTGCGCTCGAGCCAGCACCTCAACATAGCTGGTCCCTGGGTTCCTCTTCAGGTCCTTGTATAAGTCCCCGGTCGCCAATGCGTTAGTGAAGAGGGTGATGCAGGTGCACTCTGTCAGGTTCTCGACCTTCAGAGTATCGTCTCTGCATCGGACCAGGAAGGCGGAGAGGGATTCTCCGTTGTCCCGGCGGACGCTCGTCAGCGAGCTGAAATGTTTCTTCTGGGTTGTGCTGGACGCGCATTGTGCCATGATCTGCCTAGACAGTTGATCAAAATTGTCTATGGTTCCAAACCTCAACGGCCTAAACCATTCATGTGCTGGCCCCTGGAGGGTGTTGAAGAACAACCTGCAAATGGCATCATCTGATGCCCCTAGCATGGTGAGCCTACCCTGGAAGGTGAGCAAATGGGACTTCGGGTCACCGACCCCATTGTAGACTAACGTGCTCGGTGGCCTGCGGTCCCGAGAGATCTTTGCAACCATGATCCTTATAGAGAATGGGGGAGGTGAGTGTGATCATGGGCTACGCCGGATTGCTCTCCGTTCGACGATTCAGTTCATCGATCTGCTTTTGAGTACCAGTGAACATCTCATATCATGCGTTGGTAGCTTGGACCACAGGGTTGATGATCGCCAGGGCGTCCCCCATGCGGATAGTGTTTCCGTCGGGCTACCTCTGGATGAGGCGGGCGTCATGCCCCTCCACATACTGGAACCGTGGTCCCACGTGTGTTCCCTGGTTCGGAGATAGTTGTGTGGCATCATCGGGGTGCGGTTTCGGGCTGCATAATGTTGTCCTTGCCTGGGGGCCTGGTCCATCCGTGGCCTCCCATGTCCCGGGATGGGGGAGGGGGTTTTTCCAATCCGTGTGTGGAATGACGTGTGAGACTCCACGGTCTCGTTTGTTCGTTCCCCGAACGGCTGCATTGAATGGATATGGGAGAGAGGCGTGCGCCCAGTTTACACGGTCCGTTGAGCATCATGCTCGTCCGCCATGTGTCACATGGTTTCCGCCAGTTCCCTCATGATGTGAGGGTCCCTTCCGGCCTCAAGGGGGATTAGGTCGGTGACATCCTCGTCGCCTCTGCGGCTCCACAGACTACTGAACTGGCCACCCGATGCTTGGTGTGTGTCCTCCTGCTGTTCGCTAGATGTTCGGATAGGTCGCGAGTACGCTCAAAGTTGCTCCCTGCCATCTAGCTTGCTTGTGGGTTCGTTAAAGAGATGTTTCGGTGAGCTTATTCTGGAAACTTTTAGATCAGTTTCCCACAGACGGTGCCAATGTTGAGGTTTATTCCTTCAACCCAAAGGCCCAACATGTTCCCTTGGTTTTCGAGTGGAGTGTCTAGTGGTTTATGTGAGATAAGCAAGTAAAAGATGAAGTATAACACTGGTAGCAAGTGGGTTGTATCTTATTAAATGATAATAAGGGTTCGTATACAACACACTTCAACTACAAGCCCCAAAGCCCTTCGTCTATCTTAATAAGAGGAGCTAAGACAGTTGATATTGCTAGAGCAAATAAGTTGTCAACCCTTTACAATGAAATAAATGTTACTCCCTCCGTCCCTGAAAATCCTTCCCCCTTTCCTTTTGGGCCGTTCCGAAAAATTCTTCCCACTTACCATTTTTGGACAATTTGTGTGGTTCACATTCATTTCACTTTTTTTGTTACACAACCACAACCATACATTTCCACTTTATTCCACTTTCTTAATAAGCGTGCCAAGTCAAACCGGGAAGCATTTTTAGAGACGGAGGTAGTACTATTTATATTACCAAGAGGTAGGTGATACCGATGACATGGATGACTGTGAATGGCTAGCTTCTCAACCACCAAATCTATTACATTAAATGCGCTTCCCGCCAATATCTTGGTCTCCCGCCAAGAGATCCAGACAGGCGTCCCCTTTCCGTGGAGCTTTGGGTGCATATGAGCACAAGGATGTTCACTCCGCTCGTTCTGTGCCCATCGTCCTCCCTTGGACCTCGGGTCATTACATGGCTCTCTGACCAAAGGTGCTGAAGTTGATCGTCCGCTATGTGAAGACAAACATCTGGCCGGATCCATTGTTGGATCATGCCCGAGCTGGGCCAGTTTGCCACGGTATTATGGGGCGTTCCACTTTATAGCCCATTAACCCAACATGTATACTTTCCATATTAGTCTTTTTTGGACTTTGTAGAACTAATCCTAATTTGTCAACTTTGGATGATGTTTTATTTGTATAAATAATGTTAATTTGTGTAATAGTAGTACTCTCTCCGTTTATAAAAGAAACTCACAGTTTCCTTTTTGAGATGTTTCAAAACAAAGTCACACTTCCCTTATTTCCTTATTTGGCAACGAAATCTACATCCAAATAGTGCCAAACAGTGTCCAAACAGTGCCAAACAATGTATAAACAGTGTTTTCTACTGTAAAGTCAATTTATTTCCTTAATAATCGTGAAGTCAAACCGTGACTTTCTTTTGGAAACAAAGGGAGTATATGTTATGCGTGCTGATTCTAGAATCTTTTAAAATTTATTAGTTACACTCTCAATTTAAGATTCTCATACACTAGTTAATATTTATAATATATTTACACGTTAAAATTTAACTTGTAATCCTATACAATTAATTACACATTCAACTTTATTTGGATGATATTCTATTTTTATAATAGAACTCTTGTTGTAGTTTCTCGATATGTATATTTTAGTTATTAATAATACACACACGCACATATATTTTAGTACATATATTAGCATAAAGAGACTGTGGTCGCATTTTAAGAAGATTATGTCTCAAACACGGATGAAACTTTCATTATTTGATTGAGGGAAAATGACTTATCTATGGAGTGACCTCTCATTATTCTCTTGGTATAGACTTTATTGTCCTTTTCATAGTACAAGAGTCATAGAGGTAAACAATGTTCGATTTACAAAAATGGTCAAGTTAGTCGAAGTAGTGAACCCCGAAATGTAATCATTCAAGAACAAAGAGATAATACCATATTCTCACATGTTGGATGCATCAATAATAGCTCAACGAATGTCTTGAACACATAATTAGTGATACATTCATTAATGATCAGAATGAAGACGTAGTTGATTACCGATATACTTATGAGCATGTTGAGATCACTTCAAAATAGTGATTCTTCAGAGGGAGTGACGTTAATGAAGTCATCAAGGGGGAATGACCTACTATTCTTGATGACTATTCACTATATTTTGTTGAACATGAGTGTGAATTGAGCATTGATGAGTATCCAGTCTCATTTTGGGAAGTCATGGATAGTATAAACTCTAATGAGTGGGTTGATGCTATCAACGTAGAGCTTAAATCTATGCATGACAACAAATCTTGGGATTTAGTTATGTTTGCTAATGGATCCAAATGAGTTGGATGTAAGTGGTTAGGTCTTAAAGGTCAAGCGTGATTCTAATGGAAACATTGAAAGGTATAAGACTAAATTTTTTGTTAAGGGAGTTACTCAGAAATAGGACATTGACTACAAAGAGACCTTCTCTGAGTTTTCTCTAGTTTCAAAGAAAGACTCCTTGATATTGCTTGGATGACTCATATTGTTTTAGAACTTCACCAAATGAATGTTAGTGATTCACGTTTTAATCTCTTAAAACTGAATCTATACAACTATGATGCATAACATCTAGATCAAAGGTTTATATGGTCAACGAAAGTTGCAATATAGGTCGTTCTCTAGAAGAACAAATTAAACATTCAAAATACTGAGGATAGAAATATATTGATTCTTGTATGTTACATGTGTGATATATTAATATTCAACGGAGTTTTCTCTAAATAAATGTAAGCCATAACATGACTCAAACGTTGGGAGTATAAAGTGATATCATACTCATAACAACTGACACAGATGATGCACACTAATTAGTAGTGCATAATTGCATGTTTTTATATTTGATTTAGGTTGATTGTTTACCATTTTATTTAGTTTGTAAACATTTGTGTGATTTTAGTTGTACATGTATTTTAGGTTTCATTTGTAACTTGTAAAGTAGAGTTAGGATTTGTGGTGTTGAAAAGGAAGACTTTGAAGTGAAGAAAAAAGAGATTTGACTGCCCAAGAGCAAATACCCGACCGGGTAAAACCCTTTACCAGGTCGGGTAAGAAGTGAAAACCGAACATGCAAGGAAATTGTGTGACCCGGTCGGGCCAACTACCTCACCCGGTCGGGTGAGACTTGACCGGAGACAATTGGACGTGCCGAAGAACACACTAACGTGGGAAATATTTGATTTTGACCGGTACCCGGTCGGGTGGGCACTATACCCGGTCGGGTATCCGCCCAAAGGTGTTGAAAAACACCTATAAATAGCACACTTTTCCTTCACTAATGAGCATCCTTTCTTCCATATACTTAAGCTCAACTTAGAATAGTATTTTCTTTATATTTTCTGGCATGTTTAGTCTCCAAATGAGGAGCTAAACTTCCATTTCTTGGTTTTGCTTTTGAAGCTTGTTGATTATTAAAGTTGTAGGGTGAGTTATTTTCTTAACTTCTCTCCTTGAATATTAATTCTTCCCTTAATCTATTTCTATATTAATGTTGGGGAGTGTTGCTAAGATGACAATTAGTCAACATCTCAATATTAATTATAACTAGAAACGATCAACGAACCGATGGTTAATCGTTGATGGTTTCACAAGTAAGTAACTTCGGTTTATTAATGCACGGTCGTGGTTAATAAACTTAAGAGGGATTAATTTTGTTGGTTAAACCGAAACTGTTGTGTTGAGGTTATCAATTTCAATTGATTTCATCAAGGAGTTAGAAAGATTAGATGCTACTATTAAATCGGTATAAGGCGTTATTCTACATTTGATTAATAGTAAGGGTTATTAATGAATGGTCATTGTTAATAACTACCCTCGATGAATTGGATATACTCCTCGATTGAGTATTCGAGAGGGGATAAGTTATAGATATAACAAGGATCGACTAAATATATCAACAAGTGGAAAGTAGCAAAACCAAGTTCTTTTTATCTTTGTTTTTAAATACATATAAGTTATAGATATAACAAGGATCGACTAAATACATATAAGTTTTTCATCTTAGTTTTTAATTAAATTAAATCATTCAACCCCAAAACCCCCCTTTAATTACTAGATCATAAAAAGAGAATTATTCCTTTCCCTGTGGATATGAACTCTACTACGCTATACTACGCTAAACAATAATTTCCTTCCCTCACTCTCACCACATGATTCAATGAAAATCTGGATATTTGATCCTGGAAAGATGTTCAAAGTGAAGGATCGGAGAATTCAGCATTTCTATGAAAGTCCTAGGAGTGAAAATGTGAAGAAGATGAAGTATCATGATCCAAGCTTGAATGACTGAACACAATGATGGCGTCGAGCTACGACGTTAAATAAAGCGCTTCTTGGGAGGCAACCCATGCAAGGCATGTTTACTTTTTTCCTTTCTTTCTTTGCACTTTCAAAAAAAGGGGGGACTTGGGGCATTGACCCGGCCGGGTACCACACTACACTCGGTCGGGTATAGTGAAAAAGATTCATCACCCGCTCCATCACCCGGGCGAGGGAAGCACAACTTTGTAAAAATATGTACAACCCGACCGGGTACCTTAGTCTACCCAGCCGGGTACAACCCAAAAGGGCTACTGGAGAGCAAATTCGTCCGGGTAAAATCAACAGCCCATCCGGGTATAATGAAGAATTTTAAAATCGAGCCCCTAGGATGAAAACCCGACCGGGTTGAAATAAACACCCGACCGGGTAATAACAAATTTTTTATCCAGACCGCTGCTTTAAGAAAACTGATCGGATCAACACACACATTCGACCGGGTACCATACCTCACCCGACCGGGTAAACATGAAATTTGCATTTTACCAGGTCGGGCAGGCTCCCTCTATGCCCATTCTTCTTCCCCAAATTCGAACCCCACACCCCAAAACCTCCATTGTTAAAATTTCAAACATACATATCGCAATCCATCCACAAAAACCACAAATCAACCCCCCCAAAAAAATATTCTTCACCTCTCCATCCTTTTCAACTCTATACCAACAAAAACCACCCAAATACACCCCAAAAAAACAAAAAAAAAACTAACCTTTCAAGCACGAAGCCCTAAAACGCAGCCCAAAGTAAAAAAAAATGGCACAAAAATGCAGAGTGGTTCATCTTCTATGACATCTCGAAGATGAGCACTAGGGACAGTGTGTTGGCTAGCTTTGGGGGAGAGTTTCATGGAATACTCTCATTCATGCTCTTTATTCTTGTTCAAAAAAAATTATTTTAAAAAAACCGCTTGTTAAGTTGAAAACCTAAAAGGCAACTTAAGCAAAAATAAAGCAAAAATGAGAGTGAGTTTGTGAGGACTAAACAGAACAATGTGGGAAGCTGGGATGAAAACCCAAAAGTGCACCTAGGCAAAATGAGAGAATGAGAGAAGGAATTTGTTTTATTTTTTGCTAGATCCTAAGGGTAACAATGAAAAATAGAGGTTCATATGAGATATGGAGTTGAAGACCCATTTTACTCTTTTATTTTTAGGGATACTTTGTGTTGTGCTAAAAACACTCTTGGATGTTTGTGTTGATACTCTTATCATTTTAAGGACTTCTTGGACATAATTTGGTTTACTCGAGACGAGTAAAGGTTCAAGTGTGGGGGTGTTTGATGCACACTAATTAGTACTGCATAATTGTATGTTTTTATATTTGATTTATGTTGATTGTTTACCATTTTATTTAGTTTGTAAACATTTGTGTGATTTTAGTCGTAATTGTATTTTAGTTTTCATTTGTAAGTTGTAAAGTAGAGTTAGGATTTGTGGTGTTGAAAAGGAAGACTTTAAAGTGAAGAAAAAAGAGATTTGACTGCCCAGGAGCAAATACCCGACCGGGTATAACCCTTTACCCGGTCGGGTAAGAAGTGAAAACCGAACATGCAAGGAAACTGTGTGGCCCAGTCGGGACTACTACCTCACCCGGTCGGGTGAGACTTGACCGGAGACAATTGGACGTGCTGAAGAACACACTAACGTGGGAAATATTTGATTTTGACCGGTACCCGGTCGAGTGGGCACTATACCCGGTCGGGTACCCGCCCAAAGGTGTTGAAAAACACCTATAAATAGCATATTTTTCCTTCACTAATGAGGATCCCTTCTTCCATATACTTACGCTCCACTTAGAATAGTATTTTCTTTATATTTTCTAGCATGTTTAGTCTCCAAATGAGGAGTTAAACTTCCATTTCTTGGTTTTGCTCTTGAAGCTTGTTGATTATTAAAGTTGTGAGTTATTTTCCTAACTTCTCTCCTTGAATATTAATTCTTCCCTTAATCTATTTCTATATTAATGTTGGGGAGTGTTGCTAAGATGACAATTAGTCAACATCTCAATATTAATTATTACTAGAAACGATCAACGAACCGATGGTTAATCATTGATGGTTTCACAAGTAAGTAACTTCGGTTTATTAATGCACGGTCGTGGTTAATAAACTTAAGAGGGATTAATTTTGTTGGTTAAACCGAAACCGTTGTGTTGAGGTTATCAATCTCAATTGATTTCATCAAAGAGTTAGAAAGATTAAATGCTACTATTAAATCGGTATAAGGCGTTCTATATTTGATTAATAGTAAGGGTTATTAGTGAACGGTCGTTGTTAATAACTACCCTCAGCTCGATGAATTGAATATACTCCTCGATTGAGTATTCGAGAGAGGATAAGTTATAGATATAACAAGGATCGACTAAATATATCAACAAGTTTAAAGTAGCAAAACCAAGTTCTTTTTATCTTTGAATTAAATCACATATAAGTTGTTCATTTTAGTTTTTAATTAAATTAAATCATTCAACCCCAAAACCCCCCTTTAATTACTAGTTCATAAAAAGAGAATTATTCCTTTCCCTGTGGATACGAACTGTACTACGTTATATTACGTATAAATGTTGAGTATTGAATTTATTTTGGCGCAGCACGACAAAGTGCTCATCAACAGAACTTATAGTAAACTCTAATTAATTGTTAGGTGAATCTTAATATCTTAACAATTATGTCATATATTATCAAAAGGTGAGTGCGGCAGAGATGTGTATGTTACGTTGGATGTGTGGACATACCAGAAAAGACTGCTTGAGAAATGAGATAATTAGACAAAAGGTGGGAGTAACACCTGCAGAAGATAAAATGCAAGAGTCTCGATTGCGGTGGTTTGGTCATGTGCGTAGAAGACCGTGTGATACATTTGTTAGATAAGTTGAGAGCTGGGGAGAACATGCAGGTAGAAGGGGGAGGGGAAGACTCAAACAAACTTGGATTAGAGGAATCGGAACTAATATGTGTTTTTTTGGGTTGGATAAGAGTATGACTTTGGACAGAACACAGTAGGGAGGGCATATACGTGTAGACGATTGATCTTTTTTCTTCCTCTTCCCTTTCTTTCATCAACTCTTATTTTATTTATCATTCTATGTTCTCATGTTCATCTTTTATTTTTCTTATGTCCTTTATCTCTTTATCTTTTATCTATCTTATATTCTTATTTTATTTTTATCTTTTCCATTTTATCTTACTTTATTTTTTTCTCATCTTTCTTCTCTTTTTTGCCCTGATATCATGAATCGATTCATGTTAGTCGACCTCAATTGCTTTGGGATTAAGGCTTGGATGTTGTCGTTGATTCATACAACAACAACAACATTACTCGCGTGCCGCAAAAGCTCTCACCTACAGTGCAATAAGGAGAGTAGGATGTACAAAGCCTTATCATCATGGGTGGAGCTAGGGTGGGCCAACTTAGGCCATGGCCCACCCCAAATTTTAAAAATGGCTTAATTTTTAAGTTAAAAAATTTCGTGCAAATTTTTTTCTAAAAATATTCTTTGTACCGGCCCAGTCCGGACCAGTGTCCTGGCTCCGCCCCTGCTTATCATATATTCATACATTATACTAAAAAATCACTTTACATCTTTCTCATATCTTTATAGACTATTAAGATCCGGAGTAGTAAAATTGAGATATTTCTACCGGTGAAAACTCAAGTTTAATGGGACAAAGAGAGTAGTATAATTGAAATATCTCTACATGTGAATAATCTCATGATAAGAAAAGAGGCCATAAGGGGGTCGGAAAGTAATTTATTCTTATTTTTTCATTTATCATGAATCATAAATGTCATTTTATTATGATATCAAATCTTGGACAAAAAAATTCATTTATTCTTATTACACAATTCAGCGTGCGAAGACAAAAATTACGTGTTTGATGAAAAAGTTGATTGATAAACCTCATAAGCTGAAAAATAGTATTATCAAACGGCTTCTTAATCTTACAAAATTGGCAGAACTAAACAATCATCTTGATATTGTAAGTAGGGATGGACCCAACCGGTTCGGCTGGTCCCGGCCCGGGTATTGGTTGAGCGGTTCGGGCTTTGAACCGGCCCGATCGGGTAGGGCGGTTCGGGCACGGGTCAGGTTTTCAGTGAACCGGCCCGGCCGGTCCGGGCCTAACGGCTAGTTTTAAAAAAAATTGGAGGCCCAAACAAGGCCTTATGACCGTTGCCCACAAACCCAAACGGCTCTATAGCCGTTGGGAGGCTCCCTGGGGTCCCGGGGTGGGGTGGGGGTGGGGTACAAAAAATCTATAAATACTCCATTTTTCTATACATTTTACTACACATCTTCTCCAAATATTCCTACTCTCTGATCTCTATTCTCTACTAATCTTCTCCATCTTCACTAATTATTATATTATTGTTATTTACTTATATTTACATATTACATATACTTAATATATACTTATATATATTAAAGTATTAAATATAAGTTTATTACTCATCTTATAGTAATATATTTATATTATATATTTATATATACTATAAACATAATATTATATATTACTTAAACAATTATTATATCTACTTATACACATATTATCTACTAATAAATATATATATATATTAAGTATATCTACTTATACACTTGCTTATACACTCTCACACTCCCATTAATTTAGTTTACACACTCATACATTCTTTATTAATATAAAACTAGTTAATTGTTTCACTTATCATTTTAGTATTAGTTAATTGTTAGTTGTTAATTCATTGGAAATAGTTACATAAAAAAGAAAGTAGTTACATTTTACTTCCAAAAAAGTTGTTAGACAATAATTCAAAGTTAATTGTTTAATTGTTAAACTAGTTAATTGTTACATTTCTTATTCTCCCTTAAAAGTAGTTAATTGTTACATTTCTTAATCTCCTATAAAACTAGTTAATTGTTACATTTCTTATTCTCCTATAAAAGTAGTTAATTGTTACATTTCTTATTCTCCTATAAAACTAGTTAATTGTTACATTTCTTATTCTCTCTTGAGACGCTTGTTTGCTTCCACGATTGGTTGAAGAGGCCCAACGTAGAACTCAAGAACTGAGCATCGAACCCACCCGTCACTTTATGGAGGAAACAACCGAAGACGGTGGAAATTCCGATTGATTCTTATTTATTAAAAAGTGTATTTCATATTTTATTTGTTTCTCAATTTTCAATTGTACTACATATTTCAAATAAATATATTTTAACTTTTTTATGTCCAACTAATGTTAACTTAATATTTAAACACCAAAAAAAAAAATCAGCTCGGGCCCGGCCCGAACCGGCCCGCTACCCGGCCGGGTAGCCCAACCCGAACCGGACCCGGTATCAACCCGGGCTGGTTCCGGGCCCGGTCCATCCCTTAATTGTAAGTGTGTGTTTTGAAACATCGTTTTCAGAGTGAATGATATCGTTGCTTATGCAATTATAGTTTTGTTGTGTTTGCATTAACATTGGAGTCGTTATAGGAATTGAAGTACTATAACAGAACAATAGGAATTCATCGATCGTGACATGTTTACCCATAATACTCATGATTGACAGTGATAAAGCTGGTCAAAATAATGATTTTTTATCACTTTAGAAAATTGTTTACAGTTTGGGAAAAATGCTGTTTTTTTTATAATCCGGGTGTCGGGCTTACGCTCCCATGATCCTGGAGTCTATGAACTACCCTCCAAAGCCCCTAGACAGTTAAGTCCGGATCTGATCACAGTCAGTTTCGTCAGTACCGGCTCCAAAGGACGAATCCAGCAGGACTTACATCACCTTTCAGGTTGTTCCTCCCACCACACGAACCCGATACCTTCATTATCATCCTTTCCCTTCTCAGCCACTGAGCAACTCCGTGAAGGTAGGAAGAATCATTGGGAGCAAGACCTCCCTCCTCTCCCCTAAATGTGCCTAGCGGGATTCGAAGCCGAGACCTCCGCTAGGACACGGTAACCTTCCACCCGAGACCTCCCTCCTCTCCCCTAAATGTGCCTAGCGGGATTAGAAAAATGATGTTTTCTAATTTTGAAGAAACTAAAAGCAGTACAGTATTCTTTTTATTTATGTGTCTACATTTTCAAAAAACTTGGAAGACTAATTATTATTAATGTTGTGGTCTATGGTTTAATTTGTGTACCAACTTCATTATATTGCAATAGCGCAATCACCACGTTGTTATCTTCTTGACTCCAGGCCAGAACTCCGCGTTTTTCACCTTTCAAAGATAATTATATAGTAATATCCGACCAATTTTACTTCTTTTTATACACTTTATAATTGGTTAAAAGTCAAAAGTAATAAAGAAAAAGAATATTGAATACAACGAAGATTGGCTATTATATTTTCCCTGACCCTTCTAGCCTGTATCTTATTTGTGACTTTGTGAATTGTTATATTTATGCATCTATCAATCGATCTTTTTAAATTCCTACTCTTATATATATAAGGTGTATTTGCGGCACAATTAGTGATTTTACATATACTATCATCCGTATCCTAATAGTTGCAACAGTGGAATTTATACATCATTCGTATATTCTACTTTGATTACATTAAATTTATTAATGTATGTGAATTTTATTTTTTTGAAAAATATTGTTCAATTAGTCTTATTACAAAGTTTAATGATCTGATTTTTAAAACATTTTTACTAATAGAAAATTAAATATAATGAAGGTCAAAGTTGCGCATTGTCAAACATGGAAAGGGAATGTTACGACTAAAAAAGAAATAATTTACCTGATACACATATTTAATTTACCCCTCGGTTTCTATAAAAGCGCTGCACAATTAGTGATATTTGCGATTATTTTGTTCATAGTAATAAATAGTGCGCACTTATACTATCTCTAGAAAAGGTTTGCCAAATTGATTTTTTTAGTCAAATATGGCAAACTTTGGACAATGATTTTAATTATTATATTTCTGTATAATTTATAAATTTTATACTTTTATGAAAATATTTTGAATAAGGAACAATTTGATATAATTTTCATATTCAAAATAATTTCGTATTAAAAATATCATTGATTAAAGTTGATTGTCATTGACCAAGAAAAGTCAATTTGTCAAACATTTTCGGGACGGAGGGAGCGCCACAAATTATTAGACATATAATAGTAATATAGTCATGAAAACAAAATTGAGTATGTAAGTAGGTAGCTTTTATGGTACCCATAAGGTACCATACCTTCGTTCAAATTGACCAATCAGAATGTTAAAGTTGAATTATTTGAATCTAAATTAAAAATGATACTATCTCCGTCCCGCTATGATTATCTCATTTTACTTTATCGGTCCGTCCCAAAAAGATTGTCACATACTAAATTTGATAAAGTTTGTGTGGCTCTAAATCATTCTTAATTTATCAATTCAGTATCAACCACATAAACCACTTTTTATTAATTTGCGTGTCGCTCTCTTTTGTTACATTGTTAACGGGACGGAAGGACTATAATGATTTGGTAGAATCCTCCATTTTTTAGGTATATCTAATTTTAATGTGTGAGGGCACAATTGACTATTATTGGATCTCCCTATTTAGCAAAGAGAAAACGAGAATTTTGATACAAAAGAGGTAACTGTTTTGGTAGGGTGAGGGAAGAGTATTCAATTCATTGATTTTATTTAAGAGAAGAATTGAAGAAGAGGCACTTAGCTAGCTAGCTTGACGTTGTTGGTCTCTGATCTGTCGTTCATCATCGGCGCGGGCGCACTCGATTGAAAGCCAAATGCAATGCCCGCGCGCGCGCTGCCGGCCGCGGCTATATATATAGCTATCAGGATCGAAAGTGTCCGGCGATCGAGCGGCGCGGCCGGCCCAACAGCTAGCTAGCTAGATTGATCAATCGGAATTCGGAACCATATATATATCATGATGATGAGGTGTACGCGACATCTGGCCGACATGAGCAGCGCAATCGGCGTTTGTGCTTCTTGCCTTCGTGAAGAGCTGCTCGCCATCAACGATGCCCAGGCCCGTACTCTTCATCATCATCATCATCATGAGCCTGTTGCAGCTTTCCCGCGCTCCGTTTCGCCCTATACCGACGCGGGTACCTGCCGCCGCCAACCCGTTTTCTACGCTACTCCACAGGTTGGCCCCAGCGGCCAGCTCATTTCCTGGGAAGATCAGTATGAGGCGGCTCACAGGAAGAAGAGGCAGAACGGGCGGCGGCGGCGCTCCCTCTTCTCTCATTTATTCAACAAGCCTACTACTAAGTCATCCGGCCGTCATCCCGAGGACTCTGATGATCCCTCGTCCGCCGCTTATAAGACTTCTCCTTCTTCTTCATCCACCACCAGCTGGTTCTCCAGAGTTCTCGGTCGTAATCCGGACAAGAATAATAATAATAATAATAAATTCCATACTATTTCGTTCCGGGATCGTGATCATCATCATCAACAGTCTACTTCTACTGCCGCGGCGGCCAGACACACTGTTGAAGACGAAGAGGACGGCGGATCGAGTGGGTGCTCGTCACGGTCCGCCGCCTCCCCGATCCGGAAACAGAGCACTCCGGCCAGCTCCTTGCCGCAGGAGAGAGGCGGCGGCAGAAAGAGCGGCGGTTCGAGCCGTGGGATGACGACGACGTTCTGTTTAAGCCCCTTGGTGTGGGCCAGCCCTAATAATAGGCGGCAGAAGGCGGGACTGTCGCCGGAAGTGGTGTATTCTGGGGAGAATACTGTTCCGACGACTCCTTTGGACAAGACCCGTTCGAGAAAATTTGGTGATTTCGGGAGGTTCCGTCACAATCATTGAACGTACGTACGTACGTACGAATTGAACGACGGCCAATCATATCCTTAAGTAGCTAGCTAGCTAGCTAATTGTTGGTTGCACAACTCACGGCGTGGCTAGCTTAGCTTGAATCGAAAAACAAACGAAGGAAATAACATGTACACTTAGCTTGCAGCAGCTTCAATTCGGAGTGATCGAGCAGAATGATGCAACGTTTTAAGGGGAAAAGCTAGCAGCTATAGGGCAAAACCCCCGGCCGGCCTTAGCTTCAAGTTAATCATGATCTGATGATATACATATACGCCGCCATTCATTTTTAATTTGTGTGTTTGAAATTAAAATCCATCTTTAAAATATCACAACCCCCTTTGAACATGTATGTGCGCGCAGTAGTTAAAATGAAATCGACTGCTTTTTAAATTAATAATTTAATAAAAGTGGGGGAATATGTGAAAACCTGAACGATTTGATACCTTAAATTGATTACCGCTGATTTGCCTTCACTAACTAAACTACAATGATTGTTGTCATCTCTCTCATACTGAAGCCACATTCCTCTTCTCTCTATACATGTATGACTCAATCTACATTCCATATTTAAATTAGTTCATTAAATCTTGGGAGAACATTTTGTAAATTTCATTGTAAGAATTGAAGCTCATGTCCAAACTCATCATATATATCCTTTTCCTTTTATACATACTTTAGTTCATATTTCATATCTTTCTTTACTGTATGTAAATTAAATGGAGTATATATATGTGTATTTGTTTACTATGTAGGTCAGATTTTATATCTTTGATTACTTTAGTTCATAGTTTACCATTTGTTCGTTTATATATATGTTGTATAGCTTAGAGTTCGTAGTAATTAATTGATTCTTTTTGCCATTCTCTAGAGATCCGTCCAAATCATTGCAACAATTAACTTCTGATACAACTTAGATATTGTTTCTCATCGACTACATTTTATATTGAATAACTTCAACATTGAGGTCACACTTTTTCACGGAAATGCACCGACACAAGCTAAGCATATGTATGTCATTACTGTAATGATATTGGTCCCAATGCAAATATGATCATCCTTGTACCGCGCCTTAGCTTTGGAATGTAGTGATCGAACCCCTCGGTGCAGAGGATCTATATGTACAGGCTATCATGAGCTGAACCCCAATGTAAATAGTTTTTTTATAATATTTTGTGTAGTTTTTTTTCTTTTTTCATATTCAGCCAACCCCGCTAATATTAAAACCTAGTATAATTGTTCCTCAGCCCAGGGCATATCAGATTCATGGATCCACCCCTGGATATTCAGTAACAATTTGTGGCTAAGTATGGTGTATCACATAAACAAGTGTGTGCACAAGACCATTATTTATAGCTAGTACCAGAGCTCTAGTTGAAAACAGTTAGAAATTAAATTTGAAATTTGGCTTAGCCCATAATAATTGCGTTCATTACAAGTTAACTTCTTGGGCTAATAGTTGTATGAGATATAATAAATTAGTTAGCCCATAAGTTAGGATTAGTAAAGAAAGATCTAGATTACTCTTTAGTTTATGTACTTAAATAATTCTAGAATATTCCTAAGCTAGAATCCTATGAAATATTGTAGAATGTTAAAAATATAGAACTGTCTAGAAGGATCCTATGAGACCTATAAATAGAGCACTCCTCACTCATTTGTAATACAAGCCAAAAGCTTCAAAACAATAAAAGTTTCAAGTTCTTCCAAAATCATCTCTCTCTAAAATTCTCTCTTCCACACACAATCACCAAAATATAATACTCATAAACTACTTTCTTCCAACAAAGTGGTATCAGAGTCACCAATCCTTTCAACAAAAATGAATGCCAACAGCTTAGTTTCATTCCAATTTCCTCGTCTCACCAAAGATAACTACTCTGGTTGGTGCATTCGCATGAAAGCCTTGCTAGGATCTCATTATGAGGAACCTCAAGATGATACTACTTTAAATCAATCTTAAAGATGCATGTGAGATACTACATATATAATTCTTTCAAGGGAGTCGACAAGGTGAAGAGAATTCGTCTTCAAACTCTTAGAGGTGAGTCCGAACAACTTAAAATGAAGTATTCAGAATCAATATCCGACTATTTCTCTAGAGTGTTGGGAATTGTAAATGAGAAGAAGAGGAATTGTGAGGAACTAAAAGACATAACGGTGATTGAGAAAATTCTTCCCTCTCTCACCAAAGACTATGATTATATTGTGGTGGCCATAGAAGAGTCCAAGGATTTAGGATGTTTTTACTTGGACTGCAATTTGCTGATCTGGTCTGGTCAGGTCAGGTCAGGTCTGTTTTGGTCTGGTCTGATCTGGTCTGAAATTTTATTTTTTATATTTTTTGCATAAAGATTTTATTATAAATATATATATTATAATCCATAAATACTTCATAGAATTAGGCTTTAATTTTAGGAAACTAATTTAATTATTGATTAACAATAAAGCCCAAACTCCAAAGCCCCAACTAATCTACTCCTTTATAATAATAATAATAATAATAATAATAATAATAATAATAATAATAATAATAATAATAATAATAATAATAATAATAATAATAATAATAATAGTAATAGTAATAGTAATAGTAATAGTAATAGTAATAGTAATAGTAATAGTAATAGTAATAGTAATAGTAATAGTAATAGTAATAGTAATAATAATAATAATAGTAATAGTAATAATAATAATAGTAATAGTAATAATAGTAATAATAGTAGTAATAGTAATAATACTAATAATAATAATAACAATACTAATAACAATAATAATAACAATAATAATAATTATAATATATGGTATGGTCTGCTTTGGTCTTGTCTGGTCTGGGACAAATTACAGTCCAAGTAAAAACAACCTTAGAGTCCATGACCGTTGATCAACTTATGGGCTCAGTACAAGTCCATGAAGAAAGAGTTGTGAGAAATAAGTCTAATGAATCATTGGAGCATTCTGTTTACTCTAAACTCTCTTTTAAAGAAAGGGGAGACTAGAGGTGAAGAAATAGGCCAACGAGGTATTGATTATGATCGAGGATGTGGTGCATGTGGAAGAGGTGGTCGAGGTCATGGTTATACAAAATTTAACAATGAAGAAAGAATTCAATATACACAAGCATTTTGAGGTCGTGGAAGAGGAGGCAAACCACAAAGGTATGACAAATAGCAACAAAAGTGCCATAATTGCAATAAATATGGGCATTATGCATATGAATGCAAGACCTCTCGTCATGTGAAAGAAGAGACCCATCTCATGGAGATGAATAATGAGGTAGAACTTACCTTGTTGGTGGCAAACTATGAAGAACAAACAAAGAAAAGCATGTGGTACTTAGATACCAGAGCTAGCAACCACATGAGGGGAGATAAGAGCTTGTTCGTGAAGGTGGAACAAACTCAAGGTCATGTTAACTTTGGAGATGAGTCTAAAGTCGTGGTGAATCGTAAAGGTAACGTTCTAATTCGCCTAAACAGTGGAAGTAACCAATTCATTTCCGATGTTTACTATGTGCCCAACTTAAAAACAAATTTTCTAAGTGTGGGACAACTCTTAGAAAAGGACTATGATATTCACTTAAAGAATCACAGTCTTTCTCTACGAGACAATAATGGGAGACTAGTTTCTAAAGTGCCGATGACTAGAAACCAGGTGTTCTTGCTTGATATTCAAAGAGATCAAGCCATATGCTTGAAAAGTTGCTTGAAAGATGAGTCATGGATTTGGCACTTAAGATATGGGCACTTAAACTTTGGTGGTTTGAAAATGCTATCGTCCAAAGGCATGGTGAAAGGTTTTCCCTTCATCAATCATCCTGATCAGCTATGCGAAGGATGCCTACTTAGGAAGCAGTCAAGGTAACCATTCCCTAAAGAAGCTACCTCAAGAGCTAAGGAGCCATTGGAGTTGGTCCATACAGACTTGTGTGGTCCTATTACTCCATGTATTCAGGGTAAAAGTAATTACTTTCTCACTTTGATAGATGATTACTCAAGAAAAATATGGGTATATTTTCTTAAACGAAAATCAGAGGCCTTTGAAGCATTCAAGAAATTTAAGGCCCTTATTGAGAAAGAAAGTGGGTACGTTATCATAGACATGAGATCAGATCAGGGTGGAGAGTTCACATCAAAGGAGTTTAATCAATTTTGTGAAGATAATGGCGGCTGCCGTCCCACGACTGTCTCGCGCACACCACAACAAAATGGTGTTGCCGAAATAAAGAATAGGACTATCCTCAACATGGATCGAAGTATGCTAAAGACGAAGAATATGCCTAAAGAATTTTAGGTTGACGGTGTGGATTGTGTCATCTATCTTCAAAATCGCTGCCCCATGAAGAGTAGATGGAATAAGTCCACAAGAAGCATGGCATGGAGGTAGACCTGGAGTCTCACACTTGAGAGTATTTGGATGTATTGCATATGCTCATATACCTGATCAAACTATATCAAAACTCGACGACAAGAGTGAGAAGTTTATATTCATTAGATACGATAAACACTCAAAAAGGTACAAACTCTACAATCCAGATTTGAAGAAGCTTATAATAAGTCGTGATGTGGAGTTTGATGAAGAAGGCTCGTAAGATTGGAGCATTGGTGACAAAGAAGACTATAGTCTCTTACCTCCCATGGAATATGAAGAAGTTGAAGAGAATCATGAAAATATAACTCCTCCCACTAACTCCCACTCAAGCTCAAGCTCCCTCACCAAATTCGAATGAAAGAGAAGAACCACGCACGAGAAGCATCGAAGAGCTTTACGAGGTAACACATAACATGAATTCAAATGATGAACTTACACTCTTTTTTCTGTTTGGTGATTGCGAGCCACTAAGTTTTGAAGAAGCCATAAGAAACAAGAAATGGAGAGATGCAATGGATGATGAGATCAAGTCAATTGTGAAGAATAGGGACTAGATAAGATAGATGACCGGATAAGTTGTACCCAATCATAATTTTTTGCAAACATCACGCCATGGACCGGCTTGAGCATGTGAACATTGCAACAATAAGGGACGGGGTAAGCGATTGGCCATAAAGTGGATGAATGGGGTAAGAGGTGGTAAATGACCAATTTTGAGCATATCAGCTAATAAGTCTTAGTCAATGGGAAAATGGTCATATTTAGTAGATGTGGGTAGTTGGAGAAGGGTTCTAAGGGTTTCATGGGTAATTTGGATGGTGAAGTTGGCTATGGTGGCTTCAAGGGTAAGAATGGGTGAGGTGGTTACTAAGTGCATAGTTCCCCAGAATTGTCTCAGATAGATTTTGGGAACTTTAGCGGACAAATTGAGAGCTGGCCAGAGAGAGTGTCCCTTCAGAATGGATATCATGATCATGTCTTTGCATTTGAACACCTCTGTGTCCAATAAGTAATTATTGTCCTTGATTTCAATCCAACTCTCTTTTGGGTAAACTTCTTCCTCAGAAATTAGAGCCATTATGCCTGTATTGCACAGAAGCATCATATATTAGAATAAAGGGTATTGGGATATGGGTTAATTGGGCTAAGGGTTAATTGGGATAAGGCTAAAATTGGGTTCGGTTTTGGTTTAGGGATAATGACGAGCACTTTGTCACGGTGCGTCAAAATAATTTCAATACTAAACACTTATACGTAGTATAGCGTAGTAGAGTTCGTATCCACAGGGAAAGGAATAATTCTCTTTTTATGATACTTAGTAAATAAAAAGGGGGGATTTGGATTTAGTGATTTAATTTAATTAAGAACTAAGATGAACAACCTATATGTGTTTAATTCAAAGATAAAAAGGACTTGGCATTGCTACTTTCCACTTGTTGATATATTTTAGTCGATCATTGTCATATCTATAACTTATTCCCTCTCGAATACTCAATCGGGGAGTATATCCACTTCATCGAGGGTAGTTATTAACAACGACCGTTCATTAATAACCCTTACTATTAATCAAATATAGAACAACGCCTTATACCGATTTAATAGTAGCATTTAATCTTTCTAACTCCTTGATGAAATCAATTGAGATTGATAACCTCAACACAAGCGGTTTAGATTTAACCAACAAAATTAATCCCTCTTAAGTTTATTAACCACGACCGTGCATTAATAAACCGAAGTTACTTACTTGTGAAACCATCAACGATTAACCATCGGTTCGTTGATCGTTTCTAGTAATAATTAATATATGAAACAAAACTAGTTGAACCTTTAAGTAATGTTCAAAATATTAATTTGAAATAAGAGTAGGAATTAATTAATATTCAAGGAAGAATATTATTAATGAAGATGAATCCTACTATAATTAATATCAAGATGTTAACTAATTGTCATCTTAGCAACACTCCTCAATATTAATATAGAGGAAGAAAATACCATTCTAACTAATGTCGAGATGTTAACTAATTGTCATCTTAGCAACACTCCCCAACATTAATATAGAGATGATATTAAGGAAAGAACTATTAATTAATATTCAAGGAAAGAAGTTAAGAAAATAACTCACAACTTTAATAATCAACAAGCTTCAATGAGCAACACCAAGAATGGAAGTTTAGCTCCTCATTTGGAGGCTAAACATAGCTAGAAAAATATAAAGAAATGCTATTCTAAACTGAGCTAAAGAGTATGGAAGAAGGGATTATTTTTTGTGAAGAAAAAGTGTGCTATTTATAGGTGTTTTTCAACACCTTTGGCCGGGTACCCGACCGGGTCAAGTACTCACCCGACCGGGTCCATGTCAAAATCAAATATCCTCCACGTTCTGGCGATCTTCAGCATGTTAAAGTGTCCGGGTCAAGTCAGACCCGACCGGGTGGGGTAGGGGACCCGACCGGGTGAGTGAAAAAATTGGATTTTCTACACGTTCGGGTGATCTTTGCACACCGGGTTGTCCCCGGTCACTTCTCACCCGACCGGGTGAGGTAGTGGGCCCGACCGGGCCATGCACTTTCTTTGCATTTTCGTTTTTCACTTCTTACCCGACCGGGTCAAGTATTATACCCGGTCGGGTATTTGCTCCTGGGAAGCCAAATCTTCTCTTTTCTTCACTTCAAAGTCTTCCTTTCCAAACCATAAATCCTAACTAAACTTTACAACTGACAAAAATAGACTAAAATACAATTACAACTTGAAATCACATAAATGTTTACAAACTAAATAAAACGTCAAACAATTAACATAAATCACACATAAAAACATGTAATTATGCACTACTAATTAGTGTGCATCAAACACCCCCACACTTAAACCTTTACTCGTCTCGAGTAAATCAAATCCGATCCAAGAAGTCCTTAAAATGACAGGAATATCAACACACACATCCACGAGTGTTTTTAGAAACACATAAAGTAAATCCCTAAAAATATAATAGTAAAGAGGGTCTTCAACTCCATATTTCTTTATCAACATCAACCTTTTTTTTTCCGTTACCCTTAGGATCCCGCAGAAATAAAAGAAAATACCTTCTCTCGTTCTCTCATTTTGCCTAGGTGCCCTTTCGGGTTTTCATCCCAGCTTCCCACATTTTTCTGTTTTAATCCTCACAACTCACTCTTATTTTTGCTTTATTTTTGCTTAAGTTGCCCTTTCAGGTTTTCAACTTAACAAGCTTTTATAATTTTTTTATTATTATTTTGTACAAGAATAAAGAGTATGAATGTGAGTATTCCATAAAACTCTCCCCCCAAGCTAATCAAAGCAATGTCCCTAGTGCTTGTGTCTAAGATGAATGTGTTTTGTTTTGTTTTTTTGGATATTTTTTTGGGAGGTTTTGTTGGTGATTCGTGGGTGTGGAGATGAAAAGGGTGAAGAGGTGATGAATGAAATGAGTTTAATTGGTGGATGGATGTAGGAGATATGAAGCTTTTGACTTTTGGAAATGGAGGAAATTTGGGGTGTGGTTCGAAAGGGAAGACAAATGGGGGGTGATTCATTTTTTTTTTATGAGAAATGGTCTGGTTTCCAAAAAAATCGAGATACCCGGCCGGGTGAGGTAGTGTACCCGGTCGGGCGTACTTTGTTCACCCGAGGCAGAATGTTTTTTTGTTGGGTTGCCCGACCGGGTATAGGGGTCTACCCGGTCGGGTGTAAACTGTTCACCTGAGGCGGAAAGCTTTTGCTGGGTTGCCCGGCCGGGTATGGGGGTCTACCCGGTCGGGCGAAAAATTTATTCTTGTTTTGCTCATTCCTCGCCCGGGTGATTGCCCGGGTGTTTTGTTTTTAGAAGTAACCCGACCGGGTTAGGGTTTATACCCGGCCGGGTCCAATCCCAGGCCATTTTTTTTTTTTTTTGAAATGTGTAAAAATAAACTAAAACAAGTAAACGTACCTTGCTTGGGTTGCCTCCCAAGAAGCGCCTTATTTAACGTCGCGGCATGACGCCATCATTGTGTTCAATCATTTAAACTTGGATCGTGATAGTTTAGCTTCGCCACATTTTCACTCCCAGAGCTTCCATAGGAATGCTTGTTTCTCTGACCCTTCACTTTGAAAATCCCTCCAGGATCAAATATCCAGTTTTTCATTGATTCATGCGGTGAGAGTGAGGGAAAGAAATTATCATTTAGGATGGTCAATGAAAAGTGTTTTGATCTTGGTGGCATGAGAGGGGGTATCAAATGTTTACTTAACTCCACTGTCATTTCCTGCATATTGGTGAATGAAAAGAAATCCAAATGATATTTTCTCGGTTTATTTTCAACCGCGAAAAGTACATTTGAATTATCCTCACATTTGCTGAGGATTTCATCTTCGTCCTTCTCTACCCTTTCTGTTTCCCTTAGAGCCTCAAAAAATGGTGGCATGTTCTCAGGAATGGCCGATGATGGAGTTGAGTTTTGAAGTTTCTCCTCCTCTGATTGAGCTCCCTCCGTAAGCTCCTCTTCTTCTTCTTCCTCGCCAATGTGGTTCACAATGTTTGACACTTGTTTCAATTGATTCTCCAAGTTCAGTTCTTTGAGCACTGTTTCTTGCGGGTATTGCGACATAACTTGTTGCATTTGTGTCACATTGATAGTGAGAGCTCGGATCATGTCTTCAGTGGACATGCTGGAATAATAACTTGAGTATGGATTATATGTGTTGGAGAATGAATCATATCTCTCTTGGAAAACAACATCATCACTCTGTTCAAAGTATTCTTCTTGCAGCTTGGGGCAAAAATCCGTAAGATGCCTTTGTGACATGCAACTGTTGCAGGCCTTGGTATCTTGAACGTTTGAGCATAAGAGAAACTCCTTTATTAAAAATGTTAAGCTAGAAATTTGACTCTCTAGCGATGATGTGTTGGTATCCATTTACTCATATAAGCTCAGAAAATAGAAGAGCAAGAGATTTTTTTTTTTTAATAATTTTTTTTTATATTTTTTTGTTTTGATTTTTATGAGATAAAATAAAAAGAAAAATAATTGCCTTTCCCCGGCAACGGCGCCAAATTTGACGAGCACTTTGTCACGGTGCGTCAAAATAATTTCAATACTAAACACTTATACGTAGTATAGCGTAGTAGAGTTCGTATCCACAGGGAAAGGAATAATTCTCTTTTTATGATACTTAGTAAATAAAAAGGGGGGATTTGGATTGAGTGATTTAATTTAATTAAGAACTAAGATGAACAACCTATATGTGTTTAATTCAAAGATAAAAAGGACTTGGCATTGCTACTTTCCACTTGTTGATATATTTTAGTCGATCATTGTCATATCTATAACTTATTCCCTCTCGAATACTCAATCGGGGAGTATATCCACTTCATCGAGGGTAGTTATTAACAACGACCGTTCATTAATAACTCTTACTATTAATCAAATATAGAACAACGCCTTATACCGATTTAATAGTAGCATTTAATCTTTCTAACTCCTTGATGAAATCAATTGAGATTGATAACCTCAACACAAGCGGTTTAGATTTAACCAACAAAATTAATCCCTCTTAAGTTTATTAACCACGACCGTGCATTAATAAACCGAAGTTACTTACTTGTGAAACCATCAACGATTAACCATCGGTTCGTTGATCGTTTCTAGTAATAATTAATATATGAAACAAAACTAGTTGAACCTTTAAGTAATGTTCAAAATATTAATTTGAAATAAGAGTAGGAATTAATTAATATTCAAGGAAGAATATTATTAATGAAGATGAATCCTACTATAATTAATATCAAGATGTTAACTAATTGTCATCTTAGCAACACTCCTCAATATTAATATAGAGGAAGAAAATACCATTCTAACTAATGTCGAGATGTTAACTAATTGTCATCTTAGCAACACTCCCCAACATTAATATAGAGATGATATTAAGGAAAGAACTATTAATTAATATTCAAGGAAAGAAGTTAAGAAAATAACTCACAACTTTAATAATCAACAAGCTTCAATGAGCAACACCAAGAATGGAAGTTTAGCTCCTCATTTGGAGGCTAAACATAGCTAGAAAAATATAAAGAAATGCTATTCTAAACTGAGCTAAAGAGTATGGAAGAAGGGATTATTTTTTGTGAAGAAAAAGTGTGCTATTTATAGGTGTTTTTCAACACCTTTGGCCGGGTACCCGACCGGGTCAAGTACTCACCCGACCGGGTCCATGTCAAAATCAAATATCCTCCACGTTCTGGCGATCTTCAGCATGTTAAAGTGTCCGGGTCAAGTCAGACCTGACCGGGTGGGGTAGGGGACCCGACCGGGTGAGTGCAAAAATTGGATTTTCTACACGTTCGGGTGAGCTTTGCACACCGGGTTGTCCCCGGTCACTTCTCACCCGACCGGGTGAGGTAGTGGGCCCGACCGGGCCATGCACTTTCTTTGCATTTTCGTTTTTCACTTCTTACCCGACCGGGTCAAGTATTATACCCGGTCGGGTATTTGCTCCTGGGCAGCCAAATCTTCTCTTTTCTTCACTTCAAAGTCTTCCTTTCCAAACCATAAATCCTAACTAAACTTTACAACTGACAAAAATAGACTAAAATACAATTACAACTTGAAATCACATAAATGTTTACAAACTAAATAAAACGTCAAACAATTAACATAAATCACACATAAAAACATGTAATTATGCACTACTAATTAGTGTGCATCAGATAAATGGGCTAAACTCGAGATTAATTTGGAGTTTTGGGATCACAGGGGTATTAAAACTCGAGTTATATGATTTTGTGGGTAGACATGGTCGGGATCTCGTGGAAGAGGAATTCAAGTAAGGAACTTGTGGCTTAAAACTCGGGTGTTATTATTCAGTTGGGGACTTCAGGAACTGGAAATCAGCTATTGGAATCTCGAGGGTTGCGAAATCAAGAATTCAATGATCATAGAAATTCGGCCAATGAATTAACAGAACATATTTTCCTCCAAATTGATAAATCAGTCAATTTCAGAACAACATCTGCATCGCTATGATATCTGGCATTGAAAGAAGAATTCCAATAAGAACTCCCTGTTTTCCATTTCCACCACAACTTAGAGTAAAAGCCTTTTCTAAATCAGTTAGGGATCTAATACCTAAGCCACCCTCTTTTGTATGAACACAAAGATGTATCCACTTTTTCCAATGAAACTTTTGCTTAGTATTAGAAGATCCCCAGAAAAATGCATTCATTTTACTTTCTAAGATTCTTTTAACGTTTCTGGGCAGGTTGTTTGTAGCCAAAGTGTGCAAAGGAATGGAGCTCAATACATGTTTGATTAGCACTAGTCTGCCTCCTTGAGATAGATTCTTCTGCCTCCAGGGAGTTAATTTGTTTTCAAACTGTTTATTAACCGACTACAGAATTGAAATATGTCTATTCCCTTATGTAAATTAACTCCCAAGTATTTCATAGGTAAAAATGCAATCTTCATTCCCAACAAGCTTTTAATACTTCTTTTTCTCCTTTCAACATCTTTTCCACAAATAACAGAACTTTTGTCCAAATTGACTGTTTGGCCTGAAGCAGTCTGGTAAGCCTCAATAAACTTCTTGGATTTTGCTAAACACATCATATCACCATTCAGAAAGACCAAAAGGTCATCAACAAAACCCATATTAGAACCTGAGAAACCCCAGGCCCAATGTAACATGGCTTAATCAATCCTTTATCAAAAAACCAGTTAAGACCTCTAGAAAAGCCCTCATATGCTATAATAAATAAATAAAAAGGGGAAAGATGATCCCCTTGTTTAACCCCTCTCAAAGGCTTAAAAACCCTTGAAGAATGCCATTAACCAGAATAGGTAAAAAGGTGGCCTTTAGATTATTCATCACAATATGAATGAAATGATCAGCAAAACCAAACCTCCTCAAAACATCAGAAAGAAACCTTCAAGACATTGTATCAAAGGCCTTAGCCATATCTAGCTTGATGACCACATTTGAACCTCTAATTTTTCTGTCTAGAGAGTGAATCATTTCTTGAGCTATAAGTACCTGATTAGCAATATCTTTATTTTTCATAACCCCAGCCTGCTCCTTAGATATAATTTTAGGTAAAATGCCATTAAGCCTAGAAGCCAGAACCTTTGTACAAACTTTGCTCACAAATTTAGACAAACAAAATGGTCTGAAATCAACAAAAGAAGAGGGTCTTTCCCTTTTAGGAGTAAGAACTATCCAAGAACTAGACATATGACGTGCACTTTGTCACGGTGTGCACTCAAAATAAATACAATACAACAAATATACGTAGTATATTGAAGTAAGGTTCGTATCCACAGGGAAAGAAATACTTTTCTTTTTAATTAAATTCTAGTAACAAGGGGGTTTTAGATTTGATTTGATTTGATTTAATTAACACTAAGATGAACGACTTATGTGGTTTACTTTAATAGAGATGAAGACTTGGTTTTGCTTTATCCACTTAATGAAATGTTCGTCGATCCTGGTTATATCTTTAACTATCTTCCTCACGAATACTCAATCGAGGAGTATATCCAGTTCATCGAGGGTAGTTATTAATAACGAGACACGTTCATTAATAAAACTTACTACCGAGTTAATATAGAACACGCGCCGCATATCATCCCGATAGTAGCAATAAAATCAAGATGAAAACGATTGAGATTGATAACCTCAACACAAGCGGTTTATTGGTTTAATCAACATAATTAATTCCTCTTAGGTTATTAACCATGAGACACATGCATTAATAACTCAAGTTTACTACCATGAATGAACCGAATTAAGAACAAGTGTATTAACCGATTGATTCTAGTAATAATTAATATATGAAACAAAACTAGTTGATCCTTTAAGTAATGTTCAAAATATCAATATGAAATATGAATAGGAATTAATTAATACTCAAGGAAGAATATTAAAGAAGATGAATCCTACTATAGTTAATATCAAGATGTTAACTAATTGCCATCTTAGTAACGCTCCCCAATATTAACACAGGGGAAGAAATAACTATTACTATAACTAATGTCAAGATGTTAACTGATTGTCATCTTAGTAACACTCCCCAACATTGATATAGAAATAGTATTTAAAGGAAGAATTAATATTCAAGGAAGAAAATTAAAGAGAATAACTCACAACTTACAAATGCATTAAGCTTCAAAGTAGCAAAACCAAGATGGAAGAGTTTAGCTCCTCATTTAGAGACTAAACATGATGAAAATATAAAGAAAGAACTTATCTAGACTGAGCTTAGAAGAATAAAGGAATTGGTGGTTTTATTATGAAGGGAAGAGGGTGTATTTATAGGATTTTTGGGAATGCGACTCAGGTACCCGATCGGGTATATACATGGTACCCGACCGGGTATGTGTAGAACTTTAGATCCGAGGTATACTCGATCGATCTCGAGGTTAAAACTGAAGGCATACCCGATCGGGTATAGACACTCGATCGTGGTCAAAATCTTCTCTGCATGTTCCTTTGTCTTTGGATCCGATCCGATTTGAAGTTTCAACAAGATACCCGATCGGGTTAGGTAATACCCGACCAGGTATAGACCAAAAATCAGGATCTTCTATTTGGTCTTGTGATTCTGCACCTTCCTTCCACTTTTGAGGTTCACCAACTATCCTAGGAGTGATTATAGACCTGTTTGAGCTCAGAATAACCATAATCTAAATAATTTACAAGTATTTAACAAACTAAACTATTACACCAAAAGTGTGCAATTTCCAAGGAAATAATCAATCAACACTCATTAAAAACGCAAATATAAACATGGAAATTACAGGATTATCAACTCCACACACTTAGTTTCTTTACTCGTCCTCGGGTAAAGTCAAATGTTCACAAGTGTTTCAACAAATCCTCATAAGTTCAAGAAAAGAAAACAAAGAACATAAGATCACCAAGGTTTGCAAATGAGTTATACAAAATTTTCTTGGGTTTGTTGACCTTCTATGCTATTTTGGTTCCTCTTCTTTTTCTTCTTCTTCTTCTTCCTCAAAAGATGATGTCCTGCCAAAACAAACACATTTTTCTCTCATATCTCTCGTTTTGCCTAGGAGCCTGTTGAGTGTAAATCCCGTAGATCCGAAAGCCCAACACGAACTTTGGATATATCAGGAATGGCACAGAATCAAAGTGTATAAACAAAATATAAAATATGAACTCACTAATACTCGAAATCTCACTTGTATTAACTAACCAGACTGATTACAAGGAATTTCCCGATCGGTAGGTCGGAAACAATACTTTAATACAAGAAATAAGAGCAATGATGTTATTCTAGAGCCTGAGTATTGAAATGCTAACCCTTACAATGACTTAAAACCTTCTATTTATACTAATGGAGAGCATGGGCTGCCCTATGTTGATTGGCCGTTGTTCCACCGACTTGGTCACCCATGTTTCCACTTGCTGATGTCACAATCTGGCATTAATTGCACATGGCCACTTGCCGGTTGGCCGTTGCTCAAACGGGATGTTGGGCTATGCTGAAGATGCTGTCAAATTGGGCCAAGTATGATATATAGGCCGAACTCCGTTCGGTATGTCTTCTTACTGGGCCAACCCTTATTTGGGCCGAATCTCGTTCGGCGTGAATTCTACCTTGATTATCTCATCATAGGGTGATGGGCCCGTTGCTTGGGCCAGGTATCTTGGGCCTTCTTGATCCGGGTATTGGGCCTCTGGATCAATATCCCAACACAAGTCCCCCACTTCCGATGTCTCGAACGATAGTGAGTGCATTAGGAAGTATGAATACCAATGTTGTAATACTCCGAATGGCGATCGGGGTACAGAAGTAATCAGTTCCCCATGCTGCGATTTGACGGCTGCCGCTTCATTTCCCCATATTCATCATGGTAACCGTCGTTTAGTCTTTTCATTAGACACGCATTTAGCTTAAATGCTCCTAGTGACGTGTCGCTCCCTGATTGGTTCTTGGCACGGCGGTTTCAAGGCTATAAATTAGCCTTTAACTTCTCAAATCCGGGTTTCGATTCTGCAATTCTCTGCGCCTTGTTGATTTCTGAGATTTCTCGCAACCTTCATCGTTCAGGTATTCTCCCTCCCTTGCTTCCTCGCCTCATGCCTGATTCGGTCGAGATGAATTCCCAACAACGTTCTGATTCAGAAATGGCTTCTCAAGGGGAGGACCGTGATGTGGAGATTATCACTGTCCCTTTTGATGAAGGTTCCAAGGCAACGACGGCAGAAGTTAGGGCGGAGACAGGCGACTCTTCTAGTAGTTCTTCTTCCTCCAGTGAAGATTCTGATGGCACAAAATTTGAGGACGAAATGACCTTAATGGCGTCTGGACGGCCAAAAGATGTTCCCCGTCATTCCCTCGACTTAGGTTTAATTAGGGCAAGACGACAGAAATTGACCGCCAATAATAGGGCAGAAATTCCGGCCCTAATCCCTACCCCAGTGGACTTTCGATTGCACGCTGGGCTTCATCCCCTACGTCACGCCCCTGGGATGACCGTGGTCCATTTCGATTCAGTGAGGGCTGGGCTTAGATTTCCGTTACACCCCTTTTTTATTTCAATTTTTAATTTTTATGAAATTGTACCTGCCCAAGTCATGTCGAACTCCTATCGAACAATGGCGGGCTTTATCTGTCATTGTAAAGATGTCGGTGCTTCGTCGACCTTAGATTTATTTCATCAATTTTTCAAAGTAGCCCCTCAACAAACCCATGGGTACCTAGCTGCTAGTTCCCGAACGGGCCACATCTTATTCAAAGGCAATCCGACCTCAATCAAGGGATGGAAAGATAGGTTTTTCTTCGTGTCTATCCCGGACGGGTTGATCCCTCATAAATGGAACGCTTTTCCCCGCAAGACTCCCGACCCAGTTCTCAATGAGGAAATTTATAAGGACGTACTTGCTGTGGAGAAGGACAAGTGTTGTGATATCATGACCTACCTGACTCCTGATCGGCTCGTTAAAGCCGGGATAGGTACTGCTCGTTCTCTTGGGTTTACTTGTTTTGAGAATCAAGTGCCATAGTCCGGGCGGTCCTTCCCGTGCGAGAAACGTTCCCTTCTTGTTACTAGTTTCTCTCATGCTAAAGGCCACTCGGTACTAACATTTCCCTTTGTCATTTTTCAGCTCCCAATCCAGACGCTACTATGGATGATAGCCGTGTGCTCCTTGCCGGTGGGATCGGGAAAAGGAAGAAGAAGATGAAGAGGAATCCAAAAGTTGATTCACCCACCATTGCTGCTCCTCAATCCGAACCGGCACCGACCGTTCAACAACCGGAGCCTATTCAGCAATTCTCCGGTCAGGATCATTATGATGCCATGATGATCGATGACCGCTTTGGTTCTGATCAACTGCATCAGTTCTCCCAACACTTCGATTCCGTTCAGGGGGAACCCTCGAACGTAGGTGGGACTCATACCGACCATATCACTGGTCAGGTCGAGCGGATCTCTTTATCGGATCCTGTTCACGAGGTGTTAGAAAAGGTTGGTTCTACCGTGAGCCAGATCTGGTCGACATCTTCCTGGTTCAACAATTTCTCCCTTCCCCAGTTGCCGGTCGAGCAATCTGAAGAATGCCTGGCCTTGACCGCACTGAAGGTATATTATCTTTTGCGCTCTGTTTTTATTTTATTCTCTGTAATCAGTACTAACTCTCGAACGGTGCTTTTATAGATGGGTTTGTACACCCTGCAAATGCGGGAAGCCCGTCTGGCCAAGGAACGGGAACTAATTGTTGCTCAATCTTCTGCTGAGCAAACCGCTGCTGCCGCCATCACCTCCCTGGAAACCGAACGGAAGGCTTTTGCGGAGGAAAAACAAAGGCTGGATGCTGAGCTTGGTACCCTTCGGGTCCAACTTGCTGCTTCCCAAGCAAAGGTCATTGCTGCCTAGGCCGCACAGATCAAGTTTGAGGAGATGCCTTATAGCATCCCGGACGGCCCCTATGAAGTGAATGTGGATCTATCCGCTGTCCGGGAAACATTTAAATCCTCTGATGAATTCTCCATCATCAAGGACGATCATGCAAGGACGCAAATCCCGTTCACCTTTGGAGCGTACCTGAAGGGTTTTCCTAGAGGTGCTGGTCGGCTCTCGGCAGGGGTGGCTCTTTTGGACAAGGATCCTGAGGCCAAGAAATGGAATGACTCCATCGTTGCAGATCTTTATGCCAAGATCGGCCAGGTCCTGCTACGTCCCTTTGTCGCTCAACTTCAAAACAATCTTGGGAGGCCGGTTCAGGCTTCTGATCTTCCCCGGGATGACATTATACAAGCTCAATTTGAGAAATTTCAGCGAGATCTTCAACGGGAAGCTGATCGGGCTGCCGGGAAAGAGCCTGAACCCCCGTCTGATGATGATGAAGACGAGGACGAAGATGGAGAGGAAATGGCCCCTGGCCAATAATCTAGATGTTTACTTTTTAATTAATCGTTGTAATTCTCTTTTCTTTAAGTAGCTTGTACTTCCCGGTCAGTAGAACCGATGAATACAGATCTTTTTGTTTTGCACAAAACATCTTATATTGTCTTTTTCGCGTTTATTGAATGATTGCTCACCATTTGGGATTCGGCCCGTTTTGTAGGACTTAACCAATTTCCTGACTTTATTTCTTACTTAATACTCCTAATGTCGTTCGGGCATTGGAGGGTTCTGATAATTTATCAAGGAAAAACCCCCTTCTTTCTGGGACTCAGCCGTTCGGGCTTCAGATCATTTTTTAGGACTTAGCACATTCTGGTCTCAGATAATCTTTTACAACGTTGATGGCCGGTCGGGCTTCAGATCAATTCTTAGGACAGCATATTCTGGTTTCAGATAATCTTTTACAACGTTGATAACCGGTCGGGCTTCAGATCAATTCTTAGGACTTAGCCGTTTTCTTGGTTTTCTTCGCACTTGGGCTTCTTCGTATGTTGGTAGCCGTTCGGGCTTCATATCAATTTTTAGGACTTGGCAGTTTTTCTAACCAGCAGGTCCCAATGATCTTTACTAATCCTCTGTAAGCCTGTTCGGGGTACGTGCACAAAAATGAACCATAAATGCCTCATATTAATCGTAATCACTTAATGCCACGTGTTGCTCATGGATTAGGGTTTTGTGCGGCACTTTCCCTATTTATAGAGAGGTGCTTACCCTAATTTCTCCTGCTGTTTCCTCACTTTTCTTTCAAGCTTTCTCTCTCTAGAATTCCCAGAATTCTCTTGCGTACTTTCAAGCTTCCTCTCTCTAGAATTTCCAGACTTTCTCCAGTGTTTTTTATGTATTACCCCTCTAGCTCAGAATCTGAAGAGATGTCGTTGATTCGCACAAGTAAGACATCTGCTGGTAACAAGACCGAAGGCTCTTCTTCCCAAACCCCTAAACTCGGCAATCCTCCGGCGGGAAAACATACCGAACAGCCACAAGATGATGGATGTCTATCAGGTGATGATGTCCAGGTGTATAACAAGGGGATGCCCGAGCGGCCACCCCGCATTCCCCTACACTTCACTTGTATCCGCAAACAAAAACAACGCCTCCCAGAAGATATCGAACGGCAACTTAGCCAGTTATTGCCCCCACCAAGGGAATACTATGCTGGATTTATTCGGCACCCGATGAGGCACCGACTGGGGCACGTGCTAGTGCACCTCGACGCTTTGACTGCTGAGCTTCGCTTCCCTCTCCATTCATTTATTGTGGAGTTCTTACGCCGGGTTTCTGTACTACCCGCTCAGTTCGTGCCCAGCACTTATCGCATTCTTACAGGCTTTATTATTCGATGCCACGAGTTGAGGATCACTCCAAGCGTCGACTTGTTCCTCCACCACTACTGCTATCAGCCTTACTGGACGACCGGGTACCTGAAGCTGGTAGCTCGTTCTGATCGTCAGCTGTTCACAGAAAATCTCACTCCGTCGGCTGACTGGGAGGAGCGTTTTTTGTTTGTTCGGGTAGGTGATTCTCTGCCATTTCCGGATAGGTGGAACGCCTACCCTGTTCGGGATTCTCAGCCTAGGATAGATGCCGTTCTACGCTCCCAAGCTGAGTCTTTGCGGATGGGAGGAACCCGAAGTCTCCGGAGTTTTGTCACTACTTCAAGCATGTTATCTGCCGGAATTGGTAAGCGTAGCACGATTTTAACCCGATCGTCCTTCCTTCTTTCAATTTAGCTTTGTCTCTTATTCCCCCTTTTTTGCAGGTGTGATATCTCCCATACCCGTCCGGCGTTCTATCTCTTCCGCTACTCTGACGGCTTCTTCCGGCAAAGGCAAGGAGAAAATGATAGCCGATCATGCCTCTGCGGAGCAAAACCGGAAGAAACGCAAGGGGAATTGTTGGGAATATTTTATGGTGTTCAATCTAGTTAGTTATCTTTGTATTTGTGTAGTTATCAATTAAACGTGTAATACGGGCCACAAATGTGTATCAGCCCGGGGGCTTCCTTGTAACCCGTAAGTTAGCCAACTTCTCCTATAAAAGGAGGCTAACTTACGGGAACCCTAACGATCGTAAAAGGCTTAGAGTTCAGAGGCGTAAAGATAGAGAGAGTTTAGGTTTGCCGCTGCTCTCCTTCTCCAGGGAGAGCAGCGGCCGGTTTTCATACGGTATACCAGATTCGTGTATAATATCTACATATCTTTCTATCTGCTTCTTCTATAACTGCTATATTTGTTGTTTGTTAAGTATTCTGGGATTAACAATTGGTATCAGAGCCGAGGCGTGAAACAGGTTGAATGTATCTGCGATTTTCTTGGATCTAACGAAGAATGCTCTGCTTTTCTTCTCTTTTTCTTCATATAGAGTTTTGCTCCTGTAATCTTGTTTGTGAACGAAAATATGTAAAAATTATACTGTTGGAATCGCCTCTCTAAACCGATTCTACAGCATATCTTCTTTTTCGTTTTCTGCAAATTTTCATTTTCGAAAAACTCTCATTGAAAACTCGAGTTTATGCTTTTATATGCCTGCAGAAACGATTTTGACTTGAAACAGATACAGGAGGGATCGCAACCTTCAGGGCTATTCAGAACAGTTTTCAGATTCTCAAAATTCGACAGTTTTTAAAACCGAGAGTTTGTAAACTCGCGGTCATGGACTCGAGTTTGTAAACTCGCGGTCATGGACTCGAGTTTGTAAACTCGCGGTCATGGACTCGAGTTTGTAAACTCGCGGTCATGAACTCGAGTTTGTAAAGTCGCGGTCATGAACTCGAGTTTGTAAAGTCGCGGTCATGAACTCGAGTTTGTTAACTCGCGGTCATGAACTCGAGTTTGTAAACTCGCGGTCATGAACTCGAGTTTGTAAACTCACGGTCATGAACTCGAGTTTTAAACCTCGAGTTCTAACTTCGAGTTTTTAAACCTCGAGTTCTAACCTCGAGTTTTAAACCTCGAGTTTGTAAAATTTGAGAGTTTTGGAATTGCGAGTTTTGGAATTTATTTCGAGTTTTGGGAACTCGATGTTTTGGATTTCGACATTCTAAAAAATTTCAGAATTTTCGGAATTTCTCGATGTTTTGAATCTTTCAAAGTTTGCAGTTTCTTGGAACTCATAATTCGAATCTTGACATCCTTTGCAGTTCATCGAAGCTTTACATTTTAGATATCTGAATGATTCCCTGTTTATCAAAGTTTTAGAAGTTTTCGATGTTCTGATGTTTTTCAAACAGCAAGTTTTCGATATTATGAGGTTTTTCGAAACTCCAAAGTTTTCGAGGTTCCAAACATTTTGAAATTCTGAAGATATCGTTATTCTGAGGTCTGTTTTGCAGGAGGATTTCATCATTACTCTTCAAGGCACACTCGAAATTAAAATCTCCAGATTTGGATTTCGAGTTTTTTTCCTTAGAATATTGTTTAAATTCACCTGCTCTCGAAATTCAACATCGAGAACCTCAACCTCGAAGATTTTCCTCAAAAACTTAAAATTAGAGATTTTCTGTGACACCGCACTGTTTTGGCCATAACTTTTGACTCGGTGATCCGATTTGAGCAAACCCTTTTTTGTTGGAAAGCTAACGAGAAGATCTACATTTATTCTGGGGCTACGCGACGTCTTTGAGGGTCAAAACGTGAGTTTTCCGACAAACATTGTAAATCACCGATGTCCAGGTCAAAACTTAGGCAAATCTGTTCAAATTCTTTCAAAGTCAACCCTGAGGTCAAACATTTTCTAAACTTCAATGTAAAGGTCTGAAAATCGTAGATAATTCAATTAACCTCGCGTCAACGGTCATCTTACAACAATCAACAATCAACTGGTGAAGCCTCCCCTGACTCATCAACATTATGTCATCTTCAATATGCTGAAATTCTACATGGTGAGCTCAGGGAAACCGTCATGTGTGGTACATGTTCAGATTGCTCCACACACATGGCGGGTATGACAAGCTGTGAGCAATCAAACCTTGCACATTCTGAGGGGGATTTTCAGTTTTCTCCTCCTGGCGCCTTACACCGACAAAGCAAGAAATCTCTCAAAGGATGCAACATTTTAGGGGGAGTGTTCAATGTTATCCTCCCCGGTGCCTAACAATGACAAAGCATACCGAGTGCTCCAGTTGAGGGGGAGTACAGAGAGAAAATGAGAAAGTAATGAGAGAACATGTCCCTATGGCTTAGTAAACCCAACTAAGCCTACCCAAGGGACAAAGCCGAGCGTAAGTGCGTAAGTGAGCGAGTGAGTAAGTGAACATTATGAGCATTAGGAAGCAGAAGGCTCGAGTGAGAAGGAAACAATTATCAATGATGAGTCTGCTACCTCAATTGCCTGCTATGAATTGACCATTTGCTCCTAGCCACTAAAATACTCTGGACTATCCCCATAGGTTCAGGACTGAATTTATTCAGATCCCGGGTAGAAGTCGCTGCATTTTGTCCAAACGGCGCATGCACAACCCTACCCTAGACCACTCACTTGTCTCCCAACAGACAGGTGTTTAATCATAGTTCACGGGGAACCGCATCTCTCATTACTGTCTCCTTCCGAGGCAAGTAATACTGGCTACAGGGGCCTCAGCCCCATGCCACTGAACTTTCATTGATCACGTTGTGTCTAGTTACTCACTCCCAAATGTTTTGAAATTTTCTAGGACACAGACGCACTTTTAGAGTCAGTTGCAGGTCTACATGACCCGCGAGAACTTCCATAGGTCTCATCTATTGCAGATGTAGACTAATGATTGGAAGGAAGTCCTGCTGTTGCAACATAAGAATCACCAACATTTTCAGGCCATTGCTTAAGAGTTTATCTCTATAGTGATGATAACGGGCATCTTCACGACCCCGGGGGGCTACGTTATCTTTTTTTTAGATTCTGCTTGTTTTTCATGTTTTTATTTCCACAGAATAAAAGAATAAAAGCATGACGTCCTGATTCATCGGATCGTCATGAGGGGGAGAGTGGTCCACATGCTGTTAACACTGAACAAATCATTCTGGGACACTTCACTCCTCCATCACAAAATTCAACACCCTCTCTACTATCTCCGCAACTCAAATCAAATGGTCAGCTACACTCACAAATCAACCATCATTATGCTCCGCTGTGCCACCGACAAGTTCTCCTCAAATGCATTCATTCCAAATAGTCAAAAAGACTACATTATGGAGGAGACAGAGGTCAAATACTCGTGTCCTGAAGATGAATTCCATGGACGTCTCCTATTCTCCAAAGAATATTCATTCTAGAGGCGTCACCGGACTTCATCCAAGCTGATCAAGAGCAACTTCTGGAAGGCAAGGACTACATGCAAGATACAGAAGGTCCCTCAATCCCCGGCATCAAAGATCAAATTATCAAGAAGACATCAAAGGGGAGATTGCAAGGATTTCTTCAGATAGCCTTCCTCAGAAGTCAAGTTCAAAGACAAAGGAAGCTCAATAACAACAAAGACAAAGATATCTGCGCTGCAATGCTGATTCAACACGATTGATCACCAAGGGGGAGATTGTTGGGAATATTTTATGGTGTTCAATCTAGTTAGTTATCTTTGTATTTGTGTAGTTATCAATTAAACGTGTAATACGGGCCACAAATGTGTATCAGCCTGGGGGCTTCCTTGTAACCCGTAAGTTAGCCAACTTCTCCTATAAAAGGAGGCTAACTTACGGGAACCCTAACGATCGTAAAAAGCTTAGAGTTCAGAGGCGTAAAGATAGAGAGAGTTTAGGTTTGCCGCTGCTCTCCTTCTCCAGGGAGAGCAGCGGCCGGTTTTCATACGGTATACCAGATTCGTGTATAATATCTACATATCTTTCTTTCTGCTTCTTCTATAACTGCTATATTTGTTGTTTTTTAAGTATTCTGGGATTAACAGGAATGATGGCAATCAATTGATCTCGATCGACCATGTGGTTGATTTGACCGGGTGGGAGGGTGAACCCAAAAAATCTGCGCCTGCCAAAATGACAACTCCGGCTCTCTCTCACGCACCGATCGATGATCGGATGTTTGTCGAATTTTCGAACATGGGGCCCAGATCAGAAGGGAGGTATCTGTTCGGGCTGATGCCATCTTCCATGTGGTGTCATACCGCGATCAAGGTTCCCCCGAGCTTCACGAACTTGACCCACTGGTCGGACCTTTTTGAAGCAGGTCACCAGGAAGCACTCAAGGTACACCTCATTCTGATCCATACCTTTCTATTCTTCATTGGTTTTATCTTATCTGATTTCTTTTGCAATCTCGTTTTCAGGCCGGTGTATACTATCACAAGGCCTTTCTTGCGGCCGAAAAGGAAATGAAGGCCCTGGCCAGCGATCGGGATGACAGCCAGATCCTTCTTTCTGCCGCTCGGAAGTTAGCGGCCGATCTTCAAGAGCAGGCCAAGGAGGGTGAGAAGGCAAAAGCCGCTCTGGCTGAGATGCAGGAAAAATCCCGACGTCGCGACCGGGAGATTAAAGAACTCCGGGCCAAGGTGCGAGTTGCTGAATCTGTTGGGATCAAATTTGACAAAGCCGTTGGTGACCATTTGCCCGAACCATATACGGTTAACACTTCCCAGATTGCACATCAATCGATTGTTGATTTGTAACGGGGCAAGGGGCTGAACGTCGCTCTGGAGAACACGGCCCGACAATTCCTGGGACCTCATCTTGGCCAATTCTTACGCGAAAGCGGAGATCCCATCAAGGCAGGGATCGATCTCCTGGACAGCACGCCGGAAGGGAAATCTTTCCTGGATGACCTGACCGAGAAAACTGTGAAGCAAAGTCAGGACCTGCTTCTGGATAGGAACCTCGATTTGATCCTAGAGCATTTCCCCAAGCCGTTCGACCCTGACGAATTAGGCTTTGACGATCTGTTCAGGGAACACATATGACCGTATTATGGAGAAAAGGTCCAAAGCAGCGCCTGATGATGCAGTGCAGACAGGGAGCTCTCAACCTCCATCCTCCCCGAACGGCAATCCTCCAGTAGTATAGCCTTGTAATTTTTGCTTTTTTGTCCTTTGTTTTTCTTGTATATTCCGGCTAGTAATGCCGAAGAATAAACTGGACTTTTCTCTTTAACTGTTGATGTCTTTCTTCTATTTTTCCTTTGATTTTTCTTGTTCACAATCCTTTCTACGTGGCCGAACATCACTCGGCTCATGTATCTTAATGTCTGACACCTTTCCCGAGCCCGTTTTGATCCCTTTTCCGTTCGTGATCCACGGGGTCAAAACTCTTAGCTGAGGTGAATACCTCCAAACCGTTTTGATCGTGACCACAGGGTCAAACTCTCGGCGGGGATAGGGGCTCTCTCCAAACTGTTAACCCGTTCGTCATTCGGTCATCCGGAATGATCCCATGTGTTAACAAGCTGAGGTGAGGCTCTCTTCAAAATTGTTCTGACACCTTTCCCGAGCCCGTTTTGATCCCTTTTCCGTTCGTGACCCACGGGTTCAAAACTCTTAGCTGAGGCGAATTCCTCCAAGCCGTTTTGATCGTGACCACAGGATCAAACTCTCAGATGGGACAGGGGCTCCCTCCAAACTGTTAACCCGTTCGTCATTCGGTCATCCAGAATGATCCCACGCGTTAACAAGCTGAGGTGAGACTATCTCCCTTCCAAACCCATAATTCCGATGCATTCCGAACTATTCTCTCTGGCTCGTATCATCCATATTAGGGATCTGAGGTGACCCTTTTCGAACTGTAAGCAAGGTCACCGGATTGGGTCATTCCTTACTTATAGCTAAAAGGGCGACTCGCTTCCGAATCAAGTTAATGACTGAGGCGAGATTTTTCAAAACCATAGTTCTGATTCCCCGGGCGACAATCCGTACCTTATCCGAACGTCGCTCGGTCAATCCATATCTTACAGTCTTGACACCATCTCCAAGCCTTTTTATCCCTTTGCCCGTACGTAATTACAGGGTCGACTTTGGCTAAGTTGACGACTCAGCTCCCTCCAAACTGTTAACACGTTCGTCATTCGGTCATCCGGAATGATTTTGCGTGTTAAAAAGCTGAGGTGAGAATCACTGTCCTCGAACTCCAGGCCATTTTGATCCCTTCATCAATGCGTAATTACAGGGTCAAAACTCTTGCTGAAATAATGGCTCCCTCCAAACTGCTAATATGTTCATCATTCGGTTGTCCAGAACGATTCTCATATTAACCGCTGAGGTGAGACTATCTGAGTGTCAAACTCCAAGCCGTTGGCTGAGAATGACATTCCTTCCATGTTGTTAACTCGTTCGTCATTCGGTCATCCGGAATGATCGTGTTAACCACGGGCACCGATTTTCTGAGCCTCAATTCTTCAAGCCGTTTTTGATCCCTTTATTCGTTCATAAATCTAGGGTCAAAAACTCCCTTAGCTGAGAATGATTTTCCTTCCATGTTGTTAACCCGTTCCTCATTCGGTCATCCAGAATGATCGTGTTAACCATGGGCTGTGTTTATGTGGAAGTTATGTCTCCCTCTCTCTACATTTTTTTAGAGGTGGCAACAGCCGTTTTTACTGATAAAATTTCCTTAAGTGAGGGCAAATAGAGTTTCTCCTATGGCCGTTCGGGGTGTAGTCCTGTAAGTTCACAAAATATAATTTAACTGATCAGGCCACGATGAGGAGTATTCTTCCAGTTTCTTCTTCATACCATCCATGATAGTACGGTTCATATTCTCTACTTGGCCGTTCGCCTGAGGGTACGCCACAGATGCTCTGGAATGCTTGATTCCCCATTTCACCAGGTAGTTCTCAAAATTCCGGCTCACGAACTGCCTTCCATTATCAGTTACAATCTGTTCAGAGATTCCGAAATGGCAAATGATATTCTTCCAGACAAACTTTTGACATTTAACATCTGTGATGCTGGCCAGTGGCTCGGCCTCTACCCATTTGGTAAAGTAATCTATCCCCACGATGATATACTTGTTGTTTCCAGGGGCCGTAGGTAGAAGACCTAACAGGTCGATCCCCCATCTTGCGAACGGAAGTGCCACCGTCATTGGAGTGTAGAAAGTGGCAGGCCGTCCGGGGACCGGTGCGTACAGTTGGCATACTTTACATTTCCTAGTATGTGCGAAGCAGTCCTGTTGGATAGTCGGCCAATAATACCCTTGCAGGATGATTTTTCTGGCCAGTGTCTTGGGCCCTTGATGGCTAAAGCAGATACCTTCATGAATTTCTTCCATTACAGCCGCCGCTAGATCGGGTGGGAGGCATTTTAGATACGGCCCACCAAATGTCTTTTTGTACAGCTGCCCGTCCACCAATTCGAACATGGAAGCCATCCTCTGGATGCATTTTATCTGATAAGCAGGATTTTTATCTTGTGGGAGGGTTCCGTCTTTCAGGTACTTGGTCAGATCTATGACCCAGCTCGGGACGACATTAGATATGGCCTCGATCTGGAGCACCATGATTGCTGGGGTTGCCAATGTTTCCCGATGGGCAAAACGTTGGATATGAGCCGGGATCTCCTGTGCCCGATCGTCGAACGCTGCATTTTCTAACTTGGATAGGATATCTGCTTCAATATTCTCTATCCTGGATATTTGGTCAAGCACCACCTGTTCAAATTTACTTATCTGCTCCTCAACTATCTCCTTGTAGGCCTTCATTCTCTCTTCTTTAGCCTCAGCAGTGCCGTTTACTTGATGTACTACCAATTGACTATCCGACCGGACTTTTAACCGATCGGCACCCAGGGCCTTTGCATATTTTAAACCAGCAATGAGAGCCTCATATTCAGCCTCATTGTTGGTCACCTTGAAGTCAAAATGGATAGAATAATATGCTTTGAACCCCTCGGGTGATGTGATCACAGCTCCAGCTCCACAACCCTTGGCACTAGCTGCACCATCCACATACATTTCCCACCAGTTATCCAGCCCATTGTTCTCTGAATCTGTTTCTGAGGGTCGGGCGGTACATTCTGCAATGAAATCTGCCAGGGTCTGCCCTTTGATAGTAGGCCGAGGCTTGAAATCCACCTCATATTGCCCGATCAGGAGGCTCCACTTGGTAATGCGTCCACTTGCCATAGGATTTCTCAAGATGGTGGCTAATGGCTGGGTAGTATACACAGTTACCGGGTGGGTCTGGAAATATGGTGTCAGACGTTTAATGGCAGCTATCAGGGCCAGCACAGTTTTTTCTAGCAAGGTGTACCTGGTTTCCGGGCCGTTCAAAGCCTTGCTTACAAAATAGATTGGCCGTTGAACGCCATCTTCTTCTTTCAAAAGTACTGTGCTCACGGTCAGGTCAGCTACAGCAAGGTACATATATAGATGTTCCCCTGGTTCGGGTTTTGTCAAAACCAGGGGGAAGACAGATATGTCTTGAAATCTTCAAAGGCCGTTTGGCATTCGGCCGTCCATTCAAAAGGGTTGGCTTTCTTCATGATCTGGAAAAATGGAATAGCTCGATCGGGTAGTTTGGATAGGAATCTGCTCAGGGCTGCTAACCGACCGGTCAATCTCTGCACTTCTTTAAGATTTCTTGGAGCCTCCATATCCACAATTGCCTTTACCTTTTCAGGATTGGGCTCAATCCCCTTCTCGCTCATCATGTATCCCAAAAATTTACCCCCTCTTACAGCAAAAGCACATTTTTTGGGATTCAACCTCATGTTTGCTTTCTGCATTATCCCGAACACCTTTTCTATGTCCAGGACATGATTTTCCTTCTTCCTGCTTTTGATCAGGATATCATCAACATAAGCTTCCATTGTGACCCCCAGTACTTCTTTGAATAGCATCTCGATCATCCTTTGAAAAGTTGCCATTGCGTTCTTTAATCCGAATGGCATGACGATATAGCAAAACACACCATCCGAAGTAACGAACGCCGTTTTTTCCGCATCAGTCGGGTGCATGAATATCTGATGGTAACCCCGGAAAGCATCCATGAAGCTCAGCAATTCACATCCGGCAGTTTCATCTACTAGCAGATCGATCCTCGGAATCGGATAGGGATCCATGGGGCAAGCTTTATTCAGGTCCGAGTAATCCACGCACATTCTCCAAGTAGATTGTTTTGGGGCTAGAACCACATTCGATAGCCATTCTACGTGGATTACTGGCCGGATGTGCTTTATTTTCAGCAAGGTGGCCACCTCCCGCTTTGTGAATTCCCGCCGTTCGGTTGCTTGATACCGTTTCTTCTGCTGGACTGGTTTTGCATCAGGCCGAACGGCAAGTTTGTGACATATTATCTCCGGATCAATACCGGGCATATCTTCTGGCCCCCGGGCAAACAATACCTGAAACTTTTTTAGGACGGCAATCACGCCATCCCGGATGTCAGCCTCCAGATCTACCCCGATAGCTACCTTACGGTTCGGGGGGAATCCAGGTCGATTTGTTCAAGAAGAGTGGCGGGTTCTGGGTGTGCCTCGAACTCCGTTCGGTGGGTTTCCACCTCAATTGTATTAACCCGCATCCCACGAGTGTTCATCTGTTTCAGGGCCTCTCGATAACATGTCCGGGCTGTCGTCGGATCAGTTCTGGCCACCCCAACCCCAGTGTCTGTAGGGAATTTGATGCATGAGTGGCGGACAGAGGCTATTGCCTCCAGATCTTCCAATCCCGGTCGGCCCAATATGGCATTGTGGGCACACTTTATATCCACCACCACGAACGTCATTCGGAGTGACGCTTTGTGTGTTTCATCCCCAATTTCAACGATCAATTGGATGGTCCCCTCAGCCTCAATGCAATTACCGGTGAAACTTGCCAGTGGGGTCCGTAGGTGGGTCAGTTGACTTCTTTGTAGACCCATTTTTTCGAATGATTGTAGATACAATACATTCACACTGCTCCCGGTATCGACCAGTACTCGGCGGATCAAAGCATTGTCCATACACATGCTCACCACCAGTTCATCCCTGTGCGGGCTTGGAGAGTTGGGTAAATCAGCTGGCCCGAACGTGTTCGGGTCCGTCCTTCCTTTCTTCTGGAGGGGAGCGGAGATGGATCCCACATAAAGACTTCGCTCGAACCTTTTCCGTTCGGCGTTCGAATCCCCTGTCTCCCCGCCCCCGAATATAACCTTGACCTCCATTCGAGGTTTCTTTCCAGGGCCTCCCGAGCCCTCTGGTTCATCCCTGGGGGGAACATAAACGTCATTTTGAGGCTGGGCATCACGTTGGGCATCCCGACGCCAGCTATTAGGTTTCCTGATTGGTTTCAACGTGCCCACAGCGTTTGGATCCTTATTCACATATTTGCCCAGGTGACCTCGTCGGATCAAATCCTCAATGGCGGTTTGTAGGGCCCTGCAGGCATTGGTGGCATGACCCTTCCTGTTGTGGTATTTACAGAAAGCATTGTCATCCGCTCCCATAAACTGCCCAGAATCAATCGGGAGGAGAATATTGTCCCTCTCGTGCTGATAAATGGTCGTTACTGATAGGACCAGGGGGTAAATCTCCCTTGCTTGGGAGGTATAGCGGCCGCTGGGCTAGGACCCAGCCGATCGGCCATTCTGATCGGGGCAGCAGGCGCAATGACCTTATCCCTGATCATTATCTCCTCTTCTAGGGCGGCATGCTTGCGAGCCCTGTCTAATACCTCGGCGTACGCTGTACCCGGATTTTTCTTCAGATCCTTGTATAACTCCCTCATTCGGAGAGCGTTCGTGAATAGGGTAATGGCGGTATCATCCGTCATGCTTCCCACTGTCAGAGTTTCATCCCTTCATCTCTTCAAAAATTGATTGAGGGTCTCTTTGACGTTCTGCTTCACGCTGGTCAGATAGCTGAAGTGCCGTTTGGGATTGGCACTGGAAGCAAACTGGGCCAAGAATAACGCCGATAATTCGGCGAAACTATTGATTGACCCAGGTTGGAGTGTCCCGAACCACTCCTGGGCAGGCCCTCTGAGCGTGCTAAAAAACAACCGGCAAATAGCAGCCTCGGGTGCTCCTAGCAGCATGAGTCCCCCTTGGTAACTCCTCAAATGCACATGGGGATCTCCCACCCCGTCATAGATTTGGCCGATCGGTGGCTTGGCACCCCCTTGGATGTCTGCGTACATGAGTTCCCTGGTGAAAGGGGAAGTAATTCCCAGCTGAACTGGGGCGGGTTGTACAGGCGCCCTGTTCATTTGATCCCGCATTTCATTCATCTGCCTCCTCATATCGGCCATTTCTTCCTCCTGGGCCGTCAAAGGGGGCGGTGGTGGAGCCCTCATGTCCGTATAGTCCTAGTCCCAATGCCGTTGAGGGGCCCTGGTATTCTCCCGCTCGGCATTCTGGAAATGATGACCAATGGGAGTTGGTCCTCTAGCTTGTGATCCGATCGGGGTTCGGTCACTGTGACTATGGTGCGCTGTTGGTGGGGCGCTACGTCGATTATCCCGATGGGCATGCGAACGGGATGATGTTGTAGTTGTTTCCTTGCACGGAGTCTCCCCTGTAAAGTTGGACCCTCCTTCCTCCTCGTTCGCCATATGCTGCATGACCTGAGCCATGTCTCGCATGGCCTGAGGATTTCTTCTCAGAGATTCGGGAATCACAAAATCCCCATCAAAATGAGGATACGATCCTCGGCTGGATTGTCCCTGAGGGTTTTGACTCCCCGGGGTGTGACTCCTCCCGTGACGGCGTGAACCGTCGTTTGTATGATAGGAGCTGATTCTGACCATTTTTGAAAATTGTGGTTTTTTGGATGATTTGAATGTGAAACTTTTTGAAAGTTTCCCACAGATGGCGCCAATGTTGAGTGTAAATCCCGTAGATCCGAAAGCCCAACATGAACTTTGGATATATGAGGAATGGCACAGAATCAAAGTGTATAAACAAAATATAAAATATGAACTCACTAATACTTGAAAGCTCACTTGTATTAACTAACCAGACTGATTACAAGGAATTTCCCGATCGGTAGGTCGGAAACAATACTTTAATACAAGAAATAAGAGCAATGATGCTATTCTAGAGCCTGAGTATTGAAATGCTAACCCTTACAATGACTTAAAACCTTCTATTTATACTAATGGAGAGCATGGGCTGCCCTATGCTGATTGGCCGTTGTTCCACCGACTTGATCACCCATGTTTCCACTTGCTGATGTCACAATCTGGCATTAATTGCACCTGGCCACTTGCCGGTTGGCCGTTGCTCGAACGGGATGTTGGGCTATGCTGAAGATGCTGTCAAATTGGCCCAAGTATGATATATAGGCCGAACTCCGTTCGGTATGTCTTCTTACTGGGCCAACCCTTATTTGGGCCGAATCTCGTTCGGCATGAATTCTACCTTGATTATCTCATCATAGGGTGATGGGCCCGTTGCTTGGGCCGGGTATCTTGGGCCTTCTTGATCCGGGTATTGGGCCTCTCGATCAATATCCCAATAGAGCCTTTTCAGGTTTTCATCCTAGCATTTTTTTTATTTTTCCTTCCTTTCCAACTCACTCATCAATATTTTTTTATAAGCCCTTTTTGCTTAGATTGCCCGTTTTTGGGTTTTCAACCTAACTAGCTGTTGAAGGTAAGTCCCGTAGATCCGAAAGCCCAACACGAACTTTGGATATATCAGGATTGGACCAGAATCAAAGTGTATAATAAAATGTAAAATATGAATTCACTAATACCCAAAAGCCCACTTGTATTAATTAACCTGTCTGATTACAAGGAAACTTCCCGATCGGTAGGTCGGAACAGTGCTTTAATACAGGAAACAAGAGTAATAATGCTATTCTAGAGCTTGAGTATTGAAATGCTAACCCTTACAATGATTTTAAACCTTCTATTTATACTAATGGAGAGCATGGGCTGCTCTATGCTGATTGGCCGTTGTTCCACCGACTTAATCACCCATGTTTCCACTTGCTGATGTCACAATCTGGCATTAATTGCATCTGGCCACTTGCAGGTTGCCTGTTGCTCGAACGGGATGTTGGACCTTGCAAATGATGATGTCAAATTGGCCCAAGTATGATATATGGTCCGAACTCCGTTCGGTATCTCTCCTTTCTGGGCCGGTCTTTACTCGGACCAAACCCCGTTCGGTATGGATTCTTCACTGGGCCTGCTCATCATAGGGTAATGGACTCATCGTTTGGGCCGGGTATCCTGGGCTTGTTTTATCCGGGTATTGGGCATCTGGATCAATATCCCAACACAAGTCCCCCACTTCCGATGTCTCGAATGATAGTGAGTGCATTAGGAAGTATGAACATCAATGTTGCCACTGCCGAATGGCGATCGGGGTACAGAAGTGGTCAGTCCCCCATACTGTGATTTGACGGTTGTCGTTTTACTTTCCCCATATTTACCATGATAACCGTCGTTTAGTCTTTTCATTAGACATGTGTTTAGCTTAAATGCTTCTAGTGACACGTCGCTTCCTGATTGGTCCTCGACACGGCGGTTCAAAGGCTATAAATTAGCCTTTAACTTTTCAAATCCGGGTTTCGATTCTGCAATTTCCTTCGCATCGTTGCTCTCTCTGAAATTTCTTCCAGCTTTCGTCGCTCAGGTACTTTCCCTCCCTCTACTTTCTTGCCTCATTCCTCGCTCGGTCGAGATGAATTCCCAACAGTGTTCCGATTCGGAAATGGCCTCTCATGGGGATGACCGTGACGCTGCCATTGTGGACGTCATTACAGTCCTATTCGCCGGTGGTTCCACTGAAACAGCGACAAATACCAGGGCGGAGGCAGAGGACCTTCCTAGCAGTTCATCTTCCTCCGGTGAAAGCTCTGATGGCACGAAATCCGAGGATGAAATGGATTTAATGGCGGTTGGACGGCCAAAAGATGTCCCTCGTCATTCACTCGACCTAGGTTTAATTATGGCAAGACGGCAAAAATTGACTACCAATAATAGGGCCGAAATTCCGGCCCTAATCCCAGACCCAGTGGACTTTCGATTGCAAGCTGGGCTTCAACCCCTGCGTCATGCCCCTGGTATGGTCGTAGTCCATTTCGATTCAGTGAGGGTCGGGCTTAGATTTCCGTTACACTCCTTTTTTGTTTCATTTTTTAATTTTTATGAAATTGTACTTGCCCAAGTCATGCCGAACTCCTATCGGGCAATGGCGGGCTTTATTTGTCGTTGTAAAGATGTCGGTGCCTCGCCGACCTTAGATTTATTCCATCAATTTTTCAAAGTAGCCCCCCAACAAACTCATGGGTATCTAGCCGCTAGTTCTCGAACGGGCCATATTCTATTCAATGGCAATCCAACCTCAATCAAGGGATGGAAAGATAGGTTCTTCTTCGTGTCTATCCCGAACGGGTTGATCCCTCGTAAATGGAACGCCTTCCCTCGCAAGACTCCCGACTCAGTTCTCACTGAGGAAATCTACAAGGATGTACTCGCTGTGGAGAAAAACAAGTGTTGTGATATCATGACCTACCTGACTCCCGATCGGCTTGTTAAAGCCGGGATAGGTACTGCCCGTTCTCTTGGGTTTACTTGTTTTGAGAATCAAGTGCCATGGTCCGGGCGGTCCTTCCCGTGCGAGAAACGTTCTCTTCTTTTTTCTAGTTTCTCTCATGCTAAGGCTGCTCGGTACTAACATTTTCCTTTGTCATTTTTCAGCTCCCAATCCAGACGCTACCATGGATGATAGTCGTGTGCTTTTTGCTGGCGGGGTCGGGAAGAGGAAGAAGAAAATGAAGAAAAATCCTAAAGTTGATTCACCCATCACTACTGCTCCTCAACCCGAACTTGCACCGGCCGTTCAGCAACCGGAGCCTATTCAACAATTTTCTGGTCACGATCAGTATGTGACGTGCACTCGTCGTTAGGTGCACTCAAAATAAATAATCAATACAACACTAATACGTAGTATAGTGTAGTAAGGTTCGTATCCACAGGGAAAGGAATAATTTTCTTTTATATAAATAATAACAAGGGGGTTTTAGATTTGCTTGGTTTAATAACACTAAGATAAACGACCTATATGAGTTTAATTCAATGAGATGGGGACTTGGTTTTGCTTTTATCCACTTAATGAAATGTTCGTCAATCCCGGTTATATCTTTAACTATCTTCCTCTCGAATACTCAATCGAGGAGCATTTCCAGTTCATCGAGGGTAGTTATTAATAACGAGATGCGTTCATTAATAAAACTTACTATCGAGTCAATATAGAACAAGCGCCGTATATTAACTTGATAGTAGCAATAAACTTAAGATGAAAACGATTGAGATTGATAACCTCAACACAAGCGGTTTATTGGTTTAATCAATATAATTAATTCCCCTTGGCATACTAACCATGAGATGCATGCATTAATATTCCAAGTTTACTACCGTTGAAAGAACCGGATTAATAACAAACGTATTAACCGATTGATTCTAGTAATAATTAATATGAGAAACAATATTAGTTGATACTTTAAGTAATGTTGAAGATATTAACATGAAATATGAATAGGAATTAATCAATACTCAAGGAAGAATATTAAAATATATGAATCCTACTATGATTAATATCAAGATGTTAACTAATTGTCATCTTAGCAACACTCCCCAATATAATCATAGAGGAAGAAATAGCTATTACTATAACCAATGTCAAGATGTTAACTAATTGTCATCTTAGTAACACTCCCCAACTTTGATATAGAGATAGTATTTTGAAAGAAAGAATTAATATTCAAGGAAGAAGATTAAAGAAAATAACTCACAACTTACAAATTCATTAAGCTTCAAAGTAGCAAAACCAAGATGGAAGAGTTTAGCTCCTCATTTGGAGACTAAACATGATGAAAAATATAAAGAAAGAGCTATTCTATACTGAGCTTAGATGTACAAGGGATTGGATATTTTTTTGTGAAGGAAAGGAGGTGTATTTATAGGTTTTTGGGATGGGATTCGGGTACTCGATCGGGTATATACATGGTACCCGATCGAGTATGTGTGTAACACCCGATCCGAGGTATACTCGACCGGTTTCAGGCTATTTTCTAAGTGTATACCCGATCGAGTATATATGAATACCCGGTCGAGTATGCTTAGAAAGTGGTATTCGGGCTATACTCGACCGGTTTCAGGCTATTTTCTAAGTGTATACCCGATCGAGTATATATGAATACCCGGTCGAGTATGCTTAGAAAGTGATATTCGGGCTATACTCGACCGATCTTCGTTTGCAATTTAAAGGCATACCCGATCGGGTATGTCGGTCTACCCGATCAGGTATAGACATAGAATCGTGGCCAAAATCTTCCCTGCATGTTCCTTTGTCTTCGGATCTGATCCGATTTGAAGTTCCAACCTAATACCCGATCGAGTATAGCTAATACTCGACCGAGTATAGACCAAAATTCAGGATCTTCTTTTGTCTTTGAACTTTTGCACCTTCTCTTCACTTTTTGGGTTCACCAACTGTATTTTGGGTGACCAAAACCTGCTTAAGTTCAGAATATGTCTAATCTAACTTATTTACAAGAATTTAACAATCTAATCTATTACACCAAAAGTGTGTAATTTCCAAAGTAAAAGTCAAGCAAAACTAATTAAAAACATAAACATAGAAATGGAAATTACGAACGTATCAACTCCCCCACACTTAAACCTTTACTCGTCTCGAGTAAGATCAAATGTTTACAAGTGTCAATGTTTGTCCAAAAGTTCCACAGTTCAACAAAAATATAATACAAACACAAAGACCACCAAGGATTACAAAGAAAAATGAGTTTTAAACTCAAATCACAAAAGAGCATCTTGGGTTTAATGGCCTCCTAGTGTTGTCTTCTTTTCTCCTCCTCTCTTCTTCTTTATCTTGAATCTTCATATTCTTCATAAGGATACAATGAGTGCCTGCAAGAACAAACATTTCTCTCATATCTCTCATTTTGCCTAGGAGCCTTTTCAGGTTTTCATCCTAGCACCTCTTTTCATTTTCCATTCTCTCCAACTCACTCATTTTTTTTATAAGCCTTTTTTTGCTTAGATTGCCCATTTTGTTGGGTTTTCAACCTAACTAGCATTTATTTTCTTTTGTTTATTTTTTTTTTTTTTGTGTGTGTAAAAGTTCAAAAGAATTACATGCATAGTGCTAGGTACAAATGAGAATTACATACCATCATGAGTGTCTCCCCCGCACTTGAATCACGCACTGTCCCTAGTGCCCGCCTTCTCCTCCGTAGTAGCTTCCTCCAAAGCCGCTCCCTTGGCCACCATCTCCCATGAAAGTGTCCCCGCCATCTCCGCCGTCGTACCCTCCACCACAACTTCCCCACAAAAGAGGTAATGTTGATCCGGTCTGCCTGTTTTGAAGTGGAGTTGGGGGAGTTCTGGGTTGGGCAAGAGGAAGTATTTGAGGGGTTTGGGGTGGATGTGCCAGTTATACATATTTTTGGGCCTTTCTTCACCATAAACGGTGTGTGAAAAAGAAGTACAGCCCGAGTGGCCTAGCCAAGATATGTTCATTAAACAGTAGTCGGGTATAGGAGAGTCATCCGTATACCCGAACTTTGTGGCCAAGTGCATAATCACCCCGCCCACTACGATAGCACCCTTTGCCACACTTTCCTTCTTTAGATGAGCCCACATGAGATTACAGAGGTTGAAATCACGTGGATACGGAATAAGGCTACCGAGATGAGGCATACATCCCCCATCCTTGTATGATGGTTGTTGGGACGTCCAAGCAAGGAGTTGGCAAGGAATTTCAAAAAGAGGCGTAGGACTGGATGTTGGACATGACTAATGTAGAGTTGGGAGGAGCTAAATTTGGTCTCCCCGGTCATCTTGGTCCATAGGGTGTGGCCGAAGGCGGTATTGTCGGATATAGACTTTTGGTACGGGACCGGAATACCAAAGTGTTCGGCAAACTCAAGTTTCGTGATGGCGTGATTGTGATTAAACAATCGAAACCTGAGTCTATCATCCCTAAAGTCCTCTTCATTGTTCTCAAAGTGCACTGAGCTTAGGAATTCATAGATAATTTTTTCATTTGAGTTGTATTGCATTTTGAAAATTTTATCCATATGCAACTCATGAAAAAATTTCTTCATTATTGAGTATACTCCTAATTCCTTTAGAGCATCAAGGCATAAAAAGCGGGAAGGTTTGACTTGCCTTTCAATTGTGGACATGAAGCGTGTGCGTTGTTCGTTGTCCACGAAAAGGATGTCCTCGTAGCCCGGGATGATTGTCCTAGTGCTTGAGCTTTGCCCTTTCTCTTTCCTTGGAGCCATTTGAAGTGAATTTGGCCTTTGAAAACCGAAATTGGAATGGTGGGGGTAGGATTTTTCGGACCTCTGAAAGTTGGGGGAGAATGGGATTGGTGGGTATGAATGTGTAGAGGAGGATGAGGGGAGTGTTTTGGCGTTGGAATGGGTGGATTTGGTGAAGATTTGGAAGAGATATGGTAGAGAGAAGGTGTAAAAATGGGGTTTGGGCGTTTTTTGTTCGAGATAGGGTTGGGAATTTGGGGAAGATGAAGTGTTTTGGGGCTGATTTGAGGTTATAAGACCCGTATACCCGATCGAGTATGTGCTGGTACTCGGTCGGGTATGGCTGGAAAGTGTAGTTTTTGAGCGGCCTGTCTCCTGTACTCGATCGAGTAGGGTGGAGTTACCCGGTCGAGTATGCTTAGAAAATGAACTTTGTGAGCAGCCTGTCTCCTGTACCCGGTCGAGTATTCCTCCATACTCGATCGGGTATATGCTTTTTTTTTTCATTTTTGAAGCGGGTACTCGGTCGAGTGTGGGAGTCAGTCCCCTTCAATTTTAGCATTTCTAGCAATACCCGACCGGGTGTAAAAGTGATACCCGATCGGGTATTGCTTATTTTTCAATTTTTGAATGCTCCCTCGATCGAGTAGTGCCCGGTCCCTTTTCTTTTTGCTCATACCCGACCGAGTATAAGGTTATACTCGATCGGGTATGTCCCCAGATGTTCAAAAACCTGCAAATTTTTTTTTTCTTTTCTTCCAAAAACCCATGATTAGTGCCCTCCCTCACTGATCTCTCAAATAATTAAACAAAAAAAATGAATTCTAAATAAATAAAAAGAAAAATGAATTATACAAAAAAAAATAAACTTGGGTTGCCTCCCAAGTAGCGCCTTAGTTAACGTCGGGGCACGACGTTATTCATTTTTTTTTGGTTTTGTTTTATGTGGGATCATGAGTATCCCTTGTTTCACTTTTTAAGGCCCTATTTGGCCATTTTTCATTTTTATTTTTCGGCCTTTTCCAGTAAGGCCGGGGTTTCTTTCTCAAAAGACATCTGGTTTTATCCGCTTCTTTGAAAAACAGCGGTTCTTGTGGTTCAACAACATGTAAAGAACACAGAGTTGGATTTTGTATTTGTTTTTTCGTAGAGTCCAAGATGTTGAACTCCACTTTTTGATCATCGAACTCTAAAGTTAGTGAACCACTAGAAACGTCAATTTTCGTTTTTGCGGTCTTCATGAAGGGTCTACCCAAAAGGATGGGTGTTGTTTGGTCATTAGTTCCCATTTCAAGGACATAGAAGTCAACAGGAAAGACCATATTTTCTACTTCTATTAGCACATCTTCTACTACACCCTTCGGGTAAGTACTAGAATGATCTGCCAATTGAATCACTACACCTGTTTGATGTAATGGGCCAAGTTGTAGAGTTTTATAAACAGAATAGGGGATGACATTTATTGATGCCCCTAAATCTAACAAGGCCTTAGGAAATGTGGTGTCTCCTATTTTGCAAGGGATAGTGAACATGCCTGGGTCGTTACATTTTTCGGGGAGTTTCCTCTGAAAAATGGTCGAGACGTGTTCACTAACTCTAACCTCTTGTTTCCCTTTCAATTTATCTTTTCTTTTTGTTTTGCATAATTCTTTTAAGAATTTAGCAAAACGGGGGACATTTTTCATGAAGTTAAGAAGCGGAATGTTTACCTCACACTTTGCGAAGGTTTCATAGATGTCGGCGTCTTTTTCTAGCTTCTTTGTCTCTTTCAGCGCCTCAGGGAACGGGATTTCTTGTTCATATGATGAGGGTGGAGGAAGCTTGGTTCCTGTGTTTTCCTCCTCCGGTGGGACTATTTTTTCGGGGTCCACACCCTCAGTCTCTTCATCGTTCTCTTCTGCCTCTTTCAACGTTGCACCACTTCTCAACGTTATAGCATTCACATGTTGTCTCGGATTTTGCTCCGTTTGAGATGGGAGTTTACCCGAGTCTTTTGTTTCAAGTCGGTTCACGGCATTTGCAATTTGACTGACTTGGTTTTCCAAATTCTGAATGCTGGATTTGATCTCATGCTGAAATTGAACCATGTTTTGTTGCATGGTTGAGACATTTGAGGTGAGAGCTCGGATCATGTCCTCGGTGGACATACTTGAGCTTGACGTCTGTCCTTGGTGCTTTGGGAAAGTTGGTGGCAATGACTGATTTTGAGGATTCCCATACCTCAAATTCGGGTGATCTCTCCACCCAGGATTGTAGGAGTTAGAGTGTGGATCATACCTCTTTTGACCTTGAAATCCCAAAGCATTGACTTGCTCGGAATTCTCCTCTTGTAGTGTTGGGCAGGAATCGGTGGGGTGCCCCTGTGTCGAGCATATGCCGCAAACCTTGACTTCTTGGTGTTTTGGATTTAAAAGGAAATCCTTTACCAAAGAAGTCAAGCCGGTCACTTGACTTTCCAACGAGATGTTGGATTCCGCTGCCATGACCCGTTTTGATGATGACCTCCCATTGTAGTGCCTAGAATTCTCGGCCAACTCCGAGATGAGGTTCCTAGCTTGGGAAGGGGTTTTGTTGACAATTCCCCCTCCAGATGCTACGTTCACCAGGCGTCTATCTTGCTCCGCAAGACCGTCATAGAAGTAGAGGATGAGGTCTTGCTCTGTATAACCGTGATATGGGCAGCTAGCGCACAACTTTTTGAAACGCTCCCAATACTCATATAATGTCTCATCATCTTTTTGTTCGATGTTGCTTATTTGTTTTTTCAAGGATGATGAGACAGATGCAGGGTAGTACCTTTCGAGGAAGCATTTTTTCATTGACGCCCATGTATCTATACTCCCTGACGGGAGATAGAATAGCCAATCCTTCGCCGTGTCTTTGAGGGAGAATGGAAAAGCCCTCAATTTGATTTGTTCCTCGGTGACTCCATTGGGGCACATGCTTGTGCAGACAATATGGAATTCCGAGAGATGTTTGTTGGGGTCCTCCCCCCTTAGGCCATGAAAGGATGGCAGTAGATGTATGAGCCCAGATTTTAGCTCAAATGTATTACCTTCATCGAGTGTAGGGAAGGTAATACATAACGGTTGTTGATTGAGATTTGGAGCAGTGAGCTCCCGTAGTGTTCTTGTCTCAAGAGCCATGGTTATTGACTCTTCGGTCTCGCTAGAATGAGAACTAGCGCTGGATGAATCTCTGATAGATGATTCCTCCGAGTCGGTATTAGAAAATTTACTTTTCAACCGCTCGAAAGTTTGTTCTATTTCTGGGTTTGTTTGATATATGATTTTGTTTATGGAGCGATGTTTAACCATAAACTCCACTAAGCTCAGAAATAGAAGAAATAAGAACTCTTTATATATTTTTTTTTTTGATTTTTCTTGAAATGAGATAAAAGAAAAATTAATTGCCTTTCCCCGGCAACGGCGCCAAATTTGACGTGCACTCGTCGTTAGGTGCACTCAAAATAAATAATCAATACAACACTAATACGTAGTATAGTGTAGTAAGGTTCGTATCCACAGGGAAAGGAATACTTTTCTTTTATATAAATAATAACAAGGGGGTTTTAGATTTGCTTGGTTTAATAACACTAAGATAAACGACCTATATGAGTTTAATTCAATGAGATGGGGACTTGGTTTTGCTTTTATCCACTTAATGAAATGTTCGTCGATCCCGGTTATATCTTTAACTATCTTCCTCTCGAATACTCAATCGAGGAGCATTTCCAGTTCATCGAGGGTAGTTATTAATAACGAGATGCGTTCATTAATAAAACTTACTATCGAGTCAATATAGAACAAGCGCCGTATATTAACTTGATAGTAGCAATAAACTTAAGATGAAAACGATTGAGATTGATAACCTCAACACAAGCGGTTTATTGGTTTAATCAATATAATTAATTCCCCTTGGCATACTAACCATGAGATGCATGCATTAATATTCCAAGTTTACTACCGTTGAAAGAACCGAATTAATAACAAGCGTATTAACCGATTGATTCTAGTAATAATTAATATGAGAAACAATACTAGTTGATACTTTAAGTAATGTTGAAGATATTAACATTAAATATGAATAGGAATTAATCAATACTCAAGGAAGAATATTAAAATATATGAATCCTACTATGATTAATATCAAGATGTTAACTAATTGTCATCTTAGCAACACTCCCCAATATAATCATAGAGGAAGAAATAGCTATTACTATAACCAATGTCAAGATGTTAACTAATTGTCATCTTAGTAACACTCCCCAACTTTGATATAGAGATAGTATTTTGAAAGAAAGAATTAATATTCAAGGAAGAAGATTAAAGAAAATAACTCACAACTTACAAATTCATTAAGCTTCAAAGTAGCAAAACCAAGATGGAAGAGTTTAGCTCCTCATTTGGAGACTAAACATGATGAAAAATATAAAGAAAGAGCTATTCTATACTGAGCTTAGATGTACAAGGGATTGGATATTTTTTTGTGAAGGAAAGGAGGTGTATTTATAGGTTTTTGGGATGGGATTCGGGTACTCGATCGGGTATATACATGGTACCCGATCGAGTATGTGTGTAACACCCGATCCGAGGTATACTCGACCGGTTTCAGGCTATTTTCTAAGTGTATACCCGATCGAGTATATATGAATACCCGGTCGAGTATGCTTAGAAAGTGGTATTCGGGCTATACTCGACCGGTTTCAGGCTATTTTCTAAGTGTATACCCGATCGAGTATATATGAATACCCGGTCGAGTATGCTTAGAAAGTGATATTCGGGCTATACTCGACCGATCTTCGTTTGCAATTTAAAGGCATACCCGATCGGGTATGTCGGTCTACCCGATCGGGTATAGACATAGAATCGTGGCCAAAATCTTCCCTGCATGTTCCTTTGTCTTCGGATCTGATCCGATTTGAAGTTCCAACCTAATACCCGATCGAGTATAGCTAATACTCGACCGAGTATAGACCAAAATTCAGGATCTTCTTTTGTCTTTGAACTTTTGCACCTTCTCTTCACTTTTTGGGTTCACCAACTGTACTTTGGGTGACCAAAACCTGCTTAAGCTCAGAATAAGTCTAATCTAACTTATTTACAAGAATTTAACAATCTAATCTATTACACCAAAAGTGTGTAATTTCCAAAGTAAAAGTCAAGCAAAACTAATTAAAAACATAAACATAGAAATGGAAATTACGAACGTATCAGTATGATGCCATGATGATTGATGACCGATTTGGTTCTGATCAGTTGCACCAGTTTTCCCAACACTTTGATTCCGTTCAGGGTGCAACCTCAAACGTAGGCGGGATTCATACCGACCATATCACTGGTCAGGTCGAACGGATCTCTTTGTCGGATCCTGTTCATGAGGTGCTAGAGAGAGCTGGTTCTTCCGCGAGCCAGATCTGGTCAACATCCTCCTAGTTTAACAATTTCTCTCTTCCCCAATTACCGGTCGAGCAATCCGAAGAGTGCCTGGCCTTGACCGCACTGAAGGTATATTATCTTTTGTGCTTCGTTCCTATTTTATTCTCTGTAATCAGTTACTAACTCTCGAACGGCACTTTGTAGATGGGATTGTACACTTTGCAAATGCGGGAAGCCCGTCTGGCTAAGGAACGGGAAGTAATCGTTGCTCAATCCTCTGCTGAGCAAACTGCTGTTGCTGCCCTCACATCCCTGGAGGCCGAACGGAAAGCTTTTGCGGAGGAAAAACAAAAGCTGGATACTGAGCTTGGTACCCTTCGGGTCCAACTTGCTGCTTCCCAAGCTAAGGTCATCGCTGCCGAGGCCGCACAAATCAAATTTGAGGAGATGCCCTCTAGCATCCCGGACGGCCCATATGAGGTGAATGTGGATCTATCCGCTGTCCGGGAATCATTCAAATCCTCCGATGAATTCTCCATCATCGAAGATGATCACGCCAGGACGCAAATCCCGTTCGCATTTGGTGCGTACCTGAAGGGGTTTCCTAGGGGTGCTGGTCGGCTCTCGGCAGGGGTGGCTCTTTTAGATAAGGATCCCGAGAGAAAGAAATGGAATGACTCCATTGTCTCGTATCTTTATGCCAAGATCGGCCAGGTCCTGCTACGTCCTTTTGTAGCCCAACTTCAGAACCAACTTGGGAGGCCGGTTCAGGCTTCTCATCTTCCCCAGGATGAAGTCGTACAAGCTCAATTTGAGAAATTTCAGCAAAATCTGCAGCGGAAGCTGATCGGGCTGCTGGGAGAGAGCCTGAACCCCCATCTGATGATGATGAAGATGAATATGAAGATGGAGAAGAGATGGCCCCTGGCCAGTAATTTAGATTTTTAATTTTTTATCAATCGTTGTAATTTTCTTCTCTTTAAGTAGCATGTATTTCCCGGCCAGTAGAGCCGATGAATACACATCTTTTGTTTTGCACAAAGCTTCTTAAATTGCCTTTCTTGATTTATTGCTTACCATTCGGGATTCGGCCCATTTTATAGGACTTAACAGCTTTCTGACCTTATTTTTCACTTAACATTCCTATCATCGTTTGATTGCCGCTCGGGCATCAGATAATTCTGACAATTTACCAGGACTTGGCCCCTTTCCTTTTGTGTTGACAGCCGTTCGGGTTTCTGACCATATTTTAGGACTTAGCAATTTTCTTCTGACCTGAGATGTTTCCGTCAGTTCACCGCATTTAGCTTCCTTCATATGTTGATAGCCGTTCGGGCTTCTGACCATTTTTTAGGACTTAGCAATTTTCTTCTGGCCTCAGATGTTTCCGTCAGTTCACCGCATTTGGCTTCCTTCATATGTTGATAGCCGTTCGGGCTTCTGACCATTTTTTAGGACTTAGCAATTTTGCTGTGATCTTTGCTAATTCTCTGTGAGTCCGTTCATCATTCGGTTAATTGACCAGTATTCACAACCATGTTTTTTCATTGCCCGTTCGGGGTACGTGCCCAACAATGAGCCATAAATACGTCCTGATTAATCATAATCACTTAATGCCACGTGTTGTTTATGGATTCGGGTTTTGGGCGGCACTTTCCCTATTTATAGAGAGGTGCTTGCCCCTCATTTCTCTTGCTGTTTCCTTAGTTTTCTTTCTAATCTTTCTCTCTCTAGAAATCCTCAGACTTCTTGTGCTTTATGTTCTTTTCCACCGGTTCTTCAGAAGAAGAGGACATGCCGCTTATTCACCGTTCCAGAGGAAAAGCACCTACTGACAAATCTGGAGGTTCGTCGTCCCAAATACCTGATACCGTTAATTCGAAAGTTAAGCAGCTCGAACATCCTGTTCCAGATGACGGGTGTTTATCAGGTGATGACCTTGCTGTCTATAACAAGGGAATGCCCGAACGGCCAGCTCGTATTCCTCTGCACTTTCACCGTATTCGGAAACAGGGGCAACGTCTCCCAGAGGACGCTGAACGGCAACTCTGTCAACTCTTGCCCCCTCCCAGGGAATTCTATGCCGGATTTATAAAGCATCCCATGAGGCATCGACCTGGATTCGTTCTTGTACACTTAGATTCCTTGGTGGCCGGACTTCGCTTCCCTGTGCACCCATTCGTGATAGAATTTCTGAAACGGGTCTCTGTGTTACCGGCCCAGTTCATACCTAGTTCCTATCGTCTTCTGAACGGCTTCATTCTTCGATGCCAAGAACTGGGTATTGTTCGTAGTGTGGACCTGTTCCTGTATCATTACTGCTACCAACCCTTCTGGACCACAGGCTATCTCAAACCAGTAGCTCGATCGAATCGCCAGTTGTTTACTGACAACCCTCCACCGCTAGCTGATTGGGAAGAGAGGTTCCTCTTTGTTCACATAGGCTCATCACTTCCATTCCCCGATCGGTGGAATACATATCCGGTTCGGGATTCTGAGCCTAGACCTGATGCAGTTCTACTTTCGCAAGCTGAATCTCTGCAGTTGGGAGGTTCACGAAATCTCCGTTCTTTCATAACTCCCTCCAAGTTGCTAGCTGCTGGGATTGGTAAGCTTTGTTTGGCCTCAACCCGTTCATTCTCAATTTTAAACTTCACTCTAATTTTATTTTCCTCTCTTGCAGGTGTGATTCCTTCTACTGCCGTTCAACGTTCTACTCCCACTTCCACGTCAGCTTCATTGGGAAAGGCAAAGAGAAAATGACGCCCGGGGATTCAAATGATGCCGACCGGGTACATAAGAAACGTCGGGTAGATGATGCTATCTGATTCATCCCGATTGATCATGTGGTGGATCTGACTGGCCCGGAGGCTGAGCCAAAAAGATCTGTGACTGCCACAATGAAAACTCCAGCTCTTTCTGACATGTCGGCCGACGATCGGATGTTCGTTGAGTTTTCAAATATGGGGCCTAGAGCAGAAGGAAGGTACCTGTTCGGGCTAATGTCGTCATCCATGTGGTGCAGTACTTCCCTGAAGGGTCCCCCTAGCTTTACGAACTGAACCCACTGATCTGATCTTCTTGAGGCAGGTCATCAAGAAGCGCTCAAGGTACACCCATTTAATCTTGGTCCATACCTTCCTACTCTTTTGTTTGTTCATTTTATCTGACTTCCTTTGTTACTTGTTTTCAGGCCGGTGTATACTACCATAAGGCCTTTCTTGCGGCTGAAAAGGAAATGAAACTCATGGCCAGCGATCGGGATGATAGCCAGGACCTTCTGTCTGCTGCTCGGAAATTAGCTGTAGATCTACAAGAACGTGCCAAGGAAGGTGAGAAGGCGAAAGCTGCTCTGGCTGCAATGCAAGAGAAGACCCGACGTCGCGATCGGGAGATTAAAGAACTCCGGGCCAAGGTGTGGGCTGCCGAATCTGCTGGGGTCAAATTCGATAAGGTCATTGGTGACAATCTTCCCAAGCCTTATACTGTCAATACTTCCCAGATTGCCAATCAATCGATAGTTGACTATCAACGGGGTAAGGGGATGAACGTCGCTCTGGAGAACACAGCCTGGCAATTCCTGGGACCTCATCTTGGCCAATTCTTACGCGAAAGCGAGGATCCCATCAAGGCAGGCATCGATCTCCTGGACAGCACGCCGGAAGGGAAATCTTTTCTGGATGTCCTGACCGAGAAAACCGTGACACAAAGTCAGGATCTGCTTTTAGATAGGAACCTCGATCTGATCTTGGAACATTTCCCAAAGCCGTTTGATCCTGATGAATTGGGATTTGATGATCTGTTCGGGAACACTTATGACCGGATCATGGAGAAGAGGACAAAAGCAGTGCCTGATGATGCAGCGCAGGCAGGGAGCTCCCAACCTCCACCTTCCCCGAACGGCAGTTCTCCAGTAGCATAGCCTTGTAATATTTTGCTTTCTTGTCTTTTTCTTTTGTATATTCCGGCTAGTAATGCCGAAGAATAAACTGGACATTTTTCTTTAACTGTTGATGTTTCTCTTCTGTTTTTTCTTTGATTTCTCTCGCTCATAATCTTTCCTGTGTTGCTGAACATCACTCGGCTCATGTATCTTTATATTTCTGACATTGTTTCCAAGCCATTTTGATCCCTCCGTTCGGTCATAAAATCAGGGTCAAATTCTTTTGGCTGAAATAATGTCTTCCTCCAAACCGTTCGTCATCCAGTCATCTATCTGGGAATTCTGATTCTGCAGATGACAATCCATGTTACCGAACGTCGTTCGTTTTGACCATAATTGTTCTGACACCTTTCCCAAGCCCGTTTTGATCCCTTTATCATTCGTGATCCACCGGGTCAAAACTCTTTTAGCTGAGGTGAATCCCTCCAAGCCGTTTTGATCGTGACCACAGGGTCAAACTCTCAGCCGAGACGGCGGCTCCCTCCAAACTGTTAACCCGTTCGTCATTCAGTCATCCGGAATGATCCCACTTGTTAACAAGCTGAGGTGAGACTATCTCCTTTCCAAACCCATAATTCCGATGCATTCCGAACCATTCTCTGGCTCGGATCATCCATATTAGGGGTCTTTTTCATATTTGTTCTGACACCTTTCCCAAGCCCGTTTTGATCCCTTTATCGTTCGTGATCCACGGGGTCAAAACTCTTTTAGCTGAGGTGAATTCCTCCAAGCCGTTTTGATCATGACCACGGGGTCAAACTCTCAGTTGAGACGGCGGCTCCCTCCAAACTGTTAACCCGTTCGTCATTCGATCATCCGGAATGATCCCACATGTTAACAAGCTGAGGTGAGACTATCTCCCTTCCAAACCCATAATTCCGATGCATTCTGAACTATTCTCTCTGGCTCGTATCATCCATATTAGGGGTCTGAGGTAACCCTTTTCAAACTGTAAGCAAGGTCACCGGATCGGGTCATTCCATATTTATAGCTAAAAGGATGACTCGCTTCCAAATCAAGTTAATGACTGAGGCGAGATTTTTTAAAACCATAGTTCCAATTCCCCGGACGACAATCCATACCTTATCCGAACGTCGCTCGGTTCGTCCATACTTATAGTCTTGACACCATCTCCAAGCCGTTTTGATCCCTTTTCCTGTACGTAATTACAGGGTCGAATTTAGCTAAGTTGATGACTCAGCTCCCTCCAAACTGTTAACCCGTTCCTCATTCGGTCATCCGGAATTATTTTGCGTGTTAAAAAGCTGAGGTGAGAATCACTGACATCAAACTCCAGGCCATTTTGATCCCTTTAACAATGCGTAATTACAGGGTCAAATTCTATTAGCTGAGATAATGGCTCCCTCCAAACTGCTAACATGTTCCTCATTCGGTTGTCCAGAACGATTCCCATGTTAACCGCTGAGATGAGACTATCTGAGTGTCAAACTCCAAGCCATTGGCTGAGAATGACTTTCCTTCCATGTTGTTAACCCGTTTGTCATTCGGTCATCCGGAATGACTGCGTGTTATCCATGGGCTGAGATTTTCTGAGCATCGATTCTTCAAGGCGTTTTGATCCCTTTATCCGTTCATAAATCTAGGGTCAAAACTTTCTTAGCTGAGAATGATTTTCCTTCCATGTTGTTAACCCGTTCGTCATTCGGTCATCCGGAATGATCGTGTTAACCATGGGCTGAGATTTTCTTGAAGTTATGTCTCCCTCTCTGTATACATATATACACACATTTTTTAGAGGTGGCAACAACCGTTTTTATTGATAAAACTTCCTTAAATGTTCTGTATTCCATGTGCCTGCCGGTCGACCTTCGGTAGATTGTAGGCCAAACGTTCCTGAAGCATACTTCTTGCATATTTGATAGGGGCCTTCCCAATTTTGTGCCATTTTTCCACCTTCGAAAAGTTTGCTTTTTTCTCGCTTCCTTAGCACCAGGTCCCCTACTTCGATTGAACGAATTTTTACTTGTTTGTCAAAGTATCTTCTCATGGCCCTGTGATACTCTTCCATTCGTGCAGCTGCCAGATCCCTTCTTTCTTCTATGAAGTACAATTCGGCCCGTAGGTTGTCGTCATTCCGCTCTGGGCTATAATGCACCGTTCAGTGTGTGGGAACTAGGATCTCCGTTCGTACTTTGGCTTGGAAACCGTAAGCAAAGGCAAATGGAGTTTCTCCTGTGGCCGTTCGGGGTGTAGTCCTGTAAGTCCATAAGATATAATTTAACTGATCAGGCCAGGATGAGGAGTATTCTTCCAGCTTCTTCTTCATATTGTCCATGATGGTACAGTTCATATTCTCTACTTGGCCATTCGCCTAAGGGTATGCCACGGATGCTCTGGAATGCTTGATTCCCCATTTGACCAGATAGTTCTCAAAATTCCGGCTCACGAACTGCCTTCCATTATCAGTTACAATCTGTTCGGGGATTCCGAAACGGAAAATGATATTCTTCCAGACAAACTTTTGACATTTGACATCTGTGATGCTGGCCAGTGGCTCGGCCTCTACCCATTTGGTAAAGTAATCTATCCCAATGATGATATACTTGTTGTTCCCAGGGGCCGTAGGTAGAGGACCTAGCAGGTCGATCCCCCATCTTGCGAACGGAAGGGCCACCGTCATTGGAGTGTAGAAAGTGGCTGGCCGTCCGGGGACCGGTGCGTATAGTTGGCATACTTTACATTTTCTAGTATGCGCGAAGTAGTCTTGTTGGATATCGGCGAGTAATACCCTTGCAGGATGATTTTTCTGGCCAGTGTCTTGGGCCCTTGGTGGCTTGAGCATATGCCTTTATGAATTTCTTCCATTACGGCTGCCGTTAGATCGGGTGGGAGGCATTTCAAATATGGCCCACCAAGCGTCTTTTTGTACAACTGTCCGTCCACTAATTCGAACATGGAAGCCCTCCTCTGGATGCATTTTATCTGATAAGCAAGATTTTTATCTTGTGGGAGGGTTCCGTCTTTCAGGTAGTTGGTCATATCTATGACCCAACTGGGGACGACATAAGATATGACCTCGATCTGGAGCACCATGATTGTTGGGGTTGCCAATGTTTCTCGATGGGCAAACCATTGGATATGGGCCGGAATCTCCTGTGCCCGATCGTCGAGCGCTGCATTCTCTAATTTGGATAAGATGTCTGCTTCAGTATTTTCTATTCTGGATATTTGGTCGAGCACCACCTGTTCAAATTTGCTTATCTGCTCCTCGACTATCTCATTGTAAGCCTTCATTCTTTCCTCTTTAGCTTCAGCCGTGCCATTTACTTGATTTACCACCAATTGACTATCCGACCGGACTTTTAACCGATCGGCGCCCAGGGTCTTCGCATATTTTAAACCCGCAATAAGGGCCTCATACTCAGCCTCATTGTTGGTTACTTTGAAGTCAAAATGAATGGAGTAATATGCTTTGAAACCTTCGGGCGATGTGATCACAGCTCCGGCTCCACAACCCTTGGCACTAGCTGCACCATCCACATACATTTCCCACCAGTTATCCAGCACATTGTTCTCTGAATCTATTTCCGAGGGCCGAGCGGTACATTCTGCAATGAAATCTGCCAGGGCCTGCCCTTTGATAATAGGTTGAGGCTTGAAATCCACCTCATATTGCCCGATCAGAAGACTCCACTTTGTAATGCGCCCACTTGCCATTGGGTTTCTCAAGATGGTGGCGAGTGGCTGAGTAGTATACACAGTTACCGGATGGGTCTGGAAATATGGTGCTAGACGTTTAATAGCAGCTATCAAGGCTAGTACTTTTTTCTCTAGTAAGGTATACCTGGTTTCCGGCCCGTTCAAAGCCTTGCTTACAAAATAGATTGGCCGTTTGATTCCATCTTCTTCTTTCAATAATATCGTGCTCACGGCCAGGTCAGCTACAGCAAGGTAAATATACAGGTGTTCCCTTGGATCGGGTTTTGTCAAGACCAGGGGAGAAGACAGATATGCCTTGAAATCTTCAAAAGCCGTTTGACATTCGACTGTCCATTTAAAGGGGTTGGCTTTTTTCATGATCTGGAAGAATGGAATAGCTCGACCGGCTAGCTTGGATAGGAATCTGCTCAGAGCTGCTAACCGACTGGTCAATCTCTGCACTTCCTTGAGGTTTCTAGGAGCCTCCATATCCACAATTGCCTTTACCTTTTCAGGATTGGGCTCAATCCCCTTCTCGCTCATCATGTATCCCAAAAATTTGCCCCCTCTCACAGCAAAAGCACATTTTTTGGGATTCAACCTCATGTTAGCTTTCTGCATTATCCCGAACACCTTTTCTATGTCCAGGATATGATTCTTCTTCTTCCGGCTTTTGATCAGGATATCATCAACATAAGCCTCCATTGTGACTCCCAACACTTCTTTGAATAGCATCCCGATCATCCTCTGAAAAGTTGCCATTGCGTTTTTTAATCCGAATGGCATGACAATATAGCAAAACACACCATCCGAAGTAACGAACGTTGTTTTCTCTGCATCATCTGGGTGCATGATGATCTGATGGTATCCCCGGAATGCATCCATGAAGCTCAATAATTCACATCCGGCCGTTTCATCTACTAACAGATCGATCCTCGGCACTGGATAAGGGTCCATGGGACAAACTTTATTCAGATCCGAATAATCCACGCACATCCTCCAAGTAGATTGTTTTGGAGCTAGGACCACATTGGATAGCCATTCGACGTGGATTACTGGACGGATGTGTTTTATTCTCAGCAAGGTGGCCACTTCCCGCTTTGTGAAATCTCGCCGTTCGGTTGCTTGATATCGTTTCTTTTGCTGGACTGGTTTTGCATCAGGCCGAACGGCAAGCTTGTGACAGATTATCTCTGGGTCAATGCCCAACATATCTTCCGGCCCTCGGGCGAATAATACCTGAAACGTTTTTAGGACAGCAATCATGCCATCCCGAATGTCAGCCTCCAGATCCACCCCGATAGCTACCTTCCAGTTCGGGGGGAAATCCAGGTCAATTTGCTCGAGGAGAGAGGCAGATTCTGGATGTGCCTCGAACTCCATTCGGTGGGTCTCCACCTCAATACTGTTAACCCGCATTCCACGGGTGTTCATTTGCTTCAGGGCCTCTCGGTAGCATGTTCGGGCCGTCGCCGGATCAGTTCTGGCCACCCCAACCCCGGTGTCCGTGGGGATTTTGATGCACGAGTCCAAGATGACATTATGGGCACATTTTATGTCCACCACCACGAACGTCATTCGGAGTGATGCCTTGTGCGTTTCATCCCCAATTTCAACTAACAATTGGATGGTCCCCTCAGCCTCAATACAGTTACCGGTGAAGCTCACCAGTGGGGTTCTTAGGTGGGTCAATTGACCTCTCTGTAGGCCCATTTTCTCGAATGATTGTAAATACAATACATTCACACTGCTCCCGGTATCGATTAGTACCCGGCGTATCAAAGCATTGTCAATGCACATGCTCACCACCAATTCATCCCTGTGCGGGCTTGGCGAGTTGGGTAAATCATCTGGTCCGAACGTGATCGGATCCGTCCTTCCTTTCTTCTGGGGGGAGTGGAGATGGATCCTACATAAAGACTTCACTCGAACCTTTTTTCGTTTAACGTTCAAATCCTCTGTTTCCCCGCCCCCAAATATAACCTTGATTTCCATTCGAGGTTTCTTTCCGGGGCCTCCTGAGCCCTCTGGTTCATCCCTAGTGGGATATATACGTCATTCTGGGGCTAGGCATCAAGTTGGGCATCCCGTCGCCAGCTATTGGGTTTCCTGATCGGTTTTAAAGTGCCTACCACACTTGGGTCCTTACTCACATACTTGCTCAGATGACCCCGCCGGATCAAGTACTCAATAGCCGTTTGTAGTGCCCTACAGGCGTTGGTGGCATGACCTTTCCTGTTATGATATTTGCAAAAAGCAGACTCGTCTGCTCCCATATACTGTGAAGAATCAGTCGGAAGGGGAATGTTGTCCTTCTCGTTCTGATAAATGGTTGCCACGGACAGGACCAGGGGAGTAAATCGCCCTTGCTTAGGAGGGAGAGCAGCCACTGGGGTAGGACCCAGCCGATCGGCCATCTTGATTGGGGCGGTAGGCGCAGCGACCTTGTCCCTGATCATAATCTCTTCTTCCAGGGCGGCATGCTCCGAGCTCTGTCTAACACCTCGGCATATGTTGTACCTGGATTCTTCTTCAAATCCTTATATAACTCTCCCGTTCGGAGAGCGTTTGTGAATAGGATGATGGCGGTATCATCCGTCATGTTTCCAACTGTCAGAGTTTCGTCCCTCCATCTTTTTAAGAATTGATTGAGGGTTTCTTTGGAGTTCTGCTTCACGCTGGTCAGGTAGCTTAAATGCCGTTTTGGGTTGGCACTGGAAGCAAATTGGGCCAAGAATAATGTCGATAATTCGGCGAAACTGTTGATCGACCCGGGTTGCAGGGTCCCGAACCACTCCTGGGCGGGCCCTTTTGAGCGTACTGAAAAACAACCGGCATATAACAGCCTCAGGTGCTCCTAGTAGCATGAGTCCTCCTTGATAACTCCTTAAATGCACATGGGGATCTCCCACCCCGTCATAAATTTGACCGGCCGGTGGTTTGGCACCTCCCTGGATGTCCGCATACATAATTTCCCTAGTGAAAGGGGAAGTAATCCCGCGCTGAATTGGGGCAGGCTGTACGGGCGCCCTATTCATCTGATCTCTCATCTCATTCATATGCCTCCTCATTTCAGCCATTTCTTCCTCTTGGGCCGTCAAATGGGGCGGTGGTGGAGCCCTCAAATCTGTATACTCCCGATCCCAATGCCTTTGAGCAGCCCTAGTATTATTCCGTTCGTCATGCTGGAAATGACGATCAATAGGGGTAGGTCCCCTGGCTTGTGACCCGATCGGGGTCCGGTCACTGGGAGTATGATGCGCTGTTGGTGGAGCGCCACGGCGATTATCCCGATGGGCCTACGAACGGGATGACGCTGTGGTCGTTTCTGTGTGTGGAGTTTCCCCTGTAAAATTGGATCCTCCTTCTTCCTCGTTTGCCATGTGCTGCATGACCTGGGCCATATCTCGCATGGCCTGAGGATTCCTCCTTAGAGCTTCAGGAATCACAAAGTCCCCATCAAAATGAGGATATGATCCTCGGTTGGATTGTCCCTGAGGGGTTTGATTTCCCGGGGTGTGACTGCTTCCGTGACGGCGTGAACCATCGTTTGTGTGATAAGAACTGATTCTGACCATTTTCAAAAATAGTTGTTTTGGGATAATTGAATGTGAAACTTTTTGAACAGTTTCCCACAGACGGCGCCAATGTTGAAGGTAAGTCCCGTAGATCCGAAAGCCCAACACGAACTTTGGATATATCAGGAATGGACCAAAATCAAAGTGTATAATAAAATGTAAAATATGAATTCACTAATACCCAAAAGCCCACTTTTATTAATTAACCTGTCTGATTACAAGGAAACTTCCCCATCGGTAGGTCGGAACAGTGCTTTAATACAGGAAATAAGAGTAATAATGCTATTCTAGAGCTTGAGTATTGAAATGCTAACCCTTACAATGATTTTAGACCTTCTATTTATACTAATGGAGAGCATGGGCTGCTCTATGCTGATTGGCCGTTGTTCCACCGACTTAATCACCCATGTTTCCACTTGCTGATGTCACAATCTGGCATTAATTGCATCTGGCCACTTGCTGGTTGCCCGTTGCTCGAACGGGATGTTGGACCTTACAAATGACGATGTCAAATTGGCCCAAGTATGATATATGGTTCGAACTCCGTTCGGTATCTCTCCTTTCTGGGCCGGTCTTTACTCGGACCGAACCCCGTTCGGTATGGATTCTTCACTGGGCCTTCTCATCATAGGGTAATGGACTCATCGTTTGGGCCGGGTATCCTGGGCCTGTTTTATCCGGGTATTGGGCCTCTAGATCAATATCCCAACACTAGCATTTCTTTTCTTTAATTTATTATAATTATTATTCTTTTTTTTTAAACAAAGAAATTCATGCTTAGTATAAGGTAGAACAAGGAAATTTACATACCATGTTTGTATCTCCCCCCGCTTGGTCCAAGCACTGTCCCTAGTGCCCGCCTTCGCCACCATAGAAACTGCCACCAAAATCGCTACCGGTGCCGCCATCTCCCATTGTTGCATCGCCTCCATCCCCACCATCATATCCTCCACCACCGGAGCTCGAACTGCCAAAGCTACCCCAATGAGTGGGGTCATACCAAGAGGGTGGTGGTGGAGGAGTGGCCATAGTATGAAAAGAGCCTTGATGGGCTATGTAGGCGTACATAGGTCCATAAAACCTATGTTGATCCTCCTCATATCTCCGATTGTCGGCTTCCCGAAGCTCTTCAATCCGTTGAAAACCTGCTCTTTGCTCCTCCTTTACTTGGGTGAGCCGCTCTCCCATGGCCGTGTAGTTGAGGTTCATTTGGTTGAATCCCGCAAGTAGTTGTTGACCCTCCAAAAGTTGTTGGAAATAGTTGGGTGGTGGAGGGTCTTAGGGCTGCTCGGGGATGTCCGCGTCCATGTCCTCATGGTCATGGGGTTCGGCGTCAGGCTCGTCTTGAGGGTCTTGGAAATGGGGTGGAAGGGCATTGGGGAATAAGTAGTGGGGCACTTCATAGGTGGCCATTTTGTAACTCAATTTGGGGATGTCCGAATGGGGTATGGGAAAGTATGTAGAGGCTTGGGGTGTATGTGCCATTTGTAACGATTTTTTCCCTCAAAGTCGGTGTGGAAGAAAGATATACACCCCACATTACCTAACCATGTAATGTTCATCAAACAATATTCGGCTATAGGGTTATGATCCAAATAGCCAAATTTTGTTGCTAAATGCATGATAACCCCACCCATTACAATTACTCCCTTGGCTAAGCATTCCTTCTTCAAATGTGCCCAAATCAAGTTGCACATATTGAACTCCACGGGGTTGAAGAACAGAGCATTAGTCATCATACACACATCCCCCATCCTAGTATGATGGTTGTTAGGGCGTCCAAGTAAGCAATTGGCCAAGAATTTTAAAAATAATCGGAGAATTGGATGTTGGACGTGGCTAATGCTCAATTTAGACGAGCTAAAGTCCAATTCTCCGGTCATTTTTTCCCAAAGAGTATGGTTGTCTATTGTATTTCAATCCAAAAGGCGATTGCATTTTTAACTCATGAAAGAATGTTCTCATGCCCTTAAACAAACCCAATTCACGTAAAGCTTCATGGCATAAAAATCGTGAGGGTTTTACTTGCCTTGCAATTGAAGAGAGGAATTTGGCCCGATGTGCGTTGTTGGCAAAAATGACATCTTCGAAGCCCGGAATAGGTCCTCTTGCGTTGGAGCTTCCCCCTTTTCCTTCCTTGGAGCCATGGATTGCTAGTTTGGGCTTGAAAATTCGGACTTGGGGATGGGGTAGGTTTTTTTATGGACTTTTGATATATGGAGAGAAAGTGGGATTAATGGGTATGGGGATGTAGAGGAGAGTGAGGGGAGTATTTTGGTTGTTGAATGGAAGGATTTGGTGGAGGTTTGAGGAAGATATGGTAGAGAGAATGTGTAAAAATGGTGGTTTGGGGGAGGGGGTTCGAAATTTTAGAAGAGAATTTAATTTGGGGAAGATGAAGTGGGTTGGGCTGTTTTGGGGTTAAATCACAGGTGTACCCGATCGGGTACCCCGTCATACCCGATCAGGTATGTGTTTGTGTTGGGGTTTTGAGTTGTGTGCTCGATCGGGTATTGATCGGGTGATTTAGGCAGGCTTTTTGATTTTTCCAGACATACCCGACCGGGTAGAGTACATATACCCGATCGGGTATGTGTATATGTTGTTGTTCGATCGGGTAAACCTCTGGCTCTTCATTTCAGCATACACCCCGACCGAGTAAGGTAGTGTTCCCGATCGGGTATACTCTGTTTGTACAATTTGAGCTTTGTACTCGATCGAGTGTTGGAGGCAGGGTTTTTTATGTTTAAACTTCCAGCACTATCTGACCGGGTAAGGTAGTGTACCCGATCGGGTATTCTTCTTTTTGCACATTTTGAGCTCTGACTCGATCGAGTGCTCGAGGCAGGCTCCTTTTAGTTTTGTCCCCTCTGTAAATACTCGACCGGGTATGTAATTGTACCCGATCAAGTATGCATGTAACTTTACCCGATCGAGTATGCATGTAATTGTACCCGACGGGGTATGTAATTGTACCCGATCAGCTAATAATAATAATAATAATCAAGGGTGAAAGCAAAACCGCATGGTAGATCGAAATGCAAATGCCTGAAAAAGAGAGCTTCAAAAACTTACCTCAGAAAGCATACAACATTACAGAGATCTAATCCACTTCAGATAATAATTTAATTGAGTTTAAGAAAATGTGAGGCTTAAAAATCCAATTCTGAGCGCGAGAGAGATGGTTTACTTATTTTCTGAAAGTAATACTACCTCCATCCCAATAAATTCTTCCAAGTCAAACTTGGCTCGCAAATTTAGAAAGTGGGAAAAAAGTGAAAATGTATGGTTGTAGTTGTGTAAGAAAAAGGTAAATGAATGTGAACCACATATTTTTTCCAAAAGTGAAAGTTTGAAGAATTTTTTGGGACGGCCCAAAAAGGAAAGTTGGAAGAATTTACCGGGACGAAGGGAGTATCTTTTTACTTTCAGAGAGAAGAAAATCGAGGAAACTGTGTGGTGGGCACAATGGGGAGGTGAGAGACTGTTCTATCTTTGCTTCTGAGTTATGGGAGTCACAACAAGAAAATGTCAACTCATGCATCAATAAATCTTAATGTGACAAATAGGAAAACAATATGCACACATGAATAATATAAAGGCCACACTTGAATGATATAGTAGAGGAAAAGGGTGAAGAAGCTACATGCATCATTGATTTCCGGATACAAGACGCTTTAAGGGAAACCAATGAGGCGAAGGAGAACGCCAACGATGTTGGTTTTGTCTATTGCCACTGGGAAATCGACATGCATCTATTCGACTACCTCTTCACCGGGCATCCATTCGACTACCTCTTCGCCGCTCAAGCGGCTTCCACTTCTGCTCTGGTGTGGGCCGTATCGTTCTTGGAGCCTCACTCAGATATTCTCAAGAGGATGAGAACTAAAGTTAAGATATACTGGCAAATAGATGAGATAGTTGTTGTTGAGTCGAACTCCATCGTGTGCAAAAGCATGGAGATTTATGTAAATAGGATCAAAATATACCCCCCCCCCCCCAAAAAAAAAACAAGACCTAATAGTATAAAATGATTGAAATATGACTGTTTATTTGTGAGTGGACCAAAACACTCTCATTGATTTATAGCATTGTTTCCCCCATGCCGCTGGACCACCGCTCACTACTGGGCCACCAGATTTCCCCCCAAAATTTCTCTGTTGATCTGCCATAATTGCACCACCGGCACTGTCGGAGATCTGTGCCGTTGTTGGAATCTGTCGCCACCACAAATTGATCTACCACCAACGGACTGACCTTGATTATGCAAGCGATCTAGAGGAGCATCTAATTAGATTAATTGAGTAATTAATTAATCAAATTAGAGGTAGAAATGGAATTATTAGTCGTATTTCAGGAAAACCAAACATGTGATCTTATTTTTTGGAAGAATGGTATATACCGGTGGGCGTAGCATTACTGGTAGCAAGGGAGTGGCACAAGGGTTAGGTCCCGGGTTCGAATCCCGGCAACTGCGATGAGGGGTTACTATGCTAAAAATGCATAGGGCCTCTGCAAGTACCGGGGACAGAGCCTCACTCTCTATCTGTCAGATTGAGATTATAGTCCAATTTACATCCTCCCAACGTACCATCCGGTCGGGGTTGGGGGCCCTCAGGGATGGGGTGTCATTCTTTTTTTGGAAGAATGGTATGTTTTTATCTTTTGAAGAGCAATTTTATCACAAAAGGAACAATTATGTAGTGAGACAATTCTATATGTGAGATAGAATAATGCGCGCTAATGGTGTAAACTTAAAAACGTAGAATAAATTCCATTTTTTGGTCTTACTAGTATCGTATCAATTTCATGGTTGATTCACATCTTTGACTTTGACCACTTTTGGTACATGATTATTGTATTTTCACCCATATATAATCTAGGGGTGTTCGTCGGTTCGGTTTGGTCGGTTTCGGTTTTAGAAAAGGTGAAACCGAGAATCGAACCGCAGTACTTAAGTCGATTTCGGTTCAGTTATTTTCGGTCGGTTTAGTCGGTTTCGGTCGGTTTTAGCATGTTTTTTGTCGGTTTTCATCGACCGGTTTCGGTTCGATCGGTTTTTTAACCCAAAAGGTGAAATCGTAAACCAAACCGTCAATGATTAGTCGGTTTGAATCGGTTTTGGTTTTGGTCGATTCGGTTTCGGTCGGTTTGTCGGCCGGTTTCGGTTTTTCGGTTTTTTGTTCACCTTTATATAATCCTTCCGTCAATATTTCTGGTGATTAAAAGAAAATAATGATCGAGAAACATTAATATGAAAATGAGATAAAAGCGTATCTTACAAACTTCTTCTACTATCCTGGAGCTTTCTCATAATTCTCTCGCTAAATCACCTCACTTTCGTTTCATAGTCAACACTCAACAGAGTCGCAAGTTCAGGCTGTGTAGTGTTTTTTTTTTTGTGAGGGAAAGAAGATGTCGACCATGGAGAGCTTGATTGGGTTAGTGAACCGGATTCAGAGAGCTTGTACCGCTCTCGGAGACTACGGTGGAGGTGATAACGCTTTCTCTTCTCTTTGGGACGCTCTTCCATCCGTCGCCGTCGTCGGTGGTCAGGTCAGTCAAACCACCTTTTTTCTGCATTTTCAACTACAGTTTTCTTTCCATTGTATATCGTCTAGAAATGAGAGTATGAATTGTTCTGTAGACTAGATTTGGGTTAGATTTCAGCGATGTCCTTGATAGATAAAATCGGACTAGAAATTCGCAGATCCAACCTGAACAGGACCTAATGAAAGAGTTGAGTGGTTAGTTTGGTGTCAACTGTGAGTTTTAACCGGGAATCCGCCACCTAGATTTCATTCTATTTCTTCTGCCTTTCACTTTATATGTGAGTGATTTGGTGTTTGCTGTAGCTTATCATTTTTTCCCTATTGGAGTTCAGAGTTCTGGAAAATCATCTGTGTTGGAAAGCGTGGTTGGGAGGGATTTTCTTCCTCGAGGATCTGGTAAGCCCTTTTCATCACAGTGGAGTTCGATTTGGGAACTTTTTCTAATTCAAAGTGTATTGTTGGTGTTTCAGGAATTGTTACAAGGAGGCCATTGGTACTGCAGTTGCACAAGACTGATGGTGGGCAGCAGGAATATGCAGAATTTTCTCATTTGCCACGCAAAAGATTCACTGATTTCTGTATGTGAAATATCATTTTCTTTGCTTTGTCATATCTTCTTATGAAATTCCAGAGGAGCAAGTTTTATTATGCTTGTATTGTGTCATAGCATTCTGTAACTCTGATAGTAAGATGGACTTGGTGGTATGACTGTCTAATATATCTTCTGTAGCCATAGTACGCAAGGAAATTCAGGATGAAACTGATAGAATCACAGGGAAATCAAAACAAATTTCTCATGTTCCCATCCACCTCAGCATCTACTCCCCTAATGGTATAAACTCCTTCCTGTGCTCAGCTTTGAAAAGAGGACATTATATTTAATGAGTTACATGCTTATTCAATCTCTCACTCTCTTGAACGTTCACATGCTGACACCATCTGTTGCTTTGTGTTGGCAGTGGTCAACTTAACACTCATCGATTTGCCTGGTTTGACAAAAGTTGCTGTTGGTACTGGCTTTTTTTTAAATATATCCTTTGTTTACTTGGCAGTTCCCGTTTTGAGTTCCAGCTTTTTTCAAATCTAAACAAACTTATGCATTTCAGACGGGCAACCTGAAAGTATTGTTGAAGATATTGAAAATATGGTCCGAACCTATGTTGGGAAGGTAATGTATCCTTCTTTTTCTTTATACTTTCATAGTCATCAAAATAGAAGTATAACTGAAAGAAATCTGACTTTACCTCACTTAGGATGCTTTTAATTGGACTGAAAATTTTCGGTCTGGTCAGAACTGGACTGGTCTGGTAGACGTATGGTCTATGTGTATTTTGCAATGGTAGAAGTCTGGTCTGTTTAAGTCTTGTTTGTCCGGGGATTGAAATAAGTTCAAGCAAAAACATTTTTAGGTTCATTCTAAAATTTGAATGGTATTTATGCAGTACACTGTTATTTTTAAAAGTTTTATGTTAGATTTTAAATTTTAGTAAACAATTACTCGCCATTCTTTTCATTCTCACAAATGGTGGTTTGCTAGATGCTAATTACTTGGTTTTGCGGGTGTTTCTTTACATTGTGATTTACTACATATTTAATTTTCTTGTGGCATTGTAGCCCAACTGTATTATACTAGCAATATCACCAGCTAATCAGGATATTGCCACTTCAGATGCAATAAAACTTGCGAGGGAAGTGGATCCATCAGGTATATTTTATATTAGGATCTCTTAAACATATCTTCTTGTGACCCTTTTGAATATTTCAAAAGCTGTTGGCTGTTCTTGCAGGTGAGCGGACATTTGGAGTGCTCACTAAGCTAGATTTGATGGATAAAGGAACAAACGCATTGGATGTCTGTTCTCTCTTTTCCTTATGAATTTGAAATTGTAGTCCTAGTACTTGATTATCTTTCTGTTATTTCTTGTATTATTACACAGTGTCATTTGATGACCTTGTGTCCCGTTTCCTGACATCTGGTTCTTTCTGAAAGGTTCTTGAAGGTAGAGCTTACCGGTTGCAACATCCTTGGGTGGGTATTGTGAACCGTTCTCAAGCTGATATTAACAGAAATACTGATATGATTGTTGCAAGAAGAAAGGAGCGCGAGTATTTTGCTACAAGCCCTGACTATGGACACCTTGCAAGCAAGATGGGTTCAGAGTACCTGGCAAAGCTTCTCTCAAAGGTACATTCTTGCTCTTTCCAAACCTTTGTAGCTTTTTTGTCTTCCAGTGGCTTGTGCAAACTGTAGAATGGAGATTATTTGTAAAATAATCTTGGTTTTCAGCACTTGGAGTCTGTAATTAGGGCTAGATTACCAAGTATCACCTCTTTAATCAACAAAAGCATCTATGAACTTGAATCAGAGATGGACCACCTTGGAAGGCCTATTGCCGTTGATGCAGGGGTGAGCTGAATTTATCTCTCTATCTTTCATTCTTATTCATGTAATAATTGTAACACAGAGTGAATCTTCCTATTTGGTGACCGACTGAAACTTTTTCTCAGGCTCAGTTGTACACCATCTTGGAGCTCTGCCGTGCCTTTGACAAAATATTCAAGGAGCATCTGGATGGAGGGTAATAACCGAATTTCTACTTCCGCATTTAAAGGACCCTTAACTGAAGGATTGTGCCTTTTAGCCGAGTTATACATAATTTAAAATGATATCATTCTCACAGAACAGAGTTCCATCAGAAAAAGAATGAAATGCAAATTGTTATCCTTCTGAGTTCGTTTTCTGTGCTGCCTAATCCGCAGTTTCGCACATTAGGCAGGATTTAATTTAAGAACAAACCTTTTCATTGTGTTCTCTAATCCAGCCGACCTGGTGGCGATCGAATCTATGGGGTTTTCGATAATCAGCTCCCTGCGGCCCTTAAAAAACTTCCATTTGATCGGCATTTATCCATGCAAAATGTGAGGAAAGTTGTTTCTGAGGCTGACGGTTACCAGCCGCACTTGATTGCTCCAGAGCAGGGTTATAGACGTCTTATTGAGGGATCACTTAATTATTTTAGAGGACCAGCTGAAGCTTCTGTTGATGCTGTAAGTTTTCAACTCTTAGCCTTTGTTTTTAGAGAAACAAGGAATAGAGAAATGATAATTTTCCCTTGTTTGGTAAGCAAAAGAATAGAGAAATGATGATTTTCCCATGTTCAGTAAGCAAAATAATGAGAAGATAAACGGGGAGAAAAAGAATTGAAAAAAGTGAAAGAAGGAACTTTTCTCCTCTTATGAGAAGAAAAGGGAAGGAAAGTGGAACCATTTTCACCCATTCTTCTCTTACATTAGGTAGAGCATGTTACGGGTATGTTTATCTTTCTAAAAATGACATGCACTTCTTTCATTCCCATTCTTCTACTGTTTCTCTCTTCTCCATCTCTTTTTCGCCCATTTTTCTTTATTTCTTCCTTAAACCAAACAAAGGTTTACGTTTGTCTCATGTATTTATCCACATTTGAAATCTTGAACTGTGTGCACCTGACCAAAAATACAATATCAGGTTCATTTTGTTCTCAAGGAACTTGTGAGGAAGTCAATTGGGGAATGCCAGGCAAGAGTTTTGATGTTTTAATTAATAACCATCAGGGTTAATTGGGTGCTCTCCCCTTATGATTCCATTCCCCTCTAATTTCATTGATGAAATTTAGGAGTTGAAGCGGTTCCCGAGCTTACAAACTGCAATAGCTACTGCCTCCAACGAATCCTTGGAAAAATTCCGTGACGAAAGCAAGAAGACAGTCACTAGACTCGTAGACATGGAGGCTTCATACCTGACAGTGGATTTTTTCAGGAAACTTCCGCAGGATGTGGAGAAAGGCGGAGGAAACACAGCAGCAGTCAATGCAGCTGCTGCTGATCGGTATGCCGAAGCTCACTTTAGGAGAATTGGGTCAAACGTCTCATCTTATGTCACTATGATTTCTGACACACTCAGAAACACTATCCCGAAGGCTGTTGTCCATTGCCAAGTGAAGGAGGCCAAACAATATCTATTGAATCGCTTTTACATACAGATTGGGAAGAAAGAGGTATTTAATCACTTTGACCTACGGAGGTGTACATCATCTTCGCAGGAAAAGGCGAATATAATAAAATTTCCCCGGACCTTCTACAAAAAAAAAACTGTTCATGAACTATGAAGTATTATGGTGTCCTCTCTAGACCTCTATTGACAATAACATTCTCTTAAACTTTCAAAGAAGGCCTGATTGTCTTTGGAATTGTTGTGTATGACTTATAAACATGAATGTGATTAGGTATATGAGGAAAGTTGTAAGCACTGATAAAACCAGTTGGAATAACAACAAAAACACATTATGAACTCAAACATTTCTTACATGTTGGGCTGAACTTTGAAGATTTATAATGTGTTTTTTATGTCACTGCAATTGGTCTTATCCATCGGTTACGTCTTTCTTCATCACCTTGTCACTTTATTGTTTTAAAATGCTTGCATACATGATATGTCCAAACCTCAGTGCCATTGAATTAGTATATGTAATTGGACATTTGAATAGTTCAGCTAATTTGAGGTTTTCGCTAATAATTCAAGCTCATTCTCTCCATCTCTGGGTACAAAAAGCAAAGAAAAAAAAAGGTTCACGTACAGTATAAAACCTTAAATACGTTCTTTGAATCAAAATAATGTGGGAACTTTTTTTTTCAGGGAAAGGCACTTGGAGAATTGTTGGATGAAGATCCAGCTTTGATGGAGAAAAGACAGCAATGTGCCAAGAGGCTTGAACTTTACAAGAAAGCCAGGGATGAGATCGACTCCGTATCATGGGCTTGATGAGATTAGTATTAGTATGTACTATGTAGTGTATGAGTGTATCAGTACACTGGTTGTTCATATTATGATTGCAATCACCAATTGCCAGCTTGTTCACTTGTTAGACAACCCACTGTTGTTTATGTAGCGTAATCATGATTACGATATGTATTCTTGATTTACTAAATTCTTTTGTACACCGTACAATATGCAGACATACGCTCTCTAACATGCTCAACAGATTTTATATATTCTTGGGGACTTGGGGTGGGTAAGTGGTATTCTTTCGTATGCCGTACAAATATGCAGGATTTTATATGTTAGATTTTATATGTTAGGATGTTTTTATTCGGACTTATAAATTCCAAGCTAGACTTAAACTAATCAGAGTAGATAGATCAGACTTCGATAGTTATAAAATATATAGAGACCATAATATGTAATATACTCATATAGTATTAAGAGGCTGTTTGGAGCCCCAAAAAAGGGTTGATAAGCCTGAAAATGTAAAATTATAGCCAAACAAACACATGGCAAAAGGACTGTTTGGGCTGTTATTTCTTATCGGCCAAAAAAGCAACTATATGGTTACTTTTTGGGCTGAAAGTTATTAATTTACTGTTGGGATCCAAAAAGACTCCTTACCCTTCTATTATACTCGTAACATCTTCGTTGCTTTAGAAAAGTCAAAGTTTCATCCTTCCAAATCGTCGTTGCTAAAGGTAAGTTGCGCTCTATCTTCTTCTCCTTCAATTGTTCGTGGAACCACGTTTCTTAGATGTTTGATGACTTTGATTGGTTTTTAAAGTCAATGAACGATGATAATCAACTGATTTTAGGTGAATTAAATTATATACAACTTATTGAATCATCTTAGAGAAACTATTAAATGCAATAAAAAACTGTCCGGGGAAATTCTTTTTACTAGTAGCACATTTACTTAGAAGTTCTTTTAAGTAAGTTACAAGTCTTATTAAAGAGAAGAGAGGTTGTCTTCTTTCACTTTTCTATTCTTTTAGAGATTTTCTTTTTGCAATTAAAAGAGGCCATGTAGTATGCAGAGACATGGAAACACTAATTTCCGTATCTGTTGCGTGATCAATTTAAAAGCAGCATATATTTGTTGTATATTCAGGGGGGTAAACGTAAGGAATGATCTTGTTAATTTCAATAAGACTTTGCTAATTGTAGAAAGACTTTTACATATACCTGCTTTTACTTTCATCGTGTCTCTAGTAGCTTTAAAATGCCTTATTGATGGATAACTCTAGTCTATGATAGTCATCAGATACTACTTGGAGTGGCTGATACTAGAAATTGCCCAAACATAGATAAGTAGTGGCTAGATGAACATATCCATGCCTTAAAAATCTATTGGTATGCTTGTCTTGAAGTTGCTATGATCTAATTTAAAACAGACTGCATTTTGTAAGATAAAGTTGCTTAATGTGTAGATTATAAAGTTTAGCCTCATGTATACTTGTTTGTTTTTTCTTGCCATTGTAATATGCTTAATACATGTATATTTGTTTTATTTTGAAGATTATGAGGTGTAATGTTGAAAGGGAAGTGTGTTTTATATGGTAATGGTAGTATTTTCATCCGCTTTCATAATTTCAAAATACTGTTAGCTACAATGGCACTACATATTTTCATCCGCTGATACTCTAATGACGATCTTACTTTTGTTCGTTTTGAGACAAATCTTGATTTTGTTCTGGAAGATTGCATTACTCCACCAAGGTGGCACCAACACAAGAATCCACCACAAGGTCTTCAAATGAGGTTCGCGGTGCAAGTTCTCAACGTATGATTGCATTACGAGAAGAAATTATAGAAAATTGACACGTAATATGAGGCAACGTCATTGGTAGGGTATGTCAATTGCATGTCTCTATTATGTATTTTCTTTGTTTAATGTTTTTCAATACACGTAATGTACTCCAATTAATACTTATGTGGACATAGAAAGATTCCCAGAAATGATGCTCCAGACTTGACCTTTAGCAAATAGTTTTTCACATTGTACTTATTAGAATAGCTTCGTATAAACAGCCTTTTGAACGGCCTATCATTGTAATTAGGTCTCTCAGGCTCAAACCTAGGAGCTCAATCCACATTTTCTCTATAAATACTCCTTTTGGGATAGTTGTATGAGTTGAAAAACATTAAATGCAAATATCTTTTTCTCTCTAGAATTATACTCTATCAATGAGTATTACGTTTTTATCTAAATAAAAGTAATTAATGACATTTTTGTAAATATTGTAAGTTATAACATTTATATGATTATATTAATGTCAAATAACTCCAAAATACACAACTAACTTACTTTTAGGATGTTTTGATTGGACTAGTTTCAATCCAAACTAAACTAGATAGAATTTAGTATATCAAACCAAACTAGATTTTTGAAATTGTAAAATACGGAGTACAATGGAACAGATACATATCAGATTAGTTCATATCAGAGTAAAACAAAATTAAAATAGATAAGATCAAACCAAATGAAATTGAAATTTTCATTCAATTAGTAACAATATTCCAGACCCATGATAATTTTCATCTAATTTTGAATGAAAATTATATGAACTTTCTAAATTTTCTTGACCGTGGAAAAATTCCAGACTTGTGATAAGTTCTACCCTATCCGAGAGCTTTTCTCTCTAGGCGGCCGTCTCCCCTAGGTTTAGGGGTTGTTTTTCTCCGCTTTCGTCCTCGACGAAGTGCATCTTTCTTGTGCGGTTTTTGTCCGCCTTTCATGAGGCTGTCTTCTTCGGTAGACCGCAGCCCTATATGACAGCCAAAGGTTGTGTACCCCTAGCAGCAGGTGGAGAGTTTTGAGGATGTCATTCATGGTTGAGATCAGAAGGTCATGGACGAAGCGTAGGGTTAGGGGCTGGAACAGATCTAGACCGGAGACAAGGAGCGGAAGAAGCGACAACACTGTTGGACCGTCACCCTCCCGAATCGCTGCCATGGAGTGCAGGAAAGTTTAGAGTTTGGAAGCAGTATTTTAATTTTACTTTTATTGTTGTAAGACTCTTGCATTAGGATTGAGTAATGGAAGGTCTGCTTTAACCGTCGTTGACTCATTTATATCCATTTATATCCATTATATGATCAACGAGTTATATTGTTTTTTTTGGAGGCGATCGACTCTAAGTGTGGTTCGAGGGATGACGGTTGTCTGTGGTCCTTTTACCGTTTTACCCCTTATCTGAATGACGTGATATTAATTTAAATCATGATAAAAAAATCAATTAATTAATAACATCCTTACGATACTCTTAATTTAATTTAGAATATTAATATCGTCCGTCCTAAAGAACTGACAGAACATAGAATAGTCGACTAAATTCGAATTAAAGAAATTTCATTTTCCACATTTTCCTAATCAATTTCGGTATTCCTTCTTATCTCTTCATCCTCGACTTCTACCCTGAGCCGTCTGATCCGCTCTGATCTTCCTCCAAAATGATTACAATTCCGTATTTCACCGCATTGACCACCTTCTTCAGCTACATCCTCCTCTTTGTTTTCGGCCAAATCCGCGACTTCTTCAGAAAAATCATTGATTGGTGGCATTCGAGCAATCTTCAGGTACGTTTTGTATATACTTGTGAGTGATTTAATTACGTCCAAGCGCGTCCCTATCCACTTGCAGTGGTTTATAATCTACGGTTTACATCCGTATGGAGCTTAATTTTGAAGATCTTGCCTGTTTTGTTTCTAACGATAGGGATATGCTCCGATTTGCTTGGGGCTTGAAGATTTCTACATTCGCCGGCTATATCTTCGAATTCAGGTATATTATCCATTCTAATTTTATTTTCTGCCGTATTGTATATTAGTAGAGGTGGATAAGTGATCTACGAATGATTTACGAGAATCAATGGTTCAATATCATTGAAAGGAAACTGAGTGAATTAAGTATTATGGCATGTCTTTCAGGTAATCAACGGTTCAATATAATTTCATTTTCTGCCGTATTATGTATTATGGCATTTCTTTCAGGTAATTTAAGGCTGTATTGGAGAGAGTGAGAGACTAGACATGACTTTTTATTTGTATCTTCTCTTCCTAGAGTGAATTAATTGTGCAGGATGCCATCTGTATGCTTTTAATTATGTATATTCCAAGTTCCAACTAGTTTGAGAATGCGACCTTACTGAGTTGGGTCCTTGTTGGATATTATTAATATATAATACTGCAGAAATAATGTTTTGCTGAAAAGGTTACCCACTTATGGTCCTCTGTTGAACTTACTGATCGGTAGTTTTAAAGGCAACATAAATATATTACCAAAAAAGTTACTCTTTGATGGCAGAGTTTCATGCTTGTTAGTTTATTCTTTTTATACATATAACTTTTTACAGGACTGTTTTGGTCGACCAATTTCTAGTCCTCCTGATGCTTGGTTTGATGTGCTGGAACGAGTTTCTAATGACAATAATAAAACTCTACAGTGAGTACTCCGTTAGAATCTCTTCAATGCTGGATCTGGTTACTCTGTTAGTCGGTTGTTTTTACTTGCAAGTTGCAACCATATTTCGCACATCTGATTTATTGTTTCTCAGTGTTTGCATGGGCGGACCGTAGTAGAGACCCAGGGGGGCTACCGCCCCCCCAACAAATTTTTTTTTTAGTGTATATATATACGAAAAATAATTTTTGCTCTTCCAAAAAGTATTTTGAACCCCCCCCAAAATATTTTCGCCCCCCCAAAATGACTTTCCTGGGTCCGCCCCTGCGGTGTTTGATTGATGACTACCAAATTCAACACATCTGTGCAGGTGTACCACAAAAGTTACTAGGTGCCTTAACTTGGGATCATATAATTATCTTGGTTTTGCTGCATCTGATGAATATTGCACGCCTCGTGTCATTGACTCCTTGAAAATCTTTTCACCAAGCACATGTAGTAGCCGTGTTGATGGAGGTAGGCTTTATACGTTGAGTTCATTCTTAATTCTAACACATTTTTTTCAAAACAATAGGACTACAGCTACATTGTTAATAGTCTAAATGATTTGTGTTGGCAGGGACTCTGTCATTACACAATGAGTTGGAGGAATGTGTGGCTAATTTTGTTGGAAAACCAGCTGCCATAGTCTTTGGCATGGGCTACGTGACGAATTCAGCAATTCTTCCTGTATTGATTGGAAAGGTATCCTCAATAAGCACTATATTCCGCATTCAAAATTTTATGTCCTCTTATCCCTCAACTTATTATCTTTTCCAGGGAGGCTTGATTATTAGTGATTCTCTGAACCACAATTCTATTGTTAATGGAGCTCGAGGATCTGGAGCTACTATTAGGGTATTCCAACATAACAGTAAGTTTTAAATAATACATTTCTCTCTGTTCCCATTTCCTTCCTTTAATATTGTTTTGAGGGAATAAATGAAATAGTTGAGATGTGTGTCCCACCATTTTATTTATTTCCCACAAAGCCATAGTAATGGAGTGAAATACTGAAATAGACTTGCAAGGGAATCAAGAGGATCCCCACTAACAATACCTGCCATGTAAAATGCTCTATTTTGCCTTGTTATAGCCTTATAGGCATGTTATTAGACAAGCTAAAAAACAGTAAACTGAACTAGTATTATTACAATGGAGACTGAGAAATTCTCAGTATTCCAGAAGAGGATTACAGTGAAGAAACGAGAAAACAACCCAATCTAGAGAAAGAACAGGAAGCTTCTCTCCCTAGCCAAGGCCCATCCACTTCTAACAGAATACCATCCTATTATTCTCTTATTTCCCTCCCCTACATGTACTCAATGAGACAAGCCTGATCATTAATTATTCCCGCTCCTTTTTCCCCTCCTAACATACACCTTATTAAAATACTCAACACCCCTTGTGCTATCATTACCCTCCCCTTGAACTACGACCTTGTCCCCAAGGTTGAACTTCGGAAACTGTTTCTGGAATTTGTTCAGATCCTCACAAGAATCCTCAAAATCTGGCAGCTGTCTCCAATGAACTAGCACTTCCTTTTCTCCATTGGGTTTCAGTCTGTAATCCACCACTTCCGCAGGCTGAACTTGTAACTCCCGCTCTTCAAAAATGCAGGTAGGTAGAGGCTGGCAATGCAGGTTAGGAGAAACTGCCTTCTTGAGCAAGGATATATGGAACACTGGGTGCACTGTACAACCCTCAGGTAGTTGCAGTTTGAATGCCACCGGATTTATCTTTTCGATCACCTCAAATGGCCCATAGAATCTAGGGCTCAGCTTCTGATTCAGCCTTTTAGCTAGGCTTTTCATTTTATAAGGCTGAATTTTTAAGAATACCTCGTCTCCCACCTCCACTTGTAATGGTCATCTATGTTTATCCACTTGCTGTTTCATTCTGTTCTGGGCCATAGCTAAACTGTGCTTCAACTCATCCAACATTAAGTTCCTCTCAGTTGTCAACTTGTTAACTTCTTCAACTGCTGAACACTTACATCTCCTCTCAAATAGCAGGGGGATCTTGTCCATATAGGGCTTTATAGGGAGTATTCTTAATTGATATGTATAATTGGTTTTATTATTATACCAGTATTCAACCCAGGAAAGCCATTTAGGCCGCTGTTTAGGCTTCAGCCCAGTGATGCATCTCAAGTAAGTTTCACCACTTCAGTTTGTCCGTCAGTTTGAGGATGGTAGGCTGTACTGTATGTCACTTTGGTGCCTGCCATCTTGAACAATTCTGACCCAAAAGAACTCAAGAAGACCCTATCCCTATGAGATACTATGGATTTAGGGAATCCATGTAATCGAACCACCTCCTGAACAAAAACTTCTGCCACCTCCTTGGCAGTGAAAGGGTGGGAAAAGGCTATGAAGTGAGCATGTTTGGTTAACCTGTCGACTATCACCAAGATCCTGGAAGTTGATTTTCAAATCCCCCAAACTGGTTAGCCATTCCACCCCAAATACTAAATCTGTCCCTCCCAGCTCTAGCAGGTAGAAGCTTTGTATAATTTCAAGGCCTTGCACACCAAACCTGTGATCCCACACACCTCCTATTGTTGCTCACTCTGTCCCCATTACCCAGTTCCACCTGAAATTCATCAATTTGGTTGTATGGCAACTGTAATTCCTCCACTAGGGCTTGTGATATGAAATTACGGGTGGCTCCACTGTCGATCAGGATCAGCACAAATCTGTCCATTCCCTTTCCCATCAATTTTCCATCCAACTTGAAAGTCTTCTGTGTAGTGATCCCCTGTTTACTCATGGCAGATAGCAGCATTTATGATGGTACCAGGGAGCTATCTGCCTCCTTCAAATTCACTTCTGAATCCATATTGTCTGCTTCTTCCTCAGGCCCTTCCATGAGAATGAACTTGTAGTATTTCATTTTGCAGACATGATCCTTGCCCCATCTTTCCCCGCATTTGAAACATAGCCCCTTCCATCTTCTGTCTTGTAATTCCGCTTGTGTCAGCCTCTGGCCACCCTTCCCGTTATTAATAAGTTCTGGTTTAGCTCCCACTTTAGACTCAACTCCAGGTTTTTCCTGAGGTGAGTGAATATTGGTTTGTTACCTCCATTTGCTGCCATCTATCCACTGTTGAGGTTTCTTCAGTGCCTATCCCTTTTCTCTTCCAGCTCTCTGGTCCCCCTCCTTGTATTTTTCCCCTCGCATTGAGCATTCTTCCCTTCTAGCACTAGAGATATATTCATGAGTTCAGGTAGTGAGGCTTTTGGATATAGTTTAAGCTTTGCTTTCACCTCCTCCAATCCATTGAGGTAAATTCCATTGAGCATCTCCTCATCAGTATGCTTCAATGGGCCCATTACCAGTTCAAATCGTTCCCTGTACTCCATCACTGATCCAGTCTGTTTAATGCTTAACACTGGTCCATACGGATTCTGTACTAACTCTGGCTGGAATCTCCTGATCAGTGCTCCCTTAAACAGCTCCCAAGTTTTTCCTCAGTTTGTTCTTCCCACCATTGGAACCAATTCAAGGCTTTTTCTTCCATGGCCAGAACAACCAGCTCTACCTTTTCCTGCTCGGTCACATAATTTAATTTGAAAAATCGTTCCACTCTAATAATCCAACCATTCACATCTTCACCATTGAATAGAGGAAGATCCACTTTCCTTCCAGTTCTCTCAAATCCTCTATTAATCTGATCATGTTCATGAGTGCGCCCAGAAACTGAAGTGCTATTTGTATTACCTTGAGAGTGCAAAGACTTCCTTTAATATTGTTTTGAGGGAATAAATGAAATAGTTGAGATGTGTGTCCCACCATTTTATTTATTCCCACAAAGCCATAGTAATGGAGTGAAATAGACGTGCAAGGGAATCAAGAGGATCCCCACTAATAGTACCTGCCGTGTAAAATGCTCTATTTTGCCTTGTTATAGCCTTATAGGCATGTTATAGACAAGCTAAAAAACAGTAAACTGAACTAGTATTATTACAATGGAGACTGAGAAATTCTCAGTATTCCAGAAGAGGATTACAGTGAAGAAACGAGAAAACAATCCAATCTAGAGAAAGAACAGGGAGTTTCTCTCTCTCTAGCCAAGGCCCAGCCACTTCTAACAGAATACCAGTCCATTATTCTCTTATTTCCCTCCCCTACATATATTCAACGAGACAAGCCTGATCATTAATTATTCCCGCTCCTTTCCCCCCTCCTAACGTACACCTTATTAAAATACTCAACACCCCTTGTGCTATCACATGTATAGTATTGTATTTATATAATCTCTTACTGTGGTATCTGCAGCACCCTCTCATTTGGAGAAGGTTTTGAGAGAACAAATTGCTGAAGGGCAACCTAGGACACACAGGCCTTGGAAAAAAATAATTGTTGTAGTGGAGGGAATATACAGCATGGAGGGTGAACTTTGCAAACTTCCGGAGATCGTTTCCATATGCAAAAAGTACAAGGTAATGTATCCTTATAATGTATTTGTATGAAATTCAATCACCAAAAGACATTTTATTCTTTTAAATTTGAAGTACAAGTAATGAGAATCGCTATCTTCCCTGTCCCTCTGGACATATCTCTGTGAAAGAAAATTTAGAATAATTTCTCCTCCCTTAATCTTTTTTCAGAGAGTTGCTGGGTAGTGGGTGCATATTTATTTACCCAGCTAGGTTGTATTTGGATATTTCTTGTAAAACCTTTGTAAATTTAGTTGCCAATGAGTTAATCTACATGGTCAAGTTACATGATTTACATTTTTATTTTACTAAACCAGCTATGTATGTTTGAGTGCAGGATAGCATCTTTTTTTTCTCTTTAAATACAAGTCTGGACAGGAATGTCTATATTTTTCATAAGGCTTTCATTGGAATTCCATAAAAAGTTATTTAACTAGAGGTGATTTGGTAATTGGATAATACTGAAAGCTAGATCCCCAACCCCCTAAGGGGAATGGTTTAAAATATAAACCATTTCAAATCATTACTCTGGCATGATATTTTTCGACTCAAGCTAAAGAAAAACCCATGGTGAAGGTGGATTTTAGAATATAATTTCTGCATTGCTTTATAAAATATTTGCCACAAGAATGAAATAACTTGTTTATACTTTTTCTTGAAATTAGTGTGTCAGTTAACTTTAGACATTTTGTTGGTAGTTTGGTACTACATATTTCATGACACCATCACACATAGTAGGAAATTAGGAATAATGATTAGTTTGTTTGGTTTTGAATTGACAAGATATTTTTATTGACACTTACTCCAACGTGTTTGAGAGTTGGGATTAAGGCAATGATGACATCTACAATCGTGCTCTTGTTTCAGGCGTATGTTTACTTGGATGAGGCTCACAGCATTGGAGCAATTGGCAAAAGTGGGAGGGGTGTCTGTGAGCTCTTAGAGGTTGACACTGCAGATGTGGATATCATGATGGGAACCTTCACAAAATCATTTGGATCATGTGGTGGTTATATAGCAGGATCCAGGGTTTGTTTCTATGTTTTATCCTTATCTTGCTTTCACTGTGGAAATTCATGTCTTTTGCATTAGTGGTTAGAGTAGTATGTTTTTTGTGATACAATGCTCTTGATTCATCTTGAGGTTTATATTATTTTCCCTTCATCTTATTTATGTTGTTGACTCTCCATCCCAACTTTTTTGATGTTTTGCCATTTTTGTCTCGAAATAATTCTCGTTTCGGGAATGCAATGCATATTTTTCTTATCAATCTTCCAACTTTCCATAATACTCCCTTTTGTTTACTTTAAGTGCTCTGTTCCTTTAAAAAATGTATTATATATTGTATTGAACATAAAAAAGGATTTAAGTGTCATCTTGTATGACTCTTTGATATGTTTACGATTCTCATTAACAGCAATTTATTTAGACAGAGGGATGTCAATTAAGACCAATGTATGTGAACAATAAAGTTATATGTAGCATTAAGAACCTACACTACATTTGATAAGATTTTTTTAAGAAAGCAGGTTTCATCTTCATTTCATCTTCATTTACCCCAGTGCCGCAAAGGCTCCCACCTACGGTGGGGTAAGGGGGGTCGGATGTACGCAGTCTTACCCCTGTACTAAAGCACAGAGAGACTGTTTCCGGATGACCCATAGTGAAAATCGCGTCCAAAATTGCATGGACTGACTGCTGGTTCATAACAAAGAAGCGCAGACAGTTTAGTGAGCCATTTTGCTTTATTCCATCATAATCTCAAGCCAAAAAATAATGAATCTTTGGCTCCATTGCAAATGATGGAAAATTTTAAGAAAGCAGGTAAACAAATAAAAACGTTTGACCCTTAATTGTGGTTTGGACTTCTGATTACAACTGTAAGCCACGTAGCCCCACTAAGATTTCAAATGGATATAATTTCAGCCATTTTGCACTTGCCACTTGGTATGTTTATCTTTATTGCTTCCGAAGTCAAAGTAAAAGAGCATTGATCAATCTGAAAATCATTTTCAGGAACTGATTCAATATTTGAAGTACACATGCCCTGCCCATCTATATGCAACATCTGTATCACCTCCTGCTGCCCAACAAATTATTTCTTCTATAAAAGTTATTCTTGGAGAAGATGGCTCTAGTCGAGGTAAGAGCATTTTCAACCTCCCGCATCAGTTGTTTAGGCCTCATTGGCCGTTGGGTATCATTTTTTAGTTTGGATTTTTTTTTTGCTTTTGTGAGAACTAAAAACAAATTTCTGAAAACCAGAAAAAGTTGTTTTCAGTTCTGTAAATAACATGGTATCATTTACTTCCTCTGTCTTGCACTATGCCAAATTTCTTTACTTGGCCGTCCCATAATAGTATGTCACTCTCGCTTTGAAGAAAAATTTGCGGTTTACGTTATTTATCTCTCGGTCTCTCCCCTACACAAATCTCTACCATATATTCTTCGTGTAAAGTCAGACATGGGAAAGTATCGCAGATGGAGGAAGTTACCTTTTAAAATCATAAAAACAAGAGAAAAAGTGACAGTCATACCTAGTGGGCCCTTTAATATGGTGCTGCTTTCTAATTTCACGCACTTACTCATCATATTTATGAAACAAAATTATATAAAATGAACTCCCTCTGTCTCATTTTATGTCTTCCTTTCCACTTTGGGTTATCTGAAAGTAAACGCTTGGTTTCCTTTTTTGGCAAGAAATATGTGGTTAGTATCATTTCACTTTACTCTATTCAAACCTCAACCATATCTTTTATTTTTCAACCCTTTATTAATAATTGTGTCAGGCCAAAACAAGACACGTAAAATGGGGACAGAGGTAGTACTTTAGGCCCCACCTAGAGGTCGTCCTAGATATTGAACTGGTTCTTGACGAGCGCCTAGTGACACTGTGTGCTATCTTTGCAATGTAATTAGTAGAGGTGTATGCATCTAAATGTGAGGAAATGTAAACTCTGTGATGCAGGAGCTGAAAAACTAGCACGCATACGCGAGAACAGCAATTTTTTCCGCTCAGAACTGCTCAAAATGGGATTTGAGGTTTTGGGAGATAATGACTCTCCGGTAATGCCAATAATGCTCTATAATCCATCCAAAATACCTGCGTTTTCACGAGAGTGTCTAAAACAGAATGTAATGCTTCTCTTTTTATTTTTGGTCGAAACGAATACTACAATTATGTGCTCGATCATGACCAATGTGACCAACCCATGTACACTTGTATAATTAATAGGTGGCCGTTGTAACAGTTGCTTTTCCAGCAACTCCTCTATTATTAGCGAGAGCACGGATATGTATTTCTGCTTCTCACACAAGGGAAGATCTTCTCAAAGCATTGGAGGTTACATATCATCCCATCCCTTTTTATTATGATTATTAATAGGGAATAGGGGCAAATAAGCCCTCGAACTAACCGAAAGAGTACAAATCACCCCTTTTATAGGAGGCTCTGTCCGGCCATCACCATTTGGGGTGGTTACCGGTGGAATTTTTTGATGAATTTTTTTGAGCATCTTCTTCATTAAGTCTAGTTTACCCATACCAAATTTCAACTTAAAATGCAATCGGGAAGGCAGTCAAATAATTGTTTGAAGATAACAGTGCAGTATAATTCAGAAAATCATTTGACTCCCTTCCCGGTTGAATTTTTAGCTGAAATTTGGTATGGGTAAACTAGACTTAATGAAGAAGATGCTCAAAAAAATTCATCAAAAAATTCCACCGGGAACCTCCCCAAATGGCGACGGCTGGACAGAGCCTCCTATAAAAGGGGTGATTTGCATTTTTTCAGTTAGTTCGAGGGCTTATTTGCACCTTTTCCCTTATTAATATGATTATTATTTGTGTAAATCTTTTGACCATCATCCTTGTTAAATTTGAGAATCTTCTCAATTTTCACAGGTTTTCAGTAGAGTTGGTGATATGGTTGGCATAAAATACTTCCCTGCAGAACCAAAGAAGCAACATTTAGAAGAAAACAGAATCAAGCTAGAGTGATGATCACACACCGCCTGGGTTTAACAGTCGTATAAGTTCCAACAGCATCTGCACGATGTTAGAATTATGAGGTTTGATGATGTTGCCCGCTGAAATATCACCGGGCTTACACGGATTGATTGTCATATTTAGGTCAATTTGATGATTAGAATTTGTCAAGTGTTGTGTGTACAGTTTAAGGTTGTAATTTATGACAAAGACACGGGGAGTGTTATCCCCATCATCACTTTGAGTTCCTCTTGATACAACACAATATGTGAGGATTGAGACAGGCGCAGCACAGGCAGTGCAAGTTTATCAGGAGTGTGACTATTTTGGGGTGGTTGAATGAGCAGGAAGGGGCAGAGGCTTGGAGCTTGCGAGAAATTGGGATACCGTCCTCATTTGCTCCCTAAATGTAAACTTGCGCATTGGAATGGTCTCTATCGGGTCACGATTTGCTCCCGCTGGAGGTTTCTGATTTAAGCTGTATGATCTCGTTTGAGCTACTTATGACGGTGGGTGGGATTCACCGTTTTGCTAGTGCATAAAAGAAAACACGCCATCACTCCTTGTATAATACGAGTACCATATATTTTGGCAATTGTAAAATTTGGTGGCTTGTTAACTTATGGTAATAATAATTTAATGATGTTTTTTGACAAAATTATTTTACATTCTCGGCTTAAAATGAATTCCTGGATAAAATCATTTGACCCTTACAAGTTACAAGCTGTTTTTGAAATTTGAAAATATATATATATATATATATATGTTTTGGTTCAAATAAGAACATGATCTTATGAGAAAAATGAGAGTAAATCTGGACCGTTAGATTTGCTTTATGTGAAATTCAATGTGCATTAGATGAAGCTGTAATGTGTTTCAGGTGAAATTGAAATGTGCAACACAAATGATACAATGTAACGGCGTTATGTGAAGCTAAATTGTGCATTAGGTGAATTTGAAATGTGTACTAGATGAAACTAAAATGTGCAGAATAAAAGATACGATGTGATATTATTTGTGTACCTTTTATTCTGTACATGTGCATTAGGTGAAACTGAAATGTGCAGAATAAAAGGTACGATGTGATGTTATTTGTGTACCTTTTATTCTCCACATTTCAGTTTCATCTAATGCACATGTAAGTTTATATATATATATTGATGAAGTATATGGCTCGGGAACCCTCGGTCCACAGACTCTTACTACTCCAATAAAGGCCCAATAGGCCCAGGAAGCACAACAGGCCCAAATCACAGCGCCCAGAGTACCAAGCGGCCCACAGTGAGCGCTAGGGGTGCCTTCGGCCCCTGGCCGAAGGCTCCAATTCTCACAGGAGGGTCAAAACAGGAAAACAAAGTTACTCGGAGAAAACGGCGAAAATCAGTAACCCTCGACACCTGGAGCCCTTGGCACTAAGGAGGTCCCCGGTGATCAGAGCCCTCGGCTAGTCATCTACAGCCGAGGGCACCTTTCCGACATAATATCCGCTCCACATGCGTATGAATCACCGTACCAAGTACGACGTCACATCCAACAGCCGCATTAAATGCGGCCACATGCGAGTGCCAGCGCCAACCAGTTGAGGTGACCCCTCGGCCAATGGATGCTTGACACGTGTCCCTGTCTGGCATTTATTGCTACTATAAATAGCACCCCATTTCCCCATTTGTGGAGAAAGAAGCAAATACGCTGAATACATTTTCTAATATACTCTCTCTACTTACTTGCTCTGACTTCTCTCAAGTTATTCCCCGTAATAACCCCTCGGATAAGCTACCCCCCGGGTACACTATCCATCATTTGATGCTCTCGTTGAGAGGTCGAACAATCAAGTAAGAAACCCTCCCCCTCGACCAAACACAAAACACCTAGCCAAAATGGTGAGAACAACTCGTGCCAACTCCAGAAATGTTGAGGACAGGAACCTGGCCCTCGGCGAAATCGACGTCCCCGAAGCCTCTAACAGGGGGCGGCGTCCTCACCGGGTTGTTCCAGACGACTGTCGACCTACGCCATCAAATTCAACAGAATGCCCCCGATGCCCGCCTCGGCATCGAGGCCAAGAAGAAGGACCGGAGCGAGAATCAAATTATCCCTCCGGTCATCACAATCGACGTACAATCGGCGCTCTCCGCCTTCATCCAGACGCTCACCCAGAACCCGGGTGCCTTCGGCACTTTGGTTCTCCTCCAACCTCAGGTCGGGGAGAATATTATGTCTCCCCCTCATCCACACACACTCGGGAACCCGGTCCTCCGGATTGGGAACTCCGAGGGGGTCGTGGCCCAAGATACGGCCTCCCAGGAAGTCCAGTCCCGGGACCGCCACAACGTAAACAAAGAACAACTCCGGACATCCGCCCTCAAGAGACTCGGAGGGGCGCAAGACCGCCGAGGGATCCAAGACCGCCTCGGAGGGAAGGCGTTCCAGAGGCCTCAGGAAAGTGGCGGATCCGTCTCCAGGGCCAATGAAAGGCGTCCCCCTCACGACAAAGGCAAGGCACCTCTCCATGCCAACGACGCCCGCCACCAAATCAACCAGGCCCACTCGGCCCGCGTCCATTCGCGGGGGGCGGAGGCCCTCCCGAAGGACCCCCGGGACGAAATCATTGCGGCTCTCCAGCATCGGCTCGACGAGATGGAGGCCACCAAAGCACACGCCACCACTTCTGCCCCTCATACAGACCTCAAGTAAGAGGCGATGTTGGCCAAGATGGAGAAAATGCAGAAGAAGATAGTCGAGGGCTCCGGGGAACCCACCATACAGCTCCGGACCCGGACGCCATTTACCCCAAGGGTATTGGCGGCCCGGATCCCGGAAAAATACCGAGGGCAGCTCATCAAGCTCTACGACGGAAAGACTGACCCCTAAGAGCACTACAGCAGGTACCAAAACAGCATGATGATGGTGGGGGCATCGGATGAATATTTGTGCCGCTGGTTCCTCTCCACCTTAGAGGGGCCGGCTTACGAATGGTTCAATCGATTGCCCGAGGGCTGCATTGACTCGTGGCAAGAACTCGCCCACCGATTCTTGATGCAATTTATGGGAAGGCGCCGCACAAGAAAACACTTCTCCCACTTGCTGACAATGAGGCAGAGGAAGGAGGAGACCCTTCGGGACTTCTTGGAGCGCTGGAGAACAGAGGTTGATAAAGTTGATGGCACTGACGACGGGACCCTCCTGGCCCTCCTCCAAACGGTTCTCCGCCCCGGGAACTTCTCGAGGAGCCTCATCATCGAACCCCCCCGCGATTATATAAGGGCCCTACAGCGGGGGGACCGGTACGTCGAAGCCGAGGAGGTGGAGAAATGCCACCACGTCCCAGATCAGCAACACCCTCGGCCAGACGACAAAGGTGACCGGGGGCCGGGGGCTCCCCGCAATCATCCCAAGGATTTTGCCCCCTCCGGTGATCGCCCCCGGCATGGCCAAGCCAAGCCCGGAGGAGGCTACAAGGGGAACCCGAGGGCTTGGGCACAGCCTGTCCTCCTGGAGCACCCTCGGACACCTTTGACGCACCCCGTCAGCGTCATTCTTGATTTTGCTGAGGAGAGGGGCCTTGTGGAGCGAGATTCACGCGCACCCCCGGAAGTATTTGCCATCAATCCAAACTACCCCTACTGTCGTTTCCACCGGCACCAGGGGCACATGACCAATGACTGCCATCAGCTGAAGACGGCCATCGAAAGGCTGATACAAGCGGGCCATCTGTCCCAGTTTATCCAGGGCCCTCAGCAACAAGGCCCCCTCATCAAGGGCCACCCCGAGGGCAAACTGCGAGAGCAAATGCATGGGTCAACCCCAACACCATCCCCCTCGGCAAGAAGAGGGAGATTGGGAACCTGGAAGAAGAGGAGGAGGAGTACCCCCGGTACCAAGAAAAGAAACGCCACATCCTCATGATCACGGGGGGCAATACCGGGGGTGATTCTACGAGTCAACGAAAGAAGTGGGATCAATCACTTTACGTGGGGGAAGTCACTCATATGCCCCCAGTAAAGCGGCTGAGGGAGGAACCCATTACCTTCACTAACGCTGATCTCCCCCAGTATCCTCCCCACACAGGGATGCCCTCGTCATCCGCACAGAAATAAATGACACTATTATTCACCGAACTTACGTTGACACGGGCAGCTCCGTCAATGTAATGTACCTCAGTACCTTCAGAGAGATGCATCTGGAGAGGGGGTCCCTTCGGCCCATCAAGACCCCTCTTGCCGGCTTCACCGGCGACACCATTGATTCTGGGGGGGTTATAACCCTCCCGGTACTCTTCGGCGACGGGCTCCATAGAGCCAAGCTCGAGGTGGAGTTCGTCGTCATCAACATCGACTGCGCCCACAACATCATCCTCGGCCGGCCAGCCCTCGAGGATCTCGAAGCCGTCATCTCCATGAGGCACCTCTGCCTCAAGTTCCCAGCCGAAGGGGGCATCGATTATTCGAGGGGGAACCAAAAGCTTGCCCGCGCTTGCTACCTTCAAGTAATGAAGAAGGTTAGCAAGATGGAGTTCCGCGTTGACACCATCACCGGAACTGTGGAAGTGGAAGAAAGGAGGCCGAGGGCTGAACCAGCCGAGGAGGTAGAAGACTTCACGCTCGATCCGGCCAAGCCGGAGAGAGTCGTGAAGATTGGAGCCAAGCTCCCTGAAGACTTGAAGACCGGCATCATCAGCGCCCTCCGCGCCTACTCCATTGTTTTTGCATGGGGGCCGGAGGACATGCCGGGGATCAGCCGAAGGGTCATCACCCACCGCCTCTCGGTGGACCCTTCGGCCAAACCAGTACAACAGCGGAGGAGACCCCTCTCGGCCGAGAGGAGGGAATTCGTGAAGAAAGAGGTTGCCATGCTCCTCTCAATCAAGCACATCAAGGAGGTAAAGTACCCCTCATGGTTGGCAAACGTGGTCCTTGCACAAAAACCGCCCTCATTCCGCATGTGCGTGGACTACACGGATCTCAACAAGGCGTATCCCATGGACCCCTTTCCTTTGCCAAACATTGATCAACTTGTAGATGAAACCGCGGGATGTGAAATCATGTCATTTTTCGACGCATTCCGCGGATATCATCAAATATTTATGCATGAGGAAGACGCTGAAAAAACAGCATTCATGACTCCCGGGGGTATTTCAAGCTGTTCTAGGGCGCACCATGGAGGCATATGTTGACGACATGATCGTAAAAAGCAAGCAATCAGCAAGCCATGCTGACGACCTGAGGGAGATCTTCGCCATCATGCAGAAATTCAACCTTCGGCTAAACCCGAAGAAGTGTACCTTCGGCGTCCAAGGGGGCAAATTCTTGGGCTACATGGTGAGCCGAAGGGGTATCGAGGCCAACCCCGAGAAGATCCAGGCCATCATCAACATGGAGCCCCCACGCAACGTAAAGGAGGTCCAAAGATTGACGGGCCGCCTGACAGCCCTCAATCGCTTCTTATCAAAATCGGCGGAGAAGTCCTTACCCTTCTTCCAGATCATGAGAAAAACCGCCGGTTTCTAGTGGACTTCAGAGTGTCAGGGGGCCTTCGAGGAACTGAAACGGTACTTATCTTCGCCCCCTGTGCTCTCTAAACCCAAGGTGGGGGAGGTTCTATACCTTTACCTGGGTGTTAGCCCGGCAGCCATCAGCTCAGTACTCATCCGGGAAGAGGATGGCATCCAACACGCCATCTTCTATGTTAGCAAGACCCTCAGGGAAGCGGAGCTCCGGTACTCCCCTGTGGAAAAAACGGTATTGGCTATCGTGTGGACCGTCAAGAAGTTGGGCCACTACTTCCAGGCTCACCCGGTCCAGGTCCTCACTCATCAACCCCTCGGCGCTTTGATGAGGAGCCCCACCAGCTCCTCCCGAATGGTGAAATGGGCTGTCTTCTTGAGCCAATACAACATCGACATCCGTCCTAAGCCCGTCATCAAGGGCCAAGCCCTAGCAGACTTCGTGACAGAATGTACGGCAAGATCAGCCACGGACGAGGAGCCCTCGGCTCCTTCGGATGATTGGTGGACCCTCTACACCGATGGCTCCTCCGCCGTCAAAGCATGTGGAGGAGGGGTGGTTCTCATCTCACCCGAAGGCTTCCGGGCCTATTACGCAGTCTGCTTCTCCTTCAAAGTCTCTAACAATGAAGCCGAATACGAGGCCCTCCTCTGTGGCCTTCGGCTGGCAGCTAACATGAAGGCCCGACAAATTCACGTCAAGTGCGACTCCAAGTTAGTCATCGGCCAAATCTCCGGGGAGTACGAAGCCAAGGAAGGGAGAATGAAGCAATACAAGGAGGCGGCCAAGGAGTTGCTTAAGGTATTCGAGGCACACTCTCTTACTCAAATACCGATGGCTCAAAACTCCGAGACCGACATTTTATCAAAGCTCTCGGCAGAATCCCCTGAGCATATCTCGAAGATTGCCAAAGTAGAAGAGTTGAGCCTCTCTAGCATACATGCTAGCCCCGTCATGAACATACAACAAAGGCAGGGTGACTGGATCTCAGACATTGTCGCCTTCATCACCACAGGGCAACTGCTCCGGGATGAGGCCCGCGCTAAGCTAGCAAAGCTGAGGGCTCCCAGCTACGTTATCGAAGACGGGAGGCTTTACAAAAGATCCTACAACGGGACATTACTTCGGTGCCTTCATCAAGATGAAGCCGAAGTGGCGATGGAGGAAGTGCACAGTGGCACTTGTTCAGCTCACCAGGGACCCTTCTCCATGTCCCGAAGGCTAATAATCCAGGGCTACTTCTGGCCCACAATGGCCCGAGATTGTGCAGATCTTGCCCGAAGGTGCTCCGCATGCCAACACTTCCAGAAAGCCCCCGGCATGCCAGCGGTCAACTATGCCCCCATCAGCACATCCATACCCTTCGCTCGATGGGGCATAGACCTTGTGGGCCCTTTGCCGAGGGGTACCTCCAACAACAGGTACATCATTGTCGCCATCGATTACTTCACCAAATGGGTGGAAGCTGAGCCCCTCGCCAGCATTACTGAGGCCAGGTGCCGTCATTTTGTTCTCAAAAACATCCTCACAAGGTTTGGCGTCCCCCAGCAAATCATCTCCGACAACGGGACTCAGTTCGAGGCAGCCCTCTTCTGTGCCCTCCTAGAGGCATGGGGCATCAAACACACCTTCTCATCCGTTGCCTACCCCCAGGGCAACGGTCAGGTGGAAAACGCCAACAGGACCTTGCTCGAGGGCCTAAAGAAGAAACTGGAGGCCGAAGGAGGTGGTTGGGTAGAAGAGCTCCACAACATCTTATGGGCCTACCGTACCACCCCTCGGCGGGCAACTGGCGAGACACCCTTCTCCCTTTGCTACGGATTTGAAGCTAAGGCCCCCACTGAGGTAACTCTTCCAACCCGAAGGGTCACACAGTATGATCCAGAGGCCAATGACGCCAATATGGCCCTCGACCTCCACCTTATTTCAGAACGCCGAGAGCAAGCCTTCATACGCGCAGAAAACTACCGAAGGCAAGTGAAGAGTTACATTGACGCCAAGGTCCGCTCCCGGGAATTCCAAGTGGGGGATTATGTCCTCCGAAGAAGGGAAGCCAGCCAACCAACCGAGGGCGGGAAGATGGCGCCAAAGTTCGAGGGCCCCTACATCGTGGCGGCCATCATCAAACCAGGAACTTACAAACTAAAACGCCCTAATGGGACTGAGGTCCCTAGACACTGGAATGTACATCACTTAGTTAAATTTTATCAATAACATCAGAGCGGCCAAGCCCTCATAACTAGTGAATGTATTATTTTGCGGCCCAAGGCCTAAAAAATTTGAAGAAAGAAGGCATATTGAAGACACCAAGAACATGGAACAAGGCTCTTATGAGTGGCCAAGCCCTCATACCGCCCCCTGGCCCAAGGCCTTACCACAAGGAAGAACCCTCGGCACCAAGTGCCGAGGGTAGACAATACTATCGCCTACAACAGCGAGAAAGCACCAACTGTCCTCAATGGAGACCCCTCGGCACCCAATACCGGGTGGACACACCACTGACAACTTTCAACAAATGGAAAGAAACACCAAGTGTTTTCACAGAAGACCCCTCGGTACCAAGTACCGGGGGGTGTACACCGAAACAAACACCAAGTGTTGTTTCTAAAGCCGTACCCCTCGAGGACGCCTATACCGAAGGCACCACCTCTCGGTGCCGGCAGCACGTAGTGCCCCCGGCCATTTGCAACCAGTGTGCAAATGAAAACCCTTCCCTGAAACGCTTTCCGCGTCATTACCCCAAGGGTATGACAGGCACGAAATATGCCCAGGATTCGACTTTCAAAAACGGAACGCTTTCCGCGCCATTTCCCCAAGGGATTGGCAGGCATCTAAAATGCCCAGGATTCGACTTCCAAATCGAAACGCTCCCCGCACCACTACCCCAAGGGTGTGGCAGGCCACGGACTATGTCTAGCGCCGAGGGGACGACTTTCAAAACTGAGGCGCTTTCCGTGCCATCCCCCAAGGGGAGGCAGGCTACAGACCACCATATCTTGTACCCAGGAAACGACCCTCGATCCCCTCGAAACCCGGAAGGTTAACCCGATGGGGGAGCTAATGGTGTATTCTGTTACCTCCCGATAGGCCAAGCCTTACCAAGAAACCAAGTTTCTTGAAGCCTTCCCTTCACTACAAAAAAAAAGGTGGTGAAGGGGAGTAGACTCAACGAGAAATCAATGAGTACACCATGCCAACAGATTCAAGAGGACACACCGAGGGCTCCCCTGCTGAACGCTTTCGGTACCTGGAAGCTCATAAGTACCAAGGATACCATTCACAACAGACGTCATCAACAAATAGCCAAGTCCACTCCATGATTGCCTCCGGCTATATCTAAACCGAAGGCTCAAATCCTACAAAACATGACAGGCTCAGCCAACAACAACTCAAAACGTCCCCGAAGGCTACTATATAACAAAGCTATCAGATGTTGGCCAAATCAAAGCAAGAATCACCTCCGGCACCTCACCACATGCCGAGGGGATACACCCAGACAATTCCCGAGGGAGTCTGCCTTTTTATGCTAGACTTGGATTACAAACTCTCCTATATCAACATTGGGGGGACATAATAAACAGTCGAAGCCTTCTGTTACCACAGGCCAACCTTGCAAGACAAAATAAACGGTTCTAGGCCCACAAAGTATACAGCTGAAGGGTCCCCTCCCGAAGGCCAACAGCAGGAAATATTTAGAGAGAATAATCTAAGTCCTAAATACTTTGCCCCCTGTGGAGCCACCAGTCAACCGAAGGCATGTCTGAGACAAAGCTCTCACACTTCACCCGAGGGCTCCTACCTCGTACAACTACACTTAGAAAAATTTTCTAAGTCCTAAATATTTTTGACCCTCGGTCAAATCTCCATGCAGCCAGAGGGGCCATACGGTTGAAGACTTGGTGGAGCTACACTTAGAAAAAATTTCTAAGTCCTAAACATTTTGAGCCCTCGGTTATATACCCACGCAGCGAAGGGTACCCACGCACCGAAGGCTAGACAATATCCAAACACTTAGGAAAATTTTCTAAGTCCTAAGCACCTTGCCTCCGGTTATCTCATGAAGGCTACACAGAACCGGAGGGAAGGAATTAGCCGGGGGCCAACAGATGAACAACACTTAGAAAAAATTCTAAGTCCTAAACATTGGGCCCTCGAAAAATTGTTCAGATGACTAAATAGGCCCAGTAGCCGAGGGCTACAGGAGACACTATACTTAGAGAAATATCTTCTAAGTCCTAAACATGCATCCATACACAGAGAAAAGACGAAGGCATACATACAGAAAGGGTGAAGGCATACATTCAAAAAAACGAGGGCATGCATTCAAAGAAAAACAATCGAAGGAAACGAATTATATGCAAAAACCCGAAGGTGGGTATCCATTCATACAAAGGAAGAAGTTAAAATGTATATTACAAATGGCTGAAGCCGAGAGCATACAAATATTTGTTACAACAAGATTGTTCAGAATTTTCTAAGTACTACATAATGACAACATCATCAGTTGCAGCAGCATCGCCTCCGTCGGCAGGCTTCGATGTAGCATCCCCCGCAGCATCCTCTTCCTCATCACTACACTCCGCCATCAGGACGGTGTCCTCGAGATCTGGCCTGCTAGTACCCTCGGGGAGGGGAACTCTTGTGTCTGGCTGAAGAGGGGGGAGCCCGTAAGCCGCGGGGTCAAATGCTGACGGGTCCGCTCCCAGGTGCCTGGCCAGCCTCCGGTAGATGAGGGATTGAGTGAAGTACTCACCCCCATCATTGTATTCTTTCCCCTTCTGGGCCAGCCACATTGCCCCGGGGCCCCTTACCCATTCCTCCACGGAGGCCTCAACAACCGCAGCCACCCACGCTTTCTGGGCCTCGGCTTTCCATCCCTCGGCGACGAAGGCTGCCACCGCTTCCCCCACCGCCTCCTTCTTGGCGATCTCGGCGTCTTCAGCAGCCTTCTTGGCGGCCTCAGCGGCTGCCTTCTCAGCTTCAGCCCTCCCCTCGGCTTTTGCCAGCACCTTGGCATTCTCAAGGAGTTTCTCGAAGGCCGCCCTCTCGACCCTGGAAGCCTCCTCTGCCTCCCGGAGCCGCCTTTGGACCACAGCCAAGGACTCGTCATCCTTCTGCTTCTGAAGGGCATAGCGTTCCATCCGCTGGATGAGCTCACCGAGGTCGAGGCTTGCCTGAAAAAGGGATCACGAATCACCGAAGGATAAAACCACAATGCAAAAGAAAAAAAAAAGAGAACAAAAAAAAGGAGAGAAGGAAAGGGGAACTTACAGTAACCGAAGCCTGAAGGATCTTGGAACAGAGGGCGTCATCGGTTTGCCGAGAGAGCACAGATTTATCCGTCGGGGGGTGGCCCCCCTCAAGAACTCCCTCGGGTTCAATGTTGCGTGCATAATGGCAGTCCCCTTAGTAAGGGAGAACTGCACATTATCTTGGGGCCATGCCAGTCCGGGGGCTTGGGTCGGAGGCTCGGAGGAGGAACGCTCCTCCACAATAACAACCAGGGCCTCTTTCGGCTCGGGGCCCCCCTTTTTCTGCTTCTTCCCCTCCGGGGGCACCACGGCCTTCCCGGCCCGTTTCCTTTTCAACGCCTCAGCAGGGGAGCCCTCGGCGTTGGAACCAGCGTCGTCGCCGGTGACAGCTTTCTCATTGGGCACGCTCTCCTTGGCCCCGTCATTTGTACCCGCCCTCGGGAAGATCTCGTCCAACCCCCTCTGTTGCACCGAGGGGTCCTTCTTTTTGTTCTCCTTTGCAAGTTGCTTCTTCAACTTGGAGAGATTCCGGGCGTCCATGTCTGGTCCTGAAAAGCAAAAGAAATACAGAAGGGTTAGGAGGATAATACCACAAAAAAAGAAAAAAATATATTCTAAGTACAAAATGGGAGCCCTCGACAAGCTGACTCCTCTGGCACTTTGATAAACTCTATCGACAGAGGGATATCTCTCGTCGCTTTCCCCCATCAACCGATACCGCTGAAAGCCCAGGTTGTAAAGATCGTCTGGAAGGGTAGCATCCCTGATCTTGGTATGCTTATCAGACCCCTCGGGCTTCTTGGAGAGCTTCCTTCCCTTTTTCTCCAAGGCGGCGCTCCCTACCTTGACGTGCCTGCGGAAGCTATCACGAAGTGGGGCCGGGAAGGGATGCTCCGCCATCCGAATGTAGCAGAACTTATCTTTCCATCCCTTGTGGGACGAAGGGACATCATCAAAGAGCCTGAATTCTGGGAGCTGCTGCAGGTTGGCAAAGCCCCCAGCATTCGAGTCTCCCCCCCCCCCCCCCCCCCGGCACAGGTTGAAAGAAAGGAAGAATTGGTCCAGCGAAGGCTCCACATCCCGGCTCCGGCAGAGGGAAAGAAAGCCAGCCAAGTAGGAGTGGATGTTCGGGGTCAATTGGCAGGGAGCAAGCTTGACATACCGAAGGTACTCCACCACGAAGGGATGGAGGGGGAATCCGATACCCAACTCCACCGAAAGCAGATGCACGGCAAAACAACCGGCGGGAGCGTATAGCAAAACATCATCCGGCCCCGGCTCCACTACCAGTGCTGAGGGCCCTACCAAGAGCTGTGTCGCCATGTATTCTCCCCGTGTGGCTCGGGTCTTCACGTCCAAGGCAGCAGTGTTCAGGTAGGAGTAGCCTTCGGGAATTCCTACTGGTTGCCTGGCGTCGACGGCAGCTTGTTTTTTCTTCCCGGCGGCCTTTGCCTTTCTCTTCCTCCCAGGGGCAACACTGATGGGCGTCGGGTTTAGTGGCTGAGAGCTTCCGGCCTCTGCATTCCGAGGGGGAGGAACAGCGACGGTGACCCTCATGCTTTCCTTTTGGGCCTCATCCTCAGCCACTTGAAAGGCAAGTGCCAGCTCCTCGTCCTCGCACACCTGCTCGAACTCCTCCGCTTCCAATTCTAGCCGAAGGCTTGCTTGTACCTCCTCAGCCACCACAGAGTCCTGGTTGACCGAGGCGCGTTCGCTCGAGGACTCCGCTTCAGAGAAGCTTTCGACTCCTACCGGAGGATCCCTCGAGACGTTCTGAGAGTCACTTTGCGAAGACATCCTCAACAGCTAAGGGATGAGGGGTTTCTAAGGCAGGAGGTTTCCTAAGGCAGTTAAACACTTAACCTAAGGCCACACAACTACGACTTACTAATGCTACAACAGATGGGCGGAGAACTGACCTCGGAAGATTGGTTGATCGAAGGCAGCTGTTTCTCTCTCTAGGAATTTTGGCAGAGCTCCGCTAACACAAATATCGCACAAGGGGGAAAGTGGCCTGGCCTTGGGGTATTTATAGGCATCTGGATCCGGGCTTGGGCCTGGAAACCGGGCCTCCGGTTGAACAGCCATCATTACGAACCGTCGAACTGCCCAATCAGTGACGCCCGCCCACAGGCAGCCAACGAGCACGCACCACGTGGAAGCCCCCCCCCCCCCCCCCAACGGCTATATTTTGACGTGAGGTATTCCAACGGCTATATTACAACGGCTATATTCTGGGAGCTCTCGGCTGTATTTAGCAGATCACTCCTTCATCAACCAGGAAACTAGCCCCCGGGCTTTTTACTTCACTCCATTTCATCAAGAGGAGCCCCCGGGTGCACTTACCCAGAGATGCCCCCGGTTTGTGCCCTCACACTACATAACTAATGCCTTCGGTCTCACTCCTCCAGAAGCCCGCGGCTCCATAACAGGTACACCCCTCGGTGATTCCCCCCTCAGCACTTTAAGGACCAGGTAGCCCCTGGGGAGTACACCTCATTGACGGATAGCCTACGGCGCACAGGTAACGGGAGCCCCCGGCTGCCCCTCTCACAAACTGATCACCTAACAGAGGACCCCCCCGGTAACACTTCAACTACATTCATCACGCCCTCGATCCCCAGATTGAGGGACTCCCCTTCGGCACCTCCCAGGATATCAACAGCAAGCCTCCGGCTAATCAACACACGCGCCCTCAGAACAAGGATAGCCTTCGGCATCAGCATTGTACTCCATTTCGAACCAGGGCTTCACATTTTCGATTCATCGTTGGGGGAATTCGGTGCACTCTTTTTCCCTCGTTAGGATTTTTCCTACAGGGTTTTTAATAACGAGGTTTTTAACGAGGCATCCCCCCAAAATGAAACGAAAAGCGTCACCCCTCGGTTTCATATTGCAGACAAGCACTACTCTACTCCTTTTCACCACTTTGCAAGTGCCTCAAGGAGTGGGGACTGAAGAACCCCCCTCAGGAAAAATCACAAAAAGTGCAAAATGCTAAAAACTCCCGCAAACAGCAAACATGCCCCCTCAAGTCCCGACATGTGGGTAACTGAGGGACTGCCCTCGGCAGAATAAACAAACAGCAAACTACCCACAACTCTACAAACTACAACGGAACAACGGCAGAGGACAAACACAATTACTCCTTTTCCCTCAAGTACCTTTCGGCAAAAGAATTGAGGGACTCCTGATGGAGTATATGACCCGGGAACCCCCGGTCCACAGACTCCTACTACTCCAATAAAGGCCCAATAGGCCCAGGAAGCACAACAGGCCCAAATCATAGCGTCCAGAGTACCAAGCGGCCCACAGTGAGCGCTAGGGGTGCCTTCGGCCCCCTGGCCGAAGGCTCGAATTCTCACAGGAGGGTCAGAACAGGAAAACAAAGTTACTGGGAGAAAACGGCGAAAATCAGTAGCCCTCGGCACCTGGAGCCCTCGGCACTAAGGAGGTCCCCGGTGATCAGAGCCCTCGGCTAGTCATTTACAGCCAAGGGCACCTTTCCGACATAATATCCGCTCCACATGCGTATGAATCACCGTACCAAGTACGACGTCACATCCAACAGCCGCATTAAATGCGGCCACATGCGAGTGGCAACGCCAACCAGTTGAGGTGACCCCTCGGCCAATGGATGCTTGACACGTGTCCCTGTCTGGCATTTATTGCTACTATAAATAGCACCCCATTTCATTATTTGTGGAGAAAGAAGCAAATACGGTGAATACATTTTCTAATATACTCTCTACTTACTTGCTCTGACTTCTCTCTAGTTATTCCCCGTAATAACCCCTCGAATAAGCTACCCCCCGGGTACACTATCCATCATATATATATATACACACACACATACACACACACACAAATGTTCAGGTCCGGAATTCCGGACTAGAACCCCGTCCGGACGACGCCATTTGGGAAGGTTCCCGGTTGACTTTTTTGATGAAATTTTTATGGCATGTTCTTCATCAAGTCTAGTTTATCCACAAAAAAATTACCAAAAAACTCAATCAAGAAGGTCGTGAAATAATTTTTGGAAGTTAAATGCTTTTTATATGTATTTTCCGGCGGAGTTAACATCCAAAAATTATTTGACTGCCTTCGAGATTGAATTTTATGCTAAATTGTTTTGTGGATAAACTAGACTTGATGAAGAACATGCCATAAAAATTTTATCAAAAAATTTCACCAAGAAGGCAGCCAAACGCCACCATCCGAACGGCGCTTCCGAAGTTCCGATCAGGAATTCCTAACCGGAACACTACTCTGTGTGTGTGTGTAGAGAGAGAGAGAAGTGCTCTTGTCCAGTTGTCCAACAGTTCAGACAGGAGCCGCCGTCTGAACAACACCTTTTGGGATGATTCCCGGTGAATTTTTTTGATAATGTTTCTCATGAAATCTAATTTATCTACAAAAAATTTCAGCTCAAAATTCGATTGATAAAGCAGTCAAATAAACTTTTGAAGTTGACTGCACCAAAATTGGCAGTTCAATTTAAATCACAAAATCACGATTATAAGCGATATTTAACAATTTTAAAACGATTTCATAGGAATTTTACAAAATCTGATTTTACAAACGACTCAAATTGATTGTATGAATACAAAATTTAAAATCGTACGATTCTAATTGCTATGTAGACGATTAGACTATAACGAATGATTGCACTTGTACCAATAAGACGAGTCACTTTGTCATATAAATGTACCAAAAGAAAACCATCATAATAAGTCGCCTAAATGTACGTACATTGAATACGTAATGTTCAGGTAACCATCAGAATGTACATTTAAATAGAGTGAGATAAGCCGCTTTAACATTTAAATTTACAAAAGAAAAGCAGCCTGCAAATAAATGAGGCCAGCTGCTCGAGATTTTAATAGTAACCATCAGAATGTACATTTAAATGAAATGAAAGATAAGTCGCTTTTCCTGGAGCAGGGGTCAATTAGCCAATACCCTTGGATAACTTCAGCAAAAAGTAAGCAACAAAATTAAATGGCCCCTGTTCCTAAAGTATCTGTTTCTATGGAGGGTGTTGACGGTCTCAGTCTATATCTGCATATACGTTTAACATTTTATAAAAAATTAAAAGATTTAACATTACATGATCATGTAACAATCAATCACTTCGAATATGTTTTAAAAGTCATGTTATTTATTTATCAAGATGTAGACTAAGCACTTTAAAACCTTCCCGTCCAAAACCTAACGAGCAAGTCCAAACCAAAAAGCTAAAAAAACTTCGTATCCTACCTTCAGAATATCAGCAGCATTCTTGAACACCTACTGATTTGCTGATAATAGACAAAACTTTTCCCTTCAATATTTCGATTCGCTGCATTACAACATATAAATGAATACAAGACTGATACAAAAGACACAATGCAAGCACATGAAAAGGAGAAAAACAAAACATACCGAGCTAGATTTCTTAACCCAGTCCTGGAGAAAAGCTATGGAGCAATTTAAATGAGAGCAGTGTGGGTGATCATAATTTAAGTGATAGGTTGAATTTTCTGTCCCCTCAGCCACCCAGATATTGTTTGTTCCATCTTTATCTTTCTTAGTGAGATTCAAGAAACACACCTATAAAGACAAATCCAGAACTCTGAAAATCTAAGTACAAAGAAAGACATTTCCTGACTAAATGTGCCCATCAAATATTACCAAGTTTAGCAAACACGTACCACTGATCCAACAAGATTACAAAGTTCATTTTCGGTGTTTGCTAAAGTAAAGCTAATTGCCAACAATGAAGTATCCAACGCAGTTCTCGATCCATCAGTTACAAACACCCATTGTTTCTTTTGATGAGCCACTGTATACAGCTCTCCAACGTAAATGACCAGTGCAGCAATATCAATTTCTCTGCCAAACAAACCCATACAATAAAATCAAATGCAAAATTGTTTCTTACGTCTTCAAATTTACACTGCAGTGTTTGGATCACAAAAACTGTTGGGGAAAAGAAAGAAAATGACAACAAAAGTCAATTACTTATGCTTGGATTTACCTTAATAATGCAATGGAAATTAAAATGCTATTAGTTTTGAATTTGTTTTTTGCATATATTTAGATATTAATTTTTTCAAGTTGAAATAAATAAATCATCATCATTACCCCAGTGCCGCAAAGGCTCCCACACCTACGGTGGGGTAAGGGGGGACGGATGTACGCAACCTTATCATTAAAGCACAAAAAGATTGTTTCTGGATGACCCATAGTGAAAATCGCGACGAAAATTGTATGAACCGACTGCTACTTCATAACAAAGAAGCGCTGACAGTTTAGTGAGTATTTTGCTTTATTCCATCATATTCCAAAACCAAAAAATAGTGGATCTTGAGAAAGTATCTACAATAAATTTATTGAGTTTGAGCACAGCTTTTATTATCCCCAAATTTTATTTCCAATTTGAATCCTTATTTTTCCTCCACTTTCCTACATTCCAAACAGACCCTAAAGCAAATATCAAAGCATTATACCCTCACCGTGATTCAGGAACTTCACCTAAGCTAGACAATGAGATTGATCTTCGGGGCATGAAAAATGGCCTGCAAAAGCCCTTTTTACAATTCAGGGACGTTCTGGAGATGAAGAGACAAAGGTTTAGTGAGCTAAGCTTACTGAAAATGTTGAATCCCAGAGGTAGATAAAGGTTTCCATTTTGATGTAGATCCTTTTGCATGCAAATAAAGGGTGCTTGAATTGGAGCTTTGTGCCATAAGCCCTGAAACTTCGTAAGCTTGCCCCTCAGAGAGTTCCACTTGCTGGGAAAATCAATGAGTAAAATATGTGATGGAAAATTGATATGAATACTTTTTATGGTAAAAGGCTTAAATTAAAATGTGGAGAATGAGTGAGCATACATAATGAGATGAGAGATACCCCGAACTGATCAAAAGCACTAGGATTAAAAATAAAGGCAATCACCAACAATAGAGCAGACTTGTTAAACACGAAACAGGACGCAGTTGGTCTATGGCCCTATAGTGATCAAATTAACATCTCTATCACCAAACTCAACTCGAACCTGGACCCTCACTACTACCTCAACTAAAAACAACTCAAAGTCAAGCACAGACTCCAAAAACAAAACAGAAACAATGGTGCAAACTAAAATAGAATATAAGAGAAAAACTAAACAACAACAACAACATCCAAGCCTTAGTCCCAAAAGATATTGGGGTCGGCTAACATGAATCGATACATGATATCACCACCAAAAGGAAAAGAAAGAAAATAAAGATAAAAAAGATAAGCTATTATAAAAAGATAATATAAAAAGAGGTGAATATACATAAAAATGATAAAATAAAAAGGATACAAATAATGTTTATATATATAAGGATAAAAAACAAGGGAAAAAAAGATGAGGGGAAAAGATGATACGAGATATGAGTGAAAACGTTTGGGAATTCCAAAATATGAGTGCTATATTTTTCTTTCCAAAATAGGAATACGGTATTGCAATACTGAAAATTTACTGCCATGTTTTGGCATTACAGGGCTTTAAACATGGCAGAACACTGCCATAAGAGGTAGTCATAGTTGTCATGGCGCATGGCGCAACCCATGGCGCACAGGCCATTTTCCATGGCGATGGCGATGGCGCAAATATGGCGTCGCCACGTGACAAAAAACATAATATTCAAAATAGATACTGCAATTCATCAACCCAAGTTTACCCAACCACCAAAACATGATAAAATAGTTCAAAGTACTTCCAAAAAACATAATATTCAAAAAAAAGTTTCTGTCTTGCAAAAATAGTAGTTAGGGTTTATGTTAGTTGTGTTTATTTATTTGTAGTTAGGGTTGTTGTTAGTATTATGAGCTAAAATAGTAAGGTTTTGTTAGTGTTTTTTTGTTAGGGTTTATGTGTGTGTGTATATATATATATATATAAAACAATATATTTATATTTATAACTATATATATAATTCTATATTGTATATAACTTAGTATTGAAACTCACAATTAATGAAAAAAATTGAAAAAGAAACTCACAATTAATAATTGAAAACAAGGTTTATTAATGAGAATTAAAATTAAAAAACTAATCAAAACAAAATGTGAAGTATATCATAGAAGGTTATTTTAAAATAGAAGTATCACAGTTAAAACGCACACACAAAAACAAAGTTACAACAACAAAATTATAAATACACAACTTAATTAATTACAATTTAAAATAAAATAAAAACTGAAGCCAAAGATCAAGGACCTGGGAACTGGGAAGTCTGCAAGTTCCTCTGCTGCTCTGATTCCGCGAGGGACTGAGGGAGGGCGACTATGTGAGCTCGTCTTAGTTGTTTGCTTCCTACGTGCAACTTGGGGCAAAGAATGGTCCGTAAGGTAGATTAGTTTGGGCTTAGCTTTTAATTTAAAGCCTGAAACCTTAATTAAATTAGCCCTAATTAAGGCCTAAATCTATTTTATCTGGTTCTGGGCCTGCCACTGCGGTTCGACTTGTGAATAAGTAGAGGATTTCTTCGCCAACATCGAGCCTAGACGACCACTGGACGACGCAAACGCCATGGCGATGGTGCTCAAATGGCGAAGGCGCAGGAATGGCGACGCCGTGTGTATACACCTCGCCACAGCCCCTTTTCATAGCGCAGAGGGTTTTTCGCGCCACATGGCGCATGGCGCGCGCGCCATATTGCGCTATCGACTACCATGGAGGTAGTACTTCCAGGCTTGGAAGTAATTATTCGTATTTAGGGTATAAAAACATAGCATTCATATTATGGAATTTCAAACGTTTTTACTCCTATTTAGGGCAATTTCTTATAATCGAACGATACGGAAACCAAACAGATGTGAATACTTGTTAACAGGAAATATTATATTTCCAATGATAACATGAAAGATAAGAAGTTCATTCTTTGAACTCTTGAAGCAACCTGCTTTTCAGTCGGATTCCAGATGGTAATTAAGCCTTCTCTTGGGGAATTCCTTTGTTGACTACTTTTGCGGATTAACCCAACAACTCTAACTCGCATAAATGGAGTGACATCCCTTGTTGTTCTGAGACCAGCAGCCTCCAGAGCTGTGTCAAGAGATCTTTGTATATGATACTGTTTCTTGGCCTGCCAACAAAAATCACACCCTAAGCAACAAACATCCATCTCACAATAGAGCAACAAGCAGTCGAATAAAAAGTAATAACTCACCTCTAATTTAGCTTGATAAGAAGAAAACGAGTTAAGCTGCTCTAAACTCATTTCTGCCATAAGAATATCAGGTTCAGCTGCTGTCTCAAGTATCTTTAAGAGTTTGGCTCCTTCTTCACTTTCATAATCATTACCAATAATGATATCTATACTTTCCTTTTGAAACTCAGCAGCTACTCCCTCCGCAACATCACACCTTCTACTCCATTAAAGAAATGATTCTTATATCAATGCAAATTTCACACATAACATATTCCGTATAAGATAACCTCTGAAGGGGAACCTTGGTGCACCGGTTAAGGTGTTAGTGTGCCATTATGTGATCAAGAGGTCACGAGTTAAAGTCTTTGGAGCGGCCTCTTGTCAAAAATTGACAAGAGAAGGCGTGCCTCCTATACACCATAGTGGTGGACCCTTCCCCGGACCTCACCTTGCGGAGACACCAATGTGCACCTGGCTGCCCTTAACATAAAAGATACTCCCTCCTCAATCTTATGAAAAAGTCCTCTTTCAATAACTTATTTTGTCCCCCCAAACAAAGGTAATGTTCCGGGAACTCTTTTTGCTCCCAAAAATAGTCTGTTTTAACCTTTACTTTTAAGTACAATTCCTGTAAAGCCAAATGGGAAGGGCTTTACCCAAGTACTCCAAACAATCTTGGCAATTAGTACTAGTGGTATAAATGACCGTTCATAACTTTTCAATGCATATAGCTTGATTAAGTTGACTAAAAATAAAAGTGCACCTCACTCGAAAAGACTCTTTTCGGTGAAAGAGGGAGTATATTTTAGTAACCAGAAAGTAGAGAATTTTCCCATAATAGGAGTAAAAACAATGTTAAATTTCAAAATAGGAGTAATTTGCTTTTCCCCTAAATATGAGTAAATTACCGCCTTCCCGAAATCATATTGTAATATTTCAGCATTGCAATGCACTAATATAGCAGTATTAATGTCACAATTGGCAGTATTTTTCAAGCATAACACTAAGTCAGTAATTACTCCTGCTTAGGGGAAAAAACATTACTCCGGTTTTGGAATTTCAAAATGTTTTTACTCCTATGTAGGACAATCTCTGTGAAAAGTAATCTTTTTCTCATTTTATTTTGCAGCATACATGCGAGCACTACAATTTTGCTTGCAGGTGAGCACTGAAACTCCCCGCAAGGAAGTTTCAAACAAGGCTGGTGCAAATGAGCATTATGATTTTGCTCACAAAAAATTTCTGCAGCCAAGATAAAAGTGGAGCTCAAGAAAGGCACATGATTAATAATCAATACAGAATCTCAAAAATAAAAACCATATATTAGTATAATATGCAATGCATGTATCATGTCCCGCAAAAAATAAAGCAAACTCTATATACCTTTGGTTATATTGTTCTATTGCTTTAGCTTCCATTCTTTCATTCCTCACCATGTATCCTCCATTACTTAATCTACGTAATCACAAGCATTAGTCAAGCTCTGTGCCATACACGAAAGTGTACCACAGCATGAAAGAATGCAGAGCTACCTTTCTCTGAACAGAACGGGGTAAATCTTTGTAACACCAACCAGTGTGATAGGGACAGCACCTCCTGCACCTTTGATGGAATTAAATGCTAAAGGAACACCTATATCCTTGCCTGTGATGAGATAGTGACTTTTCAGTAGATGAAAAATATTGCTCTTAAAGTTGCAGGGGTAATAGTACTATGTATCATAGTGAATGATTAATTGCTTACAAAATCCTAAGCGGTCTGCCCAATGTGCTCTGTACGTCCCATTTATATGCAATGTTAAGCTAGATTCTTTTGAGGCCTGAAGTTAAAGAGAACGCCAAGTGTAAGAAATTCTAAATAAATAATAAAAAAAATAATTGAACAACCCAATTGGATCAAACTTCAAGAAGTGAAAACCTCAAGAGGTGAAACAGGCCCCGCCCAGCCACATAGGCCAGCTCCCCAGATCTTTCGATTACAAATTTGCAATATTGTAAGCAAAGTAAAACATCAGAAATGCTAGCATGTGTGCATAAACAATTTGTATATACAATAAAGAACAGAGTGTATGTGATACCCTGAGTTTTTGGCCTAAAAACAGTTTTTTGGCAGCTAACTTTTTCGAGAGCTCTCCATCTAAAACAGCAGTAATTGAATACCTGTTACAGGAAAACATGAGCATTCGAGCAGTGAAGAACATCATACCAAAAGATAGCACCTCACATACCACCCATCAGTTAGCTCTATTTTTGAAGTAGAGTTTATATTAATCCCTGTTGATGAAATAGGTAGATCTTGATGTCTATTTTTGGTGCCATAGACTGGACCAATGGAAGAAATGCACAACACCATCATCAATGAAGATGGCGCATCACCTTCTAGAACTCTTTTGATTGCAGATCGATGGCCATAATGTACTTCCCTCTCATATCTGCACGAAAGGAAAATGAACAAACAATTACTTACACCTGGAAGTCATAGGATATAGACATCCCAAATGTTAATAATGAATACCTATACTTCAACTCTTCCAGCACATTAGAGACTGTCAGAAGTTTTCCAGAAAATTTGGCAGGAAAGCATCTTTCATAAGATGCGAGTTTCCAAACAATCCACTTGTAGTGATTTGCAACCCACCTACAGGAATATAGGAGGCAAAGTAGCTACTAGTAAAATATTTGGACGAAAAATTAACAAGATACATTTTGCCAATTAGTGTCTTATTTTCCTATCTATGGAGATGTAAGGCTCGGATGTTGTTGCTGTTTGTGAAAGCATTATTGTATCTAGGAATATGCTTTAGGAATATGCTCTAGAATATGCTTTAGGAATATACTCTAGACATTATTATTGTATAGCATCTTATATAGGAATATTCCATCTTTGTAATATATATATAGGGCCTTAACCCTCTAATGAAATACACAGAAAATCCTTCTCTCCATTTTAATATCATTTCAGTTTCTATTTCAACATGGTATCAGAGACATCCATTTGAGTTTATTTTTCAGATTTCATTTTAGTTTTCAGACTCAGTTCTTTCTCCCAGAACCTGAGTTCAGTTCAGAACCTCTAGGTACTATTCTGTCTCCCAGAAACTCAGTGCAGCACAGAACCTCTCTACACACCATCACCATTAAACAGAACCTCTATTCAGACCCTTAGTTCAAGCAAATTCAGAATCTCAGTATCACGCAAACTACATCATTCAGAATCTGCCAGGTCCGACCATCTTCCCGGCGGATTTCTGACAAGACCATCCCTGCCGTCTCTGACCAGGGTTTGAAGTTCGCAACTCCAAATCGACGCCCATCAGCCACACGGCCTTTGGAAGCACTCACTACATCCGCAGTGATACTTCTTTTCTGGTTTTCTTCTCTCGCTCTTTCTCAAGGGAGGGAATCCGACGGATATTTGTGTGGGCTGGAGGAAATTTGTTGGTCGGTAGCATCTCGTTAGCGCATCTGATTGTTGAAGAATGGATATCTGTTAGCACATGTGTTTTCTTCCCAAGTAAAAGACGAAGCTTGGAGAGTCCGTAGGAGTAAGGCCCAGTTGATTGCTTATTAACATTTTCAGCCCACAAATGAGAAGGCTGCTGTAAGTTTCCACCGCTATCTCTAAGGGGTATAGATGTTTTTGTCCGAGTACTGGTCGGTATCTTGTTTCTATTGATGCATCATTTCATGAAAATACACCTTTTTCATCATCCAAGGCAGATATTCGTGAGAGTAATGATGATATTCTCATTTACACGATGACTATTCCCGAGTCCACACTTTCGACAAATATTCCACAAGTTACTGTTCATGACCCTAGGCCTCCCGTACATTTGGTATACACCCGTCGACACAAAGCACCTGATCACCCTCCACCGGCGATACCTGTGATTACTTTTCCTGATACTAGTTCGACTCCGATCTCATGTCCTGAACCAGTATCTGCATCTTCAGATCTTGATTCCACATCAGATCTTGATCTCCCAATAGCAGTACGTAAAGGTACACGGTCTTGTACTCATCCTATTTCTTCATTTGTGTCGTACAATCAGTTATCTCCTGCTTCATGTTCTTTTATTGCTTCCATTGATTCTATTTCTATTCCCAAATCTGTCAAAGAAGCTTTGTCTCATCCTGAATGGCGTCAAGCCATGGTAGAGGAAATGAATGCTTTAGATCTTAATGGTACATGGGATTTGGTTGACTTACCTACAGGGAAGAAATCTATTGGATGTAAGTGGGTCTTTGCTGTTAAGGTTAACCCAGACGGATCTGTTGCTCGGTTAAAAGCCCGATTAGTTGCGAAGGGTTATGCTCAAACCTATGGTGTTGATTATTCTGACACTTTTTCTCCTGTTGCTAAATTAACATCTGTCAGGTTACTTATCTCACTCGCTGCAATTCATGATTGGCACTTACATCAGTTGGACATTAAAAATGCATTTTTGCATGGTGACCTTAAGGAAGAAGTCTATATTGAGCAACCCCCGGGATTTGTTGCTCAGGGGGAGTATGGTAAAGTTTGTCGACTTCGCAAATCTCTTTATGGTCTGAAACAGAGTCCTCGTGCATGGTTTGGGAAATTCAGTCAATCAATTGAACAATTTGGAATGATAAAAGGCAAATCAGACCACTCTGTCTTTTACAAACAAACAGAATCAGGTGTCACATTGCTTGTGGTATATGTTGATGATATTGTGATTACAGGGAGTGATAATGCAGGTATTTTGGCCCTTAAGAATTTTCTGCATAGTCAATTCCAGACGAAAGATCTTGGCTCTTTGAAATACTTTCTGAGAATTGAGGTAACACGAAGTAAGAAAGGCATATTTCTATCTCAACGTAAATATGTACTTGACTTACTAGCTGAGACAAGGAAATTAGGGGCAAAACCAAGTACAACACCCATGGTTCCCAACGTGCAACTCACTCAAGAAGGCACACCGTTTGAAGACCCAGAAAGATATAGAAGACAGGTTGGAAAGCTTAATTATCTCGCAGTCACCCGTCCAGATATTGCTTATTCTGTGAGTGTAGTGAGTCAATACATGTCATCTCTGACCATTGATCATTGGGCTGCTGTAGAACACATATTATGTTACTTAAAGGGAGCACCAGGACGAGGTATTGTTTATCAAAACCATGATCACATGAGAATAGAATGCTTTGCAGATGCTGATTGGGCCGGTTCTAAAGATGATCGAAGATCTACATCTGGCTATTGTGTCTTTGTTGGTGGTAATCTTGTATCCTGGAAGAGTAAGAAACAGAATGTGGTTTCTCGTTCTACTGCTGAATCAGAATATCGAGCTATGGCACCATCCGCATGTGAGATAATATGGATACACCATTTATTGAATGAAATTGGATTGAAGACACCAATGCCTGCTCAGTTGTGGTGCGATAACCAAGCTGCTATACACATAGCAAACAACCCCGTATTTCACGAGAGAACAAAGCATATTGAGGTTGATTGCCATTTTATTCGAGAGAAGATACAAAAAGGATTAATCTCTACCGGGTATGTGAAGACTGGAGAACAACTTGGAGATATATTCACTAAAGCTCTAAATGGGATTCGAGTTGATTACTTATGTAACAAGTTGGGCATGATAAATATCTATGCTCCAACTTGAGGGGGAGTGTGAAAGCATTATGGTATCTAGGAATATGCTTTAGGAATATGCTCTAGAATATGCTTTAGGAATATACTCTAGACATTATTATTGTATAGCATCTTATATAGGAATATTCCATCTTTGTAATATATATATATAGGGCCTTAACCCTCTAATGAAATACACAGAAAATCCTTCTCTCCATTTTAATATCATTTCAGTTTCTATTTCAACACTGTTGTAGTGTCTTATGTTCATGTCTATAGATATGTAAACCCTGCAATGCAGTAGGATACAAATAAGCCAAAGCATTCCTGCAAGTATACTAAGAGCCCGTTTGGTGACCCTTTTTTTCGGCTTATCAAGCTTATCAACTAGCTTTTTCAACAAACACGTAACTTTTGATTTCGCGCGCTGAATTTTGTAATAAGAAGAAAAAGTAAGGTTGGAGTTACTTTTCTGGCTGTATTGGGTGAATTTACTGTAGAGGATCATTTTAGCTATTTTTCATATAATTTTTTATTTAATTTATTAATAACAAATATTTTAAATATAATTTTTTCATGAATAAGCAGAATCGGTCAATACAACCACTTCAGCCAGAACTTCATAAATTTCAGCAGAATCAACCAATTCAGCCAATTTTAATGTTACCAAACGGGCTCTAAGATGTAGAAACCTACATTTATGACAATTTGAAACAAATGCATGCAGATGAATTCATATTGTGCATTTGTGCACAATTATTTAAACAGCCCGCTCATGGAGAATGTGAACAGTTATTTTCCCTCCTAAATGAATGATCAAAAGCTAAAGTGGATTGTTCAGTGCAAAATTCAATTATTAAGCCCAGAAAAACAGTGCATGACATTACATTTTAGAAAAGTACTGATGTGAAGCTCCACAATGAGATAGCATTAGGAAAAAAGCATCTGCTCCCAGACTGGTAGAGCCATGTTCATCATGGAACATGTATGACTCAGCTGTTTCTGGATTCATTCTTCTCACCTGATCTCCAACATTTACTAGCTAGATTTATGAGAATGTGAAGTATTAGCAACATGAATAAATAGTACAATATAATTCTTTATTGAATAAGTATTAATGTTTTTTTAGGAAAAGTAAGTATTAGAGTTATTAGCACCTTGCTTTGGAATCTTGGGGGTTCTCCAAGGTATTCCTCCATATACAAACGTGAAACCTTAAATGGGTACCAGTCTGAAACTCTTTCTTTAAATGTTGGTTCCTTTGGTGCTAAATTTGACAGCCCTAGTAGAGATGCATACAATTACATAAATAAGATCCATATAGCACGAGGATTGAGGAAATGTCCAGATTGTACTATGATCTACCGTTATGAATGACTGGCATATTCTTGTTCAGGGGTGGAGTAAATTTTTCTAAGCGAGGCCTCCTGAAAGGAGAAACAGAACAATTTCCAAGTCTTCTCTTCTCAGTAATCTTTTGTGTGCCATCTGGACGTCCAACAGCAGTAGTGTTTGAGATATCAGTTAGTACCCCAATTGATGATGTTTGAAGTGATGTTTGAGGTGCTGTGTGACTTGAACAGATATCTTTTTCATTATAACTTAAAGGCATCATATTGGGTTTCTGTTGTAAAAGGTTTTGACAACAATGAATAGCATTATATGACTGGTTTGCGCCATCATTTGCCACTGCATCAAAATGCTTGATTAAGTTGTTCGCTGGGTGGATATTATCAAGCTTCACGGTCAACTGCCTTTTCTGTAGAGTTGACTTCAGCGGAGATGTAAACCTGCCAGAATAACCTACACTGTGTGTTGACTGTTGATGTGATGGAGTACAAGACTGACTTTTAATAGTTGAATGGTTACAGTTGGACTTTCTTTCATCAGAAAATGAAAACACAGGAGAAGCTGAATCTTTATCCTCTATGGAACAGCTATCCTCTGGATCTCCAAGCAGTTTTTTTGCACGACTCAATGCACCATTAGAAACAGAAATTGATCTCCCACCAGCCGTTTGAAACTTAATCGGTTGTGGTTTAGGTGCAGAGTGAAAATAATCTGGAATATCCCCATCTGAAAATATTCTTACAAATTAACATTTATTTGTAAGGGGATAGTCAAGTTACTGAAGCGTCAGAAGATTTAATGATAGTTATACCAGTATTCTTTCGTAAAGGAAATGAACATTGCCATTCAAAAGGCTCATCATTATAATTTGACTGCTCGAAGTCTTGAAACCTCTCTGTTTCATTCAAGTTCAACAACTTTCTGGCTCTTACAAGCCCTGCTGGAGATATAGTGACTGCTTTACCAGACCCTGTTTGAAACATTGACAACGAAGTATTTACTGATTTGCCTGCACCATTTTGGAAAGCATGTTTATAATGATTGATTGCATTATCTGAGTCTGTGTTGGGCATGAAATTCAGAGAACCAGTCCCACTGTCTCTACCACTGCATTCTCCTGCAAGGAAAGCATGGTCTCAAAATTAACGTCATGTCTTGCATAACTAAAACAGTGCAGCTTTATAGCAAATACAGGAATGTGAGACGGCAAGATTTTCTTCAAATCTTCAATATCCTCAAGTTTCTTCTTATTAGGCATATATATGTTCTCATTTTTCAATTTTCAGGCACTTCAGCTTTCAGTGAGTCTGATGGTATTTTATACATTAAGATAAGCCAGCTGGAATTTCCTTGGAAGCTAGACATGCTGACTTTTTGAACTTAAAAGTTAACAATTTCCAGCCAATATTCTCGTTTATGAGAAAAAATGTAAAAATATGAATGAGAAAAATAAATAAATAAATAAATAAATAAATAAATAATGCTCCATATTCAGTAAAATTGCAGAAGAATTTTGGCATCAATACCAAATACTGCGGTGCCTCCATCCTGGACAACAGATGCTGCTTTGTCTAGAGAGGTCTGCTTCACTTCCATGGACTTCCCCAATTCTTCTCGGAAAGTGAAAGCCTTCTCTGAGACTAAAAAATTCCAAGTTAACTTTGAGCCTCGTGTATAAAGGACATAATACATGCGTAAGGAATCGGAACATGTGATTCATTTTGAACGGGTGGAGTTTAAAATGGCAGGAGTACCTTGACGGTGCAAGATATCAGACATTGAGGGAAGGCGCTGAGAGTCCGGAGGGGGCAGCGGAGCAAAGACACAGCTAGACGGCTTTTGGTGGGACAATTTCCACCGGAAGGTGTTCTCACCATCGGAAAGAATCTGCCACGTCGGCATTTCACGATAACGCCTAGGGTTCCGATTGTGCATTCACTGACGCTCGACAGGCTGACCATGGAGCGATGTTCTTTTCATTTTTCTGCGTTATGCTCCGTAGTGTTTTTTAGGCGGGACATTTCGAAGAGATCAAAAGGTCAAGCGCCATTCGAAGAGATCAAAAGGTCATCTTCTACTCCAAGCAGAAACAGAAGTTGGAGTATTTGGGTGAAAATGAAGAAGTGATTCTGGTGCTCTAATTTACTCCTAGAATCACTTTTTTTAGAAGTTGGGGGTACCAGCTTCTGAAAACTTATTCTGATTCTACTTCTGCTTTAAAAAAAGAAGCAGAAGCGGAATCAGTTCCAAACACTCCCTTATTCCTATTTTTTTATTTTTTAAGATTTGATCTCATTTGAATTTTTCTGGTTGGATTGGAATCTCTCTGATTTGATCGGATTTAGTATTTTGTATTATTATTATTATTTTATTATTATTATACGGAGTAATTATTATTATATTATTATTATTTTTTATTATTATTATACGGAGTAATTATTATTATACAGAGTAATTCATTTCATTTTCATTTACCCCAGTGCCGCAAAGGCTCCCCACCTACGGTGGGGTAACGGGGTCGGATGTACGCAGTCTTACCCAAGTACATAGAGACTGTTTCCGGATGACCCATAGTGAAAATCTCGTCCAAAATTGCATAGACTGATTGCTGCTGCATGGAAAATACAGAGTTATTATTATTATTATTATTATTATTATTATTATTAGCAGTAGCAGTAGCAGCAGCAGTAGCAGTAGCAGTAGCAGTAGTAGTAGTAGTAGTAGTAGTAGTAGTAGTAGTAGTAGTAGTAGTAGTTACTATGGTTGTTTTTACTTGGACTGTAATTTGTCTCAGACTAGACCAGACCAGACCAAAACAGACCAGACCAGATCAGACTAGACCAGACCAAAACAGACCATATTTTATTATTATTATTACTACTATTATTATTTGTCAGGTTTTCACCTCTCCAGCTTAGACCACGCTCAAACAGCACACAACCAAACACCACCGCAAGGGATAGTCACACTCAGGTCAGCCCAGCCATCTCAACGCACAACATAGGTTAGGAGGGGAAGCTTAGAGAGAAAGCACCACAGAAGAATCGAAGGAGAAGAGACAGAGTCTCTCTCGTTCTCTCTCTCGCCTCACTCTCTCTCTAACCGAAGGATCTCAATCACTCAAGTGCAAGCAGAGGAGCTCGAGTACCAAAGGGGTGCAAGGAACCATAATAGAGGGTTCTAGAAAAGGGGCTAGCGAGAAACATACATGGGTCGGAGTCTAGAGGCAAGTAAAAAGGCCCAACAAGACAAAGAGGGTTGCCATGGCTTTATGGGCCAATACCTCCACATTCTCCACTAGGGGTGGGCATTTCGGTTTTCGGTTCGGTTTTCTTCGGTTTCGGTTCGGTTTCGGTTTAATCGGTTTGATAGAAAATGTACCAAGTACAAACCGATTAAGTTTCGGTTTGGTTTCGGTTTGGTATGGTTCAGTTCAGTTTGGAGTTCGGTTTACCAAAGTATTAAGGTTTGGATTGCAAAAAAAAAACTCAAAATAATGAACCAAAAAGCGATAGTTATGAACCAAATATAATGTTAGATATAAATTTGCAAACAGTAACAAAACACATATGAACCAAAAATATATAAGCATGACACATTTGTAAGCAACAACAACAACGAGAATGAATCAAATTATATATAAAGCCGAAACAAAAACAAAACTAGTGCTTGTAAGTAATGAACCAAATATATAGTAGTAGTAGATAATAAATTATAGTTAAATACTATCTACTTAAACCACTCTAATTGTTATAATGGTAAATGTAACTCTTGTAGTAACTCTTGTCATGGACACTAAAATTAAAGAATTAAAGCTTCAAAAAGATTAACATCAATCAAATTAATGAGAGAAATCTTATATTTTGGTTTAGTTTGGTTTGGTGTAAGTTGGTTTTGATTTGTTATTTTAAAAAAATAAGAAATTATTTCATTTTTAGATTAGTTCGGTTTTATTCAGTTTTATTCGGGTTTTATATTTCGGTTCGGTTTGGTTCGGTTTAATACGGGTTGGGAGGAATACTACCAAACTCAAACCAAATTACAAATGGTTCGGTTTCGGTTCGGTGTAATTCGGTTTGGTACGGTTCGGTTCGGTCAAACCGAACTGTTATGCCCACCCCTATTCTCCACCTTATTGGCCATCATTGGTGGTGCAAGGTATCACAAAGTAACATGAGCATGTGGTTCATCATCGTTGGGTCACCAGTGATATCCTGAAGACATAACTGGCAAACAAATTGGAGATACACAAAATACTCCCAAAAGAAAATTGGAGAAGCACCCGAGGTACTCTCCTTAATCGTGAGAGCAGATTCTCTCAAGCACTGCGTTTTCAAGAATCTACTCTCCCAAATACCCCAAACCTGCAAACAGAGTTAACTGCAGTCCAAATTTAAAATTCGTTTACAAGACAACAACTTTTCAGCAGACAGACACTTCGTCCCCATATCTACAGGGTTGAACTCTGAGGGTATCTTGCACAGCTTCACCTTACCTGCATCTAAAACATCACGAATAAAGTGGAACCTCACATCAATGTGTTTGGTTCTATCATGAAAGACAGGGTTTTTGCAAAGCTGGATAGCAGACTGGCTATCAGTAAACACAATGACATCATGTTTAAGAAAACCTGTTTCAGTGACAAGACATCTCAACCAGATGACTTCCTTGAAGGCTTCTGTAGCTGCAACATACTCAGCTTCAGTGGTTGATAAGGCAACAATAGGTTGTAACTGAGATTTCCAACTAATACAAGAACCACACAAAGTGAACACATAGGAAGTGGTAGATTTCCTGTTGTCTTTATCAGTAGCATAGTTAGAATCAACATAGTCACTCAGTTTCACACCTTCAGTACACTTAGTAAAAATCAAACCATGATTTGCAGAAAATTTCAAGTATCTCAAAAGCCATTTCAAAGCATTCCAATGAGGCATACCAGGATTAGACATAAACCTACTCAAACAGCTCACAACATAAGCAATATCAAGTCTAGAACTAACCATCAGATACATCACAAAACCTATAGCATTAAGGAATAGACTTCATAAGCTCAATTTCAGAAGCAGTCTTAGGAGACTGATTCTTACTTAGCACAAAATGAGAGGCAAGAGGTACATGCACAGATGCAGCACGAGACATATTAAACTTTCTCAAAACCTTCTCAACATAATAAATCTGATTTAGAACAAGAGTATGTTTGCTCCTGTCCCTAACAATTTTAATCCCAAGTATCCTCTTGGCATCACCAAGATCTTTCATAGCAAAATTCTCACAAAAGCATTTTTGAACAAATATAATAGATTTAAGACAAGGGCTTATAATCAACATGTCATCCACATAGATTAACAAGAACACAGGAACAGAGTTAGTATTCTTGAAATAAAGACAATGATCACAGGCAGATTTCACAAATTTCATAGACTGCATGCACTTGTCAAACCTAATATTCCACTGCCCAGGGGATTGCTTCAGGCCATACAAGGCCTTCCTAAACAGACAGACATGGTCACTCCTCTTGGGATCCACAAAGCCCTCAGGTTGAGTCATGTAAATTTTCTTATCCAATTCACCATGCAAAAATGCAGTGGTGACATCCATTTGTTTCATCTCCCAGTCATGGCGAGCAACCAAAGCCAACATGATTCTAACAGTAGTAAATTTAACTATAGGAGCAAAGATTTCTGCATAATCTACCCCCTCTTTTTGAGTAAACACCTTGGCAACTAACCTAGCCTTATACCTAATGTTGTTACCCGGTTCTTCCTTGACCTTAAACAGCCACTTGCACTCAACTACTGAGCTGGCATCAGGTCTAGGAACAAGGGTCCAAGTCTGGTTCACTCTCAGAGAGTCCATCTCACTTTTCATGGCCTCAAGCCATCTTTGAGACTCTCTGGAACTTATAGCTTCACTAAATGTCTTAGGTTCATTTAGGTTTAGGGACTCAAACACAGTAAAAGCAAAATCAGATATAGCATACGCAGTAAAGGCATAATCAGACAAAGTATCAGATTTTCTCTTAATGGTTCTTCTACCCCTATCCCTAACAAGTTGGTAGTCATGCAAATCAACATTATCATTCTCAGCAGAATCATCAAACACATTGGTTCCACTAGACACAAAATCATTATGCACATGGTCATCATGAGTATTGAACTCCACCTCACTGGGGGTAGCAGTATCACCAGAAGTATTAACATGCACATCAGAAGGGATGACAGGTACAAAAGGAGGAGTGTCATACATAACAGAAGGAATAATAGGCACATAAGGGACCTGAGGCTCCACCTCAATAGGTGTCCTCTCAGGTTCATGCTCAGAAACAGTTTTAAGCAAGCAAGGGAAATCAAACTCATTGAAAATTACATCCCTACTTATAACCACCTTAAAACCAGGCACACTTCTATCCCACAACCTATATCCCTTTACCCCATCAGGATACCCCAAGAAAACACACTTTTTGGATCTAGGATCTAACTTATCAGTTTTCTGATGAGCATAGGCAGCACACCCAAAGACCTTAAGGTTTGACAGGTCAAGAGGCCCATCAGTAAATTTAACTTCAGGGCATTGATCCCCTATGGGAACAGAGGGAGATCTATTTATCATATAGGTGGCAGTGGTAACTGCTTCACCCCAAAACTTCTTAGGTAAACCTGAGGTAGACAACATACTTATAACCTTGTCAAGAAGGGTTCTATTCATCCTTTCAGTCACCCCATTTTGTTGGGGGTGTAGGGCACAGTCTTATGTCTCCAAATGCCTGAAGTGGCACACAGTTGGTCAAACTCATGGTTACAGAACTCTATGCCGTTATCAGTCATAAGGGTCTTAACATTCTGTCCAGTTTGATTTTCTATAAGTAACTTCCAGGCCTTAAGCTTCTCACAAACATCAGACTTATACCGTTTCCACACTTTCCTAGAAAAATCATCAATTAAGGACAAGAAATACCGTTTCCCCCATGTGTGGGAACACCGGCAGGACCCCAAACACCAGCATGCACATATTCAAGCACAGAGGAGCACTTTGTCATATTAGGATAAAGGGATAGAGGGAATTGGACTCTATGTTGTTTACCAAACACACATGATTCACAGAAAGTCAAAGAGTTCACAGAGTCTTTACCAAAGTAACCATGTTTATGCATGATCCCTAAACCTTTATTACTCATATGCCCTAGTCTATTATGCCACAACAAGGTTTTATCAGTATGCACAACATTCATAGCATTCACAAAGTCAATATAAGGTTTAGCATGACACACATAAAGGTTGTTCACCTTCTCAGCTTTAAACAACACCTCAGAATATTTCAAAATTTTCATACAACCATTCCCCCACTTTCCCTCTAATCCACTACCTTCCAAGGCAGCAACAGATAACAAGTTGTGACACAAATCAGGGACATGCCTCACATTCTTAAGAGTAAACACAGAGCCACAAGAAAACTTAAGACATATATCACCTATACCCAGAACATTGCATCTCTTATTATCAGCCACGGAAACATAACCCATATCACATTTCTCATATTTAGAAAACAATTTCCTAAAAGAAGTCATATGATAGGTGCAACCAGAATCAATTAACCATTCATGCTCAGTCAAGGTATTCCGAACAGAATTAACATGATCACACACCATGAGAACCTAAACAAGGTCATATCTCTCTATAGCTACACTAGCCTGCTCAGGTTTCTTAGGATGGGGAGAGTCTTTAATAAAGTGTACAGAATTGTCACAGTTGTAGCACACACGTTTTCTAGACTTATTCCTCTTCTTACCATTTTGGTTACTAGTTTTAACTTGGGCATCCTGTTTCTGATTCTTAGACCTACTCTTAGATCTACCCCTCACAAACATAGCCTCACCAGAATCCTTGGATTGACTATAAATACTCCTATTATGTTTAAGGTCAAGCTCTTTACTCTTAAGGCCATTCACAACAATATCAAATGTAACATCATCTCTACCATATTTAATAGCAGATTTAACATCATTATAAGAATTAGGAATAGCATTAAGCAATACAACAACAGTATAATCATCAATATGCTTATCACCAGATTGTTTAATGTTCTGGATCAACTTATTAAAAACATCTAAGTTTTCATCAATGTCTTTGGTTAGGTCTAGCCTAAATCGAAAGAACTTTTCAAGCAAAAACAGTTTACCAGGCAGAGAGGTGTCAGTATAAAGATCATCTAACTTATCCCATAACTTTTTAGTAGAGTCTAAAATACCAACCTTTCTAAGCACAGAGTCAGATAGGTTAAGATAAATAGTAGAGCAGATAGTTTCATTCATTTCAACTTTCTTAGCACTATCATCAGAATCCAAATAAAGTTCACTTACAGCTCTGAAAACCTTTTGCTGGATTAAAACACATTTGATCTTTTGTTTCCAAATGTCAAAATCAGTTTTCCCATTAAAAGGTAACATGCCATACATATTGGCAGACATAGCAACAGACACCACAGAGAACACAATAAGGATAATGCTGAAGATCGGTAGCAGAAGACAAGGTCAATGAAAAACAGCACACAGAGAGACAGAGAACCAAAGAGCTAGGGTTCACCAGTGTACCTGGCTGCGGGCTGACAGGCCACGCAGATCCGAAGGCCACTTGAGTGATTGGCAAAGAACCTGTCAGTCCTAACCTCAGGTGCCGAATCACACAGGTAAAAAAATCCCAGTTCACAAGGGTAACAAACAAGCACAAAGGATAGTAAACATGAGATAAACACACAAGGGAGACAGATTACAAGTTCAAAACCTCAAGCCCGCAAACACAAAACCAGTATGAATCACAGATCTAAACATGCAGAGACACAAAACACACATGCAGACCAAACTTCACACACAAAGGTAAAACGTACACACCTGGGAGTAGTCAGTTACAACTGACAGCCAAACCAACTAGGTCAGCAGCAAAAGCAAAGCGGGGAAGGGGATGAAGCGAGTAAAAAACACCAAAAATCACACAATACCGGAGGCACCCGGCTACCTAGGGTGTTTATCGCCAATTTACATGAGCGAGATCCCGTGGATGGGCTTCTCGACTTACCACTCAAAGGAGATCTGTGGCGGATGGCGGCAGATGAGCTCTCGAGCTGTAGACGAGGACGATAGGAGGTCTGTCTCTGATACCACTGTCAGGTTTTCACCTCTCCAGCTCAGACCACGCTCAAACAGCACACAACCAAGCATCACCGGAAGGGACAATCACACTCAGGTCAGTCCAGCCATCTCAACGCACACCATAGGTTAGGAGGGGAAGCTCAGAGAGAAAGCACCACAGAAGAATCGAAGGAGAAGAGACAGAGTCTCTCTCGTTCTCTCTCTCGCCTCTCTCTCTCTAACCGAAGGATCTCAATCGCTCAAGTGCAAGCAGAGGAGCTTAAGTACCAAAGGGGTGCAAGGAACCCTAATAGAGGGTTTTGGAAAAGGGGCTAGCGAGAAACATACATGGGCCGGAGTCCAAAGGCAAGTAAACAGACCCAACAAGACAAAGAGGGTTGCCATGGCTTCATGGGCCAATACCTCCACATTATTATTATTAATATTAGTAGTAGTATTGTTATTGTTGTTACTAGTACAGCACCCGTGCGTTGCACGGTCGGTGATTTTTTCTCTCAATCTAGTCACTTTAACATGATGTAGTAGTTCTTCTTAAAAGATTCTAGTTGAACACTCGTGCGATGCACGATCGGTGAATGTTCTAAAAAGTATCAGCCAAGAAATTAAATTAATTATGGAAACATATATATTAGATATAGAGTGCATTGAGATGAGTTATTATTTAGAGACCTAATTTATTACACATTTAACAAAGGAATAAATCCGACAAACAAAAACCATACAAAGATAGTTACATTGGTATTAGATTGGAATACAATTAAGTCACAAAGAATCGATAAATCTTAAAGATTTTGAAAGCACTTTGAAATCAATAAATGTGCTTGGATGTCCTCCATTTGAAATAAAAAACTGAAGCACATTTATATAAACTCTTGATGCAATAATATAAAGTTGCTAGTGACAAAAAACCGATTTCTTTAATAAAAGCTAATACACCATAATGATTGTCCTGAACTTTTGTTTTCAATCATAGGTTATGATGTTATTATTGGATATTGTCGTATCAGAACTCTCAAACCTGTGATGACAACCTGGTATAATTTGTTTACTTGTAGAAAAATTTCATTGTTAAATATCTCAAAAATTCTTTGTTTTTAGGTATTACTCCGTAATAGATAATTATTATCATTGACTTTTGATTTCCACATATAAAAGGAATCAGTTTTTAAAAATTAACAATTACTATAAAATATGGCTCTCCCGTATTTGAAAGTTTACTACAGTTTTTTTTGAATGTATTTAAACGTTTGCTACACTTATCTTTTGGTAAGTTTTACCTCAAAAAAATAGACAATTGCCCTTATTTTTTCTACTTTTTATCTTGTCTTTTATATTTTACACCTTCTCATGCTTTTTCTTCAATATCATTATTCCTACTACTTTTTTTCTTGAGTAATGTGCCAACACTAATGTAGTAATCTTTAAAATATGAAGAAAGCATGTTTTATACTTTTATGATTTGTTAACAAAGAACATTTTCATGTCATTTTTATAATATAAATAATTTTATATAAAAATTATAATTGGCCGATGTTTAATTTCATTGAGTAAAAAAATAAAGAATGGTAAAGTTTAAGAGAGTAAAATATTAGAGATGGCGAAATTTCACTGAAGTAAAAACATTTGATTCAATACCTCATCCCAAAAATATACTCCGTATTAAAAATAGATATGAGGACCACACACTTACTTTACTGATTTTATTTCTCTCCTATTTCTCGCCAGTCCTTCGCAGCCCTTCTTCTTCCTTCCTCAATGACACCACACCCTATTCTCGAGTTATTCGTCTTGATACCTTCTGTGCTCTCAAAATCTCTCCAACCTTTTCAAATAGCTCTCTAATCTTAAGCATCCACCATGGGAAAGATCAAGTTCGAAATCAGCGGTATAGATTCATTAATGGTCATTGTGTTTCGTCATTCATAGAAAAACAAATCAATCACTCATTTTCTGCGTTTTCGCTGTAGGATTTGGGAGGATCGGACGATTTGTTGCCAGGGTAGCTCTTCAGTCTTCAGAGTGATGATATTGAGCTTGTTGTCGTCTAATTTTGAACTCGAAGAACATGTTGGGGTGGCTAATTGAGCGTTGCTCCCGACAGAATCTCTGGCGAGGGGATGTGAGAAATGCTCTACATTTTTTTTTGTTTTTTTTTGTTTTTAACTCCAGGGGGCTGGGGGCCCTGAAGTAATCAGGGTTGAAACTCACTCCGTTGAGTTTCAAACCCTTATGTGCCTAGCAGGAATCGAACTCGAGACCTCCCACTAAGCACGGTAACCTCGCAACCAGCTGGGCTGGAATGCTCGGTTCACTAGTGCAAAATATACATTCTATAACTGGCATTTAATATGGGTCAATGTTTAACTGTTATGATATAGTAACACGGGGTCAACTTCATAATTAATAAAAGGTTTGTATTCGATGTTGGGGCAAATTTATAAAATGAGAAGTTTATACATAACGGTTATATCAATTACCCCATATAAAAGTTGAAAACAGGGTCATTTTTATAATTCTCGTAAAATATCAATCTTGCGCGGGGTCATTTTTCTAAATTAGAGAAATTAGTTTTCATGTCAGTTCTTAGTTTAACCCTTACCAAATGTATTTAAAATTTTTAAACCCTGTTTTTCTAAACCTATCGCCGCTAGACTACGCAAGAGAACTCAGCCCTACCCGCCGCCGCTCACTCCTCCGCGGCCAAGCTCCAGCGCAGCGTCGCAAGTCACCTGATGGCCCTCCAACATCCCACCTCACCTCTACAGTTTTATCAGCCACTCTTCCGACCGCTCAGAGCCCAACGGCTAAGGTGCCAAGCAAATTGTCCTAGCCACTCACTCCTCCATCTCCAGTGCAGCATCGCAAGTCACCACCAACCGCCCGAATGTGTCCACGATTCCGACCGCTCAAGCCCGGCCAGCGGCTAAGGTGAAGCATAGCAAGTCACCGCCAACCACCGAACTGTGGCCTAGCTTCTGACCGCACGAGCCCAGCGGCTAAAGTGCCAAGCCTGCTGCATATTGACCCCTGTCTAACTCTATCGGTCTCTCCTCTATTAGGAGGTTCGTCAATTAATTTATCAGGTATGAAGTATCTACTATGATTGATTATTTTCTACTTAGGTTTTATCCTTATTTGTTCAAACATAATCTGAAATTTACATGGGTTTGTTGAATTCGTATTGTTGTATTTTTTATGAGGATTTTTATGGTTGTTTGCGGGTGTGGATTTATGAAATCGCCCTTTAGTGTTTAGATCCTCGGTTAGAAAATATATGGATGTAAGGATGGAGTACATTTCTTTCATGTTTCAACGAAAACTTACATTGTCTTGTTCTCAAAGTGAGAAATGCAATTTAAAACTCATACAATAGTTTTTAATGTTCGCAATTTTCTATAGATTTTTGTATCATCTCGAACATGACAGCTACATTATATGTTAGACGGTACCTTGCATGCAATATGAAATACTCCTCAAAATAATACTCATACTTTGAGCCTCTTTCAAAGCTAGAAGAGGCCATTTAACTTGAAAAACACAGATCTTCTTGCAATATATAATATGGATGAAGTGTGGAGCCTCTAAGGCTGCGATGAGAACCCAAAAAACAGTAGGAAAAAGGAAAAAAAAATACCAAGGCAAATGGGTTTTCTATGTTTGGCTTTTAGCTAGGAAAGTTCTAAGGATAATCAAAATTGCTTAGAAATTTTTAGTGTTTACGTATATTTAGATTTCATAGTTTTTATAATAGAAATGTATGTGTATAATGAATTTAAACAAATATTTGAACTTGAGGGAACTTTTTTACCTAAAATTTTATTTCAAACTTCCCTTCTATATTCTGTCTAATTTACTTCACTAGCATTTTATGGGTTCCAAACTATGGTACAAATATGATTTCCTTTCAAACTTCCCTTCATATACTTACATGTTTGGTCACATATGGTACATACATTAAGGTGATTATGGATCTGAGTAGTAACTCTCAGGTTTGCAAGGCAACTATACTGTGTATTGAAACTAGTTTAGTTAAGTCATCAACCCTCTGGAAGTTTATAAAGGGACAAAATTGTAACTCAAGATTTTCCAAGTCTCCTTAACATGAAAAAACTTTTCTGTAGTGGATTGTTGATAGGTTTTGTTTTCAGATGTGTTCCAAAAAGTGCACACAGGCTTTTGATATCTCCACTGCTACAACTTTAGCATCATAGACTGATATTGCACTAAATATACTCTAATTTTTAATGCCCTTAAATATTAACCTGTGATATCTATTTCTCTAGTGAATCTGAGTTGAATGATGAGGATTTCATTAAACTTCACTCTTCTGTGAAGCGTGGTGATACTGTTGGTGTCGTTGGGTTCCCAGGTTTGGAACTCTTATATGTTTCTACTCCATAATTTGATACAAAGTTTTGCAGACTAATATTAAAATATGAGATAAAAACATGAAGATGCGCTTTGAAATCTTTGTCTGACAAGCTAGTTTCATAGTTAATAATTTTTTACTACTACGTTCAGGTAAAACAAAACGAGGAGAGTTGAGTATTTTTCCCAAATCATTTATAGTGTTAAGTCATTGTGTCCATATGATGCCACGGAAGAAAGGAGCCCAGACTAAATCCAAGGTCAGAGATATTTTTGTGGCCTTAAGATGGTTTCAATCAATTTCTTACAATATTCTACTATTTACAGAAAACTGATGAATGGGCCCCTGGAATGCCTAGAAACCCAGACACACTTATATTGAAAGATCAGGTGGACTTTCTTTTCCACCCTATTCCTTGTGCGTTTTTATATATAGGTATCTGTAGTAATTGAATCTAGAGCATTCCTTCAGGAAAAACGGTACAGACAACGCTATTTGGATCTGATGCTGAATCCAGAGGTCCGACATATCTTTAAGACAAGAACAAGTATAATAAACTTCATTAGAAGTTTCCTTAACAATCTCGACTTCCTGGAGGTCAGTAACCTATTAATTTGTTTGATTCTTTAAACTACACCAATGCACCAATTTCATTTCCTGATGTACATTCTGCTATAATTGTTTATTTAAAGGTCGAGACTCCCATAATGAACATGATTGCTGGCGGAGCAGCCGCATGAGGCTTTACATGCGCATTGCACCTGAACTCTATCTTAAACAGCTAGTCGTTGGTGGATTGGAGTGTCTCTATGGAATTGGAAAACAATTTAGGAATGAGGGTATTGATTTGACACACAACTGAACAATATCTCCCTTTAGCATGCCGCATGAGATATTTCAACCTCGGTCTGTGCTCACCACTCCAACCCACAAATAAGAATTGATCTCGCTTAACATTGACATGATTTAATTTCACGCACACGATCTGAACTGTGCTCACTTCAAGTCTAGACCAATAGAAATTGAACATCAACAAAATGTCTTACTCGGCCAAACTGTATGAACAACCTTCACCTCCCATTTAAACCAATACAAACTCGTTTATCACAAGATTCCCTCAAGCCAAAATATTTGGCAAATTTTATTTTTATTTATTTTGACAAACAACCCAACAGTGTTCACCTCTCATTTTAACCAATAGGAACATTTATCAAAACATTGGCTGATTCGTTCAAATCAAAACACTAATCGATATTTGTATTTTTTATTTATTTTTTCAAATGATCAAATAGTATCAACAGTTCTCACCTCTAATCTAAACCAATAGGAACCTATTGCTTGCCATATTGGCCGATTCTTTCAACTGAAATTATTTGGCAAAAAATTATTTTGCATAAATTTAGCAAATGACTTATTGAAGTTGACGTTTTCGAGCGGGAACCCTATTTACCAAAAATCTTTTGCTTTTATACTAGAATAGATTATTATTAATACTTGTACTATTTTATTATTGTTCTGTATTTGTATAATCTGCTTCGGCCTGGGATTGAAATCAATCCAATTAAAACGATAACAATTTTGGATAATTTGGAAGGAATATTATTATTTTTAATTATAAATGAATAAAATATAAATATTTATGAATTATAATATATATATATATATAATAAACTCTTTATGCAAAAAATATAAAAAATAAAATTTCAGACCAGACCAGACCAAAACAGACCAGACCAGACCAGACCAAAACAGACCAGACCAGCAAATTACAGTCCATGTAAAAACATCCTATGTGTATTAATTGTAATTATAATTATAATTGTAACTATAATTATAAGAATAATTACAATTATAACTATAATTATAATTTCAATCATAGGTATAATATAATAATTATAATTATCATTATATCTATATTATTATTGCTATATATTCATTGTTATATTATAATTATTATAATTATACTTTTGAATTTAATTATGATTGGAATTAAAATACTACGTAATAATTATAATAGGTATAATTATTATAGCTATTTCAATAATTATAATTATAAGTATAGGTATAATTATAATTATAACTATGGCTATGATTATAATAGTAATTATAGTTTGATTATAATTATATATCTATAATTGTAATTGTATTTATAATTATAATTATAGCTATAACTGATAATAATTTCAATAATTACATTAATAATAAAAATTCGTAATAATAATAATAATAATAATAATAATAATAATGATAATAATAGAAAAATGGATTCAATATTACCAATAGTGTTTTGAGTTCCAAAAATATGACTAGTTTTTAAATTTCCATAAAAGTGACTTTAATTATTAGATTGAAGCATTTAATTCCTTATATTTGCAATTTTATTCGTTAATTGGTTGCTATATGAAACCCTAGTATTCAAAATTTCATCGTCGCCCAATTCCTGTAAAGCTTTGGTCCTTCATTCTCTAGCTTTGTTCCAACGACGACTTAGGTGATGAGACGACTTGAACGATTCAATCGGCGACACATATGAGCCACTCATCGTCATCTCCACGCCAGAGCCATTCGCCATCATCTCCACGTCTAGCCTGAGTCGCTCGTCGTCGTATGATTTTCACACCTTTCTTTCCCACAAATCATCATTGTTGATGATCAGGGGTATCTCGCCGGCATCACTCATCCTCTTCACTTGTTGACGTTGTGGTCAACTTCCCCTATTATTCAACAACCGCCACCACAAGATCTGTCTATTAGCGGCGGCGCTATGAGTCATAGTCGGCTATGAGTCAACTTTCCCTCTTTTGATGGGTTGCAGTTTGTTCACATAGGGGGTGAAAGGGGATTGGGCTACGAATTGGGGAGGGGAACATGCAACGACATTACCAGCTGAAGGGAGCCAGTTGGGAAGGGATGGTGGCGGTTGTCGGAGGTTGGGAGCGGCGGGGGCAGTAAATAACTGAGGAAATAGGTGGATTGACTAGTCACTGCAATGGCGGTGGTGTTGTCGGTGCGAATGATGTTAGTAGTGTGTAATGAAGTGTGAAAGTTGGTCACTAAAGACGTGTGGGGTGGTTGTAGAGTCACTACATCGCTGGAGCATTAGGGTCACTAAAACGTTAGGACGTAGTGACACAAAAAGTAGGGTAGGACGGTGAGGTCACTAGTGGCACTGGGAAAGTGAGTCGCTAAGCGTGGGAAAAGTGAGTTACTAAGCAAAGGCTAGAGTTCTTGTGACTTCATGGACGGCGGTGGTGCATGTCGAGTCACTATAAAATCCATTTAATAGCAACTATGAAAACCAAATTCAGGACGGTCTATTTTGCCCCTATTGCATACCCCTCTCATGATGATGATGATGACAACAAAACTTAAAAATTGCTAATTTCCCTCTTTAATTGAGTTACCATATACGTATAACCCACAATTGAATGCTCCAAATTTTTTGCATGGGAAGCCTTTTTTATCATGGGAAGCCTTTATTATAGTTATTCATATATACATGGTAACAACTAGTCATATTATCGGAAATTAGTTTTTAAAGTCACATTTTTGTCATTTAAGTTAATATTAGTAATATTGATTAAAAATGCCATAAAAATAATAATAAGGGAAAAGTACGGAAAAGGTATTTGTGGTTGGGTCCGTTTTCAGATAGGGTCATGTGTTTCATTCTTTATCAAAATAGTTCATGTGATTGAATTCCGTTATCACAAGAGGGTCACGCCGTTAAAAACGTGTGAAAAAAGACCATTAAAAGTAACTCCGATTTTCAAAAGTGCCCGAAAATTTAAAAAAAAATAAATAAAAAAGGTGTGCCTCGTCAAGATGATCTCTAAACCACATTCGCCTTTGGGTTTTAAGAACTGTTTGAATTATTTTGTAAAAATGGTTTCGCTAATATCACTTTTCCGGTGGACTTTCGGTGACAAGGGTGGCTGAAAACAAAAAAAGAAAGATGGCCTAGTGGTCGTCTTATTGAGGCGCACCTTCCGGTGTTTTCTTTTAATTTTTCATGCACTTTTGAAAATCAAAGTTAATTTTAACAGTCTTTTCAGACGTTTTTAATGACCTGACCCTCTTGTGATAACAGAATTCAAACACATAAACCACTTTGATAAAGAATGAAACACATGACCCTATCTGAAAACGGGCTCAACCACATGTACTTTTTCCGTACTTTTCCCTAATAATAATAATAACAATAATAATGATAATAATGATAGTAATGATAATAATGATATTAATGATCATAATGATATTAATGATAATAACGATGATGATGATGATGAAGATGATGATGACAGTAATAATAATGATAGTAGTAGTAATCATAGTAGTAATAATAGAAGTAATAGTAATAATAATAATAATAACAACAGTAATAATAATAGTAGTAGTAGTAGTAGTAGTAGTAGTAGTAGTAGTACTAGTACTAGTACTAATAGTAGTAATAGTAGTAGGCATCGAAACTCGGAGGAAGGACCAGAGCGAAAATCAAGTAAGCCCTCCGATCCTCATTATCGACGTGCAGTCAGCGTTCTCTGCCTTCATGCAAAAGCTCACCCAGAACCCGGGGGCCTTCGGCACTCTGGTGCCACTTCAGCCACAGGGCGGGGAGAACATCGTTCCACCTCCACCCCTCTTTGTAAACCCTATCCTTCGGATTGGGAACAACGAAAGGGGCTATTGCTCAGGACACCGCCTCCCAGGAAGTCCAATCCCGGGACCAGCGCGGTGCGAACAAAGATAGGCCCCGGACCTCCACCCTTGAGAGGCTCGGGGGAGTGCAAGATCGCCGAGGGGTCTAAGACCGCCTCAGTGGTAAGGCATTCCAAAGACCTCAAGAGAGCGGAGGATCTGTCTCGAGGGCAGATGAGAGGCATCCCCCTCGGGACAAGGGCAAGGTACCGCTCCATGCTGATGACGCCTCCCATGCGGACCCCCCTCGGGACAAGGGCAGGCACCAAATCAACCAAGCTCACTCAGCCCGCGCACAATCACAGGGGCAGAACCACTCCTGAAGGATCACTGGGATGACATCATTGAGGCCCTCCAACGCCGGCTTGATGAAATGGAGGCCTGCCAAGCGCACACAACCGCTTCCGCCTCCCATGCGGATCCCGAATATGAGGCCATGCTGGCCAAAATGAAGGAGATGCAACGAAAGATTGCTGAGGGCTCCGGGGAACCTGTCGTCCAGCTTCGCACAAAGACGTCTTTCACCCCAAGGGTACTAACAGCTCAGATCCCTGATAAGTATCGGGGACAACCCATAAAGCCTTATGAGGGGAAGACGGATCCCCAGGAACACTATAGCAAGTACCAAAACATCATGATGATGATGGGAGCGTTGGATGAATATTTGTGCCGTTGGTTCCTTTCCATCGTGGAAGGACCGGTGTACGATTGGTTCAACCGACTGCTCGAAGGAAGCATTGACTCATGGCAAGAACTCGCCCAACGTTTCTTGACACAATTTGCGGGAAGGCACCGGTCAAGGAAACACTTCTCCCACTTACTAACAGTGAGGCAATGAAAGGAGAAAACCCTCCGGGATTTCTTGGAACGCTGCAGACTGGAGATGGACAAGGTTGACGGCACCGACGACGGGACCCTTATGGCTCTCCTACAGACGGTTCTCCGCACCGGGAACTTTTTAAGGAGCCTCATCATCAACCCCCCTCGCGACTACACAAGGGCCCTCCAGCGGGGAGACCAGTACGCAGAGGCCGAGGAGGTGGGAAAGTGCCACCAAAACCCCGAGCAGCAACGTCCTAGGGCAGATGACAAGAACCACCGGGGCCCGAGAGCTCCATTCCACCAATCCAAAGGTCCACCCCCCTTGGGTGATCGCCTCCAGCATGGCCAAGCCAAGTCCGGGGGAGGTTACAAAAACAACCCAAAGGCCTGGGCATAACCCGTCCTTCTGGAGCACCCTCGGACACCTCTGATACAACCCATCAGCGTCATTCTAGACTATGCCGAGGAAAGGGGGATGGTAGAGCGAGATTCCAGGGCACCTCAGGAGGTATACACCATCAACCCCGAGGAACCCTACTGCCGTTTCCACCGGCACCCAGGCCACTGAACTGATGACTGCCATCAGCTGAAGGCAGCCATCAAGAAATTGATAGAGAGGGGTCACCTGTCCCAATTCGTAAGGGGATACGCTCATTAAGGCCCCCCCGCAAAAGCAAGCAACTGGAGAGACATTATATCTCTACCTGGGCGTCAGTCCTGCGGCCATCAGCTCGGTTCTGATCCGGGAGGAAGACGACATCCAACATGCCATCTTATATGTCAGCAAGACCCCAGGGAAGCGGAACTTAGGTATTCTCCTGTGGAGAAGACGGTACTAGCTATCGTTTGGACCGTCAAGAAGCTAAGCCATTACTTCCAAGCCCATCTGGTCCAGGTCCTCACGCACCAACCCCTCGGCGCATTGATGAGGAGTCCCACCGGCTCCTCCCGAATGGTGAAATGGGCTATATTCCTGAGCCAATACAACATTGAGATCCGTCTGAGGCCTGCCATAAAGGGCCAAGCCCTGGCAGATTTCGTGACAGAATGCACTTCGAGGTCAGCTGAGCTAGAAGAGCCCTCAGCACAGGGGGATGAATGGTGGATTCTCTACGCAGACGGGTCCTGGGAAACAAAAACGTGTGGAGGGGCGTGGTCCTCATTACACCCGAAGGCTTCCGCGCCTACTACACCATCCGCTTCTCTTTCAAAGTTTCCAACAACGAAGCGAAGTATGAGGCCCTCCTCTGTGGCCTTCGGCTGATGGCCAACCTCAAAGCAAGGATGATCCATGTAAAGTGTGATTCTAAGCTAGTAGTTGGCCAGATCTCTAGCGAGTATGAGGCAAAGGAAGGAAGAATGAAGCAGTACAGGGAAGCAGTCAAAGAATTGTTCAAGGTATTTGAGGCTCACTCCATCACTCAAATACCGAGGGCTCAAAATTTTGAAGCCGACATCTTATCCAAACTCTCGGATGAGTCTCCGGAACACCTCTCCAAGATCGCAAGAATAGAGGAACTCAGCCTCTCCAGCATACACGCTAGCCCCGTCATGGACATACAACAGAGACCGAAAGACTGGATCTCGGACATCGCCAACTACATCACTATCGGGCAATTACCCGACGATGAAGACCACAAAAAATTAGCCAAGCTGAGGGCTCCCAGCTACACCCTCGAAATCGGAAGGCTTTACAAATGATCCTACAACGGCACTTTACTTTGATGCCTTCATCAGGATGAAGCCGAAGTTGCGATGGAGGAAGTGCACAGTGGCACTTGCTCAGCTCACCAGGGACCCTTCTCAATGTCCCGAAAGCTTATAGTCCAGGGCTACTTTTGGCCTACGATGGCCCGAGATTGTCGCCTCCACCACCGAAGCCAACCATTGCTTTTGGTCCTCGGGTTTCCAACCATCAGAAACGAAGGCGGCAACAGCATCCCTCCGAGCATGGGCGATGGCCTCTCCCTTGGCTGCCTCGGCATCCTTGACAACAGTCCTGACAGCTTCGGTAGTGGCCTTTTCAGCTTCGGCCTTGCCCTTGGCCCTGGCCTCTCTTCTAGAAGCCTCCAGCTTATGCTCCATCCCCTCGATGGTCTGCCGAAGGGTTTCCTCCAGTCTCGCCATCTCCCTCACGATAGCAACATTTTCTTTGACAAGCTTCTTCAAGGACTCGTCAGACTGTGCCTTCTCAAGGCGCAAAGTTTTTACCCTCCGGAGTTGCTCGCCGAGGCCGATGCAAGCCTGTAAGCAGACAAGCAAACGACAGGGGTTAGACTACTATACACTAAGGTCAATTGACTAAGGAGACAAAAAAATGTAAGGAATCTTACAGTAAGAGAGGCACAGAGGATCTTAGACTCGAGGGCGTCATCCTCATACCGGCTGAGGGCTGCCTTATCCAATGGAGGGGTAGCACCCCTCAGGAATTCCTTCGGGTCCACTGTGCCATGCATGATGATAGTCCCCTTTATGAGGGAGAACTGTACGTTCTCCCAGGGTAAGGCCCCCTCACCCATATGTTCCGAGGGGGCTTAGAAGGGGTCGTCACCGTCAACATCGGGGGCTCAGAAGAGGAGTGCTCTTCAATAATCACGACGGGGGTAGCCTTCTTCTCAGCATCCCCTTTCTTGTGCTTCTTCCCGGCCGGCACCACAGCTTTGCCTGCTGCCTTCCTTTTTGCAGCTTCGCCTTTGGTGCCTCTGCCCTCAGCATCTTCAGTGGCAGCAGGAACTATCGATGAGGGCTCCCCATCTTTCTTGAAGAACTCATCAATGGGGTTTTGGGACCCCGTCTCATTCTTCTTTGGCTCCTTGGCCAACTTCTTCTTCAGACCGACAAAGGACTTCACATCCATATTGGCACCTGCAAGACAACACAAATAATAAGGCTGAGGGGTCGAGACAACAACAGAAATGAGACTGCAAAAAATTTCTAAGTACAAAATACTAGAGCCTTCATGAATCACCTCCGACACTCTCATAAACACAATCTATGGGGGTATCTTTCATCTTCCTCCCCCATCAGCCAGTATCGGTGGAAGCTCAGATCGTATATTTCATCCGGGAGGGTAGCATCTCTAATCGTCACATGCTTCTCAGACCCCTCCGGCTTCTTGGCAAGCTTCCTCCCATTCTTCTCGAGAGCGGCACCCTCCACCTCCAGGTGTCTCCGGAAGCTATCACGAAGAGGGGTAGGGAAGGGGTTCTCCACCATGCGGACATAACAAAACGTGTCCTTCCATCCTTTGTGGGATGAAGGAACATCGTTGAAAAGCCTGAACTCCGGGACATGCTGCAAATTGGCGAAGCCTCTGGTGTTTGAATGCCCCCTCGGTAGAGATTGAACGAAAGGAAGAACTGGTCCAAGGTGGGTTCGACCCCCCGGCTCCGGCATAGGGAAAGGAAGCCAGCGAGGTAAGAGTGGCTGTTGGGTGTCAACTGATAGGGGCCAGCTTCACGAACCTTAAATACTCCAGCACGAATGGGTGGAGCGGGAACCGGAGCCCTAATTCTACTGACAATATGTGGACGACAAAACAACCCTCTGGCGCACGCAACAATACACCGTCTAGCCCTGGTTCCACCACGCGTGCCGAAGGGTCGACGAAGAACTACGTGGCTTGATACTCAGCATGTGTTGCCCTCTTCGTCACCTCCAGGGCAGCAGTATTCAGATACGAATGGCCTTCGGGGATACCCACTGGCTGCCCAACATCAACAACGGCCTGCTTCTTCTTTGGTGCGGCCCTCTCCTTCCTCTTTTTCTTACCCAGGGCCACCTTGAGAGGTTTCGGGTCAAGAGGCCGGGAACTACTCACCTCACCGGCATTACCCTGGGGAAGGACACCGATGGTAACCTTCAGCCTCTCTTTCTCCTCCTCCTCCTTAGCGGTCTGTACGACGAGGGCAAGCTCCTCATCCTCAACAACTTGCTCAAACTCCTCGGCCTTGGCTCTAAGATCTTTTTGCACCTCCTGTTCTACGGCGGAATCATTGTCGGAAGAGGCCTCGGAGCTTGGCGACCCTTCATCGGTAAAAGTTTCTTACCCAACTGAGGGCTCTCTAGATATGTCTTGAGAATCACTCGCGGACGACATCCTTCGGTAATGTATCGAGTAGTTTCATCATCCCCTATAGTAGTATAGGAGGTTAAAGCACTTTTGTTTTTACAAATGTGCTTGGTAGCCCCGAAGTCTACCATCCACTCATTCACACCATTTAATTTTACAACTTTGACAAACAACCGCTACAAAAATATCATCACATTTAATCAAGTTTAAACTTGATTATTGTGGTGTGTTGTTTTTTGTCGGTGTCTTTTTATCACCAAATGATATTTATTAAATTATAAAAGTGGGATTAAAACAAGGCTTGTTGCAAGTAAGGTGGAAAGCGAGAATCTAAAAAATCTCAATACAAAAAAGATGTGAGGTTATGGTAGGTAACGTAGATATACTATGTCGAAAAAAAACAATTACCGGATCTTGCAATATTTTACGCACTAACAATGGCCAGAACATCAAACTTCTCTAGAGTAAAACTCCCGTCATGGTGATGATGGGTTGGGCTTTCTTTTGCCGTAAATACTTTCTGAGATTGTTGGGGAAAATGTCTCCACCTCCTCCTAGCTGTCCAAATCCGGTTGATGGACACATAGCACTCCAGTTAAATGCTCCTTCATTTCTTTCCGATAATTTTGCAGTCACATGGTTACTCCAATGTCCTCTTTCTTCTCACATGACTGCTTGTTTGATTCTGCAAAGAAAAATAACAGAGAATAGCATGGCTCGAGACGCATAAACGTTGTCCTCAGAAAGTATTTTTGACGGACGGAAATCTTTCTCCAGGATATAACGAGCCCTTCGGCAGAGGATCGCCGAACACAGAACTACGAGGATAAGAAGTACAGTCAGGGGCGGATCTAGCATTTACGTTCAGGTGGGGCCAAAATTTAATTAAATAACGTATATTATAAAAAATGTCAAAATGTAGTACAGTATAATAATATCTTAGAAGTCAAAATGTAAATTATAGAAATGTCAAAGAATAAATTGAATATTACAGAATCGACAATACAATTATCTTAAAAGTCATAGATATCGAACCGAAGTTTTATCCGTTACCCAAATGTTTAGTGCCAATTTTTAGTTTAGTTTCTCGGAAACAAGATAAACCGATTTTTTTACTCTAAAATCTATACTCTATGTAAAGAAAACTTATTTTCACCTACGAAATCCAATGTATTCAACTAATTAATTTTTCGGTCAATATTCAAAAGCCCAATGAATTAAACTAATTAATTTTTAGGACAATATTCAAAAAGCTCAATCAATTGAACTAATCGGTTTTTCAGACCAATAAAGCCCACTTAGTTGGACTACTTAATTTTTGCATCCTAGTATTCAAAAGTTAAAATTCAGACTTGATTTGTGTAAGATAGCATGTTCCTGGACTTGGATGGAAAATACAAAAAAACTGCTGCTCCAGCTAGGAATCGAACACATAACCTCTACACTATCAATCACGTCTCTACCATCACACCAATGTAACTTTTGTTTACAATAGGACGTTTGTTCTAATTATACCATTTCTTCACAGTACATATAATATATATATATATATATATATATATATGTATATATATATATATACTAGTAATTTCTTTTTTTTTGAGGTGGGGCCTAGGCCCTCCCTGGCCCTATGCCAGATCCGCCCCTGAGTACAGTATGTAATCCAGCAGAGTTTTAATATATGTGTCAAAGAAAGTTTTCTGGTCTTATCCGCCAAAGAAGAGTTGAAGCTAACAATTTATAAAACAAGAAGGAAAAGCTGGTTGATAATAAAACGGCAGTGTGCTACATCGTGAGTAACGTAAGGTGCTTTAGTGCTTCACATATATAGGGAAATAAATAGTTGGATTTGTTTATGTATCCACTGTTGTAGGAGTGAAATAAGGACAGCCATGCATACTTATTCAAAGCACTTAGAATACGAGCTTTACAAATAAAACTTAAACGTGTGGTCAAGTATTAAAAGCTATTCAAAATAATTTTGATTTATTTGAAATACTAAATAATTTTCCAACAATTTGTTAGGTAACAACAAAAACCACAGAGATTACCGCACTAAAATCACAAATGAAATATCACCGTACTTCCGGTTGATCTCGCGCGGAAAAGACACAACCCCGCGGCTGCTCCATGTACCGACCTGAACTGGTGTGGATGAGCTTGTGGAGCTCCTTCAGCGTCAGAAAGTATAACCGTACGCTTTAATATTACGCCTATCATTGAATTCACCGGAATTGTTACATATCGTTTCTTCTATACTTTGTTATTTGTTCTATCTTTTGAACTTTAGGAATTTTTAGCTCTTATTTGTAGTGTTTCTAACGCTTCGAAGAACCGGGGATTTGAGGCACTGCTTTCTGTAAAATCTAGAACAATGGCACCTCAAAGACGGATTTCTTGCTCCCCCACCACCTCGAACCTGTGCGAGCCTGTGAATGTTGGACCTTCTCAGCACTGGAAGGGCACTAAAAAGGTGATAAGCTTTTTATGATAAGGTTTTAGTTTAGTTTTGAAATATTATACTTGTTTGTAATATGTACTCGTAGTAATTTGTTACTCATTGTTTCTTCCAAATATAGGAGACTGCTGCTGAGAGCGGTGAAACTGAGTTTGAGGCTAACGTGGAGAAAATGACTGTTCGACAACTCAGGTTAAATCTTAGGTAAATGCTCTTACAGGAAATCAGGAATAATAGGGTTTCAATCACAATCTACCTTGTACCAGAAAGGCAGAAAATGCGTGTATATAAACAAATATGCGCACACTTATGCCATTTTGGGACCGGTTTGAGCCTTTAAAAATTGGTGAAACCTTTTTTAAAAACTCAACTGTTAAAATTAATCCTTCTAATAGAAGTTTCCTTAAAGGATTGTTTCACCGCCCAACAGTATACGGCTGTACTCCATACAGTAATGCGGGCCTAATTGCTGGCCTTAAAGGATTTGTAATGGATAACAAATTAGTTAATGAATAACATTTTCTTAATGGTTCAGTGAACATATTTTTAATAGAACCATTAACAAGGAATAGGAACCAAAGTTCCGAACCGTAAAAAGTAATAATCCAAGTGTAAGATCTGAACCAAGTTATAAAGATTAAGTTCTAATCAGTTCCCCAATTCCCAGCTCCAAAGCCCCACCCCCAGTTCCGACCCCAAAATCTTTTGGGAATAAGGCTTGGATGTTGTTGTTGTTGACGGTTGCAAATTGAGTTCCATACCATGCTTGGCTATATTGAATGGCCCACAATTATCCCTACTTTTACAAAGTCAATACCAAGTATGTATTATACTTTTTTTAATGTGTGTCATGTCCCTTGCCTTAAACTCGATGGGATAGAGAAAATAATATTTATTTATTTGCAAATAGTACCAAGTTTTATCAATATGTTATGTTTTTTAACCAATCAACGCAGAATTTTCACTTTGTTTTCACTATTTTACGCTAAATTGGTTCAGTTTGAGTCAATTTTCTGAAGTGCTAAACGGCCCTTAGGTGCTAGACCTTGGCATAGTGCTCTAACAAATAGTTGGTGGAAGCATGCAGTCATACACAAGATATTAAGAACACAACAATTTGGGATTATCACGTTGCTTTGAGATGGGTGAATTAAATGTTTTTGGGGTTACCAGGCTACCTAACCATTTTCAGTTTTATAGCATCAAATTTGAGACTATCATCTAAATTTGGAATGCGTAGGAGTGCTGGATTGTCTACTCAAGGGTGCAAGCATGAGCTTGTATTGGCCTTCAAGAGTTTCCTAAATGACACACACAATGGTATCCTTTAATCTTTAATACAACATATAATATGTTTTATGTAGTGACAAGACACAACGGCGGATCTAATTCCTGAATTTTGGATGTTCAGATCAAAATTATCTTGCTATTAAAAATCTAAACAGTTTTATTTTCTACGAAATAATACTACACTTACATCCTTTCAACTACAAAAACTAGCAAATGAAGTTAAAATCAAGAAATATCATACAAATATACAATTAAAGTGCACAAATTATTACATCAATTCTACACATGTATTCCCCCGTCCCATTTTGTAAGATACACTTTCCTTTTTGGGCTGTTCTCAAAATCAGAACACTTTCTTAAATTAGACTCCACTAACTTCTTACTTTCCCACTTTACCCCTTTATCTATTATTTTAGCCTTTACTTTTTTGTGCATCCATTTTCTCTTTCTTACTTTTTGGAAGTTAGAATTGTAAAACAACCACTTTATCTTTTAGTTTCTTAAAATCCGCACAAACTCACATGCATCTTACATTATGGGATGGAGGTAGTATTTTTATAGTTGAGACCTTTATACTTCTATTTTATATTTCTGTGTGTTCTCATGAACACTCCAGAACCAATATAAGTCCACCACTGACAGGAGAGATCTGATTTTTCATCCTCAATCGTTGTTGTACTATCATATAGACAATATATGTAAGACTCACATCTAACTCACTGCATGGAATCCAGGCAATGGATCTTTGGCAGTGGAAGCATTGGGAAGTAAGGTTTCTTCTGAAGAGAACCGTGCAGATATTGTCCAAAACACTTTAAGGAAGAACCCCAAAAGAATCTCAACTAAAGTTGTTGAAAGGTTAAATCTTGCCTATGAAGCTCCTCAAATTAAGAGAGCTAAGAGAAGAGTGAAGCACGATTGTCATGAGGGAGAACATATTGATATTAATGAAGAGCAACAAAGAAAGGGGCAAGATTTCTTGGTTGAGTCCAATGTGGTGGAAGGTGCTTATACAATTTATAAATCTTTTTGATCTCATGTACAGTCTATTTTTCGTGCATGCATGCATTGCTTGTTCACTTGACCTCACACGCAGAGCTGATTCACACTGTGGGGCAGTGGATTGCACTTGATTGGGCTTGATTGGGAGTGAAGAGTAGAAAAACCATATATTAAGAATTAGGAAAGCTTTTATTGGTCGCTCAAAAAAATTAAAACATAGACGGACTAAAATGAGCTTCCGACAAAACTCCCCAGCAAGTGCCCAGCATTGGCTATGCAAGTGGTTGGAGCTAGAAATTCAACATAAGCGAGCCTAACTTTTGTAAAAATGCAATTATAAATTTTATAGTAATTCTCTACTAAAAACATGTTATTGACAGAAAATAGATGTTCATATAATATAATAAATCACGTATATTGCTTATGTAGCTATGTAGGGAGGAATCTCAAAATGGGATAAGAGAATGTAGAAAGTCAAACTTACATAGCCTCAGGCAATGCAAATATTCAAAATGCAATTTTATTTATTTATTAAAAGTATGGACAAATATCAATATCCACAACTTACAGAAGTAAATGTAATTCGAACACACCAAAAATTGTGTTTTTAAAAAATAAAAATATACAATGTCTAAGAGATGTATCAACTTTAACTGGAGTTTGACTATGATTAACATACAACTTGAATGATGGGAAAGATAAAAGCGCAATCAATATGGTTCATAATAAATTTAGTTCATTAAGAAGATACATTAGTAGATTAAGTAATATCAAACTCATATTGACTTATAAATTTTATAATAAGTTATGTTAAATTATAATTTCATATAAATGTGAACTTTATTTTGTATAAGTCATGTGTTTTTCTACAATTTCTTAGAGGGATCCATACTATGTATTTTAATATTACCTCCGTCTGAAAGAAGTTCCCGGATTCCTTTTTTGGATGTCTCAAAATGAAGTTCCCATTTCTATAAAAGGAGAGTTTTTAATAGCAAATGTCACAACTGCCCTTACTTCTTACCTACTTTTTGCTTGATTTGACATAAAGTACGAGTATATTTAGAAAGCCAAAACAAAGTTTTATCTAACATAAATATGTGTGCAAGTCAAAGTGGGAACTTCTTTGAGGGGCGGAGGGAGTAATATATACATAGTAGTACTTATACAAAGAAAATTGGGCTGAGAGGCCTTGGCCCCATCCATTATAAGCATAGATCTGGCATTGATCTATGCTATTCCTTACCAAAATCCTCCTTCCTCCTTTCTCTAAGAGGATTTCAACTTACATTCTTGAAGCGTGAAATATAGAAATTAATAGGTTATTATCAACAAAAGTTAACAAGATGCCTAAAATCATCCTCAGAAGATCAACATCTATGTAGCAAGATTCTCAATTTGGTCCCTAATTTCTGTGATTTAACTTTCCTCGTTTGCTATCATTGCTGCCTGCTTCAAATCTGCCTTGTCCCCAAGCCTGGAAGCTGAGATTTACCCGAGAATTGTAAGACACTAAGACATCAACCTGTGTGTTCTTTATCCACTTACCCCTATCAAATTACTTGAAGTAGGTTGCTTCATGTTTGTGTTGGATAAGTAATACCTAACCAGATTGCAGGGACGTTCATAATGCACCGATGATAGTTGGCTGTCTTTAAACGCCTATTTCTTCCTTCAACCTTTTCATAATTCATGATATTTGGTTGTCTCTGACTGCCTATTTCTTACTTCAACCGTTCTCTATAACGTGGGGTTAGTTGTAGAGGTGGCGGTGAAGGTTCTAATTCATTTTTAGAGGGTATAGTAACCTTAGCATTGGTCAGGGGTGTGGGTTGTAGGCTGGTAGCGTTGAGGTTGGAGGCATTGATGGCAATAGCTGTAGTGGCAGTTGTTGAGGTTTCAATATCAACTGTCAAGGTTGGAGGTGTCGATGGTGGATCTGCGAAAGCAATCTTTTTTTTGGTATCAGCAAAATTTATGTTTAAGTGAAACATCTACCGTAGAAGTTCTGACCGTGAAATGCATGTTTTGCTTTCTTGCATCTAAAGTAAAATCAATCCATATCAAGACTTGAAATGTTATGAAATCGTCTTTTAATATTTCAAGGTATTGCTAAGGACTTCTCATAGAAGAAATCTCATAATCTCATATGGTACAAAATCATCTACCAGATGTCTAAATGATATGCATTGATACCAATAGAACTCAATCCACCCCTGTTGGGTAAAATGTGATCTTTTTGATTGATTTTATGGGCAGATAATTTTATTTATTTGCCTCTTCTCCCTAAGAAACTCAATGTAGTGGGAGGGGGAGGGCATAGAGTGGCAGCTAGGACCAAATGATAGGGAGTCAAGGGTAGAGAGAACATATTCTAAGAAATAAGAGAGATTTTATTGGCGGGGGAAAGAAATCGGAATAAATAAGAACGGAATAAAGCTTCCAAGAAACCTGCCCCAAGCCCCACACCCCCCCCCCGCAGGGTGGGTGCACGCGAGCGTCCCCTGCCCTTATTGCCCTTCCTAGTCTCTTGAAAAATAAAATAAGGGCAAGTAATAAATTAAATATCAAGCATAGATTGATAAGATCCGTAAAACCATGCTCAGTAGATCTAAAAATCCATGCTAATAAGCTCCCTGATTGCTCCTGAATTTATGTGATTAACTTTCTTGCTTGCTGTCAACACTGTCAATTAAAAAAAGTTAAAAGTAAATCCTAACATCTATCCACTCACATAAAATTTAATGCGATGGCGAGTAGAATATAAGCGTTTATTTCTACAATGTATTCATTATCAATTTTCAAACATCTAGGTAAGGGGAAGGAACAATTGAAAAGAAAGCTCTTCTTTCAGAGTGTTAATCTTACCGCAAATCATGATGAACCTTGGACAATTTTCGCTCACAAGAAGCCAAAGGATGGATGGATTGCATACAATCCCAAAACTCTGAGGCCGCCTCCACTTACTGGTACCGCTAAAGCATTGAAGTTAATTTCTTGGAATGTTAATGGTTTGAGAGGTTTACTGAAGTTGGACAGTGTTTGCATAAAGCAACTTGCACAGAGAGAAGAATTTGATGTTCTATGCTTGCAGGAGACTAAATTGCAGGCTAGTTGTACTCTGCCTAGTATTTAACAGTTCCTTGCGTATTAATTGTCTATGCTTTGGTTTATTGCATATGCCCTTACAGCCTTACTTTCCTGGGAACTTATGTTTCTGCGATAGTTTTATAAGTGTAAATGTGTTTTAAAATAGAATTCAGATTATCTTCTTAGTTTATTTCAAAAAATAGAAGTATAATTTACAGTTGTCTGTAGTCCTAGGCTGTAATTTAAAGCTAGACAAAGTTGAAAATATGTTATGTTTTGTTTATCCAATGGTGGTAACAATTGTAATCTAATCATGGTATTTTAAGTTTGACTGTAATTTGCTGACTTATTCTCTAAAATTTATGTGCCATGATGTAATAACAGTTGATTATTGAATTCTGAGTTGCAAGTATCATGGTGGAATCAGTCTCCAAGGTAACAGAGACTAATTCTGCCATAATGGTGACATCTTAAAATATAAGAGTCATGCATAAAGCTTTAAAGGATCGCCATTTTGATTGTGTTCTATGAATAACCGCATGAATTAAAAGTTTAAGTAACCTTGACTCCTTGAGAACATAGTGATTTGAGTGTTATAGGTCAACATTAACACTTTTTCACTCCAGCACTAGTTCCTCCATAAAAGCGACTCATTGCAATGTGATGACATGAATACTTGAGGGATATATGATAAGGATCCGGCTGGTTTAACTAATGAGAATAGATACTATGGGAGAGTATATTCTAGAAGGCCCAAATAGACTAGCTTGTTATTAGTTATTGGCTGTTAGTAACTAATAACCACCTTCTGTTTTTAGAAGACTATAAATAGAATAAAGCTGCAGAGGGAAGGCAGGCTGTTTAGACTTGAGTCTGGGACTGGGAAGTTGGAGTTTTACCTCCTTCTTTTGGGACTCTGTAATTCGTTCATGTTGTTAATGCAATTCAGTTACTTTTACATCTATAATTCGTATTTCTGGTGATTTCCTACTGTGATTGGAGAGGTCCTATCATTGGTATCAGAGCCAGTCGATCGCCGGATGAGATATACGCGCGCCAAAATGGAAGGAAGGGTCAACGATGTGGAACGAAACCAGCGGGATATGCAGGCGAGTATGGACAATTTGGTAGCAATGCAATCAGCGATCCAGGCTAGCATTGCAGAACTACAAGTTCAAATCCATCATCGATCCAGGAGTAATTCGCAGAGGTCGAACAACTCGCATCGTACGGCTCAGCACAGGCATGCGAGGAATGATGATACTTCAGACGAGTCGGATAATCAAACGAATCATACAGGTTCGCGAGTTGAGTATGAACCGCGCCGGAATCACAGAAACAATCCGAGTATGGGAAGGAAGATTGATCTACCGGTTTTCAGTGGTAAGGATGTTAGCGGATGGTTAATGAGGATGAACCGGTATTTCCGGTTGAATAGAACGGCGGAAGGAGAGAAGTTAGATGTTGCAGTGATCGCCTTGGAAGATCAAGCTCTTAGCTGGTTCCAATGGTGGGAGAGACAGGCAGTACACTTAAATTGGAACACATTCACTAATGCTTTGATCATGAGATTTCAACCGGAAGTAGTCCAAGATCCTTTGGGATCTCTATTCAGTCTGAAGCAAAAAGGTTCTATAGCTGAGTATAGAAACCAATTTGAAACAACCATTTCATCTCAGGGACATTTGTCTGAAGAAGTGCTGAAAGGAGTCTTCCTTAAGGGGCTGAAGAGGGATATAAGGGCAGAGTTGAAGCTATATACTACCAGGACTCTAGCTGAGGTAATGGACACTGTGTCATTGATTGAAAACAAGAACAATGAGGCTATGTTTGTGAAAAACAAAGAGGAAGGTAAGAAGAAGAGTCAAAATAAGGTGTTCAATCAATCTCAGGGACAAAACTGGAATGACAACAGTAGGTGGAGGAGTTATCCTGGAAGTACTAATAGCCCTGGCAATGCAACTAAGGTGATATTGGATGAGAAATTTAACAATGCAGGGAAGGAATTGAAGAAGCAGGGACCTAGATTGTCTCAGGAGGAACTGCTTGAGAGGAGTAAGAAAGGATTATGTTTTAAGTGTGGTGAGAATTGGGGAAGAGGACACATCTGCAGATTGAAAAATTACAAGATGATTTTGGTGGAAAATTCTGAGGGGGAAGAGGTATCTGATGTGGAGTATATGGGATCAGAAGGGGATCAAACCAACCAGGCAGTTCAGATGGACATGAATAATATGCAGTTGTCCATTTTGAGCAAGGAAGGCATTCCTTCTATGACTACTTTCAAGGTGAAGGGAAAAATACAATGGCAGGGGAGAGAGGTGGAAGTGACAATTCTCATTGACAGTGGGGCCACTCATAACTTCATGTCCAGAGCTTTAGCAGAAAGGTGGAATATACCTTATAGTCCAATCAAGGGATATAAGGTACAAATAGGGAATGGAGACTGTATACCTAATGTGGGCAGATGTACTGAAGTGGGTATAAATGTACAAGGAGTGAAAATTCTTCAAACCTTCTATCTACTGGATCTAGGAGGTGTTGATTTAGTCCTTGGAATGGAATGGTTGACTGAACTGGGAGACATGGAGATAAATTTTAAGCAACAAATAATCAGATGGAGGAATAAAGGAGACACTTGCATCATCCAAGGCAATATGAACTCTAATCAGATGGAAGTTTCAATGAAGACTATGACCCAAATATTACATCAGGTGGGGGATGGCTACCTATTATACTGTGAAGGATTGCAGGAGGATCATGAACAGAAGTCAGAAATTGAAGATGAATGGGAAATGTTGATTGCAGATTTTCCAGAAGTTTTCTGAGCTACACTGCAATTCCCACCTGCAAAGGATTGTGATCATGCAATTAGCATCAAGGAGGGGGCTAATATTCCAAATCTCAGACCTTACATGTATTCATTTGATCAAAAGAATGAAATAGAGAAAATCATTGGAGAGATGTTGAAATCTGGAATTATTAAGAACAATAATAGTCCCTACAGTAGTCCCATTTTATTGGCAAGGAAGAAAGATGGTGGTTGGAGGTTTTGTGGGGATTATAGGGCCCTTAATAGAGTGACTGTTCCAGATAAGTTTCCCATACCTGTGATAGAAGAGCTACTGGATGAATTAGGTGGTGCCAGAATATTTTCTAAGTTGGATCTTAAATCTGGGTACCATCAAATTAGAATGAAGACAGAGGATACTCATAAGACAGCTTTCCGGACTCATGAGGGACATTATGAGTATTTAGTCATGCCATTTGGGCTGACTAATGCTCCTTCAACATTTCAGTCACTCATGAATGAGGTATTGAGACCTTTCTTAAGGAAATTTGCCTTGGTGTTCTTTGATGATATATTGGTTTACAGCAAGTCAAAAGAGGATCATAAAGAACATTTAAGACTGGTTTTGGAGGCTTTGCAGAAAAATCAGTTGGTAGCTAACTTGAAGAAATGTTCTTTTGGCCAAAGGCAGTTGAGTTATTTGGGACACATCATTTCAGAGGAAGGAGTAGTTGCTGATCCTGAAAAGATTTTGGCTATGAAAAGGTGGAATATCCCTAAAGATCCGAAGGAATTGAGAGGATTTCTAGGTCTAACTGGATATTACAGGAGATTTGTGAGAGGTTACAGTAAGATTGCTGCCCCTCTCACCTTATTATTAAAGGACAGTTTTAAATGGAATGATATGGCCACCAAAGCTTTCCAAGAACTGAAGGATGCTATGGTTTCAGTACCAGTTCTGAAGGTGCCAGATTTCAATAAACTGTTTGTAGTGGAGACTGATGCTTCAGGGAAAGGGTTGGGGGCTGTACTTATGCAGGAAGGAGGTCCAATAGCATACATGAGTAAACAATTGTCTCCCAAACACTTGAGCAAATCTGTGTATGAGAAGGAACTGATGGCTATTGTTTTTGCTATTCAGAAATGGAGACCCTATCTGTTGGGAAGACATTTTGAAGTACATACTGACCAGAAGAGTTTAAAGTATCTGACTGATCAGAAGGTGATGGGAGAAGATCAACAAAAATGGATAGCTAAGCTGATGGGGTACAATTTCACCATTAAATACAAACCAGGGATTGAGAATAAAGCTGCTGATGCACTTTCCAGGAAGTCCAGTTATGCAGGTTTATCAACAGTATCTTGCCAGGAGTGGGAAGGTTTGGGGGAGGAAATGGAGAAAGATCAGAAATGGGGAAATGTTATTCAGAAAATCTTGACTCAGCCAGATCAATACCCAGATTACAAGATGAAAGGAGGGATACTATACTACAAAGGGAGGTTGATTTTGCCAAAGGGATCCCCTAGAGTTCTGAGAATTCTCAGGGAATACCATGACTCTGCTGTGGGAGGACATTCAGGTTATTTCAGGACTCTGAAGAGGATTGCCAGCTTATTCTATTGGGTAGGCATGAGGGCTGACATCAAAGATTATATTCAGGGGTGTGAAATCTGCCAGAGGAATAAGTACCAAGCTCTGAAGCCTGCAGGGTTATTACAACCTTTACCAATACCTGAACATGTGTGGAGGGATATCAGCATGGATTTCATTGGAGGACTACCAAAATCTCAAGGCAAAGATACTATTCTAGTGGTGGTGGACAGACTAACAAAGTTCTCACACTTCATACATCTGGCACATCCTTTTAATGCCAAAGGAGTAGCTGAAATTTTTGTTCAGGAAGTAGTCAGGATACATGGATTTCCAAAATCAATTGTCAGTGATAGAGATAGTCTCTTCTTGAGCTCTTTTTGGTCAGAGTTGTTCAGATTGGCTGGGACAAAGCTCAAATATAGCACTGCATATCACCCACAGAGTGATGGACAGACTGAAGTGGTCAATAGATGCTTAGAGACCTATTTGAGGTGTTTAAGTGGAAGGAAACCTAGACAATGGGTCAAGTGGCTCCCTTGGGCAGAATACTGGTTCAATACCAACTACCACAGTTCCTTAAAAAGTACTCCTTATCAGGCTTTGTTTGGGCAGAACCCACCTGCCATCATCAGGGGTGATGTCAGTTTGACATCAGTGGAAGAAGTGGCCAAGTTAACAGCTGAGAGGAACTGCATGTTGTCTGAATTGAAAGAAAATTTAGCCAGAGCACAAAATCTGATGAGGCAGCAAGCTGATAAACATAGAAGGGAAGAGGTGTTGGAAGTGGGAGATAAAGTTTTCCTAAAGATACAGCCCTACAAGTTGAAAAGTTTGGCTAGAAGAATCAATCAAAAACTGAGTCCAAGATTTTATGGGCCCTATGAAATTTCAGAAAGAATAAGCCCTGTAGCTTACAGATTGAAGTTGCCTGAAGGAAGTAGAATACATCCTGTATTCCACATTTCCTTTACTGAAGAAGGTGTTGAAACCTACAGTGTATTACCAAAACCTCCCAGATTGCCTCACAGAAGAATGTGAGTTGCAAGTGAGACCTGAAACTGTGAGAGACAGTAGGATTAATCAGGAAGGGAAGATGGAGATTCTTGTGCATTGGAAATATCTTCCTGATTTTGAAGACTCATGGGAGGAGGTTCAAATGATCCAGAATCAGTTCCCTGACCTCCAACTTGAGGACAAGTTGGTTCTGCAAGGAGGGGGTATTGATAAGGATCCGGCTGGTTTAACTAATGAGAATAGATACTATGGGAGAGTATATTCTAGAAGGCCCAAATAGACTAGCTTGTTATTAGTTATTGGCTGTTAGTAACTAATAACCACCTTCTGTTTTTAGAAGACTATAAATAGAATAAAGCTGCAGAGGGAAGGCAGGCTGTTTAGACTTGAGTCTGGGACTGGGAAGTTGGAGTTTTACCTCCTTCTTTTGGGACTCTGTAATTCGTTCATGTTGTTAATGCAATTCAGTTACTTTTACATCTATAATTCGTATTTCTGGTGATTTCCTACTGTGATTGGAGAGGTCCTATCAATATATCTGACTATATCGCCACATTTGGAGGACCAGAACTTCCATTTTTAATATTTTTCTAACCCCTCCCTATTGTATAATTATCTAAGTGCTACTCTGATAGAAAGTTAAGAGGCTCAAGAAAACAAAGTGAATTTATTATATTTAATGAGAAAAAGGAAATAAGTGTTTCAGGAAACATTCCAAAAGCCTCTAAAGGGTACTTCTTGCATCCCACGAATGATCGATTTTTATTCTAAACTCCTGTCTATTTTCTAATGAGAATGCCTAATTTACAAGTCATCACCATCATCATCACCCTAATGCCGTAAAGGCTCCCACCTATAGTGGGGTAAGGGGGGTCGGATGTACGCAGTCTTACTCCTGTACTAAAACACAAAGAGACCGTTTCCGGATGACCCATAGTGAAATTCACGACTAACATTACATGGTGAAAATTACATAGTGAAAAAGAAGAAAAAAAAATACATAGTGAAATTCACAGACAGTTTAGTGAGCCGGTCACTACCCTTGAAAATTACATAGTGCATTAGTGCAAAATCAAATTTCATTCATTATCTTCCTTAATTCGTGTGCCCGAACTTTGCAAATCAAATTGGATTGGAGGGAGTGTTTCTTTGCGCATATCATTGCCACACACTTCAAAACAGAACTGTACACATGGCTGGAGGGTGGAGATTCAGCACCAAAGGCAGATATATCATGCATGATTTACCCCATTTTTACTCTCTAGGTCATTGGGCAATCTTCATTTTGATCGGGAAAAAGTCGGCAATGTGGAGGTCTCGGTGCAAGGCATCGTCGCAACAGAGTAGCTGGAGGTCTGCAGATCATGGGATAATTTCATTAAGGGAAATATTGTCTAATCAGTAATTAAGAGTCCTATCTATGGAATAATAAACTTACAGTCCTATTTGTGCACTTCTACTATGTTTTAGTCCCATTTAGAGAATTCTCTCGAATAATAATAGGACTATACTAAGTAGTGTGATATGGTATAAATAAGGGTTCTGGGCCATGTAAGAATATAATTACTATACAAGTGGGAAGGAGGGAATAAGGGAGTTAGGCAGAAAATTAGTTGGAACTAGGATATGGGAGAGTGGCCTCTCGAAGCGCCTCATCTGTATTTTTCTTTACCGTTTGTGCACTCTTCCTTCTAAATAGAGTGTACTGATGAGTACTCGGTGTAGTTTGTGGTTTCTTCTAGTTATCTCCTGCACACCGCACATACATTCATTTCATTTACAATTTCCACCTATCCAAAGGGAATTAGTTGGATAGTGGGAGGTTTTGTTTAAATTCATGGGTTGAGTTTCTTTTGATTGAAGTTTTTATGGGGTGGAATTGAGGTTTCATGATAGTTACCTGTGAATTTAAAAAGAAGCAATTTTTCATTATTTCATGTCGAAGCGTTAGTGCATTAAGAAACATTTGAGGATTTAGCAACTACCCATCATTTAATTTGAAACTTCGGATGCACACTTTTCCATCTTGTGCAGTTCATACAAGAACAAGTATAAATTGTTTGTCTGTCCAAATAATTGCAATGCTCTAAATGATTATATATTAAATTTCTAAAAAACAGGAGAAGGATGTTCAGATAATTAAGGAGAAGCTTCTTGATGGATATGATAATAGCTTTTGGACATGCAGTGTGTCTAAGCTTGGGTATTCTGGCACTGCTATAATTTCGCGGGTAACATTTTCTTTTTCTAGATCTCATGCACTTGTTAATGTAGAATAATATATTTTGATGTCTTAATCCGCAACTCTTTCTCCACTTGAAGGATTATTCCTAAGTGAAAATGTCGATTGATGTCATTCTATCCACTCCATTTCTAATTGTAGCACACAATATTATAAGTGCATCCATGTTATCACATGATTGCCATTAGGGTGTGCAAAAAACCGCATTGCAAGTGTGTGGTTCATAGACTGCAGTGAGGTTCAATATATTATGATACCACATTTTGCGATGTGGTGTCACCGTGTCATTTCTCTTATTTACATGCGGTTTGTAACCGATCCGCACGATTTATTTATCAAGGTAGTCAACATTGAGATTCTACATAAGATCAAAGGGTAGTGACTAGTGAGAGAGTGTAAATGTGAGATAAGTTCACTACTCTCTAAAGATCCTATACGAATTTATCTATATTCATGTGTAACTTATAAGCTGTACGGCTGATCCTGCTCAACACCTGAAATGGCTATAGTACTTGTGTAACAACATATGCAGTGAACCAAAGCTGGTGGTGTGGGTGTATGAGTAGCTAGACCAACGCCCAGACTCATATTAAAGATACATGTTCCCTGTATCAAAATGATGTTTCAAATGGTGCTTTGCTTGGGAATTGGGATAAATGGTAGGCGCGGTTGATAGAAGCGCTTCATAGCCGAGAAGCTAACGCTCGCTGCCCTCCACTTTAGCAGCCTCTAGAATATAGAAAAGAAGCTTGGACGGGTTACTGCCATAGTGCCATAGACTAGGTGGAAAGTATCCCCCCGGAAGTAGTTGCAGTAGGTTGTGTTATAGCAATATACCATCCACGGACAACAGCAGACCAGTCCAAGGGAACTCATTGCAAGACCTCTGTTTGGCCGCCGGTCTTAGGACAATAGGAAGACGAAGAGGTTAGGTTGGTACCACATAATTGAAACTACGTATCCAAAAGGAGCTCATATTTGTTTTTGTAACACGTACAATTGATTCCGGCCAGCCATGAAAATGGAAATTGCAAAACAATAACACCATGTTTGCTTACACGGCTGTGCATGGATTAACCAGTGGAATGAAGTGAACCACTTTGGACAGACAATCAGCTAAAACAAAAATAACAGACTTTCGGCTAACCATTGACAACTCCCAATCGAATCTCTGAAAAAATCGGCCAAAATATTGGGAAGTTGGAAGAGGCTGAAGCAGACTGGCAGTTTGTTAGTTTAGACGCTTTTGTTGTTGGTAAACTAGATCACTGAGCCTATGTTGCCTTCATGCCAGACCAACAAAATTCCTTCCATAGACATTGGATGATCTTCTGATATGTCCATTTGCAACAATGTCAAAGGTCAACAACAAAGGTTGACGTTGTTCTGTTCCCACACGCATGGCTTGTATAGATCTTCAGCGGCAGATCATCGTGGTATGCTGTATGCCTATTGGTGCCCAGTTCATCTGTGAGGATCTGCTGCTTAAGATTGACAATTATAGGTGTATTGGTCTACTTGACATGAATCTTCCAGAAAAGACATACACAGAATTGCAAAATCTGACATTTAGGCTTCTGAGGCATCTCGATGGAAGAGTGCGGCAGCCACTCTGTTGAAGTGTCCCAGTTTATTTTCAACTCAAGATTTGGTTCCCAATAATTTAATAGATTTTGTTGCGTCTAGGTGTGTTAGAATATACATATTTAATAGTCACTATATTCTATGTATATATATGGTAGCTAATATATTCTCTGCGATAGACCAAATATTCTAGGTAGATCTGACAGATTTAGTTTCCTTTTTTGTATTCTCTAGCTTGTATGTAATTATACTGGCCATACCTAATGATAATGAAGTGTGATTTCATTGCATCTTTAATCCCTATTACTCAGTTTACATGGTATCAGAGCCACACAGGTTCTTCGGGTAGTACTTCCCGAAGTTCGACTCTGCTCCCTCCCTCTGGTTCGGTTCAGCCTTATTTTGTGCGACGCAGGACGTTGTTCGCAGGCGCAGGCGTGGACACTATCTGCATCCTGTTCTTGTTATCACTCGTGCCCTAGTTGTTTGCAAGCATGGGTGATGATAAGAAGAGCGTGACTGAGATTATGGTCGGTAATGCTAGAATTACCGAGAGAAAACTGATTGGTAGTAAAGATTACGGGCAGTGGAAACGGAATATTACAAGATATGTTAATAGTCTTGATCTGGGGGATCATCTAACTGAAATGGCTCCTCCAAGAAGTAATCCTGATGAAAGAAAGAAATGTATGATGGCCGATGATAGATTGTTCAATCAAATTCAGAATACCCTGGATCCTTCTATTGATAGTATCATTACTCATTATGATACTGTCAAAGAAATGTGGGAATACTTGGAGTCTATGTATGCCAGTAAACAAGATCTCTCTTATGTTCATCAATTAATGATGCACTACTATAGACCGGAGATGAAGGACCAGACGATGTTTCAATACTACAATGAATGTAAGCAGATTTTTGAGGAAAAGTGGTCCTGATTCCCTATTACTGCTGATGTTAAGAGTATGCAAGAACAAGAGGAGCGAACATTTGTTCATGGTGTTTTGGCTGGGCTTGGTCCACAATATGAGGTATCAAGGAGTCAAATACTGTCTGGTGGGACCCTTCCTAGTTTTTCTGACCTCTATGGACGTCTCCTTCCAGTGTGCAAAGATGGAGAATCTAGAATGATGAACTCGATTGATACTGCTGCCGTAGTCAGTGATGTGAGCCATGGTAAAAGGACCAATTCAGTCACCATTGAAGGTACTCATAATTCTTCTCGCACATGTTATCACTGTGGAGCTGAGGGTCATGTGAAGAAGAATTGCTGGAAATTTAATGGTCGTCCACCATAGACATCTAGACAGTTTCCCCCAGGCGTGTTGCTAATACGGTTATCCAGGATGGTATCCTACCAACTCCTTCCACCGTTACTATCTCAGTCGATGAATATGCTCGGTGATGGATAGTGTACCCGGGGGGTAGCTTATCCGAGGGGTTATTGCGGAGAATAACTAGAGAGAAGTCAGAGCAAATAAGTAAGAGAGAGAGTGTATATTCGATATGTATTAAGCGTGGTTTACAATGGGGGAAAGGGGTGCTATTTATAGTAGTAATAAATGCCAGATAAGGACACGTGTCAGTTTTCTGGTGGTCGAGGGGTCACCTCAACCGGGGTGGCACTGGCACTCGCATGTGGCCGCATTAAATGCGGTGGTTGGAGGTGACGTTTGTACTTGGTACGGTGATCCAGGCGCATGTGAAGAGGATATTCTGTCGGGGTGGATGCCTTCGGCTGAAGGGTGCTGGGCCGAAGGCTCTTCTAATCGAGGGCTCCTACCTGCCGAGGGCTGTAGGTGCCGAAGGCTTGGTTTTCAAGCCTTGTTCTTCTGTGATGCCTCTTCTAACCGAGGGCTCCTACCTGCCGAGGGCTGCAGGTGCCGAAGGCTTGGTTTTCAAGCCTTGGTCTCCTATGTTGCCTCTTCTAACCGAGGGCTCCTACCTGCTGAGGGCTGCAGTTGCCGAAGGCTTGGTTTTCAAGCCTTGTTCTCCTATGATGTTTCTGAGCTCGATTCTGTCACTGGTAGCCTTCGGCCATGGGGCCGAAGGCACTCCTTTGCGTATTGTGGGCTGCTTAGAGCTCCATTTTTCTGGGCTTGGCCCGTTTGGGCCTGTTGGGCCTGATTGTAGTAGAGGAAGTATGTGGGTCGGGGGTCCCTGGGCCATATACTCCATCAGGAGTCCCCCACTCCTTTTGCCGAAAGGTACTTGAGGGAAAAGGAGTAGCTGTGGTGATTTCCCCGAAGGCTTCCCTGTTCTGTTGGGTGCCTCATTTTCTCAATTCCCCCATATGTAGAGGGCTGAGAGCTTCCTGAAGGGAGTGTAAGTGTGTTGCTCGTATGTGTTTCTTTGTTGTAGTTTGTAAAGTAATGAGAGATCTGCATTTGTGTGCTTTGCTGAGGGCATTTGTTGACTGAAGGCTTTGTGTGGCCGAAGGCATCATGTGGCTGAAGGCATCATGTGGCCGAAGGCATCATGTGGCCGGAGGCATCATGTGGCCGGAGGCATCATGTGGCCGAAGGCATCATGTGGCCGAAGGCATCATGTGGCCGAAGGCATCATGTGGCCGAAGGCATTGTGTGGCCGGAGGCATTCTGTAAGCCGAAAGCATCATGTCGAGGGGAGTAGATTGCCGTTGTGATCTTGCCTCAGCTTGTTGTAGCTGAGAAATAGAAAATTTTTAACATTTGCGTGTTTTGCCGAGGGGAGTACCCCAGTCCCCCACTCCTTTTCCCGAGAGTTTCTCGAGGGAAACAGGAGTAGAGTGATGCATGCCTTCAGCAGGAGCCGCCGAGGGGTGACGCCTTTTGTTCCACAATGGGGAGATGCCTCGTTAAAAACCTCATTAAGAAAAAACCCTGTGGGGAAAAAAATCCTACTGAGGGAAAAAGAGTACACCGGATGCCCCCAGAATGAAGCAAAAGGAATGCACCCTTCGGCCTAGATTTTTGAGCGATGGTTGTGTCCGTCTGCTGAGGGGATATCAAAGACCAGCCTTAGATCCTGCATGAAAAAGCTGAGGAGCTTGTAAGGACCCCCCGTTATCAAATAAAGGTGACGGAGGGGTGCAAGGCCAGGTGGGCCTGTGTGAGAGCCCCTGGCATCAAATACAGATGCCGGAGGGATGGAGACCGAGGGGCCTGTGTGATTGCCCCCGACATCAAATAAATATGCCGGAGGGGTGAAGGCCGAGGGCCTGTATGATAGCCCCTGGCATCAAATAAAGATGTCGAAGGGATGAAAGCTAGGCTGAGGGGCCTGTATGACAGCCCCTGGCATCAAATAAAGATGCCAGAGGGATGAAGGCCGAGGGACCTGTGTGATTGCCCCTGACATCAAATAAAGATGTCGGAGGGATGAAGGCCGATGGGCCTGTATGATAGCCTCTGGCATCAAATAAAGATGCCGGAGGGATGAAGGCCGAGGTACCCGTGTGATTGCCCCTGACATCAAATAAAGATGTCGGAGGGATGAAGGCCGATGGACCTGTATGATAGCCCCCGGCATCAAATAAAGATGCCGGAGGGATGAAGGCCGAGGGACCTGTGTGATTGCCCCCGACATCAAATAAAGATGCCGGAGGGATGAAGGTCGATGGGCCTGTATGATAGCCCCCGACATCAAATAAAGATGTCGGAGGGATGAAGGCCGAGGGCCGTTGTGATGTGGAATCATGCTGAGGCCGAGGGCCGTTGGTGATGTTGAATCACGTTGAGGCCGAGGGCCTTTGGTGATGTGAAATCATGTAAGGCAAAAACTGTTATGACATAGAGTCATGTTGAGGCCGAGGGCCGTATGATGTTGAGGCCGAGGGCCATTGTGATGTGGAATCACGCTGAGGCCGAGGGCCGTTGTTGATGTTGAATCACGTTGAGGCCGAGGGCCTTTGGTGATGTGAAATCATGTAAGGCAAAAACCATTATGACATAGAGTCATGTTGAGGCCGAGGTCCGTATGATGTTGAGGCCGAGGGCCATTGTGATGTGGAATCACGCTGAGGCCGAGGGCCGTTGTTGATGTTGAATCACGTTGAGGCCGAGGGCCTTTGGTGATGTGAAATCATGTAAGGCAAAAACCATTATGACATAGAGTCATGTTGAGGCCGAGGGCCGTCTGATGTTGAGGCCGAGGGCCATTGTGATGTCCTCAAGCTGAGGCCGAGGGCCGTTGTTGATGTTGAGGCAGAGGGCCGTTCTGATGTTGAGGCCGAGGGCCGTTGTGATGTTGAGGCCGAGGGCCGTTGTGATGTCCTCGCGCTGAGGCCGAGGGCCGTTGTTGATGTTGAGGCCGAGGGTCGTCCTCATGTTGAGGCCGAGGGCCGTTGTTGATTTTGAGACCGAGGGCCGTTCTGATGTTGAGGCCGAGGGCCGTTGTGATGTGGAATCGCGCTGAGGCCGAGGGCCATTGTTGGTGTTGAATCACGTTGAGGCCGAGGGCTTTTGGTGATGTGAGATCACGCTAAGGCCAAAACCGTTATGCCAAGGCCGAGGGGCATTGGTGATGTCCTCACGCTGAGGCCGAGGGCCGTTGTTGATGTTGAGGCCGAGGGCCGTTCTGATGCTGAGGCTGAGGGCCGTTGTGATGTGGGATCACGCTGAGGCCGAGGGCCGTTGTTGCTGTTGAATCACGTTGAGGCCGAGGGCCGTTCTGATGTTGAGGCCGAGGGCCGTTGTGATGTTGAGGCCGAGGGTCGTTGTGATGTCCTCGCGCTGAGGCCGAGGGCCGTTGTTGATGTTGAATCACGTTGAGGCCGAGGGCTTTTGGTGATTTTGCGACCGAGGGCCGTTCTGATGTTGAGGCCGAGGGCCGTTGTTGATGTTGAGGCCGAGGGCCGTCTGATGTTGAGGCCGAGGGCCATTGTGATGTGGAATCATGCGGAGGTCGAGGGCCGTCCTTGATAGTTCCAGAAGTCCTCTGGGTGTATGTTCCTTCTTTCAGGCATCGACCGAGGGGTTGATTCCCCGCCTTGGCCGAAAGGAGGTCCAAGTGATCCGTCCGGGGGTTCGTCTTTTAGTCCCTCGGCGCTGGGCCGTCCCTTGATTGTGCCAGGAGGTCGTATGTTAGTCCTCCTGATGTGTGTTCCTTCTTCTAGGCTTCGGCCGAGGGGTTGATTCCCCGCCTCGGCCGAAAGGAGGTCCAAGTGATCCGTCCGGGGGTTCGTCTGTTAGTCCCCCGGCACTGGGCCGTCCCTTGATTGTGCCAGGAGGTCGTATGTTAGTCCTCCTGATGTGTGTTCCTTCTTCTAGGCTTCGGCCGAGGGGGTTGCTTCCCCGCCTTGGCCGGAAGGGGGTCCAAGTGATCCGTCTGAGGGTTCGTCTGTTAGTCCCCCGGCGCTGAACCGTCCCTTGACCTTGGGGGGTCCCGTCGTCTATTTACGGCGCGGGCTAGGCTTGGTCGGTTTCCGACGACTGCCGTTTCACCCCCAAGTTTGGGGATTTCGTCACCTCAGCCATTCTTTCAGGCCTGTCGCCGTGCGTTGCGCGCCGGCGACGCGGCGAGCGTCCCGCTCCAAAAACGCGGGCCTTTTGCAGGCCCCTCGTCTTTAGAAACCATCGGCCATACCTGGGCATTTGGCCTCGAAGGGGCTGATAAGATGTCTGGATTGTGTTGTAGTTTACTTAAATTCATAGAAATAAGCGGAATACAAGGGGTGCGTTATTTGACAACGGCTTTGTTAAGATTCACCGCTCAAGGCCGAGGGCTCTAGGCCGAGGGGATGGTAATGTGCCTCGAGGTCGAGGGCCCAAGGCTGAGACTAACGCCGAAGGTGAGGAACATGATTAACGGAGGTGGCGCTTCTTCGGCTGGGGCTCCTCGAACTCCTCTCCGTCACTGAGCCTCCCGATTTCATGTTTCTTTGTTGCGATGTCCCCTTCTTCTTTATCGGTGTTCTCCCCGGTGTTTTTCCTTGGGGAATTTTTGATGAATTGGTGGAGCTCACTCCGTTGAATTAAGAGTTCAATAGCCTTCTTTAACGAGACACAATCGTCTGTATTGTGGGAGGTGCTTTTGTGGTAACGGCAATAAGTGCTGCCTTGGTGGATGGCGTAGATCTCCCTCGCCGACCGAGGGTCCTTGGGGAAAAGGTCCTGCTCTTCCGCATAGTTGAGGATAGTGCACACCGGGTGCGTGAGGGGAGTCCTCGGCATGTCCAGCCGAGGGCGCCATTGGCGTTCGTTACGGCCCTGCTGGGTGTGGCTTCCATGGTCTCGGCCTCCGGCCGAGGGCACATTTGGGGCCGGCGTGTTGTTTATCTTCTTCGAGGGCTGGCCCTCGTTCTTCTTGAAGGAGTGGAGGTCGTCGGCGTATAGGCTCCCCCGCTGAAGTGCTCTGAGGTATGATCTTGGGGGGTCGGTGATGAGGCTCCGTGCGTAGGGGCTGCTGCGGAGAACCCCCTGGAAGAGGACGAGGAGGGTACGCTCGTCGGCGCCCTCGACCTCGTCTGTCTCCTTCATCCACCGATCAATGAAGGACCGAAGTGTTTCGTCAGGCTGTTGCTTGACGGAGAGGAGCTGGGAGAAGTGCTTTCTCGCGCGCTTCCTTCCGGCAAAATGTGTGAGGAAGCGTTGGGCAAGATCTTGCCAAGAGTCAATGCTGCCCTCGGGCAATCGATTGAACCATTCGTATGCTGGTCCCTCCAAGGTGGAAAGGAACCAACGACATAAGTATTCATCTGATGCCCCCATCATCATCATGCTGTTTTGATACCTGTTGTAGTGCTCCTGGGGGTCAGTTTTTCCTTCATAGGGCTTGATGAGTTGCCCTCGGTACTTTTCCGGGATTTGGGCCGCCAATACCCTTGGGGTGAATGGCGTCCGGGTCCGGAGCTGGATGATGGGTTCCCCGGAGCCCTCGGCTACCTTCTTCTGTAATTCCTCAATTTTGGCCATCATGGCCTCGTATTTGAGGTCTGAATGAGGGGTGGAGGTGGTGGCATGAGCTTTGTCGGCCTCCATTTCATCAAGTCGGCGTTGGAGGGCCGCAATAATTTCGTCCCGGGGGTCCTTCGGGAGGGTCTCCGCCCCCTGCGAACGAACTCGGGCCGAGTGGGCCTGGTTGATCTGGCGGCGAGCATCGTCGGCATGAAGGGGTGCCTTGCCTTTGTCCCGAGGGGGACGCTCCTCGTCTGCCCTCGAGACAGACCCTCCGCTTTCTTGGGGCCCTCGGCGGTCTTGCCCACCTCCGAGCCGGTTGAGGGCGGAAGTGTGGGGCCTTTCTCTGTTGTCATTGTGGCGGTCCCGGGACTGAACTTCCTGGGAGGCCGTGTCTTGGGCCACCCCTTCGTCATTCCTAACCCGAGGGATGGGGTTTCCGAAGGGGTGTGGCAGAGGGGGAAGTACGATGTTCTCCCCAACCTGGGGTTGAGCCGGAGCCAGGGTGCCGAAGGCACCCGGGTTCTGAGTTAGTGTCTGGATGAAGGCGGAGAGTGCCGAATGAATGTCGATGGTGAGGACCGGAGGGCTGACTTGGTCATCGCTCCGGTTTTTCTTCTTGGCCTCGATGCCGAGGCGGGCATCGGGGTCATTCTGCTGGATCTGAAGGCGTAGGTCGACAGCCGCCTGTTCCAGCCCAGCAATGACACCGCCCTCGGGAGCCTTGTGAGAGGCTTCGGGGGCGTTGACGTCGCCGAGGGCCAGGTTCTTGTCTTCTACATTTTTGGAGTTGGCACGTGTTGATCTCACCATTTTGGTAGAGGGCTAGTGTTTGGCGAAGGGGGAGGGTTTCTTACTTGATCGTTCGACCTCTCAACGAGAGCACCAAATGATGGATAGTGTACCCGAGGGGTAGCTTATCCGAGGGGTTATTGCGGAGAATAACTAGAGAGAAGTCAGAGCAAATAAGTAAGAGAGAGAGTGTATATTCGATATGTATTAAGCGTGGTTTACAATGGGGGAAAGGGGTGCAATTTATAGTAGTAATAAATGCCAGATAAGGACACGTGTCAGTTTTCTGGTGGTCGAGGGGTCACCTCAACCGGGGTGGCACTGGCACTCGCATGTGGCCGCATTAAATGCGGTGGTTGGAGGTGACGTTTGTACTTGGTACGGTGATCCAGGCGCATGTGAAGAGGATATTCTGTCGGGGTGGATGCCTTCGGCTGAAGGGTGCTGGGCCGAAGGCTCTTCTAATCGAGGGCTCCTACCTGCCGAGGGCTGTAGGTGCCGAAGGCTTGGTTTTCAAGCCTTGTTCTTCTGTGATGCCTCTTCTAACCGAGGGCTCCTACCTGCCGAGGGCTGCAGGTGCCGAAGGCTTGGTTTTCAAGCCTTGGTCTCCTATGATGCCTCTTCTAACCGAGGGCTCCTACCTGCTGAGGGCTGCAGTTGCCGAAGGCTTGGTTTTCAAGCCTTGTTCTCCTATGATGTTTCTGAGCTCGATTCTGTCACTGGTAGCCTTCGGCCATGGGGCCGAAGGCACTCCTTTGCGTATTGTGGGCTGCTTAGAGCTCCATTTTTCTGGGCTTGGCCCGTTTGGGCCTGTTGGGCCTGATTGTAGTAGAGGAAGTATGTGGGTCGGGGGTCCCTGGGCCATATACTCCATCACTCGGCTACAACAACTTTTTCTCACAGCCTCATCTGCCACCACACAAGTTGATACAGGTAATCCTGCTGCATGCCTCTCTACATCATCACGCAAATTGGTGATCGATTATGGCGCAACGGACCATATGACTGGTAATGAAAATATTTTGGATTCATTTACCTCTTCTGCTAACCAGTCTCATGTTACTTTAGCAAATGGATCAACCGCATCTGTCAATGGCTTTGGAACAACAACTCTTTCTCCAAACCTTTCTCTATCTTTTGTTTTATATTTATCTCAATGTCCGTTTAATTTAATCTCAATCAGTCAGATTACTAAAGCCCTAAACTGCTGTGTTATTTTCTTTCCCACTCATTGTCTTTTTCAGGATCTTGGGACAAAGCAGATTATTGGTAAAGGAAGACTGGTTAATGGCTTATATGTTTTTGAATCCTTGGTGCCGAGATCAGTTGCATGCACAAGTTCGTCTCTGTTGAAAGTTCACCGTCAATTTGGTCATCCATCTCTTTCTGTACTACAAAAAATGTGTCCTAGTCCGTCACGGGAGTCTCTTTTGGAGTGTGAAGCATGTCAGTTTGCTAAGCATCATAGAACAACTTTCCCCCCTCGAATAAATAAAAGTGTTGAGTCTAAATTTTGATTTAGTTCACACAGATGTGTGGGGTCCTTGTCCTGTCGTTTCCAAACTTGGTCATCGTTATTTTGTTACATTTGTGGATGATTTTTCACGGGTTACTTGGCTTTATCCTTTGAAATCCCGTTCAGATGTGTTTATTGCATTTTGTACCTTTCATGCTGAAATTCAAACTCAATTTAATAAGAATATACGCGTTCCGAGAAGTGATAATGCTAAAGACTATTTATCTAGCACTTTTCAGACTTACTTATCTCGCCATGGGATGTTACACCATACTTCTTGTCCCTATACACCTCAACAAAATGGTGTAGCTGAACGAAAGAATCGTCACCTACTAGAAGTAGCTCGAGCCTTAATATTTCACATGGGGGTTCCTAAACCATTTTGGGTAGACGCTGTTTCCACTGCGTGTTACCTCATCAATCGTATGCCTTCTTCTGTTCTTCATGGTCAGATTCCGTACTCCGTGTTATTTCCCTCTCAGTCCTTGTTCTCTATTGTGCCTCGTGTGTTTGGCTGCACATGCTTTGTCCAGGATATGCGTTCCCAGGTCTCAAAACTTGATCCTAAATCAATCAAGTGTGTTTTTCTGGGTTATTCCCGATTACAAAAAGGATATCGATGCTATTCTCCTTCATTGGGACGGTATATTATCTCTGCAGATGTCACATTTTTTGAAGAAACCATAGGTACAGGGATTGCAGACTTACCCGCGATTTCCATTCCGGTACGCGCGATCCAATTCGCGGTACAATCGTGTTCGGAACGCAGAGGGTTCGCGATTCCGGTACGGTGGATCCAGACTGCAGTTCGTGTACTTCTTCCGATGGGTACCCCGATTCTTCTTCATCCAGTTTGCCGTTCCTGCTAGAGACCAACGAACCGGCAGTCCAGAAGCTTCGTACTTTATATGACCATCAAACTCCCAGGGTCGCTCTGAAGTCTTCGCCGTTCTAGGAGCTTCGTACCTCTAAACGACCTGACTCTTCACATTTGTTAGTGTGAAATGACTTTATAGTCGTTTATCACACTTAACGTTCCAGGCATTCACGCCTATTTAAGGGGTTACTCAGCGTACTCAACATATCAAGTATAACTATTAACCTCTCCGCACCTCTATTCTTACTCTGTAGTTCTGTACTCTGTACTTTGCTTCTTTGCCTCTATTCTTTTCTTCAAAATGGTATTTGGAAGGGTCAAGCAAGACTCGATGAGCTACAATGGGAAGATTTAGAAGAAGATGTTGGTCCCAGTGATAAAGGAAAGAGGCCAAGGATTGACTAGTTTTGTTGAAGTTTGTTTAATGTTTATTACTTTATTTCTTGTTTTGTTGAAGTTGTTGAACTTTGTTTACTGTTTTATATCTTTTATTGTTGTCACAAACATTGTTAAGTTTGTTTAATGTGATTGATGTTATTGAAGTTAATTGTTTAATATTATTCTTGTATTATATTTATACTTAGTAAATTCAATATGTTTATGGTTCACCGTACCATATACAATGGGTACAGCGTACCGCGTACCGAAATCGCGTACCGAAGAAGCCTACCCCTCTACGTATTGGATTTCTAATTTTGGCGATCCGCGTTCCCGTTTTTGTACCCCGTACCGGGATCCATGTGACTATGGAAGAAACACCCTTCTTTCAGCGTAGTTCATCTTCATCCCCTTCCTTGGAACTCTTTAATGATGAGTTTCTAGTCTATACCACCAGCCAGCTAGAATCTGCCCCCCAGTGAGGTTTCCCCGTCAACTTTCCTTCCTCCTCCACCTCCTCCGCTTAAAGTTTACTCTCGTCGTGTGCGCTCTGTGACTAAGGGTTATGCTCAGGCATATGGTATAGATTACTTTGACACTTTCTCTCCTGTTGCCAAACTTACATCCATTAGATTGTTTCTCTTTAACTGATACTTACAATTGGACACTCCATCAACTTGATATTAAAAATGCCTTTTTGAATGGTGACCTTCGCGAGGAAGTATACATGGAGCAACCACCAGAGTTTCTTGCTCAGGGGGAGTCTGGAAAGGTATGTAAATTAAGGAAATCGTTGTATGGTCTGAAACAGTCCCCACGAGCTTGGTTCGGCCATTTCAGTGCTGCAATATTTAAATATGGCCTACGCAGGAGTGCCTATGAGGCTATGATCACTCAGTTTTCTTCTCTACCTCAAATTCTGGATGCATTCTATTAGTTGTGTATGTTGATGACATCGTGATCACTGGCAGTGATGCGAGTCGTATTTTGAAACTGAAAGCTTTCCTTGCTACTTGCTTTCACACCAAAGATCTTGGGCCCTTGAAGTACTTCTTAGGGATAAAAGTCTCACGTAGTAACAAGGGAACTTACTTGTCTCAAAGAAAATAGTGCCTAGATGTGCTAAATGATAAAAATTTGGTTCAGGCAAAACCGTGTGATGCTCCGATGATCCCAAATGTAAAGTTAACAGCTGTTGAAGGTGACTTGTTGGAAAATCCTGAGGTATACCGAAGGATTGTTGGGAAACTGAATTATTTGACTATCACCCGACCTGATATTGCTTTCCCGGTCAGTGTGGTCAGTCAGTTTCTGTCCACTCCACTACCATTACACTGGGATGCAGTTACTCATATCCTAAGATACTTGAAGGGGGCTCCAGGGCGTGGGATACAATATCAAAACCACGGACATCATGTTATTGAAGGGTTTACTGATGCGGACTATGCTGAAAACCCTAATGATCGACATTCCACCACTCGTTACTGTGTCTTTGTTGGAGGAAACCTTGTATCTTGGAAAAGTAAGAAGTAAAATGTTGTCTCTAGATCAAGTGCAGAATCTGAATATCGAGCTATGACACAGACTACATGTGAGCTGGTTTGGCTTCGACATTTGCTTGGTGAACTTGGATTTGCTCAAACAGAACCCATGAGATTATGGTGTGATAATCAAGCGGCTATCCGTATAGCAAATAATCCTGTTTTTCACGAAAGAACAAAGCATATCGAAGTTGATTGTCACTTTACTCGAGAAAAGGTAGAAGATGGTACAATTTGCACTTCACACATCAAAACAGGACACCAACTGGCAGACGTGTTCACCAAGGCTCTACCGAGGACACGTATCAATTCCATCTGTACCAAGCTGGGCATGATTAATATCTATGCTCCAGCTTGAGGGGGAGTGTTAGAATATACATATTTAATAATCAATATATTCTATGTATATATATGGTAGCTAATATATTCTCTGCGATAGACTAAATATTCTAGGTAAATCTGACAGATTTAGTTTCCTTTTTTGTATTCTCTAGCTTGTATGTATTTATACCGGTCATACCTAATGATAATGAAGTGTGATTTCATTGCATCTTTAATCCCTATTACTCAGTTTACAAGGTGGTAAGACGTTGATACATTAAATGTTTCAAATGGGAGCGGTCGGTCCTGATACTCCATTAGAAATGAAAACCTGCTAATCTGCTATTTCGGGACCATACGTGAACAGTACTTGCCTCCAGTTTCTTCCTTTAATAGCACCCAATCTAGCTCTGAGTATGTCTGTTAGAGTGTTGCTATGAGATTTGTCATGGACTCTGTTATCTGCGTTATGTTTTGGTTGTCTTCCATTCTCCATAGTTGTGATTAGGGCCATAATGTGGTGTGGAAGGTCTGACCAATTCGTAGATAGTGGCACAAAGAAATACACTGGTTTTATTGAAAAGTTAGTTGGAAAAGAAAAATCTGTAAGAGATCTTTAATTTTAAAGAAAGCTCTTTAAGAGACCCAAGGCAAATCTCCAAGAGACCTGAAATTACTCTCGAGCAATGCCAAACTTGCTCAGCAGCCATTAGAATTCAGCACATTTCTTCTAACGGCACCTTACTATTTAAGTTAAACTCTTCCATTTGTAAAAGGTAACAAAGACTAACTCATTAAAATAAGCAGGAGATCATGATTTGATAATGGTAGGGAGAATGTCTTCAATAAAAAATCCTGAAATCAATTCCCAAAGTTCTGCTAGTAATTTTCCATTCTCTTTTTATTCCTCACTGTAAAGGTTGTGACTATCTAGTGCTTCACATCCCATACTCCTGTGTATGTATCCCATCACGTCTTCATTGTTTGTTGTCCTAATTTTTTGGGGACAGACTCATTTATAAGAAAACAATGCCTACTGATTCAGTAAATTGCTGCCCAATAACTTCTTGCACTTTTGTTTTTCTTTTCATCGACAGCTTAAACCACTTTCTGTAATGTACGGTCTGGGTATCACAGATCATGATTCAGAAGGGAGACTTGTTACGGTGGAATTTGATGACTTATATTTATTGTGTGCATATGTTCCCAATTCTGGTGATGGCCTAAGACGATTGGTAATGACTGGAATGTTATATCAGTTACTGTTTTAGTTTCTCCAGTTTTCAGAGAATTTGATATGTATGCTTCTTCTATGGCAGTCGTATAGATTCACACAGTGGGATCCTTCTCTTAGCAATTATATGAAAGTATGAATCCCTCAAACTCTTTTTTTTTTGCAATTTATCAACCCTACTTATTATTCTAAACAGTATGGGAGCAGGTGCCAACTAATTCACATTCTCACTATAATGTGTAATTTTGTACTTGCTAGATTCTTCTATATCATTGTGTTTATGTAATTTCTCTTCCCTCATACCATCTCTTTTTGCTTTATTTGGAAATTGAAATTATCTGTTCATGCTCAACCATTTCCCCCCGAGACCTTCATTAATTACTTAACTAACATACTTATGATGCTATTTGCAGGAATTAGAAAAGTCAAAACCTGTTATTTTGTGTGGTGATTTAAACTGTGCTCATGAAGAGATAGATATCTACAATCCGGCAGTAAGTACTTCCTGAAATAAAGATGATAGTAGTTATTTGTACCAATTTAACCTTCTAAAAAATAGAAAAGGGTGGTATGGAAACCAAAAAAAGTAAAAAGTAGGAAAGTAAAAAGTTAGTAGAGTTCAAATGAGTGAAGTATTCTTATATTTGGGCCATACAGAAAAGGATAGTGTTTACAAAAAGGGACACATGGAATATTCTATTCTCTCTCTGTTCAGTATGCAACTTGTAAGTTTGTTTGGTCCAACTTCATGTAGAATAATCATCGGGGGGGGGGGGGGGGGGGGGGGGGGGGCAATATTTGCATGTTGTGATCTTATGAATGGCCTTTTGACTTAAAATTGATTGAAGGCCTTTTATTCTAGGAATTGATAAAATATCATTAGGAATTCTATCTTCCTGATCACGTGCTAACATTTTTTCTAACACAACTACATGAACTAGTTTACTTGGTAGCCGCCCTATGTCATTTTGGTTCATTTTGACTGTCCTCTATATGCCCTCTATATAATAATTTGTTTTTTTGCTTCTTCTCAAGGAAAACAAAAGAAGTGCAGGATTTACAGACGAGGAAAGGCAATCATTCCAAAAGAACTTCTTAAACAGGGGATTTGTAGACACGTTTAGGAAACAACATCCTGGTGTTGTTGGTTATACTTATTGGGGATATAGGCATGGAGGGCGTAAAACTAATAAAGGTATAATTTTCCTGGTCCTTTTCTATCTACACATCCAGCGTCTTATTCTCTTTTTCAATTTGTATTATTATTATTGAAAAACATCGAGGTTTGCGAAGTACAAAATTCTCAGAAATTCTCCAATAAAGCCTAATATTTAACGGTGTAAATGGCAATTTTAACAAAAAAAGGGTCTGGTTGTATCTAAATCTTTACAATTAAGAGACTAAGCGTAAAAAAATGAAACACATGTTCAAGTATACTTGACAAACAATTAAGGGGACTTACACTTAAGTGTGATTTCCCTAATAAATCTAGTACAGCTGCTCTATGTATGTGATGCAATTCGAGGCGATCAATGACTGTCAACTCTGCTACTTTCCACTTTCTCATCATTTTTTCTTCGTCTTTCTGACATGAGGGTATGTTCTTAATATTTGTAATTTATGCTTTGGGATGCATATAACAGGATGGAGGCTTGACTATTTCCTTGCATCTGAATCCATTGCAGACAACGTGCATGACTCGTACATTATCCCAGATGTTGCAGGAAGTGATCATTGTCCCATTGGACTTGTACTCGAGCTTTAGAAATGTAATCATATTACTCTGTTCTCCCATCCGTCCGTCCATCCGTCACATGTGATGGATGGAATGATCTAAAACTTTTATTATGGAAGGAAGGAATCAAATGGGAAGACATGTATGCAATACCGATTCTTGGTTGGTCCTGCTAGAGCCATTGGAGTTCGTACAAATATGGCTTTTCAATGGACGTGCTGATGGGTGGGTGGGGGGGGGGGGGGGGGGGGACTTGCCTAGATTGGCAGTATAAAAGTAGGCGTTTATGCTTTTGTTGTTGTACCAAGCCTACAATACAATCTATCACCTCTATTTTACCCTTAACAAGTGTCCTCACTCCTCACACAGTTATACGATGATTGTATGGATGTCCTACAGATTACTAAAAGAAACGTTGCACTTGAAGAAGAGAAGTGAATTATAATTCAAAACATAAAGTTCATTTTGATTTTGAGTATTGTCTAAATAGAACAATTTAAAATGATATATGCTGGTTTTTATTAAGGCTATTAATGAATTCGGACATTTGGAGTTCGAGTTTGACTCGTTTAGGTAATAGCGGTGTTTGAATTTGAGCTTGAAGCTCGACGAGATCTACAATTCTACAAATGGGGTATGGATTTGGCTCAATAGATGTTCGATGTTTTATTTGAGCACTCAATAGTTAAACTCAATAAGTATGTTTAAGTGTAGAGGTCTAGTTAGGGATGGACCAAACCGGGCCGACCCTGAACAGGCCCGGCCCGCCACTGTGCGGGCCCGGCCTGGCCTGGTTAACGATAGGGAGGTTCGGGCTTTGACCCGGCCCGGGGGAGTGGAGCGGTTTGGGCACGGTTCAGGAAATAGGCGGCCCGGCCCGGGCCAATGGCTACATTTTTATTTCTTTTCTTTTGGCCATCCAAACAGGCCTTAGAGCCGTTGTAATTGAACCCAAACGGCTATATGGCTATATAGCCGTTGGGAGCCTTCCAGGGGGTCCCGGGGTGAGTTAGGGGTGGGGGTGGGGGTACAAAAAATCTATAAATACTCCATTTTTTCTATACAATTTACTACACATCTTCTCCAAATATGGATGGACCCGGGCTGGGCCGGGCCCGGGCGGGCTTTTTTTGCAATTCATTGGTTTGGAACCGGCCCGGGTTGCTACCGGATCCGGGCCTAACCGGGCCGGGCTCAGTTCAATACTTATTTTTTTTTTGCTTTCTTGTTATCCCTCGACCCCCCCACCCCCACCCCCAAACCTCCCCAAAACACCCAGCCCAACCCTAGGAAAAGAAAAAATTGAAAAAAAAATGACCCGGGCCCGGCCCGAACTGCCCGGGCCGGTTTGCCCAAAACTGGGCCCGAGCCCGGCCCGCCCGACCCGCCCACACGGGCTAAAAGCCTGGAACCGGCCAACCGGGCCCGCACAGTAGCGGGCCGGTCCGGTTCCGGGCCGGTTCGGCCCGGCCCAGTCCATCCCTATCTCCAAATATTCCTATTCTCTAATCTCTATTCTCTACTAATCTTCTCCATCTTCATCTTCTCAAATTTATAACTACATATATTATATTTATTATCTACTTATATTAATATATAATTATTATATTATTGTTACTTATATTTATTTACTTATATTTACATATTACATATTACATATACTTAATATCTAATTATTATATTATTGTTACTTCATTTTAGACTTCATGAAACAAAAGTTTTAAAAATATTATTCCTATATTCCGCATATATATAGTATTGCATTTATTCTTGATCCTCGTTTTAGACTTGCTTCTTTGATGCAATGTTTAGATTACTATTATGCTTCTTTTTTTGGTCCATTGCCTATGTACGACGATAAGGCTATAGACCCGAAACAACAATTTCAAGAGGTTAGTAATTTATTATATGAATTATTTAATGAGTTTCATGCACAATATGGTAACACACCCCCTCCTCCGCCACGAACATCTTCTTCATCTAAAGGAAAATCAATTTTGAAATCTGCATTTGGCAATCTTATGAAAAAAAGTAAATCAACTCCGGTTAATGAACAAAGCTCGATCAACGAGCTTTCTTTGTATCTAACATTTCCTGTTGAGTATGAAGAAGGGGATGACTTTGACGTTCTTCAGTGGTGAAAGGAAAAAGAGAGAACGTTCCCGATCTTAACAAAGATGGCTAAGCAAGTGCTAGCAATGCCGGTATCAACAGTTGCTGTGGAACAAGAGTTTAGTGCGGCCGGCAACGTCCTAACGGATTATAGAACGAGATTGAGCGCAAACTCTCTTGAGACGCTTGTTTGCTTCCACGATTGGTTGAAGGCCAAACGTAGAACTCAAGAAATTAGCATTGAACCCACCCGCCACTTTATGGAAGAAACAACCGAAGATGGCGGAAATTCTTATTGATTCTTATTTATTAAAAAGTGGATTTCATGTTTTAATTTTTGCTCAATTTCCAATTGTACTACATATTTCAAATAAATATATTTTAAATTTTTTATGTCCAACTAATCTTAATTTAATATTAAAAAAAAAATAGCCCGGGCCCGGCAACCGGCCCACCACCCGGCCGGGTAGGCCCGACCCGGACCGGACCCGGTATCACTCCGGGCCGGTTCCGAGCCCATGTTTCTACAAAAAAGCCCGCCCGGGCCCGGCTCGGAACCGGAACCGGCCCGGCCCGAGTCCATCCCTAGGTCTAGTGTATGCTTGTTAATAGGTTTGTGCTCAAATTATTCATCAAATTCTTGAATCTTTAACGAGAGTAGTATTGAATAATGAACTCAAACACAATGACTATAAAGAAAGCAATGAGTTCAATAATGAAGTGTCAAGGATCGATATACTATTTTTCATAGGTCTAGGTTAACTCCTAAATATCTAGCAATGAAGTGGCTTTGAAAAGGGTTTCGTCAAGGGCTTGCCACTGATTAGCATATCCTTGTCAAACTTTGGCCAAACTATATGGATTGAAAAGGGTTTCGTCAAGGGCTTGCCACTGCTAAAATCATTTGACTGCCTTTCCAGTTGCATTTTTAGTTGAAATTTGGTGTGGGTAAACTAGACTAATGAAGAAGATGCTCAAAAATATGCATAAAAAAATTCCACCGGTAACTGCCCCAAATGGAGAGGGCCGGACAGAGCCTCCTATAAAAGGGGTGGTTTGCACTTTTTCGGTTAGTAATTCGAGGGCTTATTTGCCCTTTTCCCTAATTTTTAATGGTTGGAACTTTGAAACTCGATGTATAATTTGTAAATGTGTATCACTTGAAATTGAAACTTATCAATCTATTTGTGGTAAAGAATAATTTGCGCGGACTAGACAAATCGACCAGTGCCAAGCTTAACATGTTCTTCCATGCGACTGTCTCTCCTTCAGAAATTTTTTAAGCCTGTCAGACTGTCTCTGTATACACGTGACTGTACACACTTTCACTTTTGGATGTCTTTCTATGCATATGCCAACCTTGAAAGTTTTCTTTTTAATAACTTAATTAATTCATCAATGTTTTCGACGCTTCCAAGTTTTCCCAAAACTTCCATTCTTTTCTCGATCATCATGATACATTACATTAATCTAGAGCCATAGAGGTTAATGTAGGTGCACATTTGTAAGTCTCAGACCAGGCTTAAATAGATCAAATCAAACTAGACGTAAATACAAATGATCAGATTAGACTTGGATGATTGTAAAATTACACATAGACCAAAAATTTATCACACTAACTCATATTAGACTCAAACAGATCAAACTAGAAAACTTCAACGCAAATAAAAATATCCTTACCGTTGTGAAGTTCAATTTTGGAAAAATCCCTAAATAAGAGTAAACGTGTTGGCCTCATTTAAGCAAAGAACAATCTAGAGGGGGGTGAATAGACTGTTCAAGATTTCAAACTTTTCTCTAAGTCACAACGGACTTGACAAAGAAGGTCAGGTTCTGGTAACATAACATGACTAGACTTAGTGACAGAGAGTGTCGAGTTCTGGTGACAGAACTGGACCTGGCAGCGGATGAGAGTTCTGTACGGGAAGCCTCAGGAAAATACTAAGGCAAATGCCTTTCTGTTAACTCTCAGGACCAGATCTGTTGAACACAGAGTCCAAGTCTTTGAGTTAATAAGTTAGAATCTTAAGTACAGAAAGTAAATGACACTGTGTTTTTTATAGTGGTTCAAGGAACAACGTGTTCCTCTAGTCCACTGTTCCACTAAGCTTGTAAAACAAAGGTTACAACGCCTTAGTCCCTAGCACTTAAGAAGCTCTCCACGTCTTCTTCAAGTCTAGTTGCCACCCGGGATGCAGTCCTTGCTTCCTGATGGCTGGTCTCGTTTCACTGTGTCTTTTGAAGTTTCTCCACTTCACTACTCCAGCTAGTTTGAGACGTCCCTTCTTTTGCAAGAAGTGTTATCAGTTAAAAACTGTTTCTCCAACGTAGCTTTGTCACAAAAGATGTGTAGATGAGGCTTTAGAAGTGTTGAAGAACTGGAGGAATGATTCTCTCACATTGGAAAGAAAAGATATGGAGTTTATAATCTTTTCCAACGTTAAACTTTGTTGCTCTAGATGAATGGAGGTTGTAGTCTTTGAGCGTTTGAACATTTGTACCTCAGAGAGATAGTATCAATTGTTGTTCATTCCTTTTTTTCAGTCCTTCGAAGTGTATCTTATATACTGGGAGCAGTCTTCCCGTTGGAGTGTAGAAGACAACTTCATTTATTTGCTTGTAATGTTGATTTGACCGGTTGGTTCTTCGACTTGCTATTTTGGGGGCGAGAAGATATCTGCATGGTCAATCATCAGCTTTTAATATCTCAACGTATGACCCGCATTAATTGTGCATTTAATGCGTCAACAGTACCATGTTCCGTTGAGAGGCTCCTAGACGTTAGGGAATTTCCCGTTAGTTTAACCGGCTCAGGTAGCTTGACCGAAAACTGTCTAAGTGTAGAGCAGTTCTGGTGGAATCAGCATAAGACAGTTCTGTTGAGCACTTGGTCTTCCTTCTCTGTTGCATCTCTGGTCAAAACAGAAACCCTTGAGGTTCTCTGTCCGTCGACTATGCTAAGGCTTACAAAGAAGAAATTCTAATACAAGATTTTCTGAAGGGGTACTCTAATATCCTAATTAATCTAGCATCATCAAAATCTAAATACATTTATTCCTTACAAAACGCAATGTAAATTTTAAAATAGGAGTATTATGTTTTCTTTTCCTTAAATGTATTATGATTATGTTATTGTCCATATTGAAACATAGTCACATTTCTGCATTAAAATATTTTGACTCCGCCTATTTAGGTTTAAAAAACAATTTTCAGTTTTGCTTATGATTATATGAATGATTCAAGCAAAAGGTCACCATCTCTCGGCAGAACATAAGGTACAACCAATTGTACCGTGCACCCAACACAATGTACAATCGGGTAACTTTTGTTAAAAGGAATGTGTATAACGTTTAAAAGAAAAGAATATTATTAAATTATAAAATTTGCACAATAAATATTTTGTTGATAATAGAATGATAATATAGTTAAATAAATAAATTGATTTGTAGCATATATATAAATATGTAATTTGTTGATATGTGGTGGAATTCCTTGATATTTCTAGATTTCAGTTACATTTAATGTGTCATTATTCCTACTTTTATATAGTTGTCGTCATTATTGTGGAAGGGGTTTATAAATTGAGGCGTAGCTTTATTGAACAATAAGTAGTGTTAGGTGCTTCGTCTTCAGATAAATTACAATGATCGTGTTGTGTCCACAGCCACTGGAGCTTCGGCTTCAGAGAAGATTTCAATGTGTTCGTCACCTTTTTGCCCTACCACATCAATAGCTTGATGATTTTTTCCTGTGGATGCAAAATGTAGTCAAATTAGCTGTGAATTTGCCAAAACTCATTTACATATTTTGTAGCAACAAAATGTTGTTGGTGCACATATTTTGTATACATATCATGTACAATCCAACCTTGGCCTACTTGTCTATCATATGTGTAATGTGGGTACACCAAGCATTGCTCATTTTGTAATCTTCAAATGAATGTCGAATATATCAAACATGTGCGTATCATACCATAACTCCATAAGCTTTAAGAATGTTTTTTTTTTGGACAAAACTTGACTCGTTTTTTGTGTGTGTGGAATCATATCATTTGTAATATAAGCAATATCACTTTTAACTGGATAAGGCAACATACATGAGTTGTTCTACTACCTTAAGCTTGATCTTAGCCCATAACACATCATCTCACGTTTGGGTATGTTGGAAGGAGTGAGATGAAATAAAATTTGATAAGCATGACAAAGTTGGTCAAATTGTGAGATAACCAGATAAGATGTATAATCTGTAAAAAAAAGATGTATAGTAATTCTTGGTTATTAATTTATTATTAAGGTGTCCTTTGCATCGTACCTAAAAAATACTACTCCCTCCGTCCCAAAATTAAATTCTCATTCACTATTCACATGGTCAACTCAAATTACTCTTAATTATTTCCTTTATATATATCAATTTTTTATCAGACTTTGTAGCGATTTTAATGTAGTTTCTGAATATGTAATTTTATTTCCTAAAGTAATCTGAGTATGAACACGGATCAAGTTATTTTATCGTCGGTCAAACATCGTGATTCGAAATGGGAAAGTTAATTTTGGGAGGAAGGTAGTAGTTTAGAAGCAGAAATGAAAAAAGGAATTACGATTGTAGGTTGATATGCAACCATAAAGGGGAACGAGTGAGTGATTTTATTCTTTTTTTGTATAACAGATAGAGTGGGCTTATTTTGAAAATTGAAAAAACGGATAGCTTTAAGGTAGAGTAGTGTTTAAATTGAAAATTTTATCCTTTGGTGGCTCAATATGGAGAAGATTATTGTTTAAATTTGATCCAGAGAGTACTCTTAAAGCTCTAAAGAATGAAGATGGAAATAGTACATATAGTGTGGAGTGCTGGTTCGGGATTGACAGAAGCTCCTACCGGAAGAGAAATTTATTAAATTACAACATACTTTTCGCCCGGAAACGGTCTCTCTGTTGCCTTAGTATAGTGATAAGACTGTGTACATCCGACCACCCCTACCCCACCGTAGATGGAAACCTTTGCGACACTGGAGTAAATGAAAATGAAATGAACACACTTTTCGCGAATGGAATAAATCTGCAGATATAAAAGGGTTGCTTGTGTTTCAAGAGGCTACTATTTGGATAAAAAGTTTTCTATGGGAGGATGACATTGAACTAGAGACTATTAGGTTTTAATTAAGTGTTCTTTTCCTTTCAAAAAACTACATACATTTCTAGCTTTCTGCCTTCGTAAAAGTTGATTTTACTAGTAACAGAACATATCGTTAGCTTGCTGGATGACAATAATGATAAATACTCCGTATTATTTAGAGTAATTTAGTCAAGATTAATTACACTGATGGAGAAGAGTGACGTTGTTAGGTCTTTGGTGTATAGTACACAGGAACTTCATTATATGACATACCCACTAAAGTTGGTGCATCCACGAAACTTAAATATGCCGCGGAAATTTTGGTACTCAATGATTAATAAAACATCATATAAATTACTAATATATAATTGCACTCATACTGAGATTATTTATAAGAGCCATATATAATATTTTACTTTATACCGTAATATCAAAAGTTTCTTTTTTATTTGAATATGTTCAATATTTTGCTACCCAATACAATGGCATACAATAACCTACCCAATACTTCCACAACAAAACTTGTACAAAAATTGACAAGTCGATCATTAATATTAGTACGTCCCTCAACGAGAAAGTTTATTTCTTTTGAAGGTGGAATAAAGGTTACCTTGAGAGCAATGGTGAAGACATGATGAATAACACGCCGTTGGATTTTGTGATTTGTGAAGCAAACATTGGCTTGGGCATGCCCTGGTGCAAGGTGAATCCGCCCGCACCCCGTCACGACTTAGCTCAAGACCAAAAACAAGCACAACAACAATGACAACAACAAGGCTCTTGTTGCCGGCGGCTACGCCTCTCAACCTTCCCATCATATTATTCAACCTACTCCTTTCCGAAAATTAAAGAAAAAATTACCACAACCCTTATTAATATAATCAAGAATCCACCAAAAGCTAAGGCTGGCTGCAGGGCACATAAATATATGATGGAGTACGTTGCAAAATTTTATTCCCTCCTTTTAGCGCGCGCATAGGTCAAGTGGCGGATACCATCCACTCAATCTTTTCTTGGTTACTTATATGAGAGGAATAAATCAATACAATACTGCAAGCCACAACTTCACAACTACCAGGTCCAATTTCATATGTTTATGCATCATCGCCATTCTCTAATCCATACCTATACTCCATTCTATCACTTATCCTATTCATCACACTACAAAAGATAATATAATTTCTTCACAAACTCTGTAAACGTTGCATATTTTTTCATGAAACTGTGAGATATACAATGTTTTTCTATAGTGTTACACAAATAATACTTTCAAATATCAGCTACCTACTCAAGCTAGATAACATCTTGCATAGTTCCAAAATATGTAAATTTTAACAATTAATGTTGGTATTATCAAGAAAGATGTAACTTTATCCTCACTAAACCATACAAGATTCCTTGAAATGAGAAAAAGTATGCATTTGATTATGATAATGAGCGTAGGGATGACCCAAGGCTCGTTAGAAAAACCCATTTCTCACCGTCCCATATGGGAGGTCATGGGTTCGAACTCCATGAAGTCAATTTCTTGCCCGTTTACACGAGGCCCCCTCCCCTAACCCTCGGGGTAAAAAAGTAAGTTAGAGTTTTCCTTAAAAGGTCAATTTAAAAAGAGGAGTACCTCATAATGTTACTTATTAGTTATTATTTTATACGAATCAACGTGAGACAAATACTTCAACAACTTAAAGAGTACGTTTCTTAAAAAAATCTAACCGAAACACACATGGAACTAGAGTTTTTAATTTTTTTCTCTTGAAATCTATGGGGGTAAGGTTTTTTTGGAAGAAGATAACTTCTACTAAATAATCATAACTTGAGCAAGAAACAAAAAGACAAAACGTCCACTACCAACTGGCGGCCCTCGAACCAGACTCACTGGTCCTATAATGGGCGTAACTGAGCCAAAAGTGGTTAACATAGATCTTCCATCACCCGACTCAAACTCGAGACTCTGACAAAAGTAAAATAAAAACACAACCAAAGTAACATCCTGACCAACACAAAATGGCTGTTTAAGGCTTGTGAACGTTGGACATCAATGTCCTAAACGCTGGGCATTGATTCCAGCCAATAAACAAGCTGGCATTGATTCTCCAAGCAAGCTGTCCAAACCCGCTGCATTAAGGTACAATGACGTTGGGCATTTATGCTGCAACGTTCCAGTTCAGCATGGAGCAAGTTCAAACTTTAAATTATGGCTACGGAGTTCACACCGGCGAAACAGTTGACGGGTGAGCTGGTGTCGGTACCCCCTCACCGGAATAGTTTACGTATATGTATATTTCATATGTATTTTATGTAACCAAGCTCCTGGCGTTTAGGAATAGTTTAAGACTTTAGGTGTATGTATATTTCATATGTATTACAAACGTAGTATTATACTCCCTCCAGTTCTGAAAGATCTTTACGCTTTCCATTTTTAGCAGTACCAGAAAGATCTTTACACTTCCTTATTTGCCTTATTTGGCAAATAAATTTACACAAAACAGTGCCAAACAGTGCCAAATAGTGTTTATTTCCTTAAAAACTATGAAGTCAAAGTGTCAAGATATTTTGGAACCGGATGGAGTATATTTATATGCCCTAGAGAAAACCCACTCAAGTATTTATCTTCTATTAATGGATTGTATTATAATGTGTGCAAGTAATAAATCAATGTCTTCGTAAATCTATAGTTTTAATATTTTCAGTATGTCGTTATTATTATTACTACCTCCGTCCCAAATTGATTTTCAAATTTGACTTTTCTTGGTCAGAGTTTCATTTTATTTACTTAATTAGGATGTCAATTTTTAATAATATTCTAATTTGGAGTTTACAGCTTTGAAGAGATTTTAATATAGTTTTTGAATATATAAATTTAATTATTAAAAATGGAATTAATTATTGATAGGGAGCATTGACTTTTTTTATTGGTTGACCAAAAAAGATTGACTTTGCAAAACAATTTGGGACGGAGGAAGTATTATTATTCATGTTTGACTTTTTTAGTTCTTCTGTGTCGTTATTTGCTGGAAGTGTTAGTTCTTCCAAGAAAGCTAAGAGTGATATCCAAAAATGTTTAGATATCTTGAAAATGTCTATCAATGAAGAATCTTTGGCACCTAATCCAATGAACAAATACTCTCAACTGCTCTAATTGGTCTTGAGGTTGTTAAGAAGAAGGGTGAATTGTTCGTGTTTCAATGCATGCAGTTTTTAAGACAAGGGGATAGTGCTGACTATTTCTTGGCACAACCATCAGATGAGCTGAAACTGATGTTCTTAAGCACAACTTTGGATATAAGTAATGATGAAGCTTGAGACAACTATTCACACTCGTTATAATAAAATTAAATGAGGTTTCAATTAATTGTGAACCTTAGTATGCTAATCAAAATTACGGGTGCCACGAAAGTGAGATATATTTTGCTATATGTGATCGACACAAATTTTGAGTTTTTAGACGTGCCTCTTAACACATATAAATGTACTATGTTATGTATCATATAATCCGAATGTTTTATTATTACTATATATGCATTTTTATTCATGCTACTCCTTCACAAATCATATATGCTATGAAACTATTTTTAAAATATTGTAATAATAGTAGTTCTTATTATATGTTATAGGATGGACATAATCAAGTTCGAGCCTGCGTGTTGATCATTGCATTAGAAGAGTTAAAGAGACTACTAACACCACTTGAAAGGAGGCCATTGAGGGTTGGAGGAGAACCCAGTTGGGTTACATAGATAGATTGCTAAATGGTCGTCCTGACTTATGTCAGGAACAATTAAGATTGAATAAGAATGTATTTATCAAGCTAGTGGTATATGTACAAGACAAGGGGTTGTTGTCGAATGGAAGGTTTGTTTCGGTGGTGGAGCAAATAGGAATTGCCATATACATTTTGGCTAAAGGTGCTTCATATCGTACCACTGCTGATAAGTTCCAGCATGGTTTGGCAACTATTAGTAAGTGTTTTAGAGAGGTACTACATGCATTTGTTACTTTGTCGACCGAGGTCATAAAGTTGTTCTAGGATTTAAATGAAATGTCTGAAAAATTGCAAATATGTCAAAGTATTGGCCTTTTTTAAAGATTGCATTGGAGCTTTAGATGGAACACATTCATTTTAGATGAGAATGGTGTGCCTTTTCGAGGACGTAAAGGATAAAAAACATGGAATGTTTTGGCAACATATTCATTGATATGCTTTTCACCTTTGTGAACGTGGGATTTCAAGGGAGTGCTCATGACATTATAATGTAAAGTCATTGCTTGTCTGAATCAAAATTCCAATTCCCACACCCATCACCTCCAGGTATCACGAAAGCACTCTTTTATATATAATTGTAGTATCTCACACTCTTACAATCATGACATTTTCAATGCTTAGGAAAATATTATCTGGCGGATTCGGGATATACGAACACTCTTGGATATCTTGGGCCAATACGGAATAAAGAAATCAGATATCATATTCCAGACTTTCGTGATGGCCCTCCACCACAAGGAATGATAGAACACTTCAACTAGCACCACTCATCTTTGCGTACAACAATTGAACAATGTTTCACTGTATTGAAGCCCCGATGGTGGATACTACATAGGATGCCGTTAAATTAACTTGCGATTATGGTATCAACTTTCGCACTGCACAACTTTATCCGCCTTCACGAGTTGGATATTCCAATTTCAAGTGCAATCACCATTGAGCCAAGTACTGACACTAGCATGTTTAATCCAGAGCGCAAACAAATAATGGAAAAAGTGCAGTCACAAATAGTTGCTGAAATTTGGCGCTCAATTCGACGTTAAATGAATATGCCACTAAGTATATTTATATTATTGTTTTTTGCTATTGGGTTGTAAGAACAAACTCATGTGTTTATCATTTCTACGTTACTCTCTTTACGTGGACAGATTTTATATTGCTTTATTTATTGTCAATATTTATATATTATTATTAAAAAAAGGTTATTAATATCACTACTACTACTAATTATTATTATTATTATTATTATTATTGTTGTTGTTGTTGTTTTACTTATTTAATAATTATAATTATAATTATAATTATTATAATTATAATAACAATAGTTATTATTATTATTTTATTATTATAATGATTGTCAATATTTATATATTATTATTAAAAAGGTTATTAATATCACTACTACTACTACTAATTATTATTATTGTTTTACTTATTAAATAATTATAATTATAATTATAATTATAATTATAATAGTTGTTGTTATTATTATTATTATTTTATTATTATAATGATTATTATAATGATTACTGATATTATTATTATTATTATTATTATTATATACCGGTTTAGAAAGTTAAGATCATATCAGAAGGATTCAGATATTCAGATGAGATTGGAAGAATTCAAATCACATCAGATCAGAAAAATTCAGATCAGATCTGGAAACATTCAGATCAGACGAAGAAAACAGCTTCTTAGAGAGAGTTCTTATTAGTCTTGAAACTAGTATCGCACCCGTGCGATGCACGGGGTGTGAGTATTTTAAAAAAGTATATTCGAGTGTATGTATAAGAATGCTAAAAGTGTCTTGATTTTGTTGGATGAGTATCACTACCGTTAGACATTAAAGTGTTATTGGAAACAAAGTTAAATATCATAAATTGTGACGATTAAGAAATGAAATTGTAATAAGTAAGTTTATTGTAATATGTAATGTGATTTTAATACAATATGAAACATTAGAGATTATGGAACACTTCTTGGTTTATTTATAGACAACATTCGTGATTTTATATGCTTTTTTGAACTTTTAATTTTTCTTCATATATCACTATATGATAGTAATTATTAATATAAATCTAAAACGCTTTTTCACACTTACGCTTTGTCTATTTCGTCTAGATTTCGAAGGTTTGAGGCTTGATCTTGATGCCTTGTCACACCTCATCTTTTAGAAAACCAAGTATATGTCGACGTCTATCCTAATGTATTTCTTCTATGAAAGTATAAATTGAGTCCTATAATCATTTGTGATGTACATTACCCCAAAGTCTTTGATTAAAAATTAATTACCTGGAAGTTTTAAATTTTTAACAATGAAATTTACTCACATATTTCTCTGCCATTAAGATACTACGTACGGAGCAATAAGCATTCATTGAATTATGATACAATTTTTTTGTACAACACAAAGTGAACTCTCTAAATTAGTAATATGGCTCACACTTCCGTTTACAAATAATGTGGTTTATTTGATTAATAAATATCTTGTGCTTTGTCTGTCGGGTTCGTGATTACACTCATACTTATCTTTGAAAATTTGGCTATTAGAATCTTAAAATCTCAAAACAACTTTAATTAGATATACTTGTTAGTGAATTTTTATACATGCTATAATATGCCCTAACTATTTTCAATGTACTAATTTTGTAATAATTAAGTTTATACTCCTTTCGTTCTTTTTTAGTTGCAACGGTCAACATTTCACATTTGCCAACGCACGTCTTTGACCGTAATTATATCTTAATTTTATTAGTAAAAAAATATTAAAAAACAGATTTTGAAAATTTGTAATGAGATGAATTGAACAATTTTTTTTAATAAAAAAATTCATAAAATAATAGTGTAAAATGTAGTCAAAGTAGAACATGTGAATAGTGTAAAATTCAACATGTTGCGATTAAAACAGAACGAGGGATAGTATTAATCAATACCTATATTTTAGTAACATTTAAAAATTCTTGTTTCGTATTTTAATTCGGCATTGTGAAAAAAATGCATACTATTTTACCAATTTTATTCAAATTTAGTGCACGTTTGGTAACAATAAAATTGGCTAAATGGACTTATTTTGCTGCAATTTATGACGTTCTTGCTGAAACGGCTGAGTTGGCTGAATCTACTTATTTATGAAAAAATTATATTTAAAAAATATTTTATTAATAAAATAAAAAATTATATGAAAAATAGCTAAGTAGTCATATTCATTAATTTCAACCATTTTAGTCAGAAAAAGTCCAAACTTACTTTTTTTGACTATTATGCAATTTACTGTGTGAAATAAAAAATTATGTTCTTGTTGATAAAGTTACGTTTATGATGTTTTTATTTGGACTTTTTTCAGTTAGAGACCAAATCAGACCACATCATACCAGACTTGCATAATTAAAAAAATACACAAAGATCAGACATTTATCAAACCAGGTCAATTCAGACCTAAAAATTTTAGTCTAATTAAAAACATCCCAATTGAATCACTAAATTTATTAGTAACATTATATGAACTTGGGCATCTCATCAACCCTTTAAATTTTGGAAACACACAATTTTAATCTGTTAAAAAAGAACCAAGCCCAACCCATAGAACTGAAAACAAAACACAAAAATTAAAGAGGACCCGCCAGCTACCTGGGCCAAGATCGGCCCGTCTAAGCAGCCGTATGCATCCAGTTAAAAGTTTAGGCATATTAGGTCGTCCTAGATTCTCGATTCTTCGTCTTTAGAGAGAGAGATAGCCATTTGAGTGATCGTTGCAGTGGAGCGGTCTCCATACTCATCCCTTATCCGGCGTCCCTGAAGATGGAGCCCTTGAGACCAAGATAGTAGGCGATTTTGGCATTGGAGGGGAGATTGTCGACTGAGTATTGGGTGATGTGGTTCAGACATAGTCCTATTTGTGTGAGATGGTGTGCGACTTGGTTCGCCTCGCGTGGTCAAAACCAAAAGGAGATTCCACTTTTAGTCTGTGATGTTTGAGCTTGTATCTTCGGAGAGAGGTATCCCGGAGTGTTTATTTTCCCATGTAGCATTTTCGTTGTTGTTTTGTTGTCTGTTTGCAATTGGAAGTCTTTGTAACCTGCATGTATCATGTATGTTGCCAAGATTTTTGTCACCGTTGTATCATGCTTGGAAGGGGTTGAGAGTTCGGGTTAGGAAGGAGATGGAGAGCTGGAAGGACGCAGTAGAAACACGAAGTATTGCACCTCCGGTGTTGCTGCTCTTTCTTTGTGTTATGTTTGTCTTGAGACAGAGGGTTTGTGGTGAGTGACTTTGCCATTTGATGATCTTTCGATGTTTCTTTTATCTGTATATATGGCATGAGTCCGTCACAACGTAGATCTGCGTCATAATTGATGAATTTCTTTGACAAGTTATAGTTATATACATATCTATTCTAAAACCGTTAGAGCAATTATTGATTTCGTTTTATTCTTCTTTGATGATATCGAGCTAGAACCTTCTTACTCGTGTATACCTTGATGGCAATCCAAGTAAAGTTTTAGAAAATTCTTAGTAAATCTGTTTAGTGTTCTTACACATCTACATTATACTATGTAGAACAAAGATATATATATATACACACACACACACACACACACACACACACACACACATATATATATACATACATACATATATATATACATATATGTGTGTGTGTGTGTGTGTGCGCGCGCGCGTTTCTAACTGTAAATACCAATTTCGTTAAACTTGACAGGCACAAATGTCTTGAGTATAGGAAAATTTGCTAAGAAACTCCTTACAAAGACACCTCGGCCATGCGAGCTTAACTTATTTTCACTCTCCATGTAATATAAAGAATATACGATTGAAAAAATGAATATGAATAATTTCTGAACATTTACTTTGTAATAGTTTACATAGTTGTATTTTAAAGAGAACCTAACAAAGATGTTATGATTATAGATTTATAGTGGTTGAATGATACTCTGTGTTTGTTATGTGCTTGACCTTTGTTTGTTCTCAACTCCTCAATTAAAATGGACTCTTATGTGTTAACATTCTTTTCTTTATTTACAAACATGCCAACTAACTTTTCCCCCTTTATTACTAAAACTGGTTTCTCTGAAATTAAAAAGTAATATTAACAAACTACTTAATTGTTCTTACTTCACATGGCATGAGGCCAACCAACGCTTGAACAACCAACATATGTCAGTTGTTTGATTCCAACACCCCTAAACTAAAGCAAACAAACTTAATTGTAAATACATTTGAAGTAACTTAATTGTTTTTCCTTAATTATTGAAAACAGAAACAAAAACGTAGTAAATAATATAAAAGGCTTTCCTGTGTTTAAGGAGAAAAATTAACTAACTACTTTATTTCTCTTTACTATACACATAAATCAAGTATAAGTGAAAGATCATCGAAGTCTTGCTGTATTTTTTATTTTTCAAATACTCTCACTGATAGACTATTTTCTTATACTCAAAATTCATTTAAAACAAAATATGCATGTTTTCAAAAGGGAAAAAAGTAATGTTTCAAAACCCGCCACGTTACTTTCCAGTACAACACCCGTGTGATTCACGTTATGAGATTTAAACAAAGATTGATATGTATAATTGTTGTAACATGAGAGTATATTAAGAAGTAAAAAATGACGATAATAAGTGTTTTATTATTAAGTTGTTATGAAGACAATACTAAAAGTGAGTTGCATAGAATACATCAACTCATTAGTTGAATAAGAATTTTAAGACCTGTGATTTCTAACTCTACAGATAACAACATATAGTTTTGTTTTAACAACACTTAGACTTTTACAAAGATCTAAATTCACAATCTGATTTATTTAATTGATGCTCTTGATTAAAGTTGTTGTCGTTACTCGTTAATAACCTTGAATGGGTTGGACTTGATGCAAAGCCTCTAACTTCAGTTTTGTTATATATAAAGTGTAATCTGAATCCATTTGTGGTAATTTGAATGACATATATTCCCAAGACAATCTTTCTCAAAAGGATAAAGAGATTAAAGATAAAGTATTTAGACATTGAAGAAAAATTCAGCGTTTGGTTTTAATTTGGTTAGGTGATGAAGTAATCTTGTTTGCTTTAATTTTCAAGAAAAGATGAAATTGTAATGTCCTTATACATCCACAAATATTCACACTTTTCCCTATTGAAATAGACTCTTATGTCTTCACATTCTTTCCTTAATTTGCACACATGTCAACTAACTGTTTTCCATGATTACTAAAACTGTTTTCTTTGTAACTAATGAGTAATATTTGCATTTATAGTAAGAGTGAATAATAGGTTTACACATCACTCACGTGTAGTTGCATTTATACCTTTTGTTGCTCTTAGCATCAAATGTTAGTTTTTCACATGATCAAAAGAAAAGATAAATAATAACATAGTAATTCCTTCGGCTGATGTATTTATAATAGATAGTTAAACAATTTTCAAACAACCAATCAATATTTATTTAAAGCAAAATGTTGTACTTAAGATTTCTCATTAAGAGAGGAACTTCTTGGGATGATACTCTTTCGTATTGCAGGCTGAGAATGAAGAGAGAAAGAGAAGAGGTTGAAGAATTGAATGGGATTCATTCAGAAAGAGTAGTAATTATATGGAAGTTGATGATCTTCAAAAAAAAAGAAAATGCACGCCCCAAGAACAAGCTAGCGAGTTTTGATTGGTGTTTTGATTCACTCGATCTTTCATGGGTGACTATCCATTTGTTTTTCCTAAATATGAATCTTGTCTGAAATATAATGCACGTTGCTTATTATTTTATTTACTTCTTGATTCGTATCTGTTTTGATGTAGCCGTCAACCTTCAACATTCGATCACACATGTGAATAATTAAGCTATAAACATCCCCAGCCTCTCAAGCTTCTGTCCAAAAAGATAAGTTATATGTTTTGTATGCAGGAAATATATGTTTTTAGTTAAGATCAAAACATAATTTTTTATATATAGGTGTTTTTAGATCTTGTTGTTAAACGAAGGGTAAGCCATCTGTTAAATGGCCAAAGTTAATAATCTGCTGACCTAGGCCACTTGTAAGCTATAAGGTACTATTTCTTCAAAAGATTTTGTGTTTGTCTGATTGATTTGTTCGCTTTGATATGTGTAAACTATGCCTCTATTTTACACATAATAGCATCAAGTAGAGAAATCATTCAAGCTATCAACTCGAAGCCTTTCCAATCCTATATTATGAAAGTTTCTATGATTCAAATCTTTTCCACCATACTATAAGATTATTTTTCTATGATTAAAATCTTTTATAAGCACATTTTCTAAAATGTTATGAATGTGACATATCCTTCCTTCATATAAGAGCATACAATATTTGAAGCAAGAGCAATGCTATTAAATTGAATACAAAAAATATACATTTAAGTAGTACACATAAGTATATAAATACAATTTTACACAGATCTCATTTTTTATCTTTTTCTGCAAGTGTTCAAACTTGGTATTTATGCCGGTATTATTCTTGCTTGCAAGCTCAAAACTGGTATTTATAACACATATAGCGCACATTAGAACAGACACCAACACAAACACATGTTTGATCCTCTTTGTAGGTGTTCAAACTTGGTATTTACATCACATATAGAACACACACGAAGACACACATATATCGATATTATTCTTGCTTGCATGCTCAAAACTTCAAGTCAAAGAGGGGTAAAAAGTTTGAGTGATAGTTGTTTTGCAATGAGGGTTCTAGTATTTATAGGGGAAAATGAACAATCTTTTCGAAGAAGTGTGGATAAGCCTGGCCGATTTATGAAGATTTGTTGATACATACCATTCAAACTTTCTACGGTAGATCATTATAACTTTTACTCCCTCCGGTCCTAAATAAACTTCACACTTTGAGTTCACACAAATTAAGGAAATAAATTTGACTTTACTGTAGAGTACATTGTTGTGATACTGTGTGACACTATTTTACACTGTTTTGCATTGTTTTGATGTAGATAATTTACCAAATAAGGGAGAAGTGTGAAATTTATTTTGAACCTACCAAAAAAGGAAAGTGTGAAATTTATTTAGGACCGGAGGGAATATTTTCTTAAAAATTTTATCTCATGTATCCATGTACACCACTTTACTTTAGGTATATGCATGGGCTTGAAAAAACAGTACAAAAAAGATTTTGTTTTTATATAATAGAAGATTTTATAAATTTTCAGATATCAGAGATTGAAATGTGTCAATATAAGCTAAGAATGAGGGGAAGTTATCTACCAAAGAACCGGAATATCATAGGTTAATTGCCTTTGATATTTTTTAAGAATTTTTCTTCACAAAAATTCATTAGTTTCATAAAACAGTATAACAATTAAATTTCAAAAATGAAAAATTAATGAAATAATTACATATTTATTACTAGAATAAAGATGGTTTACAAAAATATAACTAATGACTAGAGTAGTATAGTAATATAGTAATAGTAACTTATGTTCATCTTTTAAACTTAAGTTACTAACACTACATTTTAGTACTATTAGTTATATTTTTGTAAATATGTTTAATTTGAGTAATGGTTATCAATTATTGTAAGTCCCCGACATATAATTGGTCTATCTTGCATATGCTGATTTGATGAAATTTCTTTAGACTAAGTGTGGAAATTATAGAAAGCTTGACATAGGATTATAGGAAGCTCTGTGGTGACACAAGAACCAACCTAACAGTGAGTATTAAGGACTGCACCAATCGCAACTCATGGAAGCAGACAGTAGGCTTCAATTCTAGTCTAGACAGATACAATGAAATGGAAAGGGAAGGAGCAATGATCAAGAGTGATATTAGAACCAAGAATCAATCAAAACACTAAAATATATATATCAGTCTTGGACACATAAGGGCACGACTTCAATTAAAGGGTATGGATCGATATTATTCTTGTTCCATAATAACGGGCATTGCACCTCTAAAAATGATCTCCATTGTTCCACTACCAAAACGGTTACTACAGCTTAGAAGAGTTTAAGAGATTACAAATCATCAACAACATCATGCATCCCCACAAATAAATTCCTCTAAGATGAGGCTGAAATGAAGTTACTCATGCAGCACTCCCAAGATGTCTTCATCCCTGAACAAATGAAACCTGCACAAATCCAATGTCAGAAAACCTCAAGCCAAAAACATCATGGCAACAATAATAATAATTATAGCAGGTGCAGCAAGTATTACAACACTACTCACTCTTTATCATCCAACTTCACTTGTGTACCGCCATAATCAGGCAAGAGAACAGTGTCGCCTTCCTTGACAGCAACTGGTACATGCTTCCCGGACTCGTCACGCAGTCCAGGACCCACCGCCACAATTTTCCCGGTGTTCAACTGCAATTATAGTTTTGTCAAAAACAATGAACAAATGGAAAGTAAAGAAACGGACGAAGAACAAATGAGAGGCGCGATCATATCCTAAATCGGAACGACTCGGTCTCAGTTCCACATGAGAAAAACAAGCATATGGAAAATCTGAGCCTTCGAACTGCCCCAACCATTATTCATTCATCACGCAAAACAAACACAAGATCAAGCGAAGTGGGAGACGGACCTTGGAGGATTTTTCGGGCAGGAGAATGCCGCCGGTGGTCTTAGCCGGAGCGTTGATTTTCTCAACCAAGACTCTGTTGAGAGTTGGGACAAGGCGCTTCCACGACATGGCTGAGATAGGATCGGCGGTTGGTTGTTGATTCGTTGTAGCAGGCAGGAATGGGATTGTGCAGATGTAATGTAATAGGAGGGTGGAAGGTTCTAGGGTTTAGGGTTTCTGATGTCCCCAGCAGGGATGGAGGGAGGCTCAACGCATCCTTATTGGGTTGGGCCCTAACGGCTCTACCATTTAATTCTTGGGACGGATTCACGCACCCTTCTAAACCTATTCCATTTGTATACAATAATAGAGTAATAAAAACACAAATGCTAAAGCTATCTCAATTTGTACCCCTCCTATGTTTGTGACTCACAAAAGCGCATCATTAAAATGGAACAATTAATTTAATTGAGTTGGGGGTACAAAATGAGGTGACTCTGGCATTTCTCTAATAAAAACACTTCAAACGTTACAAATCAAAATCACACTCAAATAGACCGTCTATGACTATTAATCTTTTTGTTCTTTCAAATATCTGGTGGTTACTATTGTTACACTTGAAAGTTACCATAGTATTCATTCTTATGAGAATTGAAAAAGAAATACAGTAGAGCGGTATTTCTTTTTTAATCTAATTTAAAAAAAAAAAAATTATCATTTCGTGACCTGTATTGGTGCAGTAGAGCGGCACTTAATATGCTCAAGATTCTTTTAGCATTTACCGCGAAAACCTCATTTTGTTGGAAATACAATAGTTGCTTTTAACTACTAAAAGTATGTTAACTTTATTTCATTTTGGTTATGGAAACTCAAACCCGTTTCTTTAATAATAATATGCATTTGGAGATATATTACTAAAAAACAGGCAAAATATGCCCAAACAATTAGAATTTAAAAAATTATATCACCTAATTAGCTCAATGTTTATATTTAATCAGAAATCCTATCTAACGGAACACTATATGATCGATAGAATGACAATGACTGTTGAGAAAAAGATGAATTTTGCCAAATGAAATCAAAATTGGGTTCATGTGACCATTGTGACGTAGTAAGGCAACGAATTTTGATCCAAGAATTCAAAGGTCTAAATCCTTCCGTCCCAAAACTTTAATTGTGGTTCCTTATAGAATAGGTACTATACTAAAGTCACAATACCTTTCAAGAGGTGACTTGTCCAAGACGCTAATCAAAGTTTATTTGAACTGAACTTTACTGGTATGATCTGGTTTGAACTAACCTCATAAAAGTTTGATTTCTATGTATTTTATTATAATTATGCAAATCTTGTTTGATCTAATCTGTTTAAGTAAAAACAGATTAGAGCTAAAAGTTTGGAGCCAAATTACCTATCATGATTATTAATGCAAAAAAAACTCTTGAGCAAGACTATTTAGAAGTCAGAATGTGGCACATTTATATAATATCACCAAATATTACATTACAGGTCATTTTTTAACTATTAATCCAACTTCACCTTTTTTTAGCATCAAGTAAACCAAAAATCCAACTTCAGCTTTCACATTAAAACACTTCTATTTCAAACATTGCCAAGTTTTACTATTAAATAGATTCTTCTATAATTCTTAAAATAAATCACTTTAAAAAACAGCAAATACAAAAACCACCTTAAAACAATGAGCTTCAAAATATGCCATGACAATAGAAACATGGTGTGTAACAGTGTAAGTGACCCCCTCGTCATCTCCTTCAGATCCGCTTCAATTCTCTTTAAACTGAAAAATAATGTACTTATAAGACGAAATAGTTACGCTAAGTTGTATTTTAAGTAGAAACAAAAATAATAAAACCTCACGTTTTGTTTTCGACAAAACTTCTTAGGTACTAGGTAGAACATGGATAACAGAACTATATGCTTTGGGACGTTGGGTACATCTACAACGTTTTAGTACTTCATACATACTACGGAGTATATGACACCAATGAGCCCATTTGGCTAAATCTAATGAATTTTTTGAATGGGAAATGTGTTACAGAAAATGCAGTTTAACTTAAGTCGAAAGACAGTAATTATGGTGTTGATAAACGTAGTAAGTCGGAATCAGGCTATCAGAGGCAGTTACACACACTCATACTTTTCATGTGCTATTTTGAATCAACTACAGAGTATAATTTGTGTGGTTACTAAGTGCCACAACAACCATATTCTGAATGATTCATTCTTCACCATAACAAACAATCTTTCCTCTCCATAGAAAGTCATACGTCAAAGCACTTCAGTTCCATGTGCCTTGACCTAAAATGAATAAAAATGAAGTTGCTCTGATACAGAAACTAGTCTCTTTAATAAGGAATTATGACTCATGTGAAAAAATTCAATTTCATTATATATTGGCAGCTACATCATTTCCCAAGGATGTCACAATGGGTATCTGTAATGATGGCTTCTGCAATTCGGCTTTATGGAAGTATGACCCGATTAAAACGGAGCTGCTTCATCATTTAACAGCTTACTTACAGAGTTTCACCTATGTTGTTCGCTAACTCGACAAGTAAAGCTTTTTGTACAAAAAAATATGAACAGTAAGAATGTATCTACTTGGTAAGTGGTTCTTGTGCCTATGAATTTTCCCCAAATTGACCCGCATAATCCCACTAACCTCTTCGTGGGCCCATCTAGAAGCTAGGCTCTAAAACCTTTCACTAGTGAAGTAACTGATGCTCTGTTCATGAATTCATCATGAACTATATATAAGCATTATTATGATTATAATGATAATTGTGTATTTGTATATGTTGTCCTACATCCCGAATAGCCTTTGACGGTAAGTGATGCATACTTGGGAACACAATGATCAAAAGAGCGGGAATGTTTCACACCCTTTTGAGTTCAGGAGGATCACTAGTTTAATAATACATAATTTTATAATGTGGCAAGATCTTTCTATTAAGAATACTTTGATAAGTCGTAACGTCACATTTTCCCAAGAATTATGTAGCATCATGCCCACAGGAGAAATATAGTAACATTGCATTACCACGGATGCTTCATTACAAGGGCGTGCTTATACAGCTGAAGTCCTAAAATTCCAAGAACCAAACCAAGTCATACCAAATATCCCACTATGTCCCACTCGGAAGAAAATTTACCTCTACCTCATGAAGTAGGAAGGCTGCTTCTATCAACGCCCTGGCTTAGGCAGAAACTGGGAAGTTTTAGGCGATATTTAAAATTAAGGACAGTAAATAAAAGCAGATAAGTAAGCAAGCAGAAAAGAATAGAAACCTAAAATCATCTGCCGATGCATGTTTTAGCATTTCTTTCCTCTCCCCACATTATCTTTTCTTTCAACTTTCCTCCACGGGTTTCTTCCTATTTTTCTTTCGCTAGTATTTTAAACATGCTAATTAGCACTCTACCTTGTTCTTTTTTCTTTTTATCTTTTCTACTTCTCAACTAATATTCTCTATATTCACATTATAATCTAACAAATTAAAGAGAAAAACATTATTCAAGTCCCAGAAAAACAAAAATATTTCAGAAAAAAAATCACAACTCATTTAATTAAAGTATCATTCGCAATTAACATGTACCAATAGTTAGAATTACTACAAAATAAACCATAACTTTCCATTACAAATTCATAAACTATATCATTATATATGTAATATAATATATATGGCTGGCTGTGTTTTTAGTCCTTGCAAAAATAGTACATTTTGTTTTAGGTCTATGCAATTTTTTCATTCATGTAATTTATGTTGTTTTTCTTTTTATTCTTTTACTGATCATAACAATCTCCTTTTGACAATAAGACAACCCTAATTAATTAGTTTAATCTCATTCATTGTCATGCCATTGAGAAAAATATAATTTTATTTTTTGGAGATTGTTAAAAACTATTTTGAGAACGTGAAGTCATGAATAATTTATAATATATTGTTTTGACTCTCATATTAGCCTCAAAAAAATTATAAAAGGATGATTAAAAATTTATAGTATAGTAATGTGACTGACATTAATTTCTTTCTAAGCTGATTGATCTTGGGGTTAGAAATAGTCTAAAAAGAATATAATGCATAATACAGGATGAACAACAGAAAATTTGTTTCAAGGGATGTAAAACAAAATATGTCAGGGCTAAAAAAGTATTTGAGCCTATGTACTTGGTATATTGTAAAAATTGCTACAATGTCTAGGATTCTCACCAATGCAAAATCCCTCCTTTTTCACTTGCTCTTCACACTAACTCCTTCCTTTCCAGCAATAATGACAGCAGTGGCCATATCCAAGAACAAACCATGCTCCACCACGCCTTCTAAGGCAGAAATCTCCTTTCCTGCAGCATGCGAATCCTTGATGGGAATCTTAAAATACAAATCCACAATGTAATTGGAATTATCAGTGAGATAGGGCTTATCCCCATCCAATCTCAACACTGCTTCGCAGCCCAAATCTTTAAACATCTCTCGGAGCCTGAGCAGATTGTATTTCCAGCAAAATCGGACCACCTCAACGGGCATTGCCAGACCCGACCCGCCAAGCCCAGAGACAAGCTTGGACTCGTCAACAACCACTACGAACTTATTGGACGCAGCCTCCACCATTTTCTCACGGAGGAGAGCGCCTCCACGACCCTTGACAAGGTCGAGATTGGGATCAACCTCGTCGGCGCCATCGATGGCGAGATCGAGCTCCGGGTGATCGTCGAGGGTTGATAGTGGGATGTTGAGGGAGGCGGCCTGTTCACGGGTGCGCTTGGAAGTGGGCACGCCGACGATGTTCGACAGGTGGCCGGAGGAGAGGAGCTCTCCTAGTTTGGCCACTACAAAGGCGGCAGTGGAGCCGGTGCCGAGGCCGAGGACCATTCCGCTCTGGATATAATCCACGGCCTTGTAGGCGGCGAGCTTCTTGAGTTCATCTTGCGTTGAGGCAGGGGATGGGGCGGGGGCGGAGAACGCTATGAAAGTGGGGCGGCGGCGCACTTTGATGAGTGATTGGGTTTGGGTACGCAGCATATAGGAGGCATTTTGGTGGTGGATGCAGGGAATAGGTAAGGTAGCCATGGAGGAGGTGGATGCTTACTTACTTCCGGTCGGTCTCTAGTGATCCGCTTGTTTACCAGATAACAATAAACCTCTGCTCTGCTGCTCTCCCTCCTTCCCCAGGCGCCCGGTACTCACTCCTCACGATTGGATTCGGGATGAACGAACATTGGGTGGGTGGGTGGGTGGGTGGGTGGGTGGGGTTCATACCCCTTCCAGTGATTTTCATCCAGCGGAAGATGGAAAACTTATTAAAAAAAACGACGAGGCCCCAAATGTTTTTACTTGTACCGTAATTCGTTTCAAACCAGACCAGATCAGACTTTGATAGTTACAAAAATATAAAGAAACCAGACCAGACCAGACCAGACCAGGCCAGACTAGACCAGACCAATTCAGATCAGACCAGATCAGACCAGACCAGACCAGCAAATTACAGTCCAAGTAAAAACATCCTAAATTGGAGTATAATCCCGATCTCTCATATTCTGATCGCAGTTGAGAAGATTCAAATCCGGGACCTAACCCTTGTGTCACTCCCTGCTACCAGTTGAGCTACGTCAACTTATGGAAAACTTATTTCAAATACTAGTATACACTTTGTACACACTTCTTTTGCTACACACTTTTACACATGTGTGTAGGCTTTTTTTCCAACAAAAATGTATTAAGGGCCTACACAGACTTATTAAGGGATTATCTGTTAGGACTCCCATGTCCGGGATGTCTGAAAAGACTTATCATGCTAAAGCTAAAATGTTCGGTATTATTTTGACAAAACCTATTAAGGGCCTACACAAACTTATTAAGGGCTTATTTGTTAGGACTCCCATGTCCGGAATGTCTGAAAAGACTTATCGTGCTAAAGTTAAAATGTTCGGTATTATTTTGACTAAAATGACTGATTAAATGTAAAATTACCATAAAGGCTATTAGCTTATTTGTATTAAATTATATATATATATATATATATATATATATATATATATATATATATATGGGAGGGTTCAAATACAAAGAGGTCTTCACATGCAAAGTGAGAATTAATCTCGTGCGTTCATTTTGAGATCTAATGGCTCAAAATGAGCCAAAAGTGAACTAAATTTGATCAAAAACGCGGTGGCAATTTCGTAATTAAAACGAAGTTTTTTGCCATCGCGAAAAAGTGCAACAGAAACACGCAAAAGTGCAATGCGGTGAAGAAAAAGTGCAATTGTTCGCACTTTGCACGGGAGAATCTCTTTTTATTTGATCTCTTCCCTATATATATATATATATATATATATATATATATATATATATATATATATATATATATATATATATATATATATATATATATATATATATATATATATATATATATATATATATGGGTTTGAACTTTGGTAGGAAAACTTATTAAGGGCCTATATGTTAGGACTACAATGTGTGGAATGTCTAAAAAGACTAAATTTGTTGAAGTCAAATGTTTGGTATTATGTTGACTCAAATGGCTGATTAAATGTAAAATTACCATAAAAGGTATTAGCTTATTTGTATTAAGTATATATGGGTTTGAACTTGCTAGGAAACTATTTTTACTTGATTAATTGACTATAAGACTACTTAATTAACTAATTATGTTGAAAATTTTATTTTTACTCTTATATTGAATTTTATATTGTTTTATACAATTACTTCCCAAAAAAGGGGTTTTCAAATGCGCAGCATATTTATTATTTTTTGTGAGTAATATTAGTAAATTAATTATAAAAAATACACTTCCAACAAAGTATGTCAAAAAGCCCACATGCATTTAAATTAGAATAAAATGAAACATAAATACTAATTGGAATTCATTCCAAGATAAAATGAAACATAAAATAGACACAAAGTACTAACATTATTACACCACAAATTATAATGTTTAAAAATGTATTAAGGAAATAAAATACATACTAGAACACATGCAGTCGACATACACTATCACCGATGTTGCCTCATAGTGCATGCCAAATTTTATGTAATTTCATCTCGTAATGCAATCATACGTTGAGAACTTACACCACAAATCTCATTCAAAGGCATTTTATTGGGTTCTGTGTTGATAGAATAATGCGATCTTCTGGAACAAAATCAAGGGTTGTTTTAAAACAAATAAAAGCGGGATCGTCATTAGAATACCACCGGATGAAATTATGAAATTACTTTCAAGCTCTCACTACTAAACGATTGATTATTGCAATGCATTTGCAATAATTCCTTTGAGCACCTCAATATAACTTATATCCGGTGTGAGTGTGTGACCACTTTGCAGAGACTCATGAGACTTTCCAAAAAATTGAGCTTGATGTCAACCCATCTAATAAGCCTTCATTTGTTGCACCATAGACAATGCACCCCTTCCTCCATTCTCCCAAAGTCTTTCGTTCCACACCATCCAAATTCTCCAGCAAATTAAGATCATTAGGCTGCATTTTTCCCTAGCGAAATGGAAACAATGACAACCGATGGAAGGAGAGATGAGACTCTCTTTAGACCTTCAAAATTGTAGACAAAAGCAAAGTATATAAATAATGATGTTGCTTCTTCTTAAAGAACTGAAAGAAGACTCATAATGCATATCTTCCTTAATCACCACTCCCCAGACCAACTAAAAAATGAAATGATGTTAGATACCTGATAAGAACCGTATAGCGAGAAAAGAGTACACAGAACAAGTCCATGGAGTAATTCAAAGCAAGTAAGTTCCCATCACAAAAGAATCAAACAAGATAACTCAAGAGAGAATACAATCAACAAATTGCAGCTATTGAAAGTATAGCAATACTATGAGATCATATATGATATGATGTTGTTGGCAAGCAAAGGTAGAAATAAATGTTTTTCAGTAATCAAATCAGGTAAACATGGAACTGTAACCAAGATGACTGAAACATACCTAATTATTTATTCATTGAATAAAAGCCATTGTGAGCACGACAAGACCCTATTGAAGTTTACAAGTTCTGAAGCTGATGGGACACATTCTCTTGGTTAGCTAGGAATACATATAGAAAGGCAGAGCTGCAATTTGTTTACAACAGGAAATGTTGGGTTAATGGCCCGATAGTAGAATGACCCATAACCCCTTAACGAGGAAACCGTCAAGGGCCAATATGGGCAAAATCCAACAAGGAACCCGGCCAGACGTTCGTCTCCACAGAACGAACGTTCGGCTTCAGCACCCTTGACCCAGTGAGCCAGGGGGTGATCCAGGGGCTACATAGAGGACAACGAGCACGGGCCGTGCGGAGTCAGCGCCTTGTGCTGATACACATTCGGAAATCAAGATATTGACGGGAAGTGCATTTGATGGTTGGCAACTTATTCCCTCTAGCAATAGCAATTATCTCTGGCTCTTCTTACTGAGGTAGACAAACGGCCTCTCCGCTTGTAGTTGAAGTGTGTTGTATACGAACCCTTATTGTCATTTAATAAGATAGATCTCACTTACTACTCTTGTTATTGACCCATTTTACTTGCTTGCATCATACATCCATTAAACTCTCCACTCGAAATCCACATGAATGTGTTGGGCCTTTGGGTTGAAAGAATAAGCATCAACACTAGCACCGTCTGTGAGAAGTTGATCTAAAAGTTTCCAAAACAAGCTCACCCAAACAGCTCCTAAAGAACCTTCTAAGCAAACGAGATGGCAAGAAACAACTCTGGACGTACTCATGACCTTTAATTTCCAAACAGTTGGCAAACAGGAGGAGGACACGCGCCCAGGTGTTAGGTGGCCAGTCTAGTAGCCTGTGGAATCATGAAGGTGACGGGGATGTCACCAACCTAATCCCCCTCAAGGCCATAAGGGACCCTCGCATCATGAGGGAACTGGCAGAAACCATGCGACACATGGCAGGCGAGCAGGATGCTGAATGGACCATATACACTGCGAAAACCGAGCGTACACCCTTTTCTCCCATCCGTTACATGCAGCCATTCAGGGAATGAACATGTGAGACCGTGGAGTCTCGCACGTCGGTCCACACACGGATCGACGGGACCCCCCACTCCCCGAACATGGGAGGCAAGGAGGGACCCCCCCAAACGAGGGTAACAATTTGCGGTCCGAAACCGCACCCCGGTGTTGTCGCGCAACGATCACCGAGACAAGGAACCAACTCCCATGGTAAGTAACGTGGGACCACAGTTCCAGTGTGTGGAGGGACATGACGCCCGCTTCATCCAAAGACAGCCCGATGCAGATGCTATCTGCACGGAGAATGCTTTAGCGGTCACTAACCTTAGGGTCTCGGTCACCGACGCAAGGGATGAGATGCTTGCTGGTATTCAGAGACAGATCAACGAACTCAATTGTCGGACGGAGAGCAATCCAGCGTAGCCTAGGATCGCGCTCACTTCACCATTCTCGGTGAGGATCATGGTTGCAAAGATCCCTCAGAACTGTAGGCTGCCAGGCACGCTGGTCTACAATGGGATCGGGGACCCGAAGGCCCGCCTGCTCACCTTCTAGGGTGGGCTCACCATGCTAGGAGCATCTAACAATGCCATCTGCAGAATGTTCTTCAGCACCCTCTGGGGCCATCACAGGAATGGTTCGGGCAGTTGAGGCTCGGGACCATGAACAGTTTTGATCAACTGTCTTGGCAGTTCATGGTGCAGTTCACGTTTAGCACCACTTCGAAGAAGCACTTTAGCTCGCTGACGAGCGTCTGCCAGGACAACAGAGAGTCCCTCTCCGCCTTCCTTGTCTGGTGGAGGGACAAAACTTTGAAGGTCAAGGACCTAACGGAGTGCACCTGCATCACCCTTTTCACCAACACCTTGGCAATCAGGGATCTATACAGAGATCTAAAGTGGAACCCCAGAACCAGTAATGCTAAGGTGTTGGCCCAAGCGCAGAAATACATTGCGATCGAGGAAGAGATTGTCCAGAGGGATAGGGCGCCAACCGCAGCAAGCTGCAAGATGGAGGATCAGCTGGGCCCGAGACCAGGGGAGTCCCCCTCATCAAAAAACAATAAGACGAGCGGCGGGTACACCCCATGGGTACACCGCGGCCCGACCGCTGACACAAGGCGGGAGGAGGGTCCCGAATACACCCCCTAGTGCTCTCGCTGGCCCGGATTTTTGAAAATATCAAGGATCAAGGGATACTCGCTCCCCCCAGGGACAAAAAGAACCCGATGGGCAACCGCTCAGATACTTACTACGAGTACCATCACAGGAAGAGCCATAACACGGATAATTGCAATAGCCTCATAAGGGCGATTGATGACCTCATTCGGAAGGGGCACCTCAGGGAGTACGTCACAGGGCACCACCACCGCCCCAGATGTAACCATACAGGAAGCCTAACACGTGGCATCGGGACGATCAACGGGAGGGCGAACCCTAGGACGTGGATTATCGTACAAGGGGAGCGGACAAGCGCCCCGGGGGCTCCCTCGGCCCTCGAGGCAAGAAGAAGATGGAGATCAAGGTGATCTTTGGGGGAGCGGAGACCGGCGATACCCAACCGAACGGAAGAAATTCGAACGGGCTCTTTACGTGAGTTCCGTATCCGCACCTCCCACGAAGAAGAACAGGATCGAGCAATCACATTTGGGCTTGCCGATCTGCCCAGCTCCCTGGGGCCGCACAGGGACGAACATGTCATTAACATGGATACCAAGGACACCATTGTGCGGCGGGTTCTTGTTGACACATGAAGCAACGTCAATGTCCTATACTGGGACGTGTTAATGTAGTAGATTTGGTGGTTGAGAACTAGCCATCCACAATTCTCCACGTCAGCAGCACTACCTACCCCTTGTTAGTATAAACAGTAACATTTATTTCATTGTAAGGGTTGACAACTTAGCACTCTTAGCAAATAACAATTGTATCAGCTCATATCACAGAGGAACGACCTCAGGGCTTTGTAGTGAAGTGTGTTATATACGGATCCTTATTATTATCACTTAATAAGATACGACTCATTTTCTACGGATATTTTGACCCACCTCTTGCTTGTTTAAGATCATCAAACTTCCACTCGAGATCCAAAGGAACGTGTTGGACCTTTGGGTTGACGGAATAAACCTCAACAGTAATAATCACTACGAGCTCATTTGGTAACACGAAAATCGGCTGATTCGATTGATTTTGCTGAAATTTATGAAGTTCTTGTTGAAGTGGTTGCATTGGTTGATTCTGCTGATTTAAGAAAAAATATTTTAAAAATATATTTTATTAATAAAATAAAGAAAAAATTATATGTAAAAATAGTTTGAATGGTCATCTGCCGTAACTTCAGTCATTACAGCTAGAAAAGTAATTTAGACTTTACTTTTTTTTATTATTACGAAATTCAGTACGAGAAAACAAATTTTACATCTTTGTGAAAAAATTGGCTCATAAGTAAGCCCAAAAAATAGTTTTAACAAACTGCATCTACACCTATGTAAGATAAAGTTTTCGGTTTTACGGTAATAGGGAATAAATAGTTAGTTTTTCCTGAATCCAACTATTTAGAACAATTGCTCTTTTCCCTGTGCCCTTCTCTCTTGCGCCTTGCTTGTCCATTCATTAAAAATGTCAGCCGAGTCCGCCTCTGCTATTCCGAAAGGCCAAGTATGGATTCCGTTTTCCTTCTCTCAGTTTTTCTTTTTCTTTCTTCCCAGAAATTTTCTACCTATAGATGTTATATGTATACATGTCTATATATGACTTGCTATGTTTGGATACTTGGGTGGCATTGAACGGCTATGAACACAAACAGGTTGATTTGCTGGACTACATCGACTGGTCTGGAGTTGAATGCCTTAACCAGAACAGCACCGATTCCCACTTCAACGCCCTCAAGCAGGTAGTAAGACATATACCTGGGCGGCATTATATTTCTCGCCGAAATTGAGGTTTCTGTGTTTAATATTTTTTCGTGGCAAAATTTTAGAAAAATGGCTTCTTGTTCTTGATGCAGTATTGAACCTAATTTCTACATGATAATTAATTTGATTATTACCCTTGTTTCTTTTGGCAATTTCCTTGAAGTTCCCTGCAATATCAAGTTTAGGGAAGCAACCTTGAGTCAGGGCCAATTGGCCAACTAATACAATGTAATGGGAAAATGGAAATGCCTCAAGGCTTGCACAGTTGCACTAGAGGAGCAAGAAGCCCTGCTCCAAACACAAAATTCATCTTTTTTTCATTAGAACATGATTCTTTCGCTCAAAATTAACCTCAACATATTTAGGTTTCTTCAAGTGTTCCCTACTTCCCCGATTTCATCATCATTTTCATTTACCCCAGTGCCACAAAGGCTCCTACCTACGGTGGGGTAAGGGGTCGGATGTACGCAGTCTTACCCCTGTACTAAAGCACAGATAAACCGTTTCCGGATGACCCATAGTGAAAATCGCGTCCAAAATTGCATGGATTGACTGCTGCTCCATAACAAAGAAGCGCAAACAGTTTAGTGAGCCATTTTGCTTTATTCCATCATAATCTCAAGCCAAAAAAAAATGAATCCCTACTTCACTGATGCGGAGGAAAAAATACCATTTCATAAATTCCATGAAAAAGGTGCATGGAAGAGACCAGCTGGTTGTGAGGTTATCGTGCCTAGTGGGAGGTCTCGATTTCGAAACCCGCTAGGCACCTAAGGGTTTGAAACTCAATGGAGTGAGTTTCATCCCTAATTACTCCAGCCCCTTAGGCCCCTCCCCCAGACCCCTGGAGTAAAAAAAAAATTGTATCACACCTCATAATATATTTAGTTATAAAGCCTTTAAAACTTGATAGGTGCCACAGAAGCGTTGTTCTACCTATGAGTTGGTGTGCAAGACCAAAGTAGCCAAACCTAAACAACCTGTATCATTATGACTAACTAGAAAGGGAAGTTTAATAACTGACCCTTGCAAATGCATCCTTCAAATGCTTGACACTCATGGACTATATACCACAGTTTAGAAAGATGCAAAAGTGGAAATGGGGCATAACTGCGTAAGGCCTTTCTTAGGCTATTCCTGTGGATAGCATTCTAACAGGCCACCTTGCTTCCTAGAAAGTGACTGCAGCTGTGCAACAATGTTGTTTGATATATTGTTCGGTAGTTTTAATAGTTTGGGCTCTCTTAACACTTGATGGATTTTTTTTTTGTTTTTTCATATGATATCTTAGGGATACAGAGAAGATGAGGGTCTGAATCTTGTGAGTGATGCTGATGAGCAGCTTCTGATTTACATACCATTTAGTCAAGTTGTTAAACTTCACTCTATTGTTCTCAAAGGTCCTGAGGAGGAAGGTAGTCATGTCCTTTACACAATTCTTATAAAGATTATGCACTAGTTTTCATTTGTTTTAAGTATTTATTATTTAATCATCAAAATGTATTTGCTAAACTACTCCCCCAATCTTCCAATACACACACAACCTCAATTTAAGTCCATAAAAAATATAAAATAAAATAAAGAACGGGGGACACTGGTAAGTGATTGATTTTTCTAAACCTGACTTTTCTTCCCTGCTTAACATTCTTTAACTGCATTCTAAGTTCCTAACTGTTATTTAAATTCAGGGCCTAAAACAGTGAAGCTATTTTCTAATAAGGAACACATGGGATTCAGGTGAGTTTGAGTTTCCAATTGATGATTTTATCTTTGCCATAAAACATTTTTTGATGAGAAAGTCTATTAATGTAGTTGTTTGTTAATTTGGTTAACCTCCGCAGTAATGTCAATGATTTTCCTCCAAGTGACACAGCTGATTTATCTGCCGATAATCTCAAGGTATGTTCAATATTGAGCAATAGTTCTTTTTCTTAATTATGAATACAACATTAAACCCATATGCACGTCGTGGCATTAGATTTTCCATAAAATGATGGTATAATCATCACCATTGTCATTGTTCTTATTTTTATCTACTGTCTAAATTTCTAATGGCTGTATGATATTTGTAGGGAGCACCTGTCAACTTGAAGTATGTTAAGTTTCAAAATGTTCGCAGGTATACAATCACAAATGTTTCGTTCAATGATTTGAGATATTTTGGCTTCTGATGTGCTTTAATCATGCTAATAATGTTTAATCAGCTTGACAATTTTCATCGAGGATAATCAATCTGGTAAAGATATTACAAAAGTTCAAAAGATTGTCCTGTATGGAAGAACGTAAGTTTCTCATCTTTGAATAAAAATGTAAACCTATTTCATTCTGACTTGCTCTTCGTTGTGTTTTGGTGGGGGGGGGAGCTACTAATAAGGGGGTGTTTGGAACTTATTCTGCTTCTGCTTTTTTTTTAAAGCAGAAGCAGAATCAGAATCAGTTTTTAGAAGCTGGTACCCCCAGCTTCTAAAAAAACTGATTCTAGGAGTAAATTAGAGCACCAGAATCACTTCTGCATTTTCACCCAAACACTCCAACTTCTGCTTCTGCTCCCTGAAGGAGCAAAAGCAGTTTTAAGAATCAGATCCAAACACCCCCTAAGAACCTATTCTGCAAAGTATGACTTTGTGCACAACCTTAGTCAATGAGTGTGATACTGTGATCCCATGAACTACTCAACTACATAGTCAATGAGCTATGAGCCTATACCTATTCTACTACGGAGTATTAATTACTCTATTAAAGAAATGCCTCAAAATGGTTCTTGTTATGCCCCTTTTCCTAAAAAAAAGATGACACCCCATCCCTGAGGCCCTCCAACCCCGACCAGACGGATGTAAATTGGACTAGAATCACAATCTGACAGATAGAGAGCGGGGCTCTGTCCCCGGTACTTGCAGAGGCCCTATGCATTTTTAGCATAGTAACCTTTCATCTCAGTTGACGGGATTCGAACCCGGGACCTAACCCTTGTGGCACTCCCTTGCTACCATTTGAGCTTCACAATGTGTGTTGTGGCCCATTTTCCACCAAGCTGGCTTCATTTGATTCTTTTTGGGGCAAAAGTCATTTTAGTATTGTCTGGCACTTTTAAGTTGTATAAATATCAATGCATTGCTGGGACCCAAAATAAATAGAAGGAAAGTGGAAAGTTGAAGTACGTTGTGAAAATATAGTTTTTCTGAACAAAAAGGAGTCATTTTGAAGTTATGTTGTTACAAAAAATGGTTTCTTTTTAGGGCACGGTTCTCTTGTGAGACCATCTCACGATGAAACGGTTGGCAGGCGCAATTTTTATGGGTCTAAAGCAATAAATTTTTAACACAATTTAATACTTCCATAATTACCAATGATACTCTATTACTTTGGCATACGTAATACTTTTAATCATAATTAAAAGTTTCACTCTTTGACCACAAATGATATTTGTGTCTTATTCTTCTCTAATATTCCTCTTACTTCATGGAGACATACTTTTAATGAAGAAGTCACTGCCCCCTCTATGTGTAAAGGTAGCGCTAAAAACATTCAAGAATATTTAGTATCCATTTGGTAAGACCCATTATTTTGCTTCTTGTCTACATCTTCCACCTTTTTTTCTACTTGGTACTACCAAATTAGGGATTTTTTTACTAGACGAATGATTTGTGCGTTGCACGCATGGATGACATCTTAAGGAGAGTAATAAGTCGTTGAATATTTATTTTACTATTATGTTATGTATACTGTGCAATAATGTTTGATAAAAATATATAAACAAACATAAGTCTTAATATACTCCAGTGCCTCAAAGGCTCCCTCCCACGGTGGGGTAAAGGGGTCGAATATACGTAGCCTTACCCCTGTACTAAAGCACAAAGAAAATGTTTTCGGATGACCCGTGGTGAAAATCGCGTCAAAAATTGCATGAACGGACTGCTGCTTCATTTTGTGTTATTTCATGTTCTTCATATTTTCATAGAACATGCCTTTTCACAAAATATGAGAAATATATGGCCAATACACATTGAATGATTCATAAAGATAAAAAACTCACTCAAATATACGTGTGGAAAAATAATGTATGCATAATTTGTAGATCTTTTACACCCCCATTTTTTATTTTTTAGAGTTCTTGCCTAAAAAATGAGTGTGACAGAGATGCGTATGTTGCATTGGATGTGTGCACTGTGGAGATACCAGAAAAGACTGCCTGAGGAATGAGATAATTAGTCAAAAGATGGGAGTAGCACCTATAGAAGATAAGATGTAGGAGTCTCACTTACAATGGTTTGAGCATGTGCGTAGAAGACCGAGTGATACACCTGTTAGGCGACTTGAGGGGTGGGGAGAAGAGACAGAGAGGAGAGGGAGGGGAAGATCCAAACAGACTTGGATTAGAGGAATCAGAACTGATATGTGTCTTCTTGGGTTGGACGAGAGTATGACTTTGAAGAGCGCAAAGTGGAGGGCGCACATTCGTGTGGACGATTGATCTTTTTTTTTTCTCCCTCTTCTTTTCTTTTATCGTTTATCTTCTTTGTCTTTTTATGTTCTTACATTATTTTTATCTTCTAGTTTTTTTATGCTCTTTTATCTTTTAATCTTTTATCTTTTTTATATTCCTATGTTATTGTTATCTTATATTTATTTATCTTTATCTTATTCGTTTTATCCTTTTTTTTCTTCTTATTCGTCTTCTCTTTTTGGCATCAATATCATGAGTCGTTTCATGTTAGCTGACCGCAAAATCTTTTGGGATTAAGACTTGAAGGTTGTTGTTGTTGAGAGCTCTTGCCTAAATTTCTAAAACAGAACCCTATGATTAAATATTAGTCTAATAATGTGATACAAACTCTAAGAGAGTGGGTTTAAACTCATTTGGTGACCCTATTTTTCAGATAATAAGGCTTATCAGTCAACTTTTTCACTAAACACATAACTTTGATTTTGCACGTTGAATTGTGTAATAATGAGAAAATGTAAGGTTGAAGTTATTTTTTGGTTGTATTGACTGAAGTTACTGTAGATCATTTTGTCTGTTTTTCATATAATTTTTTCTTTATTTTATTAATAAAATATATTTTAAATATTTTATTTCATATTCATAAAAAAAATATATTTTATTTCATAGATCAACAGAATCAGTCAATTCAGCCACTTCAATCAAACTTCATAAATTTCAGCAGAATTAATTAATGCAACCGATTTGGGTATTATCAAACGGGTTCTTAATTTTGAATGCAAATGCAAAGTATAAAAATTGAGGCACAAGAACTAATGACGAAATGAGAGATGGTTCAATTTGAAAAAGGTTCTGAAAAACTCCACCCCGTGAGTAATATTTTTTAGCTAAAATTTAATGTGTATTGTTGCTTTTGATTGTCCTTAGAGATCTGTCACAGGAGATATATATTTTAAGGGCATAATTGAATAAATAAAAAGAAATAAAAATCAAAGTAATGGAAAGAATGTGTGTGGCTGTGTAACTTACTCCCTACGTCCCTGAAAATTCTTTCTATGTTAGTTTGGATTGGAGTTTAAGAAAGTGAGAATAAAATGAAAATGTATTGTTGTGGTTGAGTAAGAAAAAGATAAATGAATGTTAGCCACACAATACTTTCCAAAAAGAGAAATGAGAAGAATTTTTTGGAACATCTCAAAAAGATAATTGAGAAGAATTTTCAGGGACGGAAGGAGTATATTTATTGTGAATGAAATTAATAGAAGATAGAAATATTTGTTTTTCAAATAAAAATAAGTCATAGAAAGGGTGCACAAACTTGTGTATTTGTATATTTATTGTGAATAAAATTAATAGAAGATAGAAATATTTATTCTTTTTCCAGAAGCTCCTAATTTTCATTTCATGAACTTTCCTTTAAGCCCAGGGACGGATCTAGGATTTTGAGTCAAGGGGGGCGAAAATTTTCGTTAGTATAGTAGATAAAAAAATTCGCTAGTGTAGCGGGGCGAGTTTTTTTGCTAGTGTAGCGGGGTGAAATTTTTCACTATATATCATTGCGGCTATTTTAATTCAAAAAAATTTCATTAATACATGCATGACGACATTTAAATCTATATATTACATTCTAAATTTAGACAATGATAAAATAACTTTAATTTTATAATTGGAGTGCTCTAGAAAAAAGTATTGATACATTAAAGCGTAAGAAATGGCAAATCAAAGGAAAATAATATAAAAAATAAAAAAATGATATATAACATTTTATTTAAATATAAAGAGTTTATAAGGTACACATTCATCAATAATTTTAAAATAACTTCAACATTGTTTAACTACACGAGTCTTATAGAAATAAAAATTAATTTTTGAATTACAATTTTTGTCTACCATGGAGAGTGTTCATAAGTCACAATGAGTTTTTTTAATATTACAATAGTATGTATGATATTATTATTTTTAGAATAATATTATATTGCTAATTCATATATATAGTGCATATTATATTTGTATTAATGCTAAAATATTTAAAGTTTATTATCTATGCAATAAAGTCTTCTTAGAACGTAAGAAGTAAATGAATTGTGTAATTTAATGTCAATAAACATTTATAATTTGGATTCACTTCACATGATCTAAAAACTTTGTAGCTAGAGTGTCTGGTATTTAATATAATTTGATATATATTTTTCAAAATTATATTGTTTACTGGTTATCTAATAAAGATAATTAAACATTACAAAACTAATAATTTTTATATAATAGGTATCCTAAATCTTAAATAATGAGGTGTTCTATTGTTTATTTAAGTTATGTAAATGATTTTAGACGTTCCTTCTTTTAAATCTCCAATTAAGTATTACATTATGTAAGACTATATATTTATTTTAAAAACTAAAAGTTAAGGGGGGCAATGTTCAAAAAAAAGTTAAGGGGGCGAATCTAATTAAAGTATCAAAATTTTACAAAAACATATGTATTACATATATAGTAGAAAATTTGAAAGTCCAAGGGGGGCGGTCGCACCCCGTGCCCCCCCTTAAACCATCCCTGTTTAAGCCCCAAGCACCATTTGCAATGACACCATTGGGCCAGAGTGCACGAATAGCTTACAATAAATGCAGGCGTCATTTACAACAGTGATTGAATTGAAAAAGAGGGTTGACACCGAGTTACTACAATAGTATATACTATTGATCAAGTGCAATATGATAATTATATTTTCATTGATGAATATTACTACTATTGTAGTTACAATACATAATTGTAGATTTATTACGTTATGTTACTACGTATTATAGGCCTGAAACAGTGATCGAATTCAAGGTGTTAGTGACTAGAGAGAGAGGGGGCTGGAGAGTGCGCAGGCTTGGGTTTGGAATTTTCTTAGGTTTTCATAAAACTGCTTTTGTAGTTGTCAGCAGCAGGTTTTGTATCGGGAAATTTGGTTTAAGTACCTCATATTTACCCAGGTGACTAGTAAGATAATAAGGAAACCATATGAGGTGCAAAAGTGTAACAAAACATTGGTCAGTCAAAGAAAATGAAGCATTTGGTGCAAAGTAAGCATGAGGTGGAAATACAAATATCTCTTTGATGTTCTGGAATACTGAGCAGTAGTAGCATGTTAGTGCTAATAAAGATGGTGTCTATAGTTCTAATTGAGAGTTAGAGACCCCACTAGCTCTAAGAGTAAAGACTACAAAAGAACTAAGATTAAAATGCTTGAAGAAGAGCTTTTGAGAAACACTCCAAGAGCCTGAAGAGGCCCTCCTGCAAGAATAGTACTTACCCCCAGGGGATGCCTTCGTGCACTGGGCTGGTCGTTTTAAGTGCCCCAAATGGCGATGTTCGGATGGTGTTCGGACCCGGGGCTGCTGGACAGGAGAACCCCCCATCTCTCTCTCTCTCTCTCTCTCTCTATATATATATATATATATATATATATAGAGAGAGAGAGAGAGAGAGAGAGAAGTTTAGGTCCGGAATTCCGGGCCAGAACCGCCGTTCCCGATGAAATTGTGATGAAATTTTTTAGGCATGTTCTTCATCTAGTCTAGTTTATCCACAAAAAATTTCAGTTAAAAATTCAATTCGGAAGGCAGTCAAATAAATTTTGAAAGATAACTGCATTTTCATATGTATATTTTGGCGTAGTTATCTTCCAATAATTATTTGACTGCCTTCCTGATTGAATTTTTAGCTGAAATTTTTTGTGGATAAACTAGACTTGATGAAGAACATGCCATAAAAATTTCAATAAAAAAAGCCACCGGGAAGGGCCCCAAAAGCCGTCGGCCGGACGGCGGTTCTGGTCCGGAATTCGGACCTGAACAGTTGTCTATATATTATTACTCTATATATATGTGTGTGTAATATATATAATGAGAATTCCTAGAACTTTTAATCTAGCCTTTCATTTTATTCAACCATTAGTTAGGATACATATCTTCTCTATTTGGCAAACAATGTCACCTTTTTTATTCTGGTCATTGATTTGAAATTTTAAAGGTGGACACACACACGTGTGTATATTATATACCTATGTGTGTTTATTCATTCTCTGCCTCTCTCAGTTTATGATGGTTTTGTCTACAGGGTGGAGACAACAGATATGAAATGTTTAAAGAAGATTGAGGATCATTAACCCATGAAAAAAACCATGAGAAGATCAATCCTTTTGCAATCATATTGTGAAGATCGTTTTGAATCATTCTTTTAATTACGTGGTTGCTTTATTGTACTTGTATACCAAAAATTAAACTCTTCGATCCCAAGATTGTTATCTTGTGTTAAGGTGGTCTATTTAACTATTTTACAGAGTACTCCGTATTGTGTTAAGGGAGTCAACGATTGTACCCCCAATGCAAGGAATCATGGATGGACTCGGGCCGGGTGGCCTGACCCGGAACCGGCTCGGCCCGACCTGGTGACCCGGTCAGTGACAGGTCCGGGTAGGCCCGACCCGTGGGTTTTCCGGTCCGGGCTCGGGTCACCCAAAACAAGGCCCGACCCGCCCGGGCCCGGGCCCGGCTCAGGCCAAATTTGATTTTTTATTTTTTTTTATTTTTTTTAAATTTTCGGGTTGGGCTGGGTATTTTGGGCCATTTGGGGTGGTTTGGGGAGTTAGGGGTGGGAGGGGGGTTAATTAGGAAGAGGGGGAAAAATTGATAATGGGCCGGGCCCGGTTGGGCCCGGTGGTTACCCGGGCCGGTCCCGGTTGGGCCCGGTGGTTACCCGGGCCGGTCCCGAGTCCACCACTCTTGAACCGCCGGCCTGCCCGGGCCTAGGCCCGGACTCGAGTCCACCCCTACAAGGAATATCTACGTATCTTCAGGTCTAGAAAAGAACATAGACACGGACCATTACCAATAGGGGTGGATTGGATCGGGCCGAACCGGCTCGGAACTGGACCGACCTGCTTCTGTGCGGCTCGGCCTGAATTGGGCTCGGATGGCCGGTTCTCGGCTTTAGCCCGGTTTGGGCGGTTCTGGTGGGCCGGTTCTGGGCCATGATTTTCATGAATCGGCCCGGGCAATTCGGGTCGGGTCTGGACCGCCTGGTTCAATTTTTTTTCATTTTTTTTTCTTTTCCTTGGGTAGGGCTGGGTGTTTTGGGGAGTTTTGGGGGTGGGGGGTGAGGAAGGGGGGTCGGGGGTTAATTAGAAAGCCAAAAAAAATTACATAGAACCGGGCTTGGCCCGGCCCAGCCCGACCAGGTTTGGCCCGGACCCGGTATCAACCCGGGCCAGTTCTGGGCCTAACATTCTGAAAAAAAGCCCGCCCGAGCCTAGGCTCGGCTTCGAATCGGCCCGGCCCGGGTCCACCCCTAATTACCAACCCTTATACTTTATTCTTAAATGATATTGCTGCCTTTATACAAAAAAATCCAATTATGTGACCGTATGCGTGAATGCGTCGGTGAAATAATTTATTGCTCTAAATACGGTTATGTTTTGTATATCTACATATGAAAAAAAGAGTTTGATGAATCTGTTTTGTGTAAATATTGTTACAAATGATTATGTATAAAAAATGTGTTACTAATTAGTAGTAGGGATGGACTAGGATGGGTCGGCCTAACCCGGACTCGGTAGTGTTTAGACTCAGCTCGGCCTGCTAATATATAGGTCCGGTCTCGGCCCGACGGCTAAAGGGCGGGCTTCAGGCTCGTTTTTGGGCTCGACTGCATTATTTTTTTAATTTATTGCCCAATCTTGTCCCAGAGCTCTACTCTGGGCTACTCAACCTGGTACTGTTTAGGCCCAGCCCGGTCCCGGTACAAACCCGGGTCCGTACTAGGCTTGAAATTTTTACGCCCGAGCCCGCCCAGTCCTAGCTCGGTCCATCCCTAGTAATAGTCGTGTGTATTGACTCCTTTAAAAAAGTTGTGTTTATTGCCATACGGAGCATAAGTAAGGGTAACATTTCCAAATAATGTGAAATTCAAAATATGAGTACTATTAAGTAGGGATGATTGGGACGGTACAGCCCGACTTGGGACTCGCCCCTGCCCGGTACTGTGCAGGCTCGACCCAGCCCGGTCAGCCGGGACTGGGCCCATGAATCGGGAGTAATTGGGGCGGGCTACGGGCCGAGGAAAATGTGGATCGGTTCAGGCCCAACTTGTTTTTTAATTTTTCCATTGATTGGCTGCTAGGTGGGTGGGACTGGGTTGTTTGGGGGGTGGGGTAGGGGGTAGGAATAAATTCGTAAAGACAAATTTAAAGAAATATACTTTGTGCCGACCCGGCTCGGTCCGGTCCGGTCTCAGTACAAACCCGAGCCGGTACCGGGCCTGAAACCCAAACTTTTAGTCCCGCGAATCTGGCACCACTTTCCCTAAATAGGCGTCCTTGTCCATCAAGGTTGGCCAATCAGGAATCGACAACCCCAAATCCCGATTTTTACCAAGGACGACAGATCAACGGAGGAGCAACCATCGAAGACGATGAAGAAGCTATCCGATTTCAGGCACAACGACAGAGGGAGGGCGGATGCAGCAGGAGAGCGGCGGGGATGGAGAAGTCTAATATGCGTACATAGGTGGAGAAGTGGTCTGCTCTGCATACAGAGGAAGAAGAAGCGTCGCGGAGGAAGGAGAAGCGCATAATAGGTTGTAAATGGGCGGTCATATTTTTGTCCGTCTAAACTCTAAAAGCAATATTGGTCATTCTTTCTACTATTAATAGGCATTCTAAAATTATAGGCATATTTTGTCATTACAGAACATTGATATGACAATATTAATATCATAATTATCAGTATTCTGTAAATAATATTTTTTTGAATTTCAGTTTGCACTTTGTACTCCTATTTTTTTTTAAATTTCATTGTTTGCACTTTGTTCCCCTATTGAAGATGCACAATTTTTAATCACTCTGCTGCCCCTTTGAAACAAAAATGGCTCGAAAATAGTATCATTGCTTTCCCTGTATCAATATGTGATTGGATTTAAGATTTAAACGTAGTCGTTCTGAAATTCCTACAACTGTTATAATTGCCCTTAAAAAAAAACCGTTATAATTGCATGTTCTGTGAGCATCCTCAATATACTGATACAACATAGGTGCGCATACTGGAGACGCAAGTGTATTCATTTCATTACTTGTTTACAAATTTGCTTGTGAAATAATAGAGTAACAATATAGGAAAAGTCCTACACTCCTACTTTTGGTCTTTAATTTATTATATGTATATTGTTTTTTTTTGTAAATGAGGTCCCTTAAATGTGTAATTTGTTGTAATTATAACCCTAGATGTAGAGGTGGACTTGGACGGTCCAGTTCCGATAACGGTCCAAGACCGTTTGGGTTCCCTCACTCTAAACTGTGACAGACCTGAGTCGTTTCTAACCTATTCTGTTTGAAAATTCTTTTTTTGCACGACATTTGTACACTTTTAGCGTATACAACCCTTATTTTGACTATATACTGTTGGGAATATTTTATGGTGTTCAATCTAGTTAGTTATATTTGTATTTGTGTAGTTATCAATTAAACGTGTAATACGGGCCACAAATGTGTATCAGCCCGGGGGCTTCCTTGTAACCCGTAAGTTAGCCAACTTCTCCTATAAAAGGAGGCTAACTTATGGGAACACAAACGATCGAAAGAGGCTTAGAGACGCAGAGGTGTAAAGATAGAGAGAGATTAGGGTTGCCGCTGCTCTCCTTCTCCAGGGAGAGCAGCGGACAGTTCATACGGTATACCAGATTTGGGTTTCATCTTGTCGATTTCTTCCTATCTGTTTCTTTATCACTGCTATGGTTGTATGATTGTTAGTATTATGGGATTAACATTTGGTATCAGAGCCGAGGCGTGAAACAGGTTGGATCTATCTGCGATTTTTGGATCTAACGAAGAACTGCTCTGTTTTTCTTCTGTTTTTCTATATGTAGAGATTTGCTCCTGTAATCTCGTTTTTGAACGAAATTTTGTAAAAATCATACTGTTGGACTCGTCTTTCAAAACCGATCCAGCAGCATACCATTTTTTTCGTTTTCTGCAATTTTTATATTTCAAAGATCTCTACTTTGAGATCTCGAAATCCTTATTTTTCACTGCTGCAGAAACGTTTTTGGCTTGAAACTGATACAGGAGAATCTCGACTTTCAGGGCTATTCAGAACAGGTTCCAGATTTTCAAAAATCAATGTTTTCATCTTGCAGGATCTCGACATTTAGGGACTCGATTTCCTCTTCTCGACTTTTGAGATCTCGAGATTTGAATCTCGAAATCAAGATCTCGAGATTTGCATCTCGACATCTTGATCTCGAGATTGAATCTCGAAATCTTGATCTCGAGATTTGCATCTCGACATCTTGATCTCGAAATCAAGATCCCGAGATTGGAATCTCGAAATCATGATCTCGAGATTTGAATCTCGAAATCAAGATCTCGAGTTTGACATCTCGAGTTTTGGAATTTCGAGTTTAGGAATTTCGAGTTTTGGGATTTCGACATTTGGGATCTCGATGTTTTGGATCTCGACATTCTAAAGATTTCGAGTTTTTTTCAAAATTTCTCGATGTTTTGAATCTTTCAAAGTTTGCAGTTTCTTGGAACTCATAATTCGAATCTTGACATCCTTTGCAGTTCATCGAAGCTTTACATTATAGGATTTCTGAATGATTCCCTGCTGATAAATGTTTCAGGAGTTTTCGATGTTCTGATGTTTTTCAAACAGCAAGTTTTCGAGATTATGAGGTTTTCGAAACTCCAAAGTTTTCGATGTTCCAAACATTTTGAAATTCTGCAGATTTCGATATTCTGAGGTTTGTTTTGCAGGTGGATTTCACCATTATTCTTCGAGGCAAAACTCGAGATTGTAATCTCGAGATTTAAACCTCGAGATTGTAATCTCGAGATTTAAACCTCGAGATTGTAATCTCGAGATTTAAAACTCGAGATTGTAATCTCGAGATTTAAACCTCGAGATTAGGATTTCGAGGTATTGCCTTAGAATTTTGTTTAAAATCCACCTGCTCTCGATATTCAACATTGAGAACCTCATCTTCGAAGAAATTCCTCAAAAACTCAAAATTAGAGATTTTCTACGACACCGCACTGTTTTGGCCATAACTTTTGACTCGGTGATCCGATTTGAGCAAACATTTTTTTGGCCGAAAGCTAACGAAAAGATCTACATTAATTATCGGGCTATGCCCCAGAACCCATTCTCACGCGCCCTCACTCGCAGTCCTTGAGGGTCAAAACGTTAGTTTTCCGACAAACATTGTAAATCACCGATGTCCAGGTCAAAACTTAGGCAAATCTGTTCAAATTCTTTCATTGTCAACCCTGAGGTCAAAGCTTTTCTAAACTTCAATGTAAAGGTCTGAAAATCGTAGATAATTCAATCAACCTCGCGTCAACGGTCATCTTACAACAATCAACAATCAACCACTGAAGCCTCCTCTGACTCATCAACATTATGTAATCATCAATATGATGAAATTCTACATGATGAGTTCAGGGAAACCGTCATGTGTGGTACATGTTCAGATTGCTCCACACACATGGCGGGTATGACAAGCTGTGAGCAATCAAACCTTGCACATTCTGAGGGGGAGTTTCAGTTTTCTCCTCCTGGCGCCTTACACCGACAAAGCAAGGAATCTCTCAAAGGATGCAACATTTTAGGGGGAGTGTTCAACGTTATCCTTCCCGGTGCCTAACAATGACAAAGCATACCGAGTGCTCCAGTTGAGGGGGAGTACAGAGAGAAAATGAAGAAAGTAATGAGAGAACATGTCCCTATGGCTTAGTAAACCCAACTAAGCCTACCCAGGGGACAAAGCCGAGCGTAAGTGCGTAAGTGAGCGAGTGAGTGAGTGAACATTATGAGCATTAGGAAGCAGAAGGCTCAAGTGAGAAGAAAAACAATTATCAATGATGAGTCTGCTACCTCAATTGCCTGCTATGAATTGAACATTTGCTCCTAGCCACTAAAATACTCTGGACAATTCCCAAATAGGTTCAGGACTGATTTAATCAGATCCCGGGTAGAAGTCACTGCATCTTGTCCAACAGTGCATGTTGAACCCTATCCAAGACCACTCATTTGTCTCCCAACAGACAGGTGTTTAATCATACTTCACGGGGAACCACATCTCTCATTACTGTCTCCTTCCGAGGCAAGTAAAACTGACTACAGTGGTCTCAGCCCCATGCCACTGAACTTTCATTGATCACGTCGTGTCTAGTTACTCACTCCCAAATGTTTTGAAATTTTCTAGGACACAGACGCACTTTTAGAGTCAGTTGCAGGTCTACATGACCCGCGAGAACTTCCATAGGGCTCATCTATTACAGATGTAGACCAATAATTGGAAGGAAGTCCTGTTGTTGCAACATAAGAATCACCAACATTTTCAGGCCATTGCTAAAGAGTTTATCTCTATAGTGATGATAACGGGCGTCTTCACGACCCCGGGGGGCTACATTATCTTCTTTACATTCTGCTTGTTTTTCCTGTTTTATTTCCGCAGAATAAAAGAATAAAGGCATGACGCCCCGAGTCATCGGATTGTCATGAGGGGGAGAGTGGTCCACATGCTGTTAACTGTCAAAAAATCATTCTGGGACACTTCTCTCCTCCAACACTCTCTCTTCTATCTCCGCAACTAAAATGGTCAGCTACACTCACAAATAAACCATCATTATGTTCCGCTGTGCCACCGACAAGTTCTCCTCAAATGCATTCATTCCAAATAGTCAAAAAGACTACATTGTGGAGGAGACAGAGGTCAAATACTCATGTCCTGAAGATGAAGTCCATGGGCGTCTCCTATTCTCCAAAGAATATTCATTCTAGAGGCGTCACCGGACTTCATCCAAGCTGATCAAGAGCAACTTCTGGAAGGCAAGGACTACATGCAAGATACAGAAGGTCCCTCAACCCTCAGTATCAAATATCAAATTGTCAAGAAGACATCAAAGGGGAGATTGCAAGGATTTCTTCAGATAACCTTCCTCAGAAGTCAAGTTCAAAGACAAAGGAAGCTCAATAACAACAAAGACAAAGATATCTGCGCTGCAATGCTGATTCAACACGATTGATCACCAAGGGGGAGATTGTTGGGAATATTTTATGGTGTTCAATCTAGTTAGTTATATTTGTATTTGTGTAGTTATCAATTAAACGTGTAATACGGGCCACAAACGTGTATCAGCCCGAGGGCTTCCTTGTAACCCGTAAGTTAGCCAACTTCTCCTATAAAAGGAGGCTAACTTACGGGAACACAAACGATCGAAAGAGGCTTAGAGACGCAGAGGTGTAAAGATAGAGAGAGATTAGGGTTGCCGCTGCTCTCCCTGGATTTGGAGAGCAGCGGACAGTTCATACGGTATACCAGATTTGGGTTTCATCTAGTCGATTTCTTCCTATCTGCTTCTTTATCACTGCTATGGTTGTATGATTGTTAGTATTATGGGATTAACATATACAACCCCTATTTTGCATATGTACACTTGTCGTTCATCTAAAAACTTTAAAGATTTTGAACATTGTTATGCGCACAGACAACTTGGACGTTGATGGTACCATGGACTACGGCCATGGGCCAAATGCGAGTTTAAGATAAAACCCATAAACGGGATCAACCCTTAACGGGATAAAGCCCATAAGCTGGATCAGCCCTTAACGGGATAAAGCCCATAAACGGGATTAGCCCATAAACGCGATTAATATTAATTAGCCGCTAGGACCTAACTAGGAATCCAACCTGCGAAATGAATCGTTAACCACTGCCTTCCAAGGAATCGTTCCCAACACCAATGGAAGACCCCCGTTTCCGCGCCGGGCTCCATCCATTCCCCCGCGGAACGAGGAGGTATCTGCACAACGGTAAAGGAATTCCCCACCAGCAAGGTCTCATCGATCTCATCATTCCAGGCAGTCATTGAGAACCTCAGTGATGAATAGGATTGGAGGGCGAAGGGTCTCTGTGCATGACATGCTTTCCTCCCGGATGGAACGAAGTGAGGAGGTGTCCTCTGCGACGGTCTCTTCCCACTGCCGCAGCGCGCATGGGGGAGATCTCCGGAATGAAATCAATGCAAATCGGCGGGCCCGCAGAGATCGCCCTTCTCCACCCCATGCTCGGACACTGGGCGGACAAGCCATGATGATGACCTCAGAAGGAGACTTGACGAGCTCAGGAGGGCGGTGGACGGCAGGGTAAACTTCAACCATGATTTGATGATTTTCGAGCCATTCATCCGCCAGATTATGGATGCCCTGCTGCCGCAAGGATACAAGCCTAGCAATATTGAGGCCTACCGAGGGAAGACCGATCCCCAGTATCATGTCTCTAGGTACATGGCCTACATGATGATGGGATATAACGATGCAATCAGGTGCAGAGGATTCTCGGTGACATTGGACGGGCCAGCCCGGGAATGGTACGATTCCCTACACAACGAAAGGATCAGGAATTTCCGGTAGTTAGCCCAAGCGTTCATAGCACGATTATCCAACTCTAAAGATTTCAAGAAGAACTTCTCTCACCTCATGGGAGTCCGACAAGGACGCCAGGAGAGCTTAGCCGCCTTCCTAGCTCGTTGGAGGGATGAATCGGTGAAGGTGGACGATCTGGATGACAGATCCGCTGTCACCATTCTCACCAATGCCCTTAGGTCGGGTGAGCTATATAACGAGTTTGTACACACCCCCGACCTCACACGAGGAGACCTTGCGGCGAGCTGACGCGCAGGCCGAGGTGGAAGAGGCTGAAAAGCAGAAGAAAGAAGAGGAGGAAGGAAAGCACCAACCTGGGGATGAAAATAAAAAGAGTTCATAACATGAAACCCATGACCAAGACAAAGGGAGCGAGTCTAAAAGAAAGAAGAAAGGTTGGGGAAAGAGCAAGTAGGGTGTCCTTGATGGACCTCTATCCAGCGAGTCAGAGTTTTCACCTTTAACACACCCAGTCAGTACAGTCCTAGATTACGCGGCCAAACAAGGTTTGATAACGATCCTAGAGAACTGCATCGTTGTCAATAACCAGACCACTCGAGCTAAGTATTGCAAGCTCCACAAGAGCGATACCCACAAAACTGATGACTGTTATGTCCTAAAAAATACGAGGAAAGGCTCATTCGTGAAGGGCAGTTAGACCAGTTCGTGAAGAAGAGCCGGCAAGGGCAACCCCCTCAAAAGACGAACACCTTGAGCAGGGGAAAAGACGAGCCGACCTCAACATCTAAGAAGAAGGAGGTTAGAGTCCATTTCGAGGATGACGAGGAAGGGGAAGATTCAGGCCGCCAGAAGTGCCCACATGTCAACCAGATCTACGGTGGACCTGTCGAAGGAGACACTACAAGGAAAAGGAAGAAGTGGAGTCATCAGCTATTCATCGGAGAGATTAACCGCCTTCTTGCTGACAAAAAGCAAAAGCGAGAATCTATCATCTTCACAGATGACGACCTCGCGCCTTGTCCTCCACCCCACAGGGACTCTCTGGTTGTAAAGATGGAAGTAATGGACACAATTATCCACAGGGTTCTTATAGACAATGGCGGCTCAGTCAACATAATGTACATGGACACTTTTCTGGAGATCGGCCTCCAGAAGGAGGCCTTGAAACCGGTGAAGACCCCCCTCTCAGGTTTTATCGGAGACGTAATTGAACCAGGGGGGCTAATGACCCTCAAGGTTCAGCTCGGGTCAGAGCAATGCGTGCAAATCATTGAGGCAAATTTGGTTGTGGTGCGGTTGCCCAAGCTGAGCGGCTTGTGGAATAAAGATTTGGAATGGGGTGACCACTGATGGACTTGAAGGGGGAGGCAGAACGGTGATCGGTGCAGATCGGAGCAACAACGACATAATGGGACCCAGCTAGCGGATCGCTGGCACGACAGATGAGCTCCCCTCAAGTTGTCTTGTTAGGGGGCTGCAAACGTAGCTGATGATGGTGTGGTACTCAAGCCAACAACCGGTCACCCATCGTTCATGGAGAGGATCACATGTATTATATGCTCCGAGTCCGCTCAAAACAAACCATCAGGCCGAGCGGCGTCTAGGTTTCCTGAGCCGCCAACGGTACTGGAGAAATGAGCGGTGTTTGCTGGTGGTAACCGTTTGTACCGCTACCAGGGACATAAGTGTTTGCGAGAGCATGCCAGCCACTCGAATGGGAGAGTGACGCTTGGGAGATGCGGTTTTCCTGGGATATATTGTTGGGTGTGTTTCGGAAAATAAAGAAAATTAATTAAAATAAATTAATTAAATAAAATGACTAGAGAAAAACAAGAAAGGAGATGAAGCAGAATTAGCCAAAGCTCGTGCTACGCACGATTTCCTTAAAACGTATTTGTTGCCTCCCACGGTGCTAGGAGCGTTGCAACAATCGTTTCCCAGGATACGATGACTACGAACTAGTGTTTGAGCACACAAACAAGAGTTTCAGCGAACGAGAACCAAGTATGAACACGGAAGGAATTTTGGGAGTAGCTGGAAGAGTTTTTAGCTCAAGAAAACGTGAGGAAAGTGTTGTGCGTTGTCAAACCGTGTGTCTGTTGCAAAGCACCTGCCAGCTATTTATAGGAGGATTTGTTGTGTGTTAAATGGGGTGTTAATGGACCTGAACGTTGGACATCAATGACCAGTCCGTTGGGCATTGAATCGTCCATAAACTGCAGCATTAAAAGATAAGAACGTTGGGCATTAACTGTTGTAACGGAAATAGATTTTTGGACGGCATTCGTGTCCGCAGGTCGCCCGCGCACACGAGTCGCGGATTTTCTTCTCCGTTTCGGGATTTGATCGGCACCCCCCCCCCTGCGCGTAAGAGAGAGCCTTTCCCTTTAGGAATCTTAACTCCTTAAAAGAGGCTTCCCTTTAAAAGGGGGTGAAAATCCCTTGAGTTTTTCGGTGTGGGATAAAACACACTAGAAACTCATCATTTTCCCAGTTTTTCCATTACAACGAGCGAACTTCGAGAATCAATTTCTCATTCACCCGTTATCCGTTTTGAGCGTACCATATATCGAATTGTAGCCCTTAACAAGGACAATCCGAAACCACTTTGACCCGACCCAAATCGGAAGTGGACCCCACTCAAATAATTGCCCCAAAATGACCATTTAATGCAATTTTTAACACATTTTTCCAACATATAAAACATCAAATATATCACAATTTTCTAGAGGTGCTCCCAAATTACTAAATATCAATCTTAGGATATTTAGGAGTTTCATATAGTACGTATCGCGGAATCCACAGATATAAAGATCAACACAAATTGAATGCCACGCAAAATCCCAAAATAAAAAAGGTTCTCTGCACTTCAATTTTTTTTCAAATAAATATCATCATTTTTTATAGTTTAGATTGAGCACAAACATCACAATTTTCTAGTTTCATTATTATTATTATTATTATTATTATTATTATTACTATTATTATTATTATTATTATTATTATTATTATTTTTACTAGAAATCAAACCTCAAACATTTAACAAATAGATATTAGAATCATTTTCATATATTAATCTAGTATGTCACGCATTATAGGAGTCAATCAAATAAGCAAAAGACATTCAATTCATTATTTCAGAAACATTGAGAACAAACAGTCCATGATTACAATAGCCTTTTCCCACAAAGACATTATTTTTAGTCATCACAATTTTGTCCGATTCAAAGGACACCTTAACTCCAGCTTTCCCCAAAAGTGAAACCGAGACTAAATTAGTGCGAATTTCAGGCACATGAAACACATCATTCAAGGACAACGTTTTCCCCGATGTGAGCTTAAGAACAACTTTTGCCTTACCATGCACCTTGGTTGTGTGAGAGTCACCAAGATACATTTGTTCTTCACCATCCCCTATAGGAGTATAGGAGGAAAAAACACTTTTGTTTTTACAAATGTGCTTGCTAGCCCCAGAGTCTACCACCCATTCATTCACATCGGACACCAAACAAGTTTGAGAAACAACCGCCGCAATAACATCATCACCTTGAACCAAGTTTGCACTTGGTCTAGGTGGTTTGTTGTTTCTCATAGTTGCCCGTTTCCTACATTGTGCTGCAAAATGTCCCGGTTTTCCACACACATAACAATGTTTTTCCTTTTTAAAGCTGGTGTTAGATTTAGGCTTATTGTAATTTGGCTTGTTATTATCTTCATTATTATTATACCTCCTTTTGTTTTGAGTCTCCACTAGGTTGGCGTTGGAAGTGTATTGCATGATTTGAGCCTTGGAGCCCTCCCTCCTATTGGTGTCTTCAATGATAATGTGTGTGATCACTTCATTTAACGAAATGGGTCCAAATTTGTGCTTGAGGTCACGCTTGTAGTCCTTCCATGACTCGGACAATTTTTCAATGAGGATCCCGGCAACAAAAGGTTCGGGCAGCTCGATTTGCACGCCTTTGAGGTCCTCCAAGAGCGTTTGATATTCATGAATTTGTGCCTTTATGTCCTTGTCGTCTTTCATTTCCCATTTGTAATAGTTTCCTATCACAAATTTTTGTTTGACGGTGTCCTCAGCTGTGTACTTGGCAATCATAGAATCCCATATTTCCTTGGCTCCTTTTTTCGTGCAATAAACATCAAATAGCTCATTAGATAAAGTACTCAGAATAGTGTGATGGCAAACCTTATTCACATAGGTCCACTGTTCAAGGAGCTTGATGCCTTCGGGAGATTTGTCGTCAGGCATGGCGTGGGTGAGAGCATCGGCAACGCCATGCATATCAAGTATTGAGAACAAACGTTCTTGCCATCTTTTGAAATTTGCTCCAGAAAACACTTCAATCTTGGCAAATCGGGAAATGGCTTCACATGAACGGGCTGCATGTTGACGTGTGAGTCTGATTGGGCGGAAGAATTCGCAGCTCCGTTTGGGGTGTCGGGAATGGAAATGATTTGAGCAGGTGTATCCGATGCCATGATACTTTCTTGAGATTGTTGATGCAAATACGGCCGAATAAACCTGCAAAACATGTTAGAAAATAATATAGCTCGAGTCGCGTGAACGCTGTCCTCAAGAAAGTATTTCCGACTAGCGAAAACCTTTCCCCAAGATAAAATGAGCTCTTCGGCTTACGCCGGTAACATAACAACGAGAGTATAAACTATTAATCCAGCAAAATGAAAAAGTTGAGACAAAAAAATATTTTCTTCTTCTAAGAATGAAGCAAGGCAGCCGACTTTATACTGGAAGATTTCCAACGTTGCTAATCGATTTGCATGCCAGGTAGAAATCGCTTAATAAAATAAACGTTCATATTGATTATCAACATTCCAATATTAAAGGATACGGAACGATTAGATTGTTGGGGTATTAAAATTGCACGTTTAATAATAATGAAAGCCGTTAGCTCATTATCCACTAAGGTAGTAGCTCTTGCATTTTAAAATCTTTGAGTGCATTTTTAAAATCCACTAACGTTCCATGTGCATTTTAATTTTTGATTAGCATGTAACGTATCTATTTGCACTATTGATGAAATCAAAATGTTTTAAAATAATTATAAAAAATAAGTAATGTTTTATTCATTTGAAATACTCTCAATTTTTCCAACATATAATATATAATATAATATACTATTTTATATAGTCAATATTTTGGGACATTACGGGATGGTTCGGGACGGTTCTCGATACGGAACAGGAAATCTCAGATCCATGCTCAGCCCTAATCGGAATCAATCGCTACTCGGTCCTTGACTGAGTTACCTCGAAGTAGAGATTTCTCTTCTTAGATGATACTCCGAATGATATTGTCCCATCTTTGGTTGTCTTGTATTTTTGCATCTTTATTATTATACTCATTTTCACTGCAGGTTTGAGCTTGGCTTAGAGAAGCCACACCCAAGAAGAGGATTGCAGAGTGCGTTTACAATTGCCATTGCCTACATCATTGGTGTCATAGTCCCCCTTTCTCCTTACATTTTCATCCCAATGGCAATAAAAGCTGTCATAGCAATCGTGCTAGAAACAACATCTCGCATTAATCCTAAAAGATATTGGAGTCGGCTAACATGAATCCATGACATCATAGTGAAAAAAAGAAAGATGTGATAGATAAAGAGATAAGGTAAAATAAAAAGGACAAAATAAAAATAAAGATAAATATAACATAAAGATAAAAATGATAGCATAAGGAGAATAAAATATATATACACGTAAAAATGATAAAAGGAATAAGAACATAAGAACGATAAAAAATATGTAAAAAAAGGAGAGAAAAGAGATCAATCCTTCACCTGAAACTCGCCCTCCACCACGCTCTCTACAATGTCATATTTTCATACAATCTAAAGAAAACTGTCAAATAAGTTCTTGTACTATGTCAACAACATCAATTACATCTTGTACTTTACAAATCTGTCGATTGAGTCCTCAAAATTTAATCAAATGAGCAATTTAGAAGATAACCATTAGGTTAACTGGTAAATTGCATTATGTGCTGCCATGTGGTGATCCACATGTATAATTAGACTCAATTTTAAAAGGGAATGGTATTTAGGTAAAATCGAAGTCCCAAAATCTGATGGTCCGTTGACTATTCTTTTCCTCTTAAATATCAGTGTTTGCTTCCCAGTACAGTACAGTGGCTTCTTCCGTGGATTCTTCTTCGTATCAATTTGAGGGCGCCAAGCCGGGACTGGAGGTTTCGTCGGCGATGGTGAGGGCTTTCTTCCTCTCTCGTAGCAAATCAGAGGAGGACGCTTCTTCTTCCTATTAAATCGCAGGAGGACATCGGCGGTGAAGACTCAAGAAGAAGACATAGGTGATGGCGGACATGGACACTGAACCAGAAGGCAACGCGATGATGGTAGAGACTAAATTAGAATAAATCAGCAAGGTCAGACCCAATTGACAGTGTTCTTCGATGTGGATAAAACACACTAGAAACTCATCATTTTCCCAGTTTTTCCATTACAATGAGCGAACTTCGAGAATCAATTTCTCATTCACCCGTTATCCGTTTTGAGCGTACCATATATCGAATTGTAGCCCTTAACAAGGACAATCCGAAACCACTTTGACCCGACCCAAATCGGAAGTGGACCCCACTCAAATAATTGCCCCAAAATGACCATTTAATGCAATTTTTAACACATTTTTCCAACATATATATGTTGGCTAAAGGGTCAAATAGGTACATGAACTAACTTAAAGTGTTCAATTAGCCCCTTAAATAGAAGATTCTGCTCGGCCGTCACCAATTGGGGCGGTTCCCGGTGGAATTTTTTGATGAATTGTTTTGAGCATCTTCTTCATTAAGTCTAGTTTACCCATACCAAATTACAGCTAAAAATTAAACCGGGAAGGCAGTCAAATGATTTTTTAAAGATAACTGCGCAGTTAAACAACGCAGCACATTTCGGAAAATCATTTGACTGCCTTCCCGATTTCATTTTTAGCTGAACTTTGATATGGCTAAACCAGACTTAATGAAGAAGATGCTCAAAAAATTTTATCAAAAAATTCCATCGGGAACCGCCCCAATTGGCGACGGCCGGACAGAACCTCCTAAATAAGGGGCAAATTGAACACTTTAAGTTAGTTCATGTACCTATTTGACCCTTTAGCCCGTATATGTTCGTATACGGTCATGCTTCGGCTTCTTATTTTTCTTCAGGACGTAATCAGCTCTCTCCTATTCACTAAAAGTAAATCCACTTGTGATGTTAAAGTAGGCAGGGCAGGAATACAATTGTGATTTGACTCCACTTTCATGCCTTCACTTTAATATTCCAACATCAGACATTTTTGGAATCTGGTGCGCATCTTGTCCCCTGGCCACCTTCTTCAGAGCTGCGCTGGATAATTCCTCTTCGTTGCAATCCCAGGAATTTCCCGTTTTTGTCTAAATCAGATCTTCTTCCGAACAAAAATTTGTAAACAGGTACGGATCCAGGATTTCGAGTCAGAGGGGGCGAAAATTTTCGTTAGTGTAGGAGATAAAAAATTTATTCAAAAAAATTTCATTAATACATACGTGACGACATTTAAATCTATATATTACATTCTAAGTTTAGACAATGACAAAATAACTTTAATTTTATAATTGGAGTGTTCTAGAAAAAAGTATTGATACATTAAAGCATAAGAAATGACAAATCAATGGAAAATAATACAAAAATAAAAAAGGATATATAACATTTTATTTAAATATAAAGAGTTTATAAGGTTCACATTCACGAGTACTTTTAAAATAATTTCAACATTGTTTAAGTACACGAGTCTTATAGAAATAAAGAATTGATTTTTGAATTACAATTTTTGTCTATCATTGAGGGTGTTCATAAGTCACAAGCAGTTCTTTTAATATTACAATAGTATGTATGATATTATTATTTTTAGAATAAAATTATATTGATAATTCATATATATAGTGCATATTATATTTGTATTAATGCTAAAATAATTAAAGTTTATTATCTATGCAATAAAGTCTTTTTAGAATGTAAGAAGTAAATGAATAGTGTAATTCAATGTCAATAAACATTTATAATTTGGATTACTTCACATGATCTAAAAACTTTGTAGCTAGAGTGTCTGGTATTTAATATCGTTTGATATATATTTTTCAAAATTGTTTACTAGTTATCGAATAAAGATAATTAAACATTACAAAACTAAGAATTTTGATATAATAATGATAGAGTAAATGTCTAGAGAGAAGTGAGAGCTAGAGAGAGAAGTGCAATATATGCTTCAATAGAATGATTTGGTAACCCCCATAACTACTTCCAGAGGAAGTATTTATAGGAAAAATACGGACTGGGCTCCCAAGCCTTGGGCTTGGGAGGCCCATTTACAACTGGACCGCTATTGGGCCGAATACAAAGCCACTAGTGGGTTGTACAAATGAGTAAGTGTAAAATCCGGTTCTGTGGGTCTCCCGTGGCCGACGAGGGCTTTGGCCGACGAGGGCACGGCCGACGCGGGCACGGCCGACGAGGACACCCTGGTTCCTTGGCCTCAAGATCATATTCTGGATTGGCCCCTCTTCGGCCGACGAGGGTCTCATGGCCGACGAGGGCACCGTGTAGTGACTGCTTTCTGTTCTGAGTATGTGGGTCCTGGGGCCTAGACCCATATACTCCATCAGGAGTCCCCCACTCTCTAAGCTGAGATGTAGACGAAGTGCAGGAGAGTAGATTTCCTGTGCTTGATGCTTCTTGGCCGATGCGGGAATTGGTAGCCATGCGTTTTGAGTTTGGCCGTTGCCTGTCCCCTGGTGCGGCCGGGGAAGGCCCTTGTTCCTTTGGTGCGCCTTGTTGGATGATGCGCGTTCTGGCACAGGTGGCCGATGAAGGTAGTATCCGTCCTTGGTTGTTGACTAGGTAAAGTTTCCCCTTTGGGCTGGTGAGGCCGATGAGGGCATTCCGCATTCCTTTTGGCCGTTGTTGATGATGCCTTGTGTGTTTGGACAACCAGGCGTCATATTGCCCAAGGTTTTGGGGTTGATAACACTGTCTGGTCGAAGAGGAGGTTGTGAGGACCTCGGGGCCGTTGTGGTACATGGACGTCAGTGGTTTAGGTACGTTGACCTTTCTCTTGGTTCCTGGCTTGAGTGATGTGGTTTCGAAGCCGATAAGTGTCCTGTGATCTCAAGTTTTGCTGTGGCCGAAGGTGCACCATGATGTTATGGACGTTGTGGTGCATGTCTGATGTTGTAGTTGTGGACTTGGTGTATTTTTGGATTTCTTTTGATTTTGCCTTTTATTCTTGAGACCGGTGTAGTCCCCCAGTCCCCCACTGCTTCAGGCCGAAGAGTAAGTGAGGGGTGAAGGAGTAGATTGGAACGTAGGCCGAAGTGGGATCCTCCTACTGCCCTTGAATCCAACCCTTTGGCGATTTCCTGACCAAGGTAACCCTGTGGGAGAACCCTTGGACGCAGGTCGCTTTCAAAGGGTTATCATCAAGGATTTAGTGCGAGGGCCTCATGGACATTACGTTCATCTCCTTTGGGATGGTGTGACCATCTGGGTGGCCGATACGGGTGCCGTTGGGGTACCGTTATATGTTGTTGGCCGTAGAGTTCCCTGGCCGTTCTGGGTGTTTTTTTCCTTTTCCCGTTCCATAGAGCCTGATTTGCTAGCGGGCTCTTGATATGTAGTTTGGGCTTTGGCCCATTAGTGACGTGGTGGCCTCCCGTTGGTGGCCGTTGATGTGGCCACTGGGAGGGTGCCACGTGTAGTGACCGTTGGGTGGGGGGTTCTATAAATACCCCTCTCCATCCGACGAGAATTCTCACTTGCAATCTGAGTTGTCGAAGTGCTGGCCAAATTCTTAGAGAGATAAACTCCCAAGCTTGTGTTCTTAGTGTTCTTCGTGTTCGAGGTTAGTGTTCATCGAAATCTTCTCTGTACTTTGCATATTTTGCTTCCTAGGCTAGTGATCTAGTGTTAGGCGCTTGAACACCCTTAGATCTTGAAGTAGGCTGCAGTATACCCGAACTAGTGTTTAAGATGAAAAACTTCAACGAAGAGTACTATCCCTACGATGACGAGCCCTCCGCCAAGTCCTTGGATTATGAGGTGGTCGAGGAGTTCTGTGAGGAGCTTGAGAAACTGAGCTCGTTCAGGACCGGTGAGCAGGCCGAGGAAGACGGTGCGGACAAGGGGTCCGCGTCATCGTCTGGAGATGGGGACGCAGGTGTTTCCCGTACTGCTGATGGAGCATCCACGTCGGCTGCCATTCCCTGCCCAAAGCTGGTGTCTGCCGTGAAGGGTGTTGCGCCGCCGAAGAGGGTAAGGAGGCCGAAGAGAGGGCCAACATTCTCTTACTTGGATCTGACGAACATCTACGTTATCAGGCCGCAGAGTAATGCGGGTGAATATCTGGTGGCGCAGATGTATGTGGGGCCGTATGGTAGAGTCAGGGCCCCCAAGCCGACGGATCATGTGCTCAATCCACCCCCGGGTTACTTCGGAGTGTACCCGATGAGCTTTGCCAAAGGGCTTAGGTTCCCGCTTCATCCATTTATCACCGAGTACCTTGATATGGTGGGGTTCCTCCGGCTTTATTGACGCCAAATAGCTACTCGCTCATCGTCGGCTTCCTTCTGCGGTGTGCTGAGTTGGATTTCAGGCCGACGACGGCGCTGTTCATGAACCTTTACCAGATAGGACGCGGAAGTCACCAGAACTGTGCATCATATGCCACTCTCCAACAACTGCCCAAGAAGAGGAGTTTTACAGACCTGCCGACGTCCATCCATGGCTGGAAGGGAAAGTTTCTGTTCGTGTCCTTGGGCGAAGGGGGCATAGAGTTTCCCTCTGTCGGCCATACCGACCGTTTTAATCTTCATGATACGCCGAGGAGCTCCATCCTGGATGCTCAGGTTGAGGCTTTCCTGAAAGGAGGGCCGAGGAGTGTGAAGACGTATATTACCGAGTACAAAATGGCCGCCCTCGGCTTTGTACGGTATTTTGTGTATGGTGACCTTGACGACGATGTAGAGTTGTGGCCGAAGATGACCACGTCTTATGAGGAGGCTGATGGTCCCGATCTGGGGGTGCCAGCTGAGGCCGATGGTAAGTCCCTTCTGATGCGCTTCCTCTCGTCGTACTTTTGTATTCCGTTTTTCTAACCCTTAGTGTTTTTTGTGATGCAAGTTTTGTGATGGATCGCATGTCCTTTATGAAGAGGGCACAGCTCAAAGCGGCCGAGGAGCTGAAGGCCCAACAGCCTGGTGCTTCCCCTGCGGCCAAGCCCCCGGTACAGCCGAAGAAGAAGCGGCAGGCCGATGAGGGCCAAAAAAAGTTGACCGAGGTGGGACTGAAGCCTCCCAAGAAGTCAAAGAGGGCTTTCTCTGCCGGTGATGCTGGGACGTCGGTTGTTCCTTCTGGGGACGGAGGGGGTTCAAACCCTGACGCTTTGGTGGACCACCCTTCGGGCCCTTCACCCACCACTCTCTCCACTGTTCCTGCTGCCGTAACGGCCGCCCGAAAGAAAGGGTCCGGCCGAGAGCTGGTCAGAGGGACCTACAAACTCGAGGTGGAGTACCCTGTCAAAGGGGGGCTGTTCAACGAGATTGTTGACGGCCACGAGGTGATTTCTCAAGCTATCCCTGACGAAGACCGGGCTTACCTGAAGAAGCTCGGCCATGTGAAGATGTACGATGTTGGGATGGACCACATCGTCCAAGTAAGTAATTGTGCCCGCTTCGTCCTAGTCTCCTCTCCCCATTTTTTTTGTGCAATGTTGTCTAACCCCTTCTTTACTGCAGGGTGCCTTCATGTTGATGGAAAGCAACAGGAGGCAAGAAAAGGAGATTGCTCGCCTTAGGCAGTTCGAGCAAAAGGTGGCCTCGGCCGATGAGGCGCTAGGCAGCTTGGAGAGGTTGCGTCTAGAGGTTGAGAGCCTGAAGAAGAGGGCTGACGAGGCCGATCAGCTGGCCGCTGAGAAGGAAGGGGCCCTCCAGCATTTGGCCGACGTGGAGCGTGCTCGCGACGAGGCCCTCCGACGTGCGGAGGAGGCCGAGAAGGGCAAGGCCAGTGCAGAGCTGTCTCTTAGCGCCGCCGAGGAGAAAGCCGCTGATGCTGCTGTGCAGAAGTTCCTTCAAGTCGGCTGGAAGGACGAGGGCCGGCTTCCCTTTTGCTTTGAGGTCGTGGCGGCCAGGCTCATTGACTGGGTGACCCAATCCCCCGACGGCCAGGCGTACTGGGAGAAGGAGATGAAAATCTTCTACGACCTTGGCCAATACCGGATGCAACGGCTGTTGTATAGGAGGCTTCAATGGCTTTTCCTGGATATGGGTGTGACCAAGGAGTGGGCCGTCGGCCTTGAACTGCCTTCGTTAATGAGGCATCCTGAAGCAGAGTTGGAGCTTCTGGTGGCTGAACGGCAGCTCCCCATTGAGAGCTCACGCATCAGCGACGACTGGGCGTATGAGCGGAACATGTTTGAGGATACTGCGACGTCGGGTGTTGCTGCCGGTGCGTCTGTTGCCCCGACCGAAGAGGGAGTCGAGGCCGAGAAGGACTCTGAAGCCCCTCCAGGGTCATGATCCCTTGCAATAGTTTCTTTTTCTGACTTTCTACTATGTAACGGCCTAGAAGCCCTCCTTGTACTTCCCACTCTAATGAATGAAAAGAAATGCTTCTTTCATACTTTAAAGTTTTCGCGTTCTCTTCTTTCCGTGTTTGTATGACGTCCTGGCGTGGGTGTTTGCTTGCCTTGTTGCCAGAATACTTAGGATTTTTTGAAAATTTTCCCAAGTATTAAGTGTCACCCATAGCTTTAGGAAATCTTCCAAATAGTTGGCCGATACGGTCGCCTTGGCCGAAGAGGGTGCCCTCAATTATTTTTGGGTGCCCACTTCGTCTAAATATTTGGGAAGTTGTAGTCTTCTCTGCCGAAGAGGGTGCCCTCAATTATTTTTGGGTGCCCACTTCGTCTTAGTTAGGCCGATACGGGAGCTTATTGGTACATGAGTGACCGCTTCGTCTTGAGTTCCTCCCTCATTGAGGAGATTGCTTAATTTTCAGGCCATGTAACTTCTTCTACGTAGTATTGTCGTCGGCCAAGTAGGACAGTGTGGCCGATGACGGTGACAGGTGTTTTGCCTCTTCCTTTACATTTGCTTTCCTTAGAATTCTCTAAGTGTTAGCATTCACTTGGTCGATTTTCTTTGAAGGTTTTCAGCTCGAGCCGTCGTCTAAGTTTTAGCGCTTTCAACGAATAGCAAGAGTCTTGTGGCCGGTAGGGGTTGCCACCCTTGTGTGTGACTTTCGCTCGGGTGTAATACTGCCCGCTTCGTCCTGTGATTCCCTTTCCGGTGGTCAACTTCAGGATGGTGTTTCGAGTGAAGTTGTAATTCTTTATTTCATACTAAGTGTTGGTGCTTCAAAGGGCTATGGCCGATGAAGGTTACCACTCGCGTGTCACCCAACCACTTTGGTTAGGGTTTTATAGGCGTATGCTTCGTCCTTGACAATTTCCTTGTGGTGTGTGGCCGCTTCGTCCACGTTGCCTGTTGGTAATGTTTACCTTTGTATTCAACTAATATGTACTCAGCCAGATGTGGCTGTTTTGTGGGGATTTATTTTTACTGCTCGAGGCCGGCAAGTGCGCTCGATCGTCGGCTTCCCTTTTTTTTTCGTTCCCCGTTTCAGGGAGTGTCCTTCTTTCAGGCTTCGACCAAAGGGGTCGATGGCCCTTCGGCCGGTTCAGACTTCGTTTATAACGTCCGTGATCTCAGGGGGGGTCCCGTCGCCTATTTATGACGCGGGCTAGACTTTCGGTTGGTTTCCAACGGCTGTCGTTGCCCATCCCTGAGTTTAGGGATTTTGTCACCTCGGCCATGATTTCAGGCCTGTCGTCCTGTGATCAGGCGCGTGGACGACGCGGTGAACTTCCCGTTTCAAGACGCGGGCCGTTTGCGGGCCCATCGTCCTGAGGACGTCGTCGGTCCTGCCTGAGCATTTTCGCTCTAAGGGGCCGATACGACGTGCTCTCTGAGCTGGCCTAAGCCTTTCGCTGATACCAAATACAATGGGCATGCTTGGGCTTTTCGCTCAAGATATGCAGATGCGAAGCGCCACATCGGCCATGCCTGAGCCTTTCGCTCTAAGGTGGCCGATGAGGGCGCCTATCCATGTGGTAATTGAATTCCGAGAAATCAGAGGAAACATGATTTTTATTCAGAAGTGGCTCAAGGCCGAGGGTGGCGTTCAATCAATAACCCGTCAAAGGGTGAGGGCTTCGCCGGCTGCACCTCCTTCGGATTATTGATAAAACTTCACCAAATGGTGTACATTCCACGTTCGTGGTACATTGGTCCCGTTTGGGCGTTTAAGCTTGTAGGTGCCGGGTTTTACCACGACACTGACGATGTAGGGACCTTCATACTTCAAGGCTAGCTTGCCCCCTTCCGTCGGCTGGCTCGCTTCCCTTCGGCGGAGGACGTAGTCCCCCACTTGGAATTCTCGGGAACGTACCTTGGCGTCATAGTATGATTTTACGTGACGCCGGTAGTTCTCCGCTCGGATGAATGCTTGCTCGCGTCTTTCTTCGACCAGGTGGAGGTCGATCTTCATGTTCTCCTCATTAACCTCTGGGTCATACTGCTCCACCCGTCGGCTGGGAATGGTGACCTCTGTGGGTGCCTTAGCTTCAAAGCCATAGCACAGGGCAAAAGGTGTTTCACCCGTCGCCCTCCTTGGCGTAGTACGATAGCACCACAGGATGTTGGGGAGCTCGTCGACCCAACTCCCCCCTGCGTCCTGTAGGTTCTTCTTCAGCCCTTCCATGATGGTTCTATTGGCGTTCTCGACCTGCCCGTTGCCTTGAGGGTAGGCAACGGAGGAGAAACAGTGTTTTATCTCCCATTCTCGAAGGAGCTCTTGGAAGGGCTCTGCTTCGAACTGGGTGCCGTTGTCGGATATGATCTCTTGGGGGACACCAAAGCGGGTGAGAATGTTCTTGTGAACGAACTTCTGACACCTGGCCCCCGTGATGCTGGCCAAGGGTTCCGCTTCGACCCACTTAGTGAAGTAGTCGACTGCGACGATGATGTAGCGGTTGTTGCCAGCAGCTCTGGGCAGAGGTCCGACCAGGTCAATCCCCCACCTTGAGAATGGAATAGCAGTGCTGACGGGGGCGTAGTTGACGGCCGGCCGACCAGGGGCCTTCTGGAGTACCTGGCATGTGGTGCATTTCCTGGCAAGATCCGCGCAATCCCGCGCCATGGTCGGCCAGAAGAAACCCTGGACGACGAGACGCCGGGACATGCTGAAGGGGCCCTGGTGCGAGGAGCAAACACCGCAGTGAACTTCTTCCATGGCCACGTCGGCCTCGTCCTGGTGTAAACATCGGAGGAGAGTGCCATTATAGGATCGTTTGTAGAGTCTGCCATCCTCAATGGTGTAGCTTGGGGCCCTGAGTTTGGCGAGTTTGGCCCTCTCCTCGTCTTGGGGTAGCTCCCCCGTTGTGATGAAGGTGATGATGTCGGAGATCCAGTCCTCTGGTCGCTGTTGGACGCACAAGATGGGGCTGGCATGGATGCTGGACATGCTCAGCTCCTCTATCTTGGCTAGCTGGGAGATGTGCTCCGGGGTGTCCGAGCTGAGTTTGGAGAGGATGTCGGCCTCGGCGTTCTCGGCCCTTGGGATCTGAGTGATCTCGTGGGTTTCGAATGCCTTCAACAACTCCTCTGCTGCTTGCTTGTATTGCTTCATACGACCTTCCTTTGCTTCGTACGTACCCTCAACCTGGCCCACTACCAGCTTGGAGTCGCACCTGATTTTGATGTGTCGGGCTCTGAGGCCGGCGGCGAGTCTGAGGCCGCTGAGGAGGGCCTCATACTCGGCTTCATTGTTGGATACCCTGAAGTTGAAGCGGATGGCATAGTAAGCTCTGCATCCTTCAGGGGATATGAAGACGACGCCGCCACCGCAGGATTTCGTGGCCGACGAGCCGTCGGTGAAGAGGATCCATGTGTCGTCGGGCTCTGGTCCGGGGGTGGTAGCGGCTATCTCCCTTGCCGTGCATTCGGTGACGAAGTCGGCCAAAGCTTGCCCTTTGATGGATGGCCTTGGCTTGATCTCAATCTGAAATTGACCGAGGAAGATTGCCCATTTCACCATCCTTGAGGAGCTAGTGGGGCTCCTCATTAGTGCGCCAAGGGGCTGCTGGGTCAGCACATGGACGGCATGGGCCTGGAAGTAGTGCCCCAGCTTCTTCACCGTATGGACGATGGCCAGCACCGTCTTCTCAATGGGGGAGTACCTGAGCTCGGCCTCCCTAAGTGTCTTGCTGATGTAGAAAATGGCCTTCTGCACCCCTTCGTCCTCACGGATGAGCACGGAGCTGATGGCCGACGTGCTCACCCCTAAGTACAAGAAGAGGGTTTCGCCAGCTGTGGGCTTGGAGAGCACGGGCGGGGACGATAGGTACCTCTTCAGCTCTTCAAATGCTTCCTGGCACTCCGTCGTCCATTTGAAGCTGTTGGCTTTACGCATGATCTGGAAGAAGGGGAGTGCCCTTTCGGCTGATCTGGAGAGGAAGCGGTTCAGGGCCGCCAGGCGCCCCGTCAGTCGCTGTACTTCCTTGACGTTGCGGGGCGGCTCCATGTTGATGATAGCCTGTGTCTTCTCCAGATTTATCTCGATGCCTCTCCGGCTGACCATGTAGCCGAGGAACTTGCCGCCCTAGACGCCGAAGGCGCACTTCTTGGGGTTGAGGCGGAGCCTGAACTCCTTCATGATCTCAAAGATCTCCCGGAGGTCGTCGGCATGTGTGGAGGCTCGCCTGCTCTTGACGATCATGTCGTCGACGTACGCCTCCATCGTCCGTCCGAGGACTGCTCTAAAGATTTTGGCCACCATCCTAGTGTAGGTGGCGCTGGAGTTTTTGAGTCCGAAAGCCATGACGAGGTAGCAAAAGATTCCCTCTGGGGTCATGAATGCCGTCTTCTCAGCGTCCTCTTCATGCATGGAGATTTGGTGGTACCCTCTGAAAGCATCAAGGAACGTCATCAACTCGCACCCCGCCGTCTCGTCCACCAGCTGATCAATGTTGGGGAGAGGGAACTGGTCCATGGGGCACGCCTTGTTGAGGTCAGTGTAATCAACACACATTCTGAATGTTGGCGGTTTTTGGACGAGGACGACGTTGGCCAGCCACGTCGGGTACTTCACCTCTTTGATGTGGTTGATTGAGAGGAGCATGGCGACCTCCCCTTTGACGAAGTCCCGCCTGTCGGCGGATAAGTAGCGCCGCTTCTGCTTGACAGGCACGGAGGCCGGATCGACGGTCAGCCGGTGAGTGATCACCTGGCGGATGATGCCTGGCATATCGTCCGGGCCCCACGCGAAGATAACGGCGTACGACCGTAAGACGAGGAGGATGGCGCCCCGCTGGTCCTACGGGAGTTGCTTCCCGATTCTGAGAACCCGCTCCGGCCGGGAGGTATCCAGAGGGAATTCCTCGACCTCCTCGGCCGGTTCAGCATGCGGCCTATCCTCGTCCTTGGCAACGGCTGCCGTGATGGTGTCTATCCTCTGTCCTTCCCTTTCGGTCGGCCTCGTTAGCTTGAGGTAGCATGCTCTGGCTATCCTCTGGTTTCCTCTGGCGTAGCCGATGCCGTCATTGGTGGGGAACTTCAGACACAAGTGCTTCATGGAGATGATGGCCTCCAAGTCCTCCAGTGCTGGCCGCCCTAAGATCAGGTTGTGGGCGCACTGAAGGTGGACCACCATGAACTCCATGTCAATTTTGGCGCAGTGGCGGCCGTCACCGACCTCCACGGGGAGGACTATCGTGCCCTCAGCGTCGATAGTGTCCCCGGTGAAGCCGGATAACGGTGTCTTGATCGGCTTCAGCAGATCTTTGTCTAGCTTCAGCTGCCTGAAGGTGTCCAGGTACATCACGTTGACGGAGCTCCCCGTATCGATGTAAGTGCGGTGGATGATGGTGTCACCGATCTCACACCGGACGACGAGGGCATCCTTATGTGATTCCGTACCCGGAGGCAGATCCTTGTCGGTGAAGGTGATCGCCTCCGTTCGCTGCTTCTTCGGCTGGGGGGGAACGTGGGACACCTCCCCTATGTAGAGGGATTGGGCCCATTTCTTTCTCTGGGTGACGGAGTCCCCCCAGTATTCCCACCCACAATGAGGTGAATGTGGTTCTTCTTTGGCGGGGGCTCTTCGAAGTCCTCGTCGTCGCTGAGTCTGCCGATCTCCCGCTTCTTCGCAGAGGGTTAGCCCCCTGGTTTGCCGGTGTTTACCCATGTATTTTTGCGTGGGCCACCTTTAACAAACTGGGAGAGTTCCCCCTGACGAATAAGGCGCTCGATGGCTTTCGTCAGCGTGATGTAGTCGTCGGTGTTGTGCGAGGAGTTCTTGTGAAACCGGCAGTATGTGCCGCCCTGCTGGATGGCAAGGACCTCCTCGACCGGCCGAGGAGCCTGCTCGATGAGTCCATGCTTCTCGGCATAGTCGAGGATGGTGCCGACCGGGTGAGTGAGGGCAACTCCCGGCCGTTCCAACCTCGGCCGCCAGTGGCGATCTTTCTTACTCTGTCCACCAGAGCCGTGACGGCCCTAGGCACCCTGGCCGGCCGGGGACGGACCCGGGGCCGGCGAAGGATTTGTCTTCTTGGAGGGATGGCCTCCCTCTTTCTTGTGGTTGTGGAGCTCGTCGGCGTCGGCGTACAAGCTTCCGCGCTGGAGCGCCTTTGCGTACGACCTTGGAGGATCGGTGATGAGGCTCCTAGCGTACGGGGAGCTGTGGAGGGCCCCCTGGTACAGGACGAGGAGGGTGCGCTCATCGGCCCCCTCGACCTCCACGGTCTCCCTCGTCCACCGATCAATGAACGACCGGAGGGACTCATCATGCTGCTGCTTGACGCAGAGGAGATGGGTGAAATACTTCTTCGCGCGCTTTCTCCCGGCAAAGTGGGTGAGGAAACGTTGGGCAAGGTCCTGCCATGAGTCAATACTTCCTTCAGGGAGCGCGTTGAACCACTCATACGCTGGCCCCTCAAGAGTAGAGAGGAACCAACGGTAGAGGTATTCATCTGACGCGTTCACCATCAGCATGCTGTTCTGATAACGGCCGAAGTGTTCCTGGGGGTCTGATCGGCCATCGTAGGACTTGATGGCGTTTCCCCTGTACTTCTCCGGGATGGGGGCCGAGAGCAGCCTGTTGGTGAAAGGGGTCCTGGTCCTGACCTGGATGACGGGGTCACCTCGTCCTTCGGCCAACTCCCTTTCCAGGGCGCTGACCTTGTTCATGAGAGCGTTGAGGCCAGGGTCGTTGGAGGCGCTGGCCATGGGGGCGTTCGCCGACCCGGGGGTCCCTGGCGGCCGCAGCGGCGCCCTGCTGGTTTCTCATGCGCTCGTCGTGGGCCGCATTGATCTGGTGGCGCACGTCGTCTTCGTGCCATTTTCCCTTGTCCTTGTCCAGGCGGGGCTGGTCCGCTGTCCGGGACACAGACCCCAAGCTTTCCCTTGGCGAGCCAGGCCGACGCTCACCAATCCGCCCTGCCATCCTCTCCGAAACTGGACGACGGTGCGTGTCACCTAGCCTATTGAAGGCAGAGGCTTTTCCACGCGTTGGGGTCTGCCCAGGCCGAAGAGGGGAAGCGGGGTGGGAGTGGGATGACGCCGTGTCCTGGGCCATCACCCCCTCATCGTTGCCTATCTGGACGGCCCACGACCGACGCGGGCACGACCGACGAGGACACCCTGGTTCCTTGGCCTCAAGATCATATTCTGGATTGGCCCCTCTTCGGCCGACGAGGGTCTCATGGCCGACGAGGGCACCGTGTAGTGACTGCTTTCTGTTTTGAGTATGTGGGTCCTGGGGCCTAGACCCATATACTCCATCAAATAAGTATCCTAAATCTCAAATAATGAGTTCTTCTATTGTTTATTTAAGTTATGTAAATTATTTTAGATGTTCCTTTTTTAAATCTCCGATTAAGTATTACATTATGTAAGACTATATATCAATTTTAAAAACTAAAAGTTAAGGGGGGCAATGTTCAACAAAAAATTAAGGGGGGCGAATCTAATTAAAGTATCAAAATTTTACAAAAACATTACATATATAGTAGAAAATTTTGAAAGTCCAAGGGGGGCGGTCGCACCCCCGCTCCCCTCCCCCCCCCCTAAATCCATCCCTGTTTGTAAAGTAAGCTAGAACACCAATCAATCTTTTTCAACAAGGTTCCCGCATCAATGTTGAGTTTAATCCAACCCAAAATAGTAAATATAGATATAAATATATATGAACTCTCCTCACTGTTACGATGTACAATTTGAGTTCCCATTAATAGAGTATTGAAGCTTGTCTAGAGAGAGAAATAGAGTTGGGGAAGAAGAGAAAAACAGCCCTTTACATAATAACATGGGAGCAAAACTCCCTATTTATAGGGAAAAGGGGGTAGGGGATAAATCTACCCAGTGAGCCAAGTGGGCCAAAATGGATTGGATGGGCCGAAACTGGTTCTAATGGACCAGTGGTGGGCCTCCTTAATTAGGCTCCACACTGTGGTAATACCTTGAGCCCCTGGACAGTGATAGATCGGGATAATATACCTCAACACCTTCAATTAAAATTGAGGACTAAATTAAGAACATTAAATGATACGCGTACAAATATGTGATGTCTTATTATTTAACAATTTTTTCTACAAATGAGAACTGTAACAAGGTGCATACATAGAATGTAACTTATAAGAATTGACAATAAACTAGTATTTAACTCTAGTAACATCTAAGCAAATCTTGATATCTTGGATATTTTTATGTTTTCTTACATTAAAAACACTGCTATAAATCCATATAGTTTATATCATTTCTTCACATTTTTCATTATCCCAATTCCCAAACTTTATAATTCATACTTTTCCTTGTGAATCGATCCAGTATTTTATCGATATTTATTACTACAATCAGCACTTGTATATTTACAACTTATCCCCAGCGATGAGTAGACGATGAATCCAACTCGTCTGCTCAGGGCACCAAGTCCAGCGATCTAGCCCAGTCCAGTAGTATTTGAGGACTGAATTGGGTCCATTTTTTCAGTTTTGAGCTATGGATCAACCGTGTTTGTCCATAACGGATTCCCAATTCAGTGATTTGAGGACTGGATCAAGCAGTCCCAGCTTTGCTCCCACATGGCAAAATAATGTTTTTTTTGCATTTAGGCCATGTTTGTATTTCAGCGGTTTGGAACCAAACTGCTACACAATGTAGTGTTTTTCTTTTAAAAAAACAGCAGTTGGAGGTAAAACCGTTGCTACCCAAACATTGCCTTAACCTTGGAACCAAGGAACAATAATAACGGAATCGTGTACAAAACCAAGACCGCACCGACCGGGTACCCAGAACCAGCCTGGAACCTGAAATAACCGAGTCAAATCTGGACTTAAACAAAAACTGGCAAGGATTGGGCGGTCTCGACCCAGGATCAGATTGACCCAATTCCATGCCTATCCCACCTACAGCCTACTAGTAATTGCATGAAGAATGTGGCAAGGACCATAAAGTGCTTGAATATCGTAAAATGTATCATACGAAGCACGAGATAAATGCTTATGCACTGAAACTTCCACTTAAGGATGGACTAGACCGGTTCGGACCGACCCGATACCCGGAAAGGACCACTACTATGCGGTACCGACCGGGCCCAGCCTACCAGGATTGGGATTTCGGGCCTGAATAGAGGGTAAAATGGGGCAGGCTTTGGGACTCGGGACCTTGGTTTAATGGACCAACCCGGCCGGTTCAGGACTGTTCTGGGCCTTTTTTTTTGTTTTTGCCATTGAGCCGCTGCTAGCTGGGTTGGGTTGGGTGTTTTGGCGGGGTTTGGGGGGTGGGAGTAGGAATAAATTAGAAAAGATTATAAAAAAATGACCTGACCCGATCCAGCCTCGATTCAAACCCGAGCCAGTATCGAGCCCAAACTCGGCCCGGTCCATCTCTACTTCCACTTGCAGACTTGCAAGAGTTCCAGAGCATGAAAGAGTGTTCGTAGACACAAAGCATATATACTACATACAAAATAAAGTTTTAGTTTGAGTACACTAAAGTGACTAAACTCAGTCATAAGTCAAATGGACCAAATCACATTACAGGATACTCCCTCTTTCCTATTTAAAGGTTCCCGTCCACAATTCTCCGATCAACGTGCACTATAGTTGGACTCGGGCCGGGTGGCCTGACCCGGAACCGGTGGCCCAGCCAGGGACCGGTCCGGGTTGGCCCGGCCTGGTGGTTTTACGGTGCGGGCTCGGGTCCCCCAAATGATGAACCGGCCAAGCCCAACCCGATTTCGGGTCTTTTTCTTTTTTTTTTCTTTTTTCAATTTTTTTTTTATTTTTCTGGGTTGGGCTGGGTGTTTTGGGCCATTTGGGGTGGTTTGGGGGTGGGGGGGGGGGGGGTGAGGGGGGGATTAGGGGATTAATTAGAAAATTAAAACTTTTCGGATAATGATTCACACAAGGCCCAGCCCGGCCCGGACCCGCCGGCCACCCGGGCCGGTTTCGATTCACACAATTTCAAATAAAAGCCCGGATAAGCCCAGACCCGAACCGGAACCGGCCCGGTCCGAGTCCACCCATAACGTGCACTATTGTTAATCTTTTACTTTATATATTTAACTTGTATCAAATTTAAATTTTATTAATCAGACTTTGTAGCGGTTTTAATGTGGTTTCTGAATATGTAAATTTTTTTTACTAAAAATAATTCTACTAATGACAAGTATCAATTAACTTTATGGTCAGTCAAACGTGGTAAATCATGTGGAAAAGTTTAAATGGGACAGGGAGTAATTTCAAAAGAAGACCGACAAGGTTGGTCCTAAGCTCAATTAATTGCTCGGAGATTCGTGAAAACAAAAGCATGATAATGATGAACCGGCCAAGCCCCTGCTTAGTCAGTTAGTCAAATAAAAAGAGGTTCTCTCGTGCAAAGTGCGAACAATTGCACTTTTTGTTCACCGCGTTGCACTTTTGCGTGTTTCTGTTGCACTTTTTCGCGATGGCAAAAAACTTCGTTTTAATTACGAAATTGCCACCGCGTTTTTGATCAAATTTAGTTCACTTTTGGCTCATTGTGAGCCATTAGATCTCGAAAAGAACGCACGAGATTAATTCTCACTTTGCATGGGAAGATCTCTTTGTATTTGAACCCTTCCCTATATATATATATATATATATATATATATATATATATATATATATATATATATATATATATATATATATATGATAATTTGAATAAAACTCATGCCAATTCCTACGATATGACCATGGATGTTTCTTTCTCGATATATGATTAAATATGTATGGAATACAACAACATCCAAGCCTTAGTCTAAAAAGATATTGGGGTCGGCTAACATGGATCGATACATTAGAGAACAAGGAAACATTAAATATGTATGGAATGAAAAAAGAAAAAGGAAACACTCAGCGGTATGGGACTATGGTCCATGTTATTTGGCATTCCTTTAGGAAAAAAAGATACAAGTCATATTTTGGGACAACACACAATGCTTTGGTTATACAAGGGGCAATTTTCTCAATTTTAATTGCATCTAGCATAGAGATCAATACTGCCAACTTGAAACCGTGGGGTTGCCTTCCCATCTCGAACTGCTAGGAATCTTATCCTGCCAATTATTTACCATTGATTGATTATGAAAACAGTTTTCATCTTCCAATCATTTATAGCAAGGTAAAGAGATTGCTGGCGCTAGGACCTAAACCTGAAAGCATTTGCCAGGAAACTTTGTGATTTGACAGTAAATACTTTTCGCTCAAAACGCTTGTTAAATATCTGAGATGTTTGTTTGTCCAAAACATGCCAACTTGATCCTCCATTTGCGCTTCCTTCAAGAATCCTGATGGAACCAACATAAACATCAGCCAATTCAACTTAACTACGCCATTATGCTTTCATACAAAATCTAGTTGATGTAAGAGTTTCACAAAGTGTTATTTAACAGAGACACATGGACTTGGAGCTGGACTTAGGATTAACTAATTAGAAATTGAATTCATTCCTTCTAACCCCTTAGCATTAAAGTCAAGTTAAGCGACCCCAACCAAATTATTGAATTCATTCTTTTTAACCCTCGATATTTTGTACAGATAGTGATTACAATTGTACGGTTGTATCAAATAAAATATACTCCATGTGAACTTAAAATTCAAAACTTATACAAATTGGCACAATATGTTACAAGGAAAATCTAAACACAAAATAATCAAGCATACATTGAAAACATGAAGCCCAAAGTTATGAAATGTGCAAAGTAGATCAAGTTCTAACATTTGTTATAACATTTGAAGGTTCTCTCTAATCGTAAGTAGTAATAAAACAAATGAGCAGTTCATCACAACCAAGATACGAAATATCAAAGCACAATTAAGATAGATACAGATCATATACTTAACACAATTGACACATATCAAGGATTCAGGTAGCTAAAATAATTAAGGGGTTTGAGGATCGCTCAAAGAGAACAAAATGCAGGTTACACAAGTTTATATGGGTAAACAAACTAAGGAACACACATCAGAGGCGTATACAGCAAAGAAGCCAAGGCAAGACTAATTACTCTATGATTGATAACTATGAATAGAAAGTTCATATAATACAATTTGTTTATATAAAGAATATTGGAATCAATTACTCATGACACGTGTCAGTATGTCCAAAATAAAAAGAATTGTATTCGAGGCACAAGAACATTCCAACTATATAGTTTATGTAAAGACAATATATTGTGATTACTTGAGATGAAAAAACAAATAATTAAGATATATACTAGAGATATGTTTGAATACATTGGTAATAAAAGCAATTATGTCAAGCCAGTAAGGGTAATTGAGTTGAACGGATTGTTAGAGTGACTCGACCATGTTGGGGACTATCATATGGCCTTCTAGGCTGAGTCATTCAGCTATTGACAACTTAGGCTAATTTTCCTTTTTGCAGTCTTTTGCAGCTAGGGTCACAAAGTGGGAGGTCTTACTCAACACGCTAATAAATAACACCTTAATCCCTAAGTTTATGTATTTGAAGGGGAGAATTCATTTAGATATAAATTTTCAACGAGTGATGAATCTGATTCATGGTTACAAAGTGATGCTCGTTTGTATTTGCAAATTATTAATACCATAGAGCCTTCTGTCTCCTCTCTAGTTGGTCACTGTGAGTATGTGAAGGAACTCATGGTCTATCTTTGATTTCCTATAGTGTTTGTAAGTCCTTTCATCATGGGGAACAGCATGATCGGTCACTCCTTACTTATGTCATGGAGTTCAAGAAAATATATGAGGAGCTTAACTCTCTGCTTCCAATAAGTGCCGATGTAAAAGCTATGCAGGCTCAAAGGGAACAAGTGGCTGTTATCAGTTTCTTGACTGGTTTGCGACAAGAATTTGACTCTATCAAATCCCAATTCTTGAATGAATCCCAATTTGACTCTATCAAATCCCAATTCGTGTTCTTCGGAATGAAAATATTCAGCCCTCCCAAACTTTTGATCATGTGAAATATAAGATTATATTCATTATACTTCCTATTGAAATGCTATACAAGTAGCTCTATTTATAGCAATATTAGAGCATTAGGGTTTCTATACACAAATGGGCTAAGCCCAATACAACTAGGGTTTTCACACTTTCTCTCAAGTTGGAGCATATAAATCATATGCGCCAAGCTTGTTACAAAAATACTCTACTCTAGGACCTCTACGTGACTTGGTTAAAACATCTTCAAGTTGATCAGTTGTGTTGACATATTTTGTGAAAATATGTCCAGTTGCGATCTTTCCTCGAATATAGTGGCAATCAACTTCAATATGTTTAGTCCTCTCATGATATACCGGATTTGATGCAATGTGCCCGAATTTGATGCAATGTGCAATGCGGCTTGATTGTCACACAATAATTGAACTGATTTTGTGCTCTCATATTTTAATTCTTGAAGGAGATGCTTCAACCACAAGATTTCGCATGTAGCAAGGGCCATCACACGGTATTCTGCTTCAACACTAAATCTGGCAACCACATCTTGTTTCTTACTCTTCCAAGAAATTAGATTTCCACCGACCAAGATGCAATATCCCGAAGTAGAACGTCTATCCATCGGACATCCTACCCAATCTGCATCACAGTATCCCACAATATCACAGTGACCTCGGTCTTCGAATAACAACTCTTGTCCTGGTGTTTTCTTGATGTATCTCAAGACTCGAATAACTGTATCTCAATGACCATTACATGGCTTATCAAGAAACTGACTAAGAACACTTACCGCAAATGAAATATCCGGTCTTGTGATGGTAAGGTAATTTAGTCTGCCAATGAGTCTTCTATATTTTCCTTTGTTGCGCAAAGGGTCTCCTTGCTTTGACAAGAGTTTGACGTTTGGATCCATTTTGAGATTGTGAGACCTCAATGCCAAGGAAGTACCTTAGCTTTCCCAAGTTTTTTGTTTGGAATTTGCTAAAAAGATACCGCTTAAGGATTTATGAGGTTGCTTTCCAAGCTGACATGACTCACACTCTAAAGATGAAAGATTTAAGTAACCTGGAACCAGACGTCGAAACTTTAAGAAACTAGGATGACCCAAACGATTATGCAAGGTAGTTGCAGGTTTAATTGAGACACACGCGATGGGATCAAGAGGGTGGAGATGATACAGGCCCTGAGATTCATGACCAACGCCAATCGTTTTCCCGTACAATGGTCCTGCAAAGTCACAGAATCAACAGAAAAGATTATAGAACAATTAAGAGCACGTGTAATTTTGCTAACAGAGACAAGATTAAAGGGGTTGAGAACATAGATCGATTCATGTTAGCCGACTCCAAATTCTTTTGGGATTAAGGCTTGAATGTTGTTGGTGGTGGTGGTGGTAAAGATGAAAGAGGGAAGTGCTTGCCCAATACCCGTGGCTAAGGTTTGAAGGCCATTAGCAAGAGTGATCAAAGGAAGGTGTTGTTGCTTGGTAATATGAGATGAAAGATGGGATCACCAGAAATATGATCTGAGGCACCTGAGTCAATGATCCATGAGGCCGTGGTGTTTGAAACACAAGCAATAGATGTACCAAGGCGGCAGCTGGAGTGTGTTGACCGTGTTGACCAAGACCTTCGCTTAGATTGCTGGGAAGATGAACAGTATTAGCATTAGAAGATCAGGGAGGAAGAAAACCAACCTCTATCAGGGAACATGAACAGTTTTTGTCATCTCCAAGAACTTCACACTGGGACGTTGTTAGTCGTATACTAAAGTACTTAAAGGGTGCTCTTGGTCATGGCATCTTATACCAAAATCACGACCATCATATCCACTGGCGTATCCAGGAATTTAAGTGAGGGGGGCGAGTTCATTCTACTCCCTCAGGACATAAATTCTTCTCACTTATATTTTTGGGATACCCCAAAAAATTCTTCTCATTTCCATTTTCGGAAAGTTTTGTGTGGCTAACATTCGCTTACATTTTCTTACTCGACCACAATCATATATTCCACTTTATTATCACTTTCTTAAACTCCGATCCAAATCAAACCAGGAGAATTTTCTGAGATGGGGGAGGAAGTATATATTATTTCACGCATGTCGAAAGCAACTGGACACTTAGAAAAATAGTACAAAAATCATTATAAATAAAAACTAATCAGTCAGCGAAAAAAACATGAAATCATACTTAACAAATTTCACTATGTGAGAAATAAATTTGACACGATTTTTTTTAATTTTTTAAAGTTATTTTAATAAATAAATAATTTCAATAAGGGACATGTAGTGTATATATTTAGAATCAATATAAATTGTGATTGCAAAATTATATCTAAAAATGAATTTGTATTAAGTTTAAAATGTAATGAAGTGTACTCTAAAAATGTGTGTGTGTGTGTGTATAAAGTCACTTTAAATTTGATTTGAACTTTAAAAAAAACAAGGGAGAAAACAAGAAAAATTAAAGTTTGGAAAAACAAATTGAAGGGTGGTTTCAAACTCCCATTCATTTTATTTTCATTGCAAAGGCTCCCACCTACGGTCGGATGTACGCAGTCTTACCCCTATACTAAAGCACAGAGAGACTGTTTCCGGAAACTCCCAATCAATTTAAATTAAATTTGATTAAAGCTTTGAAAAAGAAAACAAGGAAGAAAACTAGGAAAATTAAAGTTTGGAAAATCTTCCTATTTCTATTTTTGGAAAGTTTTGTGTGGCTAACATTCATTTACCTTTTTCATACCCAACCACGACCATACATTTATACTTTATTATCAGTTTCTTAAACTCCGATCCAAGTCAAACCAAGAAAACTTTTATGGGACGAAGGGAGTATTAATAATTGACCTAATTAGGTACTACCCCTTAACTGTTTGGGTTCTTAGCTTAGTAGCTCTCAATTCTCCGTTCAACTACTAATTATAAGGAAAACTCCTTTACATTTATACAATTGAAGTATTGAACCATTGAAATTTAAAGGCACCTTACCAGTCCCTTGGATCTCTTTCTGGAGCATCATTAGCTGACATGAACTCATAAGCAATAAGCTCGTGCTTTTGTTCTCCATTAACTTGATATACAATCCAACAACCTAGTGAACAAAATGACAGTTAAGAGACACTAAGCTGAAAAGAAAAGGGAAAGAGGATCCCATGCCACGGCCGAAAGACGATTAGACACTGACATATGAAGCCCACATGGCCACGTGGCCTTGGAGATCTCTCCATTGATTTTTAAGGGATGGTCCCAAAACTATATACAATATTAGATCATATTAGGGTCAAATATAGAATTCAATCCAATAAACCTAAAAGCTTAGCATACGGAATTCATGATTTTTGTGGGCTGGGTTCAGCCACCTCACATCAAATTTAATACAATATCACAAACCAACATAGGAAAACTTGCACTACTCGTCATATCAAATTGATTTTTAAGATGGAATCTCAAATCTTGATACTTTGATACTAACGTTGGATGAGATTATTGAACTTAACTATTGCAAGTTATAACTTTGTACTAAGTTAATTTTTTCTTAGAGTTAGGCACATTATTTTTTTGCTCTGATTCATGTTAGCCGTACCCAAAATCTTTTGGGAATAATGCTTGGATGTTGTTGTTGTTGTTTGGCACATTATTGAAATATTTGCTGCATTTGAGTTTGGCATATTATTTACGGGGAAGGTAGTAAGGGCAATGAAGAGAGTAGAAAAAGTAGAAGAGAAGATGGAAAAGTATGAAAGAGAAGATAAAAAGTAGAAAAACAACGGTACTTGAATGTTTTTATTAAGGGAAAACTTACTAAACGGGAAAGTGTAGCAAAAATTAAAATTCATCACAAAAAGGAAAGTGTAGCACTGTAGCCAACATTTCAATACGAAGGGAGTGGTAAACAACACAGTGAATGATTGTTCAATATCAAGTGATTCAAGTCAGTGTGAATAGCAACCATCTTCTTTATGGGAACAAAAATCTAGTAACCTCCTTGAGTATTCTGAACTAAATAAGCCACAATTCAACAGACCCCCCCAATAAAAAAAGAAACAAACAAAAAATAGAGAAGTGAAATGAGCTTTCTATTAATTGCTAGTGAACTCCACAATAAAGAAAGTGAGAATAAGTACCTAACTTTTCTAGTCGCCACGTCATTCTTCTTCTATTTAGTAGAAAATGGCAAAACAAACATCATTTAAAAGAAGTAAAATCATGCATTGCTAAATTACGTGAACAAATGAAGATGTTACACTTATGGTGCGAGAAAAAAGAAAAGTTTGTGGGGGGGAAACACATACTTGTTGCCCCATTTGGTTCTTCCCACTTTGACAAGCGTGTTCCATCAAATGCAGAGGAGGCCTAAAGTATTTTGAACAACAAAAGTCAGAAACACAGAATACAACGACAGTATATAGCTAGAGATTAGGGTATCCCCCACCCAACAGGACAAAAGAATAATACTCACAATTCCAAAAGGTAGCTCCTCCCCACTAGCACGCACTAAACCAGAACACAGCCGGTTTAACTTCAAAAGTGGCCACACAAGTGAATCTTTATCAAGTTTGTTACACACACTAACATTATAGATCACATCATCCAAAGCATGAAATACTACGGGCAGTGCAATTGACGTCCTCACAGGATCAGCAGCTAAAAATATGTCTATCCTTCCACTTATGCCTAAACCACTCTTCAATGATAAAGCTTCAAGTAATTGACCAAAAGATGGAAGCATCTTATCGACAAAATGTCGGATACTATCTGAAGCAGGATTTAAAGAAGTTCTTCTGTTTCTGAAAGGGGAATTCTTGAGATCAACTAATATCTTTCTGAAAACCCCAAATACTTCGATAGCCTCACTTTTAGAGGCAAAGTCCTCAACTAGCTTAGAGAAAATTGGAGAGAATGCATTGTACACCTCAGTAACATGTACATCTACACATCTACGAACTGGACAATATAAAGAGCTTAAGGATGAATTTTCATCAGAGCCAGCTTCAGATCTCGATATACGCCATTCTTTGTCCCCACTTAATCTTCCGGGCAAGGACATTGAAGAATCATCTTTAAAGTTTAATAAATCTCTCTCGATGGTTTCTGCTTCACGCCTATCACGTTCTTCCAAAGCAGAGAGCACTTCGAAGGATAAACCTTTCCGTACTTCTGTAGTTATGTTACGGATACAAGCAGAGAGTAGAGGTTCTGTAACTATGTTCCTCCGAGAAAGAACCTTTAATGAGCAAACATTTCCAACTCAGATATATGGTAAACATCTTGTATGTGAGTGACACTTGAATACTTAATACTCTCTCCATCCCTTACAACTTTGCGAACTTTCCTTTTTTGGTTGTCCCACTAACTTTGTCACTTTCCTTTTTAATTAAAGAATTTGTGGTTACTGATAATTCTCTCTCCTTTGCATAAACCTCAATCACAAAGTTTTTACTTTATTATTCCCCGTGCAGGTCAAACTTGGCCAAGTTTTAAGGGACGGAGGGAGTACTTACTTAATACACACCCCTCGACCAAAACTGAGTTGGACAATTGTAAGATGAACAAATGGATCCAAAAAATTCAAAATGGGCAGCCTCAAGCACTGGCGTGATTAAGGGGGGGGGGGGGGGGGGGGGGGGCATATTAGGTCCCGGTCTGGCCAAATTTGAAAAAAGCCTCTATTTTATGCGTAAACAATTATTAGGAAATTTATTCATATGGGCCCACCCTAATATTTTTTCTGACTGCGCCTCTAAAGTCTGGCAACAAGTCATGAGTTGCCAAACAAACAAACAAAAACACTTAAAAAGACACTACTAAATTGGACTTAACTTGTCCCAAAAATATTTCAAGAGTTGGTGTACCTCATAATATATACATTAAACCCAAGTCCCAAACTCGATAAATATCCAATTTGAGACACCTAAGAGCATTTTTGCTAAAATTAGAATCTATGTACCTCAAGCCACTTCCTTGTGTAACGCTTAGTAACATCATAAACTCCATCTTTGGCAATAGCTATCACATAGTTTAATTTCTTTTTCCACCTTTGAAAGAAATGGAGAAACAATGAAGTCCGAACTTGGAAGCATATTGACTTCAAAAACATGGATAAAGAGAATTTACCCTTTCTCATACAGTAATGGATTGTCATAAATTCCATCGCACGGATCAAGATGCATCCATCTGCACTCAATAGTGAGTTTCCAAGTCACATGTGCATGGAAGATAGAGTCACGTTAGTGATGAATGTTTTTACCTTCCCATGGATTGTGAGAAGCACTCTGTCCATACATGATCTGTAAAGTCCAAAATCTGGAAAATAAACAAAAAAAAGAGAAATTAAGAGCACGAGGCAGCCACTGAATTATCAAGGTGTGAGTTTAATCAGTAAAAGTCTTGTTACTATATAAAATTATAAATATGCTTCTATATTCACTACTTGTATTGGTAGTGAGCTCTCTGGCTTACTAGGGTGAAAACTGGAAAAAGTATTACCAAGCGTGATTCAAAACCAAAAGCTCGGCAATAGAGTGTGAAGCAATTGGCCCACTCCCCACATCGCCCCTTCCTTGTTTCTAGGAGCTGCATGCAAAACATAAAAAAAAAGACTGTCAAAAAGTGTAAAATGGAATCCTATTGAAGTATAATAATTGGTTAGAGAATTTTCAAGGGGAGGAAGGGTAAAAGCTCCGAACCCTCAATTGGTTCAGAAATTTAGAAGGGTTTGACTCAAACACTTCCGCTCCCCTCCCCTAAATTTTGACCCCTCCAATTTGGGGTTTAAGTATTAACGGAGGGGAGCTAACTTTTGTACTCAATCTACACCCTCCAGCCAAACAGCCACCAGGCTCATTCTCGGTGAACCTAAATTGTTCTCTTTAATAGTTCTTTTAACTATTTTAATGTTCATATCTTTTCTTAGTTGCTGCCTTGCTGGTAAAATTATGGACCACAACGCTATTACTTTATTTTCTCCCAGTCCTTTTTGTAAATTAATTGGATGCTTAGTCAACAAGAGCGATGAGCCAATGATCAGATTGAGTCTTCTTGTAAATCACAAATGACCTTATATGATTTCTAATATTTTCTGTTTACACTACAGAGCATTTATTTTATGTCAACATCAGGATTCAATTAGAACTTTAAAAAATGAAAGCAAAATAAATGATGAAGCTTGCTGCGAGGAATCTTAAGCTGGTGATGAAATTATTTCCTTCTTCTTTTAAAGGGAACTATACTCGCAGTGATTCTCATAAGAATCATTCTCTTCACTCCCATTTAAAACTAAACAAGGTAAGATGAAACATTAGATTTCCCTACCTCCCACGTCCCACCCCTTGAACCGAACGAGACCATTGTAAGAGCAAGCTAAATACCTTCATCGGGTCATTGTATCGAGGAAATCGGGTCACCTTTGAGCAAGAATGGCATCTGTGGAGATTGAAAACAAGAGTCATATTAAAAACAAGCACATTGATCTTGAGATTTTTTCCATATTTAGTTTTTGTTTTTATTGGGAAGGGCAGTCCTACAACAAAGAAATCAGAAAAAGAGAGGAGTATTACTTTATTTTAGAGTCCTACTTTGTTAAATATTACTACGTATTATTTTATAGCGCACGATATAGGGACACACGATTCTGGAACCTGGATTTACAACCATAGGATTGTAAAACAAGCTCTCTTTTTTGCACATTGTTTTCAAGTTCCTTGTTCGCTTTGTATGTCTACAAGGCATGCCAATCTACTCTCGTAATGTTGGACAGAATAATCTATTTTAGGTTATTGGACAAAATCATCTATTTTAGGCGCATAGTAATTGTAATTAATTGTAGAATTGTAGAATTATCTCTTGCCTTGATTAGAATTGTATTTAAGGTAGATTATCTTTTTGATATTGTAGATCCTTTTATTCTAGGGAATCAATTAATTCCCAGGATTTCCAGGATTCTCTCTGTACCTATTTAAGTTCGGTAAATGAGAAGAAAATTAATTCCGCCTATTTTCTTCTTTTATGGTATCAGAGCCGTATCGCCAACTTCCATGGCAGGCCTGAACTCGAGCGATATCAGCACCAGCTCAACTGGTGACTCCGCCCGAACCAAACCCTGTATCGCTTTTGATTCTATGCAGAATCCGGCGATTACCTCCATCAAACTAAATGGAAGTAATTTCCTCCCGTGGTCACAGTTAGTCAAGCTTTTCGTCCAAGGAAAAGGCAAATTTGGCTACCTCTCAGGAACAACAGTTCAGCCAGGCCCCAAAGATGATGGATATGAACGATGGGAGGCCGAGAATTCCATGATTATGTCATGGTTGGTGAACTCGATGGAACCAGAAATTGGCAGAACCTATTTGTTTCTGCCATCCGCGAATGCCATCTGGGATGCCCTAAAGGAAACCTACTCAGACTTGGGGAATGCTTGGGGAATGCTGGGCAATTATTTGAGATCAAGACACAATTGGGAAAGGCGAAACAAGGGGAGAAGAGTGTAACTCAGTACTACACTGATATCATGACTCTTTGGCAAGAGTATGATCTGTTTTGTGATTATAAATGGCACTGCCCGAAGGATGCTGCCCTCTATCGGAAAATTGTTGAAAAAGAAAGAGTTTTCGACTTCCTTGCTGGTCTGAACAAAGAACTTGATGAAGTTCGAGGGAGACTCCTTGGCCGAGACCCACTGCCAAGTGCACAAGAGGTGTTTACTGAGGTTCGTCGCGAAGAGAGTCGTCGACATGTGATGCTCAGAGATGAATCCACCTCTTTACCCATTGAAACATCTGCACTGATGATCTCAAAACCAAATTTCAAGTCCCCATATCCTTTGCAGCAGTCTAATAAGAATCAAGAACGGCCAGTGTGTGATTTTTGTCACAAAATCGGGCACATCAAGGCAAAGTGCTGGAAGATTCACGGCAAGCCAGCTGAGTTCACCCCTTCCAACCGAGTCTCACGCAATACCAAAGGAGGCTTCCTCGCTGCATCTGGAGATCAAGCAAACACATCAAGCGACACCTTCTCCTTCACCAAGGATAGCCTAGAACAATTGTTTCAGTCCTGGAATACTCATCGGTCTGCTAATACCAACATCACTACTCCATATACATCAGTTTCAAATACCCCAACCTCAAATATCTCAGCCCATTCTTCATCATCTCTGGCGCAAAAAGGTATCTTAGCAGCCGCCCTTAGTGTAAGTTTAGAAAAATCCAACCCTTGGATCATTGATTCAGGGGCTACTGATCACATGACTGGGTCTTCCTACATGTTTTCTAATTACTTTCCTTGTTCGGGTACTCAAAAGGTAAAAATCGCAGATGGTTCCCTATCCGCAATTGCTGGAAAAGGTTCTATCATTATATCTCCGTTTATTACCTTAAACAATGTCCTACATGTGCCCAACTTATTATGCAACCTTGTGTCAGTCAGTAAACTTGCTCACGATTCTGATTGTGTTGTAAAATTTGTGTCAAATGGTTGTGTGTTTCAGGACCAACGCTCTGGGAAGACGATTGGTAGTGCAAGAGAAAGTGGTGGACTCTACTATCTAAACTTGTTTACTCTCTGTACCTATTTAAGTTCGGTAATATAAAGTACTCTGTAACAGATATAATGATAGGTAAATAACAATATGGGTTGACTAGCTATTACTCCCTCCGTCCCAAATTGATGGTCCTATACTTTTTGGGCTCAAATATTAAGAAAAAGTGGTAGAAGGACTCATATAACCTTAGTTTATTGTATTGTTCACTCCTTTACTTTTAATGTTCATTAAAAAGTAGGGGTATAAATGATGGTCTACTTCAATTTCTTTACCAAAAAGGAAAGGTGACTATCATTTTGGGACACTCCAAATAGGAAATACAGGACCATCATTTTGGGACGGAGGTAGTATATAGTACGTAATATATTAGATTCCATCTTTCAGTATGGTTTGCCCAGGTGCCTTATGGGCCAAGCAAGTGACCCTAACTTAACCCTGGATTCTGACATAATATAATAGAAAGTTTTGGTCCACTTTGTTTATCAGATTGTGTGTCCTGAAGTCCATCCCTTTGCTTATGATCATTAACCCGGGCATCTGGAAGTCTAACCCTAGCAGCTCGTGGCCCATTCAACTCAAATTGTCTGCCTGAAGCCTAGTGGAAAGTGGCCTATTCAAACCAGTTAACTCTCTAGAAGACCAGCCCCAACAGCTCTGATGCTTTTAGTCCTGCCGCTACATTTCGAGTTTCAGTCTCGGAGAAAAAAGCGTCCAATTTGTGATTGACCAACTAGTTAGATGCAAAATGGTCCAATTATCCACTTGAGGATAGTGTTACAGTAACACATTGGAAAATGAACGAAAGAATGATGCGCTAATAAGATCTTGGATAGAACTAGCTAATAAATTGGGCTTAATCATTTAATGTGGTTTGGTCAAGTGTCTCATGACCCAGACAAGTGATAAGTAACGGAACAATCGCAGTAGAAATTGGTAGTATATTAATGAAGATTTTAATGAAGGAGGACGGAACATAACGAAAGAAAAGGTTTAGACTCTTTGAGTGGTCTCGCACTCCCACATTCCCAGTACTGATCCCAAAAATTCCTCCCTTATTCTTCCCCTTACTCCCTCTTATATAAAACTCTCCTAAAGGGCCAGCCCACAATTATGTTACTGGGCCTGAAACCCTATTATTGAACAATACTAAAAATACTTAATTAGACTCTTATAATTGGTAGTGTTCGGGTCCCTAACATCACTCCACCCTTGAACTTCCACCTTGTCATGAAACAAGGATGATAAGAGATCGATCTGGCATTTGGTTTCAGGGGGTTTTCAGCTTCATCCCGTTCATATAGCTGATTTTCTGTTTCCTTCTCTTCCTCTAGTTCTTCCATAAAGACAAATTGATAATGTTTCATTCCACAAGCATGTTCTTTGCTCCATTTGTTTCCACATTTGAAGCATAGGCCCTTCTTGCTTCTTTCTTCTAACTCTGCTCGTGTCAACTTTTGGCCTCCCTCCCATGTTTGGTTCAGTATTGGTGCTTCCTTTGTTATAATATTGGCAGAAACCTTCTTGTTGAAATATAAACTAGTAGAATTAGAATACTAAAGATGAAGAGAAGGATTTTCTGTGTATTTCATTAGTTGTGGAAGTCCCTATAAACATACATTACAAATAGAATATTCCTATATAATATTCTATACAATAATAATATATATGGTATATTCCTAATATATTCTAAAGCATATTCTAAAGTATATTCCAATATACTTTCACACTCCCCCTCAAGTTGGAGCATAGATATTTATCATGCCCAACTTGTTACATAAATAACCAACTCGAATTCCATTCAGTGCTTTAGTGAACAAATCTCCAAGTTGTTCCCCAGTCTTCACATATCCTGTAGAGATCAATCCTTTTTTGTATCTTCTCTCGAATAAAATGACAATCGACCTCAATATGTTTTGTTCTCTCATGAAACACTGGGTGATTGGCAATGTGTATAGCAACTTGGTTATCACACCACAGTTTAGCAGGCATTGGTGTCTTCAATCCAATTTCACTCAACAAATGGTTTATCCAGATTATCTCACATGCCGATTGTGCCATAGCACGATATTCTGTTTCGGCACTAGATCGAGAAACCACATTTTGCTTCTTACTTTTCCAGGAGATAAGATTACCACCAACAAAGACGCAATAGCCAGATGTAGATCTTCTATCATCTTTAGATCAACCAAATAAGCATCTGCAAAGCATTCTATTCTCATGTGATCATGATTTTGCTAAACAATACCTCATCCTGGTGTCCCCTTCAAGTAACACAATATATGTTCTACAGCATTCCAGTGATCAACTGTGGGAGATGACATATACTGACTCACTACACTCACTGAGTATGCAATATCTGGACGGGTAACTGCGAGATAATTAAGTTTTCCAACCAATCTTCTATATCTCTCTGGATCTTCGAACGACACACCTTCGTGAGTGAGTTGTACATTAGGAATCATAGGAGTATTGCTTGGCTTTGCCCCTAACTTCCCTGTTTCAGCTAGCAAGTCAAATACATATTTGCGTTGAGATAGAAATGTGCCTTTCTTGCTCTGTGTTACCTCAATATCCAAGAAGTATTTCAATGAGCCGAGATCTTTCGTATGAAATTGGCTATGAAGAAAATTCTTAAGAGCCAATATACCTGCAGTATCACTCCCTGTAATCACAATATCATCGACATACACCACAAACAATGTGATACTTGCTTTCGTTCGTTTGTAAAAGACAGAGTGGTCTGATTGACCTTTTATCATGCCAAATCGTTCAATTAATTGACTGAATTTTCCAAACCATGCACGGGGACTTTGTTTCAAACCATAAAGAGACTTGTGAAGTCGACAAGCTTTCCCATACTCCCCCTGAGCAACAAATCCCGGAGGTTGCTCAATATAAACTTCTTCCTGAAGGTCACCATGCAAGAATGCATTTTTAATGTCCAATTGATGTAAGTGCCAATCATGAGTTGCAACGAGAGAAATAAGTAACCTGACAGATGTTAATTTAGCAACAAGAGAAAAAGTGTCAGAATAATCAACACCATAGGTTTGAGCATAACCCTTCGCAACTAATCGAGTTTTCAACCGAGCAACAGATCCGTCGGGGTTAACCTTAACATCAAAGACCCACTTACATCCTATAGATTTCTTCCATGTAGGCAAGTCTACAAAATCCTCTACCATGGCATGACATCATTCAGGATGAGACAAAGCTTCTTTAACAGATTTGGGAACAAAAACAGAATCAATGGAAGCAATAAAAGAACATGAGGTAGTGGATAACTGACTATATGACACAAATGAAGAAATAGGATGAGTACAAGATCGTGTACCTTTACGTAGTGGTATCGGAAGGTTAAGATCTGATGTAGAGACAAGATCTGAAGAAGCGGGTACCAGTTCAGGACATGAGATCGAGGTCGGACCATTTCGAGAATGATGAAACAAGACATGTGTTTGAAATACCTGAATTTGCGACTACCGAGATAGGGACATAGGAATGCTTTAGAGATTCTTGGTAGAGAATAAATTTAGCATACTCGTCTGTAGAAATAGCAATTGATCCATCAGATGAACTGGTAGCGGAAGCAACATGAGCAAGCTGATTTCCTTGATTTTTGAACAGCAATTTTCTGCATTCTTTGATCAAGTGACCGGGCTTCTTACAGTAATTGCATATTAGTTCTCTACCAAACTGACCCGTACAAGCCATTTTTTTTTCAGTTTTTTTTAAATGACAGAATTGTACATCATTGATTTTAATGCAGTGGGTGGTTCCCAAAATAAAGCTTTCAAAATCTGCCCTACTGGTCTCACAGCAGATGTGTATGACGAATCTGAAATACAGTGCCGGACAAATCTGAAATCTTTGGTTAAGACTGCTCAGCAAAATAATCTGCCAAAGTAACTGAACCGAAAGGCTTTCTTTCGTTCAGACTGTTCAGCAAGAGTTTTCCAATCTGCTGTGGCGGACGAATGGAAAGGAAATTGAAATTCAAAATTCGAGAAAACCTGGCAACGAATTACACCGGTAGATAGAGGACACTTGAACCCTGAACTTTCTGCTTCAAACTTCAGGGTGCTGGTTGCTGGCAGCAAGAGCACCCTCTGGGAGTGGCGGTGATGAAGAAAGAGCTGAAAGCTCTGATGATTTGAGAACTGATTCTATGAAGAACAAGCTGAGATTCTGAAATTTCTTTGATGCTCTAATAAAAGTCTAAATGCTCCGATACCATGTTGAAGTATAAACTAGTAGAATTAGAATACTAAAGATGAAGAGAAGGATTTTCTGTGTATTTCATTAGTTGTGGAAGTCCCTATAAATATACATTACAAATAGAATATTCCTATATAATATTCTATACAATAATAATATATATGGTATATTCCTAATATATTCTAAAGCATATTCTAAAGTATATTCTAATATACTTCCACATTTCTCAATGAGGCTGGTATTATTTTGGTCATGTTTCCACCAGTTCCCTTCTATCCACTGTTGAGGCTTGGATACAGTCTCCCCTTTTTCTTTCCCACCTCGCTTGTCTTCCTCCTTGGAACTTCTTATCCTTGGTGCTGCATTTTTTTCTTCCAGTAAAAGTGCCGGGTCCATGAGCTCGGTCAGACAATGAGTTGGGAATAATTTGAGTTCAGCTTTGATTTCAGCCTTCAGGCCATTCATGAAAATACCTTTAAACATTTCATTGTCAGTAGTTCTAATGGGTGCTACTACCAGTTCAAATTTGTCCCAATACTCCATAACTGACCCTGTCTGTTTCACGCTAAGCACGGGACCAAATGGGTTTTGAACCATCTCCAGCTGGAACCTTCGAAACGCTTATTCGTTTAAATTTTCCCAGCTATGAACAGTGGTGTGTTCCTCCCACCACTGAAACCAGTTTAAAGCCTTGTCCTCCAGAGCTACTACCACCATTTCTATTTTTTCATTTTCCTTCACTTGATTCAACCAGAAAAACCTCTCAGCCCTAATTATCCATCCATGTGCATCCTCCCCATTAAAAACAGGGAAACAACCTTCCTGCCCGTGCGAGCATAACATCGGTCTACAGCAGTTTCCGGACTACGGGATAAGGCGTGAGAACTGTTAGACTTACCTGTGGTATGCGAAGAGTTCACACTTTTGTCCCGGCGCAGATGTTTAGACACCCGCGACCGTCCTGTTCTCCTATAGCGATCACCTTGTAACATCAGATTCTTCAGTTCGGCCACTGTCTCCGCAAGCCAAGCAGTTCGTTCATGGCAGTCTTCACTTCCCCTAAGGTGTTTTCTAGGTTTTCTACACGTTACTCCGTTCACGATCGAGTCAAGACCATGTGCAGGTATAGCTATCGTCAATGGTTCTGATATATAACAATGATAAGTAACGGAACAAACACAGTAGAAATTGGTAGTATATTAATGAAGATTTTAATGAATGAAGACAGAAAATAACTAAAGAAAAGGTTGACTCTTTAAGTGGTCTCGCACTCCCAAATTCCCAGTACTGAATACTGATCCTACACTTTCTTACTTTCCCTTTTGGGATGTATTTAAAAGTTACTACACTTCCATTTTGGTAAGTTTACCGGTTTACCCTTTATAAAATACTCAACTACCCCTTTATCTACTTTTTATCTTCTCTTTTATACTTTTACACACTCTCTCCTACTTTTTCCACACTATTCACTACCCCTACTACTTTACTCCTTAAATTATGTGTCCAACCTAATGTAGTGAACATTAAAATACGGAGGGAGTATATAATACTCTCCTAAAGGGCCAGCCCACAATTATGTTACTCGGCCTAAAACCCTATTATTGAACAATATTAAAAATACTTAATAAGACTCTTATTATTGGTAGTGTCTGTGTCCCTAACAACAAGCGACTCCAACTCAATCCTTAATTCTATTGAAGTCCAGTTCTTACTCTCAACAATCTTGATGCCCAATGGCTATGCAAACTGTTGATGAGCCAAAGACATTCAGTCGAAGAATGAGAGAAAGTATAATTGCCATTTTCATAAATGTGCAGTGTGCAATACGCATGACTACTGTAATTATATACAGAAAAGAGTGAAATTTTATGGAAGTCATTAACTAAACTCAGTCAACTACCAATTATGTGGACAACAATATCTGGAGAAAACATACTGGTAAAGTTCAACTCGTGAAGCACCAAATTGCAGTTCTGAAGGGTATGCAGTGCCCATGCCCTCATTGCTAGTTTCATTACCGCAACTATCACAAGGAGGCGCATTTACCCACCTGAAATTGATGAGTACAAACTAGTTGAAATCTTAATGCCAAATTCGGTCAGGCTCATCTCGAAACAATCCTCAAAAAATGAGCTTTCTTCAGACATATACCAACCAGAAAACTAAAATGTAGACAATGGGTACAAACCGGCCCAAACAGGCTATCCCAAACTAAAAAGTGGGTTGGTGCTCCAATAACCACCATCATAGCAGGCTCATATCAAAAGAATCTTCAAGAGGTATTTAACTCACACCTATATAGTATATACTACTAAAGACTAGTATATACTAGGGATGTCAAAAAAAACCGACCATCAATGACCCGCCGTGGTCCGAGACATTTGGGGCGGGTTTGGCCCGCCCCATCTTGCAAAAGGGGCGGGTCCGTCTCGCCCCGCCTATACAATGGGGCGGGTCCGGGTATTAGTATTGACCCGTGTTGCCCTGACCCGCTCCGACCTGACCCGCTAAATATATAAGTATATACATATTTTTTCTTAAATTATACTACAAATATACTTCAACATATACAATAAATCATAAATTCCTTGATCTTATAATATATCAATATATATACTCCCTCCGGTCCTTAATTAACTTTACACTTTCCTTTTTGGACCGTCCCATATTAAACTTTACACTTCCTTATTTGCCTTATTTGGCAAACAAATCTACACCAAACAGTGTTAAACAGTGCCAATCAGTGTAAACAGTGTCAAACAGTGTACTCTACAGTAAAGTCAAATTTATTTCTTTAATATGTGTGAAGTCAAAGTGTAAACTTCATTAAGGACCGGAGGGAGTATATATATTATATTGAGATGAACGACGAATTATCAATGTCTTGTTTATATAGAGCATTTTAATACATATATTCAAGTATTAATATAATTAAATAGATTAACTATTCAAGTATAAGTGATTTTTCCTTAACTTTTGAAATTTCTAACGTATCATGAATTTGATTTAAAATATTAATTTTTAAAAATTATTTAAAGATAAACTTTATGTAGATTCAATTGGTAACAACTTCTCACAAATAAAAATATATACTAGCTAATTAGGTTACGGCGGGGCGGGGCGGACCTGCCCCGCATGGGGCGGGTCATGGGTCAACAAGTTTGGACCAGTGCAGGTCACGGGGCGGGTCTGGGTCTTGCAGTACCCACCCCACCCCGACCCATTGCCATGCCTAGTATATACACTCAAACCCAATACACAGCTAATGTGGGTAACATCGTGGGTAACATCTATTATTCTACTTCAAAAGACTAGTAACATAAACACTAAAACACTCCTATAATTATTAAGAGTGGCTTCACAACTTAGTCACAGATGGACAAGTGTAGTTTTAGAGTAATGCTCGAGGAATGTTTGAGTTTGCTTCTACTTTTGAGAAGTGATTTATTTTAGAGATTTATGAAAAGTGCTCAATACTAAAAGTTGGTAATGTTCGAAAAGGAATGTGATTTTGAAAAAGTAAAAGTTAGTATTTCCTCCATTCTTTTTAAGTTGCAACATTCCCTTTTTCACGTTTGTCAACGCACAACTTTGACCGTAATTATATTTAATTCTGTATTCGTTAAAAAATCAGATTATGAAACTTAGTAATGAGACGAATTCAACAATATTTTTCGGAAAAAAAAATCACATGTATTAATAAATAAAATGCAGTAAAAGTAGGGTACATGAATAGTGTATAAAATGCAAAGTTGCAACTAATATGATGCGGAGGATAGTATATGATAAAAAGGTAGTTTTTGTGTAAAAGAAAAAGTGAACAGCAATTTAAAGCACCACTCTTCCTGTTTTCAGCTTTTAGCTTTAAAGTGCTTAAATATTTAAAACACCTCTTTGAAAACACCACTTTTAACATTTTAAAGATAAAAGCTGAAAGCTGAAAAGCACCTTTTTTAAGCAAGGGAAAACACTCCTTAATGGTAATTGGTAAGCAATTGCCAAGTTGAAACATGGTAAGACGGGATCTCAAGTTTGCAACTAATATCAAATGCATATACAAGCATACTATTTAATATAGAATCATAGGATATGCAATCCAAAATGTAAAATTCTGAACCATAATACAAACTAACTGAATATGAAAAACGCTCAGTTTAGTAGGGATATAGGCACTCAATTTGAATGGACTGATCTGTATTACACCTCAAAGCAATGATGCACAATTGGAACATACTGGAATGATTTTTTGAACCAGAATAGAAGCTGCAGCAGGAAAGCATGCTCTTGTTCATTTTTTGTTGGTTCAAAGTTTCCCTCCTAAAACAAATACCATATGGAAATTATAACTGCCCATAATAATTTGTTTATATAAAATAGGCAGATTAGAAGCTCTACCCACATATTGTGCATATAATGAACTGCATTTTCAGGGTCAACATACACCAACATTGAGCAGTCATTAAAAAGCTTAGATTTATGATCTACAAGAATTGGTTTGGACAAAGATATGTTGTTAGGGACCGGACCCTACCAATAATAAGAGTCTTCTTAAGTAATTTCATTATTGTCAATAATAGGGTTTTAGGCCCTATAACTAAATAAAAGTGGGCTGGCCCATTAGGAATAGAATAAGTAAGGGTGAGTGGCGAGTAGATGGGAGGGCAGAACTTTGGGATTGGGACTGGGAATTTGGGAGTCTGAGGCCACTCGAAGAGTCTCAGCCTTCTTCTTTCGTTGTTTATATTTTCCTTCATTAAATCTTCATAAATATACTTCAATTCTCTACTGTGATTGTTCCGCTACCTATCATTGGTATCAGAGCCCTCGATCGCTGCACCTTTGTATGGTCCTCACTCGATCAAACATGGAGCAGCAGATAAATAATCTGGAGATATCGCTGGAGCGATCTATGGCAGATATGCGCACTGAGATGAAATCAATGATGGACGAATGGATGCAGACGCTGTTAGAGAAGATGGAAAGTCTTGACACCCAAGGCAATCGCAGGAAGAGGAGGACGATCGACCACAAACCGTCGACGCCAAACTTCCGCAAGCGTGAGCTTCTCCAGTTCTGAAGGTAAATCTCGCGAAACTCACTCAGTTTCACGTAACCCTGATCAGACGAGAATCAACGATCGTGTATATACTGGAAAAGAGGTCGATTTACCACTTTTTAGTGGAGACGATGCTTATGGATGGCTTATCAGGGTTGAACGCTATTTCAAACTCAACCAGGTGGCAGAAGAGGATAATGTAGAAATAATCATGATAGCCATGGTCGGAAAAGCTCTGAACTGGTACCAATGGTGGGATGCACATACAGCTGACCATTCTTGGGCTAACTTCAAAGAGGCTTTGATCCGGCGTTTCCAACCTGCCTTACAGCCTTAGTACAGAACCCGTTTGGTCCTATGCTCAGTATTAGGCAAACTGATTCAGTAATGGAGTATCATGATCACTTTGAAATGGTTGTAGCTACTCTCAAACTTGCTGACCAAGAGATGTTAAAAAGAGTGTTTCTCAATGGCCTTAAAGAAGAAATTAGCACAAAGCTGAAGTTGTACCAGACAAGTGGGTTAACTGAACTCACAGAAAAGGCTTTGTCGTTGGAGTAGAAGAAGGTGTGGAAAGGAGAAAAATATACAGAAGACAAAAAAGGATGGAAGGAACAAGGAGGGAAAATGGTTAGACCCTTGAACTGGGTGGAAGCAACAAAGGGATGAAATCTGCTATGATGCTGGAGAGAACACATTCAGAGAACAAACTGGAGGAATCACCAAAACCGAATAAGACATGGGAGGGAGGCCAAAGGTTCACATAATTAGATTTAGAAGAAAGAAGTAAAAAGGGCTTATGCTTCAAATGTGGAAAAAAATGGAGCAAAGAACATGCTTGTGGAATGAAACATTATCAATTTGTCTTGATGGAAGAGCCAGAAGAAGAGAAGGAACGGAAGATCAGCTATATGAATGGGATGAAGCTGAAAAAATGCTGAAACCAAATGCCAAATCAGTCTATTATCATCCACCTTGAGGACAAGCTGGAAGTTCAAGGGGGGTGATGTTAGGGACCGGACCCTACCAATAATAAGAGTCTTCTTAAGTAATTTTAATATTGTCAATAATAGGGTTTTAGGCCCTATAACTAAATAAAAGTGGGTTGGCCCATTAGGAATAGAATAAGTAAGGGTGAGTAGATGGGGGAGGGAAGAACTTTGGGATTGGGGATTGGAATTTGGGAGCGTGAGGCCACTCGAAGAGTCTCGGCCTTCTTCTTTCGTTGTTTATGTTTTCTTTCATTGTTTATGTTTTCCTTCATTAAATCTTCATAAATATACTTCAATTATCTAATGTGATTGTTCCGTTACCTATCATATGTGCAACTAAGCTCCTCTTCCTGCGAGCCCTAGTTGCTAAAGGAAAATAATATTAGAGTCCTAGAGTGCCTCTAATTCCTTATCATGCCACAGCTAAAACCAAATTTTGGTTTCCTTGCAGAATAAATATCATTTTCATTTCATTTCCATTTACCCCAGTGCCGTAAAGGCTCCCACTTACGGTGGGGTAAGGGGGGTCGGATGTACGCAGTCTTACCCCTGTACTAAAACACACAGAGACGGTTTCCGGGTGACCCATAGTGAAAATCCCGTCCAAAATTGCATGGATTGACTGCTTCATAACAAAGAAGCGCAGACAGTTTAGTGACCCATTTTGCTTTATTCCATCATAATCTCAAGCCAAAAAATAATGAATCTTTGACTCCATTGCAAATGATGGAAAAAAACCTTGCAGAATGAATATCATCACTGAATTTAAAAACTTTGTATAACTTTCTTCATGCGAGTGTTTTTGGATAAAATGGACGAATGAATAGGATTGGGGAGGTACATGAATGACTATATTAATTCATACCGCAGAAGTAGTGATTCCCATAGTGGTGGTGGTGCTCAAAAAACAATCAATGCTAAAACTTAATTTCATCGGATTATAATGCTTGTTCTGGTCTAGACCTGATCAACTTCTAGCACCCGTGAAGACATCTTATTGACCTGATGTGTATAGCCTGCTGGCTTCGTAGTTAGTTGTGACTATTATTCTTATGGAGTCGGTGTTGGATAGGAAAATCCTTAGGAGTGAGACCTACTATTATATACTCCTTAGTTGGCAATATTAGCAAAACAAGGTAACCATAGATTTCAAGTGTCGGCCCCACTCATGTGCAAGATTTGTCACTTGACTTATGAACAATTTCAATTGTGTATCCAATGGGATAAGAACCCTCATCTTTCATGTTGAAATAGAAACTGAAATGATATTAAAATGGAGAAAAGGATTTTCTGTGTTTTTTTCATTAGAGGGTTAAGGCCCTATATATATATTACAAAGATGGAATATTCCTATATAAGATGCTATACAATAATAATGTCTAGAGTATATTCCTAAAGCATATTCTAGAGCATATTCCTAAAGCATATTCCTAGATACAATAATACTTTCACACTCCCCCTCAAGTTGGAGCATAGATATTTATCATGCCCAACTTGTTACTTAAGTAATCAACTTGAATCCCATTTAGAGCTTTAGTGAATAAATCTCCAAGTTGTTCTCCAGTCTTCACATACCCGGTAGAGATTAATCCTTTTTGTATCTTCTCTCGAATAAAATGGCAATCAACCTCAATATGCTTTGTTCTCTCGTGAAATACGGGGTTGTTTGCTATGTGTATAGCAGCTTGGTTATCGCACCACAACTGAGCAGGCATTGGTGTCTTCAATCCAATTTCATTCAATAAATGGTGTATCCATATTATCTCACATGCGGATTGTGCCATAGCTCGATATTCTGATTCAGCACTAGAACGAGAAACCACATTCTGTTTCTTACTCTTCCAGGATACAAGATTACCACCAACAAAGACACAATAGCCAGATGTAGATCTTCGATCATCTTTAGAACCGGCCCAATCAGCATCTGCAAAGCATTCTATTCTCATGTGATCATGGTTTTGATAAACAATACCTCGTCCTGGTGCTCCCTTTAAGTAACATAATATGTGTTCTACAGCAGCCCAATGATCAATGGTCGGAGATGACATGTATTGACTCACTACACTCACAGAATAAGCAACATCTGGACGGGTGACTGCGAGATAATTAAGCTTTCCAACCAGTCTTCTATATCTTTCTGGGTCTTCAAACGGTGTGCCTTCTTGAGTGAGTTGCATGTTGGGAACCCATGGGTGTTGTATTTGGTTTTGCCCCTAATTTCCCTGTCTCAGCTAGTAAGTCAAGTACATATTTACGTTGAGATAGACATATGCCTTTCTTACTTCGTGTTACCTCAATTCCCAGAAAGTATTTCAAAGAGCCAAGATCTTTCGTCTGGAATTGACTATGCAGAAAATTCTTAAGGGCCAAAATACCTGCATTATCACTCCCTGTAATCACAATATCATCAACATATACCACAAGCAATGTGACACCTGATTCTGTTTGTTTGTAAAAGACAGAGTGGTCTGATTTGCCTTTTTTTATCATTCCAAACTGTTCAATTGATTGACTGAATTTCCCAAACCATGCACGAGGACTCTGTTTCAGACCATAAAGAGATTTGCGAAGTCAACAAACTTTACCATACTCCCCCTGAGCAACAAATTCCGGAGGTTGCTCAATATAGACTTCTTCCTTAAGGTCATCATGCAAAAATGCATTTTTAATGTCCAACTGATGTAAGTGCCAATCATGAATTGCAGCGAGTGAGATAAGTAACCTGACAGATGTTAATTTAGCAACAGGAGAAAAAGTGTCAGAATAATCAACACCATAGGTTTGAGCATAACCCTTCGCAACTAATCGGGCTTTCAACCGAGCAACAGATCCGTCTGGGTTAACCTTAACAGCAAAGACCAACTTACATCCAATAGATTTCTTCCCTGTAGGTAAGTCAACCAAATCCCATGTACCATTAAGATCTAAAGCATTCATTTCCTCTACCATGGCTTGACGCCATTCAGGATGAGACAAAGCTTCTTTGACAGATTTGGGAACAGAAATAGAATCAATGGAAGCAATAAAAGAACATGAAGCAGGAGATAACTGATTGTACGACACAAATGAAGAAATAGGATGAGTACAAGACCGTGTACCTTTACGTACTGCAATTGGGAGATCAAGATCTGATGTGGAAACAAGATCTGAAGATGCAGATACTGGTTCAGGACATGAGATCGGAGTCGAACTAGTATCAGGAAAAGTAATCACAGGTATCACCGGTGGAGGGTGATCAGGTGCTTTGTGTCGACGGGTGTATACCAAATGTACGGGGGGCCTAGGTTCATGAACAGTAACTTGTGGAATATTTGTCGAAAGTGTGGACTCGGGAATAGTCATCGTGTAAATGAGAATATCATCATTACTCTCACGAATATCTGCCTTAGATGATGAAAAAGGTGTATTTTCATGAAATGATGCATCAATAGAAACAAGATACCGACCAGTACTCGGACAAAAACATCTATACCCCTTTTGGACTCGAGAATAACCCAAGAAAATACATTTTAATGATTTCGGATCTAACTTTGTTAGATGAGGATTAACATCTCTAACAAAACAAGTGCAACCAAATATTTTAGGTGGGATAGGAAAAAACTCTCTTTTTGGAAATAGACAATGATAAGGAGCTTTACCATTCAAAACAGAAGATGGCATTCGATTTATCAAAAAACATGCAGTAGACACGACATCTGCCCAAAACTGTTTAGGCACATTCATTTGGAATAGAAGAGCCCTTGCAGTTTCTAACAGATGTCGGTTCTTTCGTTCCGTAACTCCATTTTGAGGAGGTGTATCAACGCAAGAAGTTTGATGAATAATGCCATGTTGAAGCATAAATGACTTAAATGTATCAGATAGATATTCTTGGGCATTGTCTCCTCTTAACACCCGAACAAGAACGTTAAACTGAGTTTTAATTTTAGCACAAAAGGAAGAAAAATGAGTGAACAACTCAGATCGACGTTTCATGAAATACAGCCATGTAATACGAGAATAGTCATCAACAAAGGTAACAAAATATTTAAAACCAGCTTTAGACACAACCGGGCAAGCATCCCAAACATCAGAGTGAACAAGGTCAAATGGAGCATTTGCTCGTTTATTAACTCGCGGGCCTAAGCTAGTACGATGGTGTTTCGCAAATTGACATGACTCACATTGTAAAGAGGTCATCTTATTAAATTGGGGATTTATTTGCTACATTAATGGGAGAGATGGATGTCCTAATCGGTAATGAGCATCTAACAAAATCCCAACCCCAAGACAAGAGATACCTTTGGTGATGGATGTATCCAAAATATATAGACCAACTGACTCATGTCTTTTACTAATAATCTGCTTCGTTAATAGATCCTGAAACACACAATATCCAAGAAAAAATGTTACAGAACAGTTAAGAGTACGAGTGATTTTACTTATGGAAAGCAGATTAAATGCAAAATTAGGAAGACTCAAAACAGGCGATAATGGTAATGTAGAAGTTGGAACAACAGTACCTGATCCAAGAACGGGTGAGGTAGATTCATCAGCTAAAGTGACACTAGAAGTAGGTAAATATGAATGAAATGACGAGAATAGACTAGGATCACCGGTCATATGATCTGTGGCACCTGAGTCAATGACCCATTTCGAGGATGAGGAAACAAGACACGTGTTTGAAATACCTGAATTAGCGGTTACCGAGATAGAGACAGAGGAATGCTTTAGAGATTCTTCGTAGCAAATAAATTTGGCATACTCGTCTCAAGAAATAGCAATTGATCCATCGGATGAACTGGTAACGGAAGCAACATGAGCAAGGGAATTTCCTTGATTTTTGAACAGCAATTTTCTACATTCTTTGATCAAGTGTCTGGGCTTCTTACAGTAATTGCATATTACTCCTCTGTCAAATCCACTCGTAGAAGACTTTTTTTTTAGTTTTTTTTTGTTTTTTTGGAAGGGGGTTAAAAATAAAATAACATAAAGCACTTGAAATATTCAGTGAAAACTGGACTCACCGCAGCTTTCCCGTTTGTGGATTTAAAATTTGGAGAATAAAATATGGGCTTTGGACTGCTGCGCTCCAAACTTAAATCCAAAGTAGATGCGCAGATCTGATGCGAGACCCCAGCAGATAGCACATCCAAACAACCAGTGAAGGAGCGGATGTCTGGAGATATGCGAACCCAGCGAATCCAGCGATCGAACAACCACCGGACCTCCTCTCACAACTATCTTCCCTTTGGGCGTGCGGAGTTCGGATCGTCGGTCGCCGGCGGCAGGCAAACCGAGGGTGAGGGAGGTGAGACAGATGTTGGACTAAGGTTTTGAACTAGTGTCCTCTGATGTTCTGCTGAGGTTCTGGGACTGCGGATCTTCTGAACGGGAAGAAACTGGGTTGTGAAATTAGAATCAAATGGAACAGAAAGTCTCTGATTTTGAAAAGGGTTGTCGGCTTCTGAGATAGGAGGTTTTGGGAAGAGGTTCTAGGAAAATTTCTGGGAAGAGTCTGGGAAGAGGTTCTGCGAAAAGATTCTGTGAAGATGTTCTGGGAAGAGGTTTTGGGAAGATGTTCTGGGAAGAGTCTGGACTGAAATCAACTTCGTGGAGAAAGAACACAATCTGAAAACTGAACTGAGATATGACAAACTAAACTGAAATCTGAAAAGAAAAACTTAACTGAAATGGATGCTCTGATACCATGTTGAAATAGAAACTGAAATGATATTAAAATGGAGAGAAGGATTTTCTGTGTTTTTTTCATTAGAGGGTTAAGGCCCTATATAAATATATTACAAAGATGGAATATTCCTATATAAGATGCTATACAATAATAATGTCTAGAGTATATTCCTAAAGCATATTCTAGAGCATATTCCTAAAGCATATTTCTAGATACAATAATACTTTCACATTTCACAAACCCCGGAAAATGAAAAAATAAATGGCTCGTGACCCCTTCTGTTGATCCAGTGGTCATGGAAGTGGGGGTTAAATTGATTCATGATGAAAGCAGAAAATAAAATAATCAACTGTTACCAACCGTTGCTCAAGCTTAAAGCTAAAACTCCACTATTATTAATTGATGATTCCAACAGCCCTCCTTAGGGGTTTAAATAACTCTCTAAGTCTAATAAGAATAGGAATCCTAATTGACCCATACTAGAAAACTAAATACAATAGAAAACCTCTAATTCTAATAAGAATAGAAGTTGACATGATCTGCGGTCTTCGTTCTTCCACCCGAAGCCTGCGCGGTGTTAAGTATCTATCTAGAATCAGTAATAATGGCGGCAGAAAATATGAACGAAGATGAACAGTGAACAGGAATGGTTATTCGAACAACAGAAAAGATAGAGAAAGTGCCCTGACAGTTAAAGAGATGTCAGCTCTCCAGTCCCAGCCCAATACCAAATAACAGCCTGCCTTATTCCTCCTTTAGCTATCTATTTATAGAAGTCCACTCGACCCCCAATTACAAAACAGCTAGCTACTTATTATTCCCTTTTCTTCTGGAATACTTTATCATAATAGCTAATACTACTATTATTATTATCAAACAGTTGACTTCCTGAGACTCTAACATCACTCCCCCCGGAACAACCACCTTGTCCTCAAGGTGGATCATATGAGACACTCCTGACAAACAGCTTCTTCTTCATTTTTGCACCTCTTCCTTCCCAATACCCCGCTACTTTCTTTATTGTTATCTTCAGCGCATGAACTTCCAAAATCACCGTTGTTATTGCAGCAGAAGGTGTCTCTGTTGACCTTCCATTCACTTCAGCAGCCTTAGAGTCCTCCAGATTGATATAGTAAAATTGCTTGTGACCCTTCTCTACATTTTCTTTTGGGTGTGCCTCATAAGCATGCACATCCAACACCTCCCTTCCAATACATTCAATGATAAAACACCTTTCAGATACTCCTTCAAGATTTTGCAGCCCATACCCCTTGTTTCCACCATTATACCACTCCAGATTAACATCCTTCCATCTCTGAAATTGTTGGTTCAAACCCTGCTCACCATAAGTTCTCTTTTGCATATAACTTGCTAATCAATTCAACTGCTGGGATCGGCTTAACCCTCGAATCCACAAACCACTTTGATAGTTCGAATGCTTCACCTTTAGTAGTGTAACCCAGCTTTTTCTTCCGATTTTCAGTCATACTTACTTCCAGTTTGTTTTCAGTTATTGCAGTGCTGAACGAACAATACCCTTCTCCATGCTCTTGCTTATTCTTGATGATGGATTTGAAAGAAACTTGATTCCTGCTGAAGTTGGTATCTCCTTGAAGCTTCATTGCTTTACCCTTTTCCTTCCATTTGATAGTCAGCTGATTGAAATTAAATTCAACATTTCCCAAGCCTGCTAACCAATCCAGCCCCAAAACTATCTCATTTTCCACCAATTCTAAGGGGGGTGTCCTCAATATGGATTTTAATGGATTTTAAAAGATTCAGATTTTGATAGATTTTTATGGAATTGTATAGAATCCATGAGATTCTGATGGAATTGTATAGAATCCCTGGATTTTGAAATTGAAATCCCGTCTGATTCTGAAAAGCCCAGAAATTAGGTCTCGGCAGTCCAGCTTCCACAACTGAAGAAGGAAAGGAGCGGATCTAAGTTGGCGGTGTCATTCTCACGAGTCTTGGCATATCGAACATAACTTATCAAGCATTTATGTCTTCTGAAAGAGCCAAGAGATGCATTATAGAGTAACGGAATCTTCGCAGCATGGGCTAGGCAATTAGGCAATGATATGATTTAAGCACTTACAGTGAAGCAATGATGTGGGAAATAAATAGAGGCTACTTGTTGTATAGTGGACCACTCTGTCTTCCTTCTCCATACTACGTAGGTGTATTATTTAGCAGGTAAGCTCTGGAGAGTCCATTTGTTTTGCAGGTAAGCTCCAGAGAGTCCATTTGTTTTGCTTCTCCACAGGAGAGCTGTTATGTCTTGGTAAGGATGAGATGGATTTGAAATCCGAGGGGGTGAGAAGATATTTTGGATTGAATGTTTTATGCATAGAAATCCACTAGAATCCTTTAAAATCCATTAGAACAAATACTAATTGAAATCCATGGAAAGATTGAGGACACCCATATTTTAATGGAATCCATTGAACTCCAAATTGAGAACACCTAGATTGTGATGGAATTCTAAAATCTTTCAAAATCCATTAAAATCCATATAGAGGACACCCTCCTAAGACATAAAAGTCTTGAACGATAGTAGTTTGTTGTATGTTAAGAAAAACAGCTTCACATCTCCCATTGTTTCTGATTATGTCTCCATTTCCTATCTTCACCTTGAATTCTGGAATCTGTAATATAGGTAGGCCTGCTGCTTGAACTACCTTATGAGATATAAAATTGTGGGTGGCCCCACAGTCAATCAGAATGATTATAGTTTTATCCCCCTTGCTGCTCCTTAACTTTCCCTTCATTGTAAAAGTCTTAGGAGTTGTGATTCCTTCCTTGCTCAAGAGAGATAATTGCATAGTAGAGAGGTTTGTTTCTTCCATTGGTGAAGCAGGTTCTATAGTATTACTCTCAAATTCCTCCTCCTCTTCAGATTCATCTAACATGACGAGCTGGAAGTGTTTTATCTTACAAATATGATCTTTTCCCCATTTTTCACCACACTTGAAACAGAGACCTTTTCTGCTCAACTCCTGTAACTCGGATTGAGATAATCTGTGTGTACCCATTATTCCAGACTCCTTATTTCCTGTCTCCATCATTTTCTTTTCCATGGCAGGTTTCCCTTGACTGGACTGGTAGTTCAAACTGCTCCTCCCTTTGTTTTCATCCATCCATTTGTGATTCTGTACTGAAGTATACCCCTTATCTTTCATTCCTCTTCTATCATCTTCCTTGTTCCTGGCAGATTTCAGAGTCTGATTCCTTTGTTCCACTAGCAAGGCCCTATCCATCAACTCCACAAGAGTTCTGAGTTCTGACCGGATACAATTTTAATTATGCTTTTATTTCGTCTTTTAAACCCTTCATGAAGATTCCTTTAAGGATTTTCAGATCAGTCTGTTTCAAAGGTGCCACCATCAACTCAAATTGTTCCCTATACTCCATTACACTGCCAGTTTGAATTACACTCAATAAGGGGCCATAAGGATCATTTATCAATCCTGGTTGAAATCTACGAGTCAAGGCAGACTTGAATGATTCCCAGGTCCTCACCTCAGTGTGTTCTTCCCACCACTGAAACCAGTTAAGAGCCTTTCCTTCCATAGCTAAAGTAATTAATTCTACTTTATCATCTTCCTCTATATGATTCATTTTAAGGAAACGCTCAGCCTTAACTATCCATCCATAAGCATCATGTCCGTTAAAGAGTGGTAAATCTACTATCATTTCAGACTTTTCCATCAATTTACTGTAATCATCACTTCGCAAAGAAGATTGATGCTTACCTGACGAAGACGAAGACGATTCGTTGCTATCATGTCACTTACTTCGCTTCGTTGTTTTGGATCTTCCGCGCGACTCGCCTCGCTACATTATTAAGTCGCGCAACTCATCGCGAGTTCGTTGAGCCTCTTCGCGCATGTCTTCACGGTCGCGATCGTGATTGCGCATCACCTCCATGCGAGTCTTCTCCAACTCTCGCAACATGTCCAGACGACTACGTTCCAACTCGTGTTCCAAGTTTTCCAGTCTAACTTCCATTGTTGTTCTTGTTGATCCTCTCGTAACGACCATGTACAGGTTACCAGGACGATGCTCTGATACCAATGTTAAGTATCTATCTGGAATCAGTAATAATGGCGGCAGAAAATATGAACGAAGATGAACAGTGAACAGGAATGGTTATTCGAACAACAGAAAAGATAGAGAAAGTGCCCTGACAGTTAAAGAGATGTCAACTCTCCAGTCCCAGCCCAATACCAAATAACAGCCTGCCTTATTCCTCCTTTAGCTATCTATTTATAGAAGTCCACCTGACCCCAATTACAAAACAGCTAGCTACTTATTATTCCCTTTTCTTCTGGAATACTTTATCATAATAGCTACTACTACTACTATTATTATTATTATCAAACAGTTGACTTCCTGAGACTCCAACACGCGGCAGCAATGTCACCCGCGGAGGGTCACAGACCAGTAGCCACACCTTCGAAGCCTTCGTATGCAGCGGCGGTAAAGGAACGCTCCCCGGCCAACGCTTGCACGCTCAAACCAGTTCTTTCTCTGACGCAGCTCGTCTGCCCAATAAAATACAGCCGCCAATGCTGCACAGCTAATGCTAACCCATCATCTCCCTCTCATAGGCTGATTTGGAAAGTGTTATGTCCGTCCACGTTAGGATGATTTTCTATTTAAAATAACTAGAACTAGCCCGCGAAGGTGGGCTCAAGCCCATCCTCACCTACGGTAGATCAACAAGAGCTTGGGGCTTGGATCCACTTCCTCCGCCCCAACCCTAGCTCTTCCTGCTCTCTATCAATCCATGAGAAAGAGGATGCAAATTGAAATTCTGTGCAGCAAAACTTGCACTCCATGTCTCATGTGGGAACACCGGGTACCGAGATTTGCATGTACTGCTAAAGCCTGTGTGTCCAGGCAGCATAGCTTGGTTGGGGTTGTCGATATTAAGCCTTTGTGCTAAATTAGGGTTAACACGATGAAATTGTGAGAAATCCTTCTCAGTTTTTGTATTTACCTTGAATCGTGCACAAGAATATATATACTGAAAATACCATAGGGACCTACCTTACTTAGAAGATCTCCACGGATCAACTTCCTATATAGTAAACAGAATAAATCTAATTATGGTAAACTAGATATACACTGAAACAATATATTCTTCAACACACACACACACCCCCTCAAGCTTGGTTTAGATGTTAATCAATCCAAGCTCGCTAGATAACAACTGAAATGTGTCACGCACTCACGCCCAAGAGCTTTGGAGTTTGGATGGAACATTACTGACTCTAGCCATACCTTTGGCAAAATTGTCAGAGATAAATTATCTATCAACTTCAATGTGCTTAGTTCGATCATGATGGACATGATTCTTCACAATATTGATAGATGATTAAATATCTGATAAGAAGTGAATAGGCCTTGCTGATCCAATCTTCAATTCGTCTAGAAACTGTCTTAGCCATACTCCCTCACAAATGCCTAAGGCAAGAGCCCTGTATTCGGCTTCGACGCTACTTCGTGCCACCACATCTTGTTTCTTGCTCCTCCACGTTACAAGATTTCCCCGAACATATTTGTAGTATCCTATAATTGACCTTCTATCGAGTCAGTTCCCCAACCCAGTTGACATTTGTATACACATTAATGTCCCGAACTTCGGCCTTCTTGAATGGTATACCCTTACCAGAAGTACTCTTTAAGTACTTGAGGATTTTAACCACCATTTCCATGTGTTCCTTGTTCGGAGCATGCATGTGTTCGGATCAAACTCCATGGCCAGCTGATCTTTGAGAAGTATTTCTTCGTTGTCATCTCCAATTATAATGATGTCATCCACATATACAATGAGGATTGACATCTTCCCTAAATCCAAATGTTTTACGAAGAGTGTACTATTTGTTTGGCATTGATATTATCCCCCTTATGACAACCTTAGCAAGCCAATCAAACTGCGCTCTTGGAGACTGCTTCAGGCTATACATATCTTTCTTTGACTTGGTGGAAGGCTCATATAGACATTTTATTCAAGGTCACCATTCAGAAATGCATTTTTTACATCAAGTTGGTATAGCGGTCAGTCTAAGTTTACAGCAACAATAGCAACACATGTCCCGTTTTGAGTTTGCAACAGGCGTGAAGGTTTCTTCATAGCCAATACCTTGAGTTTGAGTGAACCCTCTTGCAATCAGCCTAGTCTTGAGTCGTTCAACAATGCCATCAGCTTTAAAGAGCCATTTGGCAGTCAAAAATATTATTTCCATTTGGCAGTAGAACAATTTCCCATGTTCTGTTCCCCTCCGGTGCGTGAATTTCTTCCATCACTTCTTTCTTCCATTCAGGCTATTTCAAAGCCTCATGAATGTTGTTTGGCACAATAACATTATCAATCGTCATTATAAAGAGCTATGTGAGTATCACTTAGATGATCATAGCTCACTTGATTCCCATTTGGATATCTTGTGCAGCTATGTATCCCTTTCCTTAAGGCTAGGAATATCAAGGTCATCATCAGGAGCTTCACTTTCCTCCTCCATCGTTGTACCTAATTTTCATATTCATCATGTCGTGTAGAACTTTGTTCTTCACTAAGTTTCTCACTCTTATTGCCATCTTTTGTTTTTCCTCCTTTGACAGACCAATAGTGCTTTCACCACTTGATCATGTTCCTACTCAAGTTTATCTGACACAGGAGCAAGGTTCTCCCCTGAACCCCAGTTTGTTCCTGTTCGAGTTGATCTGCCATAGGAGCAAGGTTCTCGCCCTGCACCCCAGCTTGGTGCAGCGTCTCCATGGTTGGTGTAGGCACCTCAAATTCAGCCAAAATAAGGTCCACAAACTGCTGTAATTCACACACTACCGGGTAGTCTGATTTCTCCCCTGAAACACAGTCAGTTTGAAGAAGGATTGGGACTCAAAGAAAGTCACATCCTGAATGTTATATACCTTTCGCGTAGATGGTACATAGCACATGTAACCCTTTTTAGTAGCAAAATAGCCAATCAGCACACCCTTGATAGAGCGGGGATCCAATTTTGACCGATTATTAGGTGCAACATGAATAAACGCGGTACATCCAAACATTTTCGGAGATAGATCTCAGGTAAAACTGGCAATATGTGGGAAAGATTCAAGTTATACATGTTGAGGGGTCTTAAACTGAAGCACTCGACTAGGAAACCTATTAATTAGATAGGTGGTTGTGAGGACTGCCTCACCCCATAGATGTTTCGGTACATGATGAGTGAACATAGCAGTTCGAGCAACTTCAAGCATATGTCGGTTTTTCGCTCTGCATTTTTGTTCTGTTATGGTGTATCCACGCATGAGCTAACATGAATAATCTCATGTTAGTCAAATACTTGCTCATATTCTGGTTAAAGTAACCATGAGCGTTGTCTGTTTTTAATACTTATATGTTTTCTTGGAATAGAGTTTGAACCATTCAGCGGTAGTTCTGATATATACCAGTAGTTTCAAATTTCTCGTTCATCAAGAAAGTCTATGTGAGTCGTGTATGGTCATCGATGAAAGAGATGAACCATCAGGCACCATTGATATTTCGGACATTCACAAGACCCCGGATGTCACTATGCACAATGGCAAATGGCTTAATAGGCCGATAGCTCGATCCGGTATGAGTGTGCTTTGCAAGTTGACAAACATCACATTCAGATAACTTGGCACTTCTTTTATTGAATAATTACAACAACTGTGATGCCATAGAACTACTTCATCTGCACTACTATCTAAGTTAGCTACAATATGAGCACTTCATGTATAGTAGACTCCTCCGATTTCTACTCCGTTCCTCGCAAAATGTATAGGCCATCACGAACCTCACCACTGCCACACATCATTCCTGTCCCCACTTCATGTAACACATAACGAGGAGAACTAAACTTAACTTCACACCCCAAATCATAAATAACTTGACATGTAGACAAGGACGGGAAACAAGGTGAGTTTTTTTAATCAAACCAATTCCAGCGATGGGCAAACTTGTCAAAAGCGTTAAAAAGCACTGAAAAGCGACGAAGCGCAGGCGAGCGCCATACCTGCGCCTGGCTTTTGAGAAGCGCTGGGTAATGGGAAAGCGTCACTTTTCCAGCGCTTTTGATGGAGCTCGCTTAATGAAAAGCTATCGCTTTTCATGGCTTCTCACAAAAAGCGATAGATACCTTGACCAGTCAATTTTTTTATTTTAAAAAAAGGCTTCTCGTCTAGACCGTATAGGGTTATACGTAAGAGTCGTTCGACTCTTTCCCAAATCCCCCTCCAGACATAGCCGCCCTCCACGCAATCGCGCATAGCCGCGTACCTGAAGAAATCGAAGGTGAAGAGGAGTTCTCCACCCCTGTTTCCAAGTCGCGAATCGCAGGTGAAGGGTTCTCCCAGACTATCGTCGGTGCTGCGCAGACCGCAGGTTCTATTTCATCGTCTTTCTTCAAATTTTCAGTTTACGTTATTAACTTGGAGCTCTGAATTCCGCAGCTTATCTAACTCTGTCCAACTCTGTTTCTATCCCATTTAACTTGAAGCCCTGTAATCTGTTTGTATAACTTACTGAGTGTCTGAGTTACTTCCAACACATCCTGTATGTTTTTTTGGCAAACTAAAAGAGCCTATGTTTTTTTCAAACATAGGTTATTTTTGGCAAGTAATTTGAAATATTTAAGTGTTTGTAGATCGTTAACTTGTAGCTCATTAAAAATATTTACGTTATTTTTTTTGGCAAACTAAAAGAGCCTATGTTTTTTTTGTGAAACATGTATATGTAGAATTGTAGACAAAAATGTCTGGAGAACAATCTAAAAGTCAGGATCCTGCTTGGGAGCATGGGTTAAGGGTCACGCCAGTATTGGCATAATTATACATTATATTATATATTATCTTTTGTTTTTTTAAGCATCGCTTTTTGTGAGAAAGCTACGCTTCGCTTAGCGCTTTCTCTTTTAAGCAAAGCTCAAGGTCATCGCTTTTGGCCGCTTTTTGCTTTAAAAAAGTTTGGCGATGGGAGCTAAGGTACCATCGGCAATCTTAACCACTGCCTTATGAGGGTAAGGTTGCATGTTCGGAATGAGGTTGAGCTTTAAGTTCCCAGACATATTATCAGTTGCATCGGAGTGAAGTTTCCAAACATCTGTATGATGGGCATGAGAGACAAGGGCACTAGGTATGGTACTTGATTGCTCCAACAAACTAGAGATGAATCTTTTGGGTACCCCTTTTTCAGCCTTGAGAACTTGGGAAAATATCTTTTGTAGAGCATCAAGCTGCCCTTTTGAAAATTGAGGTTCCTCCACTGCTTTCTTACACGTAGTCGCATTCACTGAGGCTTATGTTGACTCATTCTTGATATCCAGCCATTCTCCCTTTATCATACTCCCTCCGTCCCAGAAAGGTTCACCAAATTGACATTTCTTGGTCAATGACTATCAACTTTGACTCATGATATTTCTTAATACGAAATTATTTAAAAATATAAAAACTATATCAAAATGTTCCTCATTCAAAATATTTTCATAAAAGTATAAAATTTATAAATTACATACAAATACAATAATTAAAATCATCGTCCAAAGTTTGCCATCATTGACCAAGAAAAGTCAATATGACGAACCTTTTCGAGACAGAGGTAGTATAACAATGGTTGTAGCCGCGAGGTATTAAAAATGTTGAAAAGTTAATATCTTAAAAAATCCATTTGCGTTCAATGCTTCCTTTTATGTTAAAAATATTAAATTTTGATATTAAAAATAGAAACCATTGAACACAAAATGGATTTTTTAATATTTTCATTTTCCAAACTCAATATATTAATTAATTTATTTTTTATTTATTTTTAGTTATTATTATTTATTTAAAGTCCATAAGGGTAAATCTGCTCCTAAATATGAACTTTAGGGATACTTTTGTACCTTTCAAAACCTTAAGGGCATATTTGCACCTGGAGCTAAACTTTAAGGGTATATCGTCACCTTTCCCCCTTGAGTAAATTATATTCCATGGAAAGATCAATTCTTCTTCTTTTACAACAAAAGGTTTGGTTATCCTCTAAGTGCTCATTTCAAATTTCTGAGACTTTGTGCTGCCTTGTATTGTGTTGCTTCCCTTGTAATCCGTTTAAAGCTTGCTTTACCAACAGAATGTTACTTTATGTCATTTCTCATTAATGGCCTTAGGATTTGAAATGTTCTAGAATTCGTTTGGTAAATCCATCACATCTCGCTCCTATTTCCAAATTATATCCTTTGTATGTTGGCATCTTGATTTGAAAGAAAACTTATTTTAGATTAATAAGGATTTAGATTGGGGAAAATGGAAACTAATAATCCCACCTTTTAGCCGTCTTCTTACACTAGTCCCACCTAATCGTAATTCAAAAATAATCCCACATTTGCACCTCATCTTCTTCCACCGGTCTCTGACCAGTTGATAACCTTCTATTCCACGTTATTTTCTTTTCTTTGCAAAAACATTAAACCATGAATCTCAAATCCCCACTTTTCACAATCTTCTCCAAATGGTCCCTCATATCAATGTTTTCTCCCTAAACTTTTTTCTTTTTATTTTTATCCTCTTAACTCTTTATTTCCCTTTTTCCTTATTTTTATTTCTTTTCCATGTTTATCATCATCATTACTCCGGTGCCGCAACGGCTCCCACCTACGGTGGGGTAAGGAGGGGTCAAAAGTACACAGTCTTACCCCTGCACATGGGGACTGTTTCCGAATGACCCATAGTGAAAATAGCGTCGAAAATTGCATGGACTAACTGTTGTTTCATAATAAAGAAGCACAGACAATTTAGTGAACTATTTTGCGTTATTCCATCATATTCCCAAGCCAAAAAATACCGAGTTTTTGGCTCCATCGCAAATGATGGAAAATGTTCCATGTTTATGTATTCCATTTTTTCTTTCTTTTTACTTCTTCTCGTTCATTATTTCATTCCATTTTATGTATTTTCCAGATTAGTTCCCTTCTTATAAATGATCTTTTTCTAGCCCTACTAATTTTTTACTTTACTTTCTTTTTACTTCCACTTATTTATTTCATTTTTCCTTTTCTTACGTTGATTCCACCACTAATATATGTTTCTCTTTTCTGAAAAAATCAAAGAAAAATTATAAACAAGAAGCGGGGGAAAATATAAAAAAAAAAGACTACAAAGATTAGGAATACATAAAATGAAAGAAAATAAAAATGGAGGAGAAAAAAAGGAAAAATTGTCGAAAGAAAATTTTATAAAAAAACTCTTAGGATAAATGGATGAAGGAATGCATAAACAAGGTAAATAAATGAAAATAAAAAAGAAAAAGGAATAAAAGCATTGTGATGATAAAGCAAAAAGAGAAAACTTTTAGGAAGAAAAAAGAAAAATCATGTGGGACCGTTTTGAAAAGATTTGTACAAGGTGAGATTTATGGTTTAATGATTTGCAAAGAAAAGAAAATAACAGGGACCGATCGAAGAAGATGGGGTGCAAAGGTGAGATTATTCCTGAATAACGATTCGGTGGGACTATTGTAAGATGACCGCTAAAAGGTGGGATTACTAGCTTCCATTTTCCCTTTAGATTATTGTTTTTTTCTTGCACATATAATGTTTCTACTTAAGTTAATTGTGCTTTCATGTTTTTTATTATTGAATCCTTAACTAATCTCAAACTTCAGGATCCAGCCCTCGTCTATAGGCCTACTTGTGAGAAGTTGTATTCGCCAAGCCACTTATCCTTGTTTAGTTTAACAAGGATGTGCATTTATTGTTTGTATCCTTTTGTAAACAGTGCTTTGTATTTTTTACGCTAATTGTACTTCTCTACAACTATAAAAACATCCAACCATACAAAGCTGGTAAATTTTGTTACTTTCACAATGGTTTCCAACTACATAAATGAAAAATGGGACAGAAGTTTCATTAGTGTAACTGGCATCATACATCTAAATGGCTTGCCAATTTCTAAGGTCATTATTAATGTTCCCTTCTCTCCTAGTATTCGTGTCTTCATGTATACAGATTATTACACTTAAAAATTCAGATTTGAAGTCTCACCCTGGCCAATGAAATTAATGCTTTCTCCTTGAGATTCTCAGTAGGTACTGACTTACGAGCAGCTTCCTTCTTCCATGGGTCCTCATACTGAAACAAATCCAGGTCAAAGACTCAAAAACAAAAAAAAAACATGACACTCTTTCGGAAAGAAAAATAACAATCGTGTATGCCTGGTCTTTAGGGATGGTTTGGTAGGATGCAATGTAATTACTTGTCCAAAGAACGTAATTCACTTTTGACTTATTTATTTACCACGGTAACAGAGACGCACATTTTGCATTCCTGGGAAATGTGGATATCGTTAGTCTAAAACTAACTTTCCACATAAAACAAACCACAAGGTGGGAATGAGAAAGCCAATTTGCGTGATCTAAATTTCTGTTTTAACACGTTTGGGGAATGTACCAAACACGTCCTTAGAGAGTGATTGGTGCTTTTCAAGGGAATTACTTTCAGTACAATCTCTTTCCATTTTTGAGTGAAATATTATCATCACAAGATGAAAATAATCTCAATTGGCGAATCACTTTCTTTGGTCAAATGGGATACCAAATAATATAAACAACTCTTTACCTGCAATTACTTTCCATGGAAAGTAATTGCTCCATACATGTACTATAGTCTTTGACATATGTATGCTAAAATTTTGCCTAGGCAAATAGTACTTGACATCCAATTTATAGGTCCAATTGTGCCTTATATGAAAATATGAATGGAAACAAAATGAATGGCAACTGACTGACCATCAAAATTATCAATAGTTATACAAGTTACAATGAGACAAATAGGGAAAGAGGGAAAAGGTTGGAAATGTTTTTTGAACACCAACACGCATAAGAATCTTCTGTTCATACAGGCAAACAGATATTTCAAAAAACAAACTTTTAGTGTATGCGAGTTGATGCATGAATAGCATAACCCAAAAGGTTAGTGACGTTCTGGAAAGGAAAGTTAACACAATTATCGGAAAACGTTCTGGAACCGAAAGTTAGAATAAGTATCGGAAACAAGGTTGTTAAAATCGTATTTTTGAATCGAATCGGTAGAGAGATTTATAAATCGAATCGTTAAATCGAATCGTAAATCGTAAGATTTCATAAAAATAAAAAATAAAAATAGTTTGAAATATTAGATAAAAGAAAACCCACAATTTAACATTATTAAGTCGAATAATAAGTTGAAACATTTACATATTCATGACTAAAATAAAGATTCTTTATAAAAATGTGACTAGAGTAGTAATAAAATCCCAGTAGCTTAAGTTCAAATTTTAAACTTAAGTTACCATGACACTACATTGTAGTGATTCTTCGTCATACTTATGTAAATAAGTTTTATTTTAGTAATATTTTTAAAAAAAAATCAAACAAGTTTTAGTATGGAATTTTGTGTTAATAAAAGCTCATAATAAGTAATTAGTTAGCAAAAAGTAAAGTCTATGTTTTGCTGTAACAAATCAAAATATAATATACGGAGTATTAGTTTAGAATGCAACAATTTGCAACTTCTATTGCTGGTGAATTTGTATAATAGATGTGATGGGAGGGTTAGGTGTACGTTCGAATCCCCAAATACAACCAAAAGCCGGTGAATTTGTTCGTTTTCTCATTTTTTTTGCTATCCCACACCAGAAGTAGGAGGGTTTTGCTCCTCCCAAAATGCATATAAATAGTGATCTTCTTCTCCCAATTAAGCAGGCCAGTGGATCTACAAAGTAAACTGCGGCTTCGACAGACCTGATTTGGGCCTTCACCTGGCCTGATTTGTTCGGGCTGAGCTTAAAATTAAAATCGTTAAATCGCATGAATATTGCGATTTTAAACGATTAGTTATGATTAAAATGTGGTTTTTATACGATTTTCTTAAATTGCGATTTTGTATATGAATATACGATTTGGATCGATTTACTGATTTTGAATCGTAAAATCGTACGATTTTACGATTCAAATCGTGATTTTAATAACCTTGATCGGAAAACATAAAACAGAAAAGGTGAGAAAGTGAGACGCTGAGACTTCTAAATTGAGATGAATGAAATATATCCCTAGGGAAAAAGGTAAAGAACAATGTTGAACCAGAAAGAAAATCAATAAAAGAGGTTTAAGCTTTACCAGTAGAACTTGGTCAATGTAAGGCCGTATCTTTTGCTCAAATTCTGTACTGTTTTTACTCTTAACTTCTTGCTGCATCATAAATGCATCTTCCTCGGCCTAAAAGACACATTGTTCCATATATTCTTATATTATTATTATTATTATGAAATGCCAAAAGATAAACAAAAAATGACACAGATTTCACTAAATTAAATAGGATAGAGTGATAAACAAAAGGCAAAAATAATTAAAATACCCCAAACTTTGAAGGGGTGTGAGATGAACACCCAAACTTTCATATGTAATTTAAATACCCCAAACTTTCATTGCAAAATAAATAATGTTACCCCCAATCTATATAATTGCAACACTTTTAATTTGCTATTTTAAATTATGCAATTAACCCCATAAATTTACATTTTTGAGAGAAATAATACATGACAATGGTGCGAAAATAACTTCTTATACGATGGTATATAGTTTGGGGTATTTAAATTAGATATACAAGTTTAGGGTGTTTACCTCGCACCGCTTCAAAGTTTGGGGTATTTTTATTATTTTTCCCATAACAAATAATTTTTTGGAAAAAAGGCGCCTCTTTTAGACAGTAAACTAACTAAATCAGTGACAACAAATCTGTGACTCAGTAACTAAAGTCTGAATTATGTGTTTTGTGACTTTTGTCCTCGAAGAACTGAGATATGTCACTGAATTAGTTAGTTTTTTTGCCAAAAAGTTGATAAAGTAAGATAAAAATACACTTTTTATCTTACTCCCATTAGCCCCTTTTTGAAGATTAGTCCTATTTTGTTAACACAAAGATAAAGTACACATTAAGTTTTTCCTTCAGATATATAATGAAGTTAATTTTGTACAGGATAAATAGGCAAACAACCAAGTATTGAAGTACTCCATATTCCGTATCTGAAATATCTCACAATTATTATAGAAAAAAAAATCACCTCATAGTAGAAACTAAAAACTATACCTGCAAAATCCGAGCTAATTCTTCATCGGATTTAGCAAACTCAAGCCCTGTCCTTTCTTTCTCCGTTTTATTTCCGTCCTCAATGGACACCAATTGGAGCTTTTCTGAAATGTATGCCAAATCCGCTTCTTCTGGTACAGCCTGACCATCACCAACCCCCACTATCTGTCCATCATTACCATTTCACATCACGATATATACATATACAAACAAGCAGAGAAGGAGAGGCATACAGAGTGTAGGTACCTTTTGTTGATCAGGTGGAATGGAGGTAAGAGAGAAGAGCTGGAATTTGAAGATCTGGAAATAAGAAGAGAACAGGTAGAAGAAGGATCTATAAGAGAAGGCTTCGAAGGAGGACAAACTAGATTGGAGAGAAGAAGAGGGAAGTAAAAGAAACGACTTCGAAGCCGTCTTCGGTGTCGCAGTCGACGTCGAAGGTGGATCCATTGTGGCGGACAGAGAACTTCTTCACCACCATTTTCTGCAGTTGAATTCTTCTCCTCTACGACGGAAATGAGAGTAGGAGACGGCAGACTTTCACGACACGTTACTTCATAGTTCATAGGCAGACAGGTTTACGATACAGTTTAAATGCGGATCTCATCACAGTCCGTGGTCTCACCACACAAACCCGCTACTTTCATTACATCTTCTCCCTTCTCAGCCGCTCAGCAATTTCTAGGAAGAATTATTGGGAGCAAGCCCCTTGGTGAGAATTGAATCCAAGACCTCCCATGAAGGAGAAACTTGGGAGTGGATGGTCATCCATTGGACTACACCCACCAACCCCACGTTTACTTAAAACTAGATTCTCACATGTGCGATACATGGAAGAAATTTGACCAATGTGTGATTTAGATGTCTATTAAAAAATGTAGAGATAGTTGAATTTAGAATAAAGTGGTAAGTAATATAAGAAGTGTTCATAGTTAAAGAGAGTTTAAAACATTGTCGAATGGGGGAAAATGTAAATATAATTAAAGAAATACTAACATTTGAAAGTACAAAGTGATAAGTAAAATAGCAAGTGTTTACGGTGAAAATACAAATTTCGAAAGATTTTTTTGTAAACAACATTAGTAGTATGATCAATATGTTAAACTATTTGTCTTGTCTACTAAAATATTAGAGACTCCTGCCTTTGCAATTCATCTTGTACATTTAGAAGGACCGGAACCGATTCCAACCAGTCGAGAAGGATGTTGACTATCGTCCCTACAATCAACGTTTTCTGCAGAATTAAAGCAAAGAAAGAGAAATTCATTTAATTTAATTTTAATTTAAAAAAATAATTTATTTACATAATATATACATATAAATACATATAAATTCAAAGTTGATACACATATGAAATTAGATAGAGTCAATGCCTCAATAAAAAAAAAAGTGAACCACACTAATAAATGTGTTACATTCGTAATTACAAACAATAAAGTATTTTTAAAAATTTAATAATTAACAATTATGAATAAATGTTAATTAATTAATTTTATTAAAATAATATTTTTAACAGACTAAGAATCGGGACCCTCTATATTACCTGGACCTGATTTTAAAAATAGTTGTTGGCCCAATTAGACAACACTCAGCCCAATAATATGTATTTACTCCTCCCCAGCAACCTAAACCTAAACCGCATCTATATACGACCTTTACCTACGCCTAGTTCATTTACCCTGTGGCCAATATCTCAGACCATTGGTTCTCTCCTCTATTACGATCTCCTCCCACCCACCCCCCCACCCCACCTTCTCGGATGTCTTCTTTTGTCGTTGTAATCTCATACCACCACAGTCAACCGTCCCATTTGTCCGATAAAGCCTTATTTGACCATTGTTAGGGCTACGATGGCTGAATGAGCTTCAAAGGATCTCAGACCTAACTGTTCCTTTCATCGTTTCGGTAAAACTTACATGCTTACTGTATTTTACCAATTTTCTATTGCATGAATTTGCAAATCATTTTATTTAAAGGATTTAGTCAATTTATTAAATTTTTTATGCTGCAAAGTTAGTTTATTCTAGACCAATCTTGCTTTTCGTCAACTGTAGTGAAGACAGCCTAGTGAGGGTGCAAGGATCTGAGCTGAGTGAGGGTGCTAGACCGACCTTTCCTTTTAGCCAGTATCCATTTTATGATATATGTGGTCTTGATTTAAACCCTAGATAAAACAAAACTTTGTATTTTGGATACATCTTATAAGATATTTATAATTAATTACAATGGTTTGTGATACCTGAATTTAAAACTGACTTCGTCCATAGTATTTTTTAAATATATAATTTTGGAAGGTCACAATAGCAGACTTTATTTTAAAAAAGGCAGTGCTACACCTTTTCAATCCCAAAAGTTTTTGCTTGAAATAAATAAACTTAAAATGGAATATATGTTACTCGATTAGAGCAATAGCTTGTAAATTGAACAGCTTAAACTACTTAAACATAATAGCAAAACTTTAGTTTGGTTTGGAATAAAATATAAGAGGAAAGGAAGTAGATTGTTTATCAAACTCACATCTTTGGTGTGGAAGATTTTAAAACTACTTAATCCCAGATTTTGTTTTTTTTGGTGAGTTTGTAACTCTTCGATACTTCAACCTCATGTAATACACACCACAATCTCTTATATATCTTATTATTTCAAACATATTTCATCATGTGATCACTATGGACCTGCTTGGTCCAGCAGTGTGCTGGGTAGGAACCTGTAGTCCTGTTTGGAGATAAATTCTTCAGATAGAGACTTAAACATGCATGCTCTTAAGAGATGCTCTTGGTAGATATTTTGTTTCTAGATTATAAATGAATTCCTGATTTCATTGTTAATTGCAATAAGTCTATTTATGTACTGGTTGATCAATAAGCACTGGTTAGTAGCAAGTCAATATGCATGCCTGTAATCAAAGCATTGGTGAGTAAAAATATTCCAATTGTGCTTTCTTTTATGGGTTTACTCTAAGCAATGATCTTGTTTTAATTTATTAATACCTACAATTATCATTCTATATTTCAAAATGCTTATTAAGGCCTGCTTATGATCCTTGGTTAGATGAAAGAGGCCTTTAAAATGAGTTCTTTTCTAGAAAATTTATTTGATTTATTAACTTTATGATCAGTAGGCTGGCCATGGTTTTACCTAAATCCAACTTAGTTCTGTCCTACCTGTTCACAGCTTAAAGATAGATTCTTGCATTTGAGCACACATTCATAATGATGGATAGTGTATCCGGGGGGTAGCTTATCCGAGGGGTTATTGCGAGGAATAACTAGAGAGAAGTCAGAGCAAGTAAGTAGTGAGAGAGAGAGAGTATATTAGAAAATGTATTCAGCGTTTTCAGCGTCTTGTGTCTTGGTTACAAATGGGGATATGAGGTGCTATTTATAGTAGTAATAAATGACAGACAGGGACACGTGTCAAGCGTCCATTGGGCGAGAGGTCACCTCAACTGGTTGGCGCTGGCAGTCGCATGTGGCCGCATTTAATGCGGCTGTTGGATGTGACGTCGTACTGGGTACGGTGATCCATACGCATGTGGAGCGGATATCATGTCGGAAAAGGTGCCCTCAGCTGTAGATGACTAGCCGAGGGCTCTGAGTACCGGGGACCCCTTTAGTGCCGAGGGCTCTAGGTGCCAAGGGCTACTGATTTTCGCCGTTTTCTTCCAGTAACTTTGTTTTCCTGTTTTGACCCTCCTGTGAGAATCAAAGTCTTCGGCCAGGGGGCCGAAGGCACCCCTGGTGCGCATTGTGGGCTGCTTGGTACTCTGGGCGCCGTGATTTGGGCTTGTTGTGCTTCCTGGGCCTAGTGGGCCTTTATTGGAGTAGTAGGAGTCTGTGGACCGGGGGTTCCCGGGCCATATAATCCATCACATAATTTTTTATAAATTGAAAATATCTAATATCAATCTCATATTGAACTGCCTTTTATATTAAAACTATCATATTAATTTTGATCTCATATGGAAATATTCAATGCTCTAGTTTTATAGTTTACTTTATGCAATGTTTTCAACAAACTAAATGGTCTTTAGACACAATATATATTTTTATTATGTGTGAGACTCAAAGATTCATTTTAACATGATTTTATCTTTTATATTGCAGGTCTCTTCCAGAAAGATTGAATATATTTTTGAGTTAAAATTTTATTCTTTATAAGATGTAAACTCAGTGGATTTTAAAATAAGGTGCCCAAATGTGTATTATTCAGAAGTGAAATGTAATATATTATCAATTAGTTAAGATTAGGGACTGCAGGCTTCTATTATTGCTGCTGAACTCTGAGGTATGATCTTCACCCCCCCCCCCAACTTCCAAGTCTTGCTTTTAAATACAATTAAAGTCAGGTTATTTTTAAAATAAACTGTCAAGTATTCAATGTTTGAACCAAATCTTCTTATTTTTTGTAATAGGAAATCAAATTGTTAACTGAACATTATTATATTTTTAGAAACATGCCTTATTTTCTTCACTCAAAACTTTTTACTTTTGAAAATCTGGGTATGTGAAATTATATACCAAAATGCTCTTAGTTTTACCTTTAATATTTACCTTTCGTTGTTAACATTGAATCTATGAGTTTGAGAAACAGTCTTTCCAAGATTAATGCCAGTGATATCTATGAATATCACACTGTTAAAAAGACTGCATCAAAAAGGAAATATTTAGATGAACATTACTAAAAACACACATAAAATTCTATTTTTAAGTTTTTCAATAGTTTAAGGCATATTGCATACCCCTTCATCATGGTTATCAACTTCCATATTCTCAACAGTCCTGCCCATATTGGTTATGGTTAATCATATGTGAATAATTTTTGAAAAAAAAATTAAAGCAATATACATCTTCATCGTTAAAAATTACTTCTTGTACATCCCACTCCTGATATGGTGTCAAACTTCAAATGCTATGCCTGTTGCTCTGGATGTGTGATTGGGTTGAACTTATTTATACTAATGATTTGAACTGCTCTCAATATCTTTCTATATACCCAATGGTCAATAATGTTTAGTCTTTTAATTTGATTAGACAGTCCATGATGTCCAATAAAGTAGCTTAGTTTTGTTATAAGCCACTTATTTAATGAGGACAACTTGCATATCTCAGTACAAAATAAACTTGCGTTGTTGTTTAGCATTTATTGCCAATGTAATTTTTAGATATATCTTAATATGTTGTGCGGCTGAGGGAGATATGAGAGTACAAATCATTAAATGCAAACTCTTGGTTGATATTTCAGATGTTCTGTTTGAGACAATAATAAATATTAAATAGTACAATGCATTAAAGGGTTTTCTGAAACATAGCAATTATACACTGGCAAATTTGAATTCCAATTCTCAACACTGTATGTAAATGTACTATGCAATAAATGCAGTTTATTGAGCCACAAAACGGGGTACTTTTTGAGCTCAAATTTATTGATGCAGTACCATACATTAAATGCACTTCATTGAGCCCCAAAGTAGACAGTCATTCGTTGGCCATATGAAATGACACCTTGGAGCAGAAACCACAAATAACACATGAAGCATGACCCGACCCGCCAATGGAGCAAGTGTTTGGGCGGGAAAAATGGTCTGACTTCTCCTGGTTTTGTATATAGAAAGATTAGGAGCCCCTTGGGTAATAACAAAAGCGACTGGTTGATTCTGCTGAGATTTACGAAGTTTGGCTGATATGATTGTATTGGCTGATTCTGTTGATTTGTGAAAAATAATAATTGAAAATACATTTTATTAATAAAACAAAGAAAAAAATATATGAAAAAATAGCTAAAATGGCTCTCTACGGTAACTTCAGCCGATACAGCCAGTAAAGTAACTCTGACCTTACTTGTTCTTATTATTACACAATTCAGCCTGTAAAACCAAAAGTTACGTGTTTGGTGAAAAAGTTGGCTTATAAGCCTGAAAAGCCAAAAATCATGGCTACCAAACGAGCAATAGATTTATAAAAAACAAACCAGTTACGTGACGGGCCTTGCAGGATGAGGAAATGTCCAATGCGATTTTCCTAGCGATAATATTTATTTATATTTTATTGAAAGTGGAAATTATGTGCATGGTCTAATTTTGTGTCCCGCATATCATTTTTGTCTCACCTATTTGTTCTTTTCATTTTTAACTTTTTTATTTTCAATAATGTTTTTTTATTTCAATTTTAGACCCTTATTTCAACATGTCGTCGGAAGGCTTCGGGATATTCAGCTCCGCGACCAGGGTACTCCGTGGATTCATCGACCACTTCAGTCCTCCTCACCTAAAAGTGCATATTTATTTTTAGGTATGCAAGGGCATTCTGAATTAGTTGATATAAGAAGAGCTCAAGTGCATAACTTTGTGATAAAAAGGCACCACTAGAATAATAACTTTGTGCATAACTAGTTGCACATTAATTTTCATTCGAATGACAAAATATATTATGATCCCTCTTAGCATAAGTTATTCTTTGATCATGAAGTTAAGAAAGTCACATATATCTTTGAAAATAGTTATATCATAGTGTAAAATCGGGGTTTAAAAATAAATGTAAACATACAAATTATAAAGCATAATAATATTTCTAAAAGTGCATATGTAGTACTTCTTGAGATGTAGTTTTACTGTAGCATAGTTAATGATAAAAGTGCATAATTGTGTTGATATGAGTGCACTACTTAAGTTGTCTATTATTCATTTTCATATAAAGATTGAAAATACAAAGTTTTTTTAAGGAACTAAACTAGATCACATATATATTATTAGAGTAAGGATCGTATGAGAGTAACATCTTAGGAGTAAAATGGGAATGATTCTGGACGTTGGATTTGGGTATCGTGCATCATGTATAACAGCAATGTGCATATAAAAATTGGAAAATGTGCACATTTGAATTTTGCATTACTTTAACTATAGATGTGCATTTTCGTGAATGATAAAGTGCATGGTTTTGGAGCATTCCCATTTCTTATGTTAAGGAGTGTTCTCAAGTTAATGTGCAATATTTTTTGGAAAAAAAACAAAAACAATATTAGGTGCAGTTCCGGTGAGAATAGTCCTTACCGTGAGAAATGAGAACGCTCCAAAACAATGCACTTTAGGGTTCACCAAAATGCACATTTATTGTTAAAACATTTATATCATAAAGTGCATAATACTTTGTTTATGAATAAATATGAAGATACAAATCATAAAAGTGAACAAAATAATGTTTAAAAGTGTATATTTATTTGATTTAGTTATGTAAGTGCACAGTTGCTTAGTTAAAGATAAAAGTGCATAATTTTGCAATAACCGTCACTTTTGGCTCATTTTGATTCACTTTAAAGCTCGTCTCTTGCACTTTTTGAACTTTGGTCGAATCATGTCAAATAGAAAAAAACAGTGGCACTTTTGTAAATAATTCAAACTTGTATGGCATTTTGAAAAAGTGCAATATCAAAACCTAATAAATGCATCACAATGGAGGAAAAGTGACCGGTTTGTAGTTTTCACGGGAAGAAAGGTTTTTATTTGATCCGGAATATATAAGAATATTATGAGAATATTATCTCTTTAAGTGGTTTAACCATATGATTAAAAGTGCAATATCAAAACCTAAGATTAAATCCATACGTTTAAGTGGTTTAACCATATGAGAATATTATCTCTTTAATTTTGTTATTTTCTTTCATTATCTATTTACTTTCGTATCTTCTTCTCCTTCTCATTTCACCGGCACTTCTCCATCACTATCAACAACCTCCACTCTCATCCCCACTCCACCTTATTATCATCATAAGTTTCAATTCTGATCTCCAGGCCACCTTATTCTTTATCTTCTTCCTACAAACCCTGTTCCTATTTTTTTCTTATGTCGATGGAGAGTGTGTGAATTTCCTCTCTGGAGTGTATCATCTCCTATCCTCGACACGGATCATGATAAAAAATTAATTGGTATTTCAGAATTTAGTTCCGGAAGTTTGCATGTAAAATACTACGTATATATTTTTGTCTGCATGTTTAAGTTCTTTAATCCAATTTTCTTATGGTCCAAGCTGATTTCTTACAATTTATATGCTCCCGACAGATTTTACTGCTTGTCAATTGTGAACTTTTTTTACTCCAAAGGGTGTCTGGGGGCCTGGAGTAATTAAGGCTGAAATTCACTCCATTGAGTTTCAAACCTAAGACCTCCCGTAAGGAAGAGTGAGTCGACGACCAGCTGGGCTGGACCGCTTCCTCATTGTGCACCATTTTTGTTTTAATGTTTATGTTAATTTAGTTCTGCAATTGACAATTTAATGGATATTGAAATGTTGATTGTTGAAATCGATGCAACTATATATATTTGTTCTTGCACTTTTACAAGTTATTGTTGCATATCTTCAGATTTGTGTGTGAATTAACATATTTTTAGATTGGTGGATTTACACTAACAATTTAGTGCACTAAATTGTCATATGATCATTTAACGTGATTAATGTCGAACAGATTTGTTAATGGTTAATTATTAACTTCTAATAAGACAATAATCACTACAAAAAATAGCCAGTTTGTCATGGATTTTTGTCACGAATTCGAGCCGTGACAAAGTTGTCACGGGCTTTGTCACGGAATAGTCACGGAAATATTTGTCACGGATTGTCACGGATTTTTGTCACGGGCTCCGGCCAAAATTTATTTACTTCCGGGAACTTTGTCACGGAAAAATCCGTGACAAATCCGTGACAAAATTCAAAAAAAAATTGTCACGGATCCGTCTGTGACAATTTCCGTGACAAAAGTCAATTATTGGTACTCCAGCAGTAACCTAATTAATATTGTATGAAAAGGTGTTTGTCACGGATTTTTCCGTGACAAATCCGTGACAAAAAGTTCTATATATCGCAGCATTGCTTCATTCGACAGATATCAGTTCCAACTTATTCAGAGTACAATACAATATCTGTTCAAAGATTCAAGGATGTAATCTACCAGTTTATCATTTTCCCTGTTTATGCAGATAAGGTATGTCATTTGAATTATGTATTTTTTTTAATAAGTATTAATTTTTTCATTTTAAGTAATTAAAATTATTAAATTAGTGAGGTTGTTAATTTACTAAAAATATATTTAATTATAAACGTAATTTAGTTAAATTTTAATATTAGTTAATTGAAAATGGATTATAAAATTATTAGGTTTGTTTATTATATTAGCAATTATTTTTAATGCCTAATTTAGGATTTATAGTGATTTAAGTTAGGTTGTTAATTTATCAACAATATATTTAACTATAAACGTAATTTAGTTAAATTTTAATATTAGTTAATTGAAAATGAATTATAAAATTATTAGGTTTGTTTATTATATTAACAATTATTTTTAATGCCTAATTTAGGATTTATAGTGATTTAAGTTAGGTTGTTAATTTATTAACAATATATTTAACTATAAACGTACTTTAGTTATATTTTAATATTAGTTAATTGAAAATGGATTATAAAATTATTAGCTTTGTTTATTATATTAGCAATTATTTTTAATGCCTAATTTAGGATTTATAGAGATTTAAGTTAGGATTGAAACATTAGTTTTGTGTGAATTATTAGTTAAATGTAAATATTATTTAACTGAAATGAGTTTGAATTGATAATATTATTAGGCAATACCCTTAATTTAGGATTTAAATTGATAATATTAGTTAAATTTAAATATTAGTTGATTGAAATGGATTTAAAGGTGAATTATTTGAATTTCATTTCATTTACATGTATGTTAGTTAATTATGTATTGTGTATTATTAGATTTTCATAATTTTAGTATTCTAAAGTAATGCCATTAACATAATAATTTAGTGTATATTTGTGTTAAAATCCTAATATTGTGAATTAGTTATTAATTTAAATGTTTAATGTCATTAATGTTTTGCTTTTAGTTAATTATTAATAACATTAATTGAACGTTAGTTGATTAATGTTATGGTGAAATTTAATATATTTTTTTCCCTAAATATTGTGAATTAGTTAATAATTTAAATGATTAGTGTGTAATGAGTTAATAATTTAAATGATTAATGATTAAATTTAATGAACTTTAGTGAAATGTAATATATTAATGATCGTAAGTGTTAATTAGTTATGATTAATTGAAATGATTAATGTCACAAACATATTGCTTTTAGTTATGATTAATGTTTATAATTTGTAGTTTTTATAATATTAAATTAATTTTTATTATTATAATATTTAGGCATTTTGTATACACAAAATAGAAGTTGGATGTATGATAAACATGGCGAAAAAAGAGGAATGCGACCTCAATATTTTGAAGGAATTACAGAGTTTATTAAATTTGCACTTGATCATAAGGATCATATGGATGATGATAGAATCAGATGTCCATGTGTCAAGTGTAAAAATCTCAAATTTAAAGACCCCGACGAGGTTGTGTGGGATTTGTACGAAAAAGGTTTCGTTGACAATTATTACAATTGGACTTCTCATAGCGAACCTTTTGATCCATCACTTTTACCACAACCAGTAGGTTCGTCTCGTAACGTCCCTAACGAGATGAGTGGGGTAGGGGGGGAGATAATGCTCAAATGAACCGGGACCAAAGAATGGTATATGATGTATAAGGTGCCTCGACGTCTAAGTTTAACCCTCCACAACCATTTAATGGTCCTCCTGAAGCTTCGACCTCGTATCAACCATATGCGGATGAAAATCTGAATTCTCAAGTCCCTCATATTGAAGGTTTAGCAGAGAGATTTCAAGATGTTCTAAAAGCTGCCGATCAACCTCTATATGCTGATTGTGAGGGATACTCTCATCTATCCGCCGTTTCGGAGTTGATGAACATTAAAGCTGAGTACAGTCTTCCAGAAACCTGCATGACTAGGTTGTTGCAGTCAATTGGAGGAATGCTACCACGTGACCACAGTCTTCCTGATTCATATTACAACACGAAGCAATTATTTTCTCAGTTGGGGCTTCCTTGTATAGAAATTGATGTGTGCCCTAACGGATGTATGTTGTTCTGGAAGGATGATGAGACACTTGAGAGCTACAAGTTCTGTGGTGGAGAGAGATACAAACATGTTCCTCTAAAGAAAAAAAACCACGATATCGGTCTGCATTGTCTAAGTTATTTTACCTCCCACTAGCTCCGCGTCTAAAGAGGATATATGCTTCAAATGCTACTACGAGACACATGATATGGCATGTTGAGCACGAAACCAAAGAGGGTTTGATGTCTCACCCTTCAGACAGTGAAGCTTGGAGACACTTTGACCGATGTCATCCTCAGTTTGCAATGGAGCCACGAAATGTACGACTCGGATTGTGTTCAGACGGATTCGCTCCTTTTGGAAAGTTTGGGAAGAAATTTTCATGTTGGTAAATCATGTTAACTCCCTACAATCTACCTCCCGTCATGTGCATGAAAAGTCATTTCATCTTTTTGACTTTAATTTATCCAGGTCCCTGGGATCCTAAAAAAATGATAGACATCTATCTCCAACCCCTTATCGAGGAGATGAAAGAACTTTGGGTCATTGGGACACCAACTTATGATGTTTCAAGAGATGAGATGTTTATCATGAAAGCTGCCATCATTTGGACCATTAGCGACTTCCCTGCATATGGTATGCTTTCAGGATGGAGCACACACGGTCTTATGGGATGTCCGATATGTATGGAGAAATCAGGTGCCAGTTGGCTCAAATTCAGCGGGAAACCAAGTTACTTTGATTGTCACCGCAAATTCCTCCCGGCAAACCATCGATATCGAAGGGACACAAAATCTTTCATTAAAGGACGAGTGGTACGAGACCTCCCACCCCCAAGACTTACAGGCGAACAAATTTTTAACAGGGTTCGACGTATTCCTTCGGCAGTGCAAGAGCCACACAAGGACCCACATGGGTATTGTATTACCCATAAGTGGACAAAGAGGAGTATATTTTGGGAGTTGCCATATTGGAAAAACCTTCTTATTCGTCACAATTTAGATGTCATGCACATTGAGAAGAACGTCTTTGACAATATATTTAACACGGTGATGGATTTCAAAGCCAAAACCAAAGACGGACTTGCATCTAGAAAAGACATGACAATGTGGTGTGATAGATCCAAACTTTCTGTTGATCTAGAACATACCGGTAATGTTCCAAAATCAGTCTATCAACTCACAGATGCACAAAAGTAATCAATCTTAGAGTGACTTGTGTCTCTAAAGTTTCCAGATGACTATTGTTCTAGCATGTCCAGGTGTGTGGACATGGACAAACTAACCGTGACGTCGAGTATGAAAATTCATGATGCTCATGTAATCATGCAAAGACTTCTGCCGATTGCACTGAAAGAGATGCTTCCTGCAGACGTATGGGGCTGTATTACCGAAATTAGCCTATTGTTTCAGTCAATATGTTCCACCGTTTTGGAAGTTGAATCCCTCCGGAGACTAGAAGACTTTGTGCCCATTCTGTTGTGTAATTTGGAAAAAATACTGCCTCCATCATTTTTCGATGGAATGGAACATCTTATAATACATCTTCCCTATGAGGCTTTGAATGGAGGACCTGTCTTCTATCGTTGGATGTACAGATATGAAAGGTTAGTCACAATTTCATTTATATTTGAAGATTTTTTAATAAGAACATTTGTTTGTTTACATTTTTTATTTTGCATGACAGATTCCTGGGAGAGCTGAAAAAGAAAGTGACCAACAAGGCACACGTTGAGGCTTCAATTTGTCAAGCATACATTCAACAAGAAATCTCAACGTTTTCATCTTTTTACTTTGAGCGTGAAGTCATCACTAAAAGAAAGAGGCCTGCTCGGAACGATGACATTGGTGAGGTTGCATATGACAAAGTAGTTTCCATTTTCAATTACCCAAGTAGAGGTAAAGGAGCTGCGACTCACCGTTACATCGTGGGTGGAGAACTTCAAATTGCACACACTTACATTCTGATGAATTGTACAGAAATCATACCGTTTTATAAGTAAGTTAAATTTGTTATTATATTTGTAATAAAACCATAACTTTCACCAAGAGTATTATAATATCTTTACGTTTAAATTCACAGTGAATTTAGAGCGTATTTATCAGCATTTTCTGATGATGCAATTGATGCATTGGTGGACTCTGATTTTATTGCATGGTACAAATATCAGGTATAGATATACATTATATATACTATTAGCTAATAATCTTTAATAATTGTCTAATGTTATCATGTTTTCATTTACAGATCAACTGTCGTGGAATTGACGACCCTCGGTTAGTATCATTGACGTGGAGTCATTCTTCCTATGCAAAAGTTTGGCATTCATATGTGATAAATGGTTACACCCATCACATAGTCGATTATGGACAAGACAGACCAACAATGAACAGTGTGTTATGTGTCCTAACCATCGGTTCAGATAACCCGGAAACCAATTTTTATGGTTTCTTGCATGAGATTCTCGAACCTCAATTGCCTTCTGGTGGGCAAGAATTTAAATGCGTTTTGTTCCGCTGCACATGGGTCGATCCTACACGTGGTGTGAGAAAAAATTCAATGTATAATATAATAGACGTCAACCACTCTCGCGTGTATCGAAAAAATGAGCCTTTTATACTCGCTCAACAAGCAGCTCAGGTTTATTATGCAGAGTATCCTTCAACCAGACGCACACCGAGTCCTTGGGTGTGTGCATGTACTGTCCGTTCGAGCAAAATTGGATCACAGACTCAACACAAGGATGTTGATTTTGATGCTTTTCAGCAAGATTTTTTCCAATCTCCCCCTACTGCTGAGACGGTCAACCATTACATTGAGTTATGTGATCCAAATGGCCAACATATTGAAGTCATGCCAGAAACACACCCTCCGCCCGCAGAACCTCAATCTGACCGCGAAATTGTTGAAATGTATGAACGAGAAGAAGACTCTGAACATGAGGAAGAAGAAGAATGGATAGATAATAATGAAGATACAGAAGAAGAAATTTACTATGAAGAAAATACTGATTCTGATAGCGATTAATTGTATTGTTAATTTGTGTAATCAATGTAATCACTTTCAATTAAATTGTTCTAGTTTGAATTTTTTTACTTTCTTTTTTCATCATTTAAATAATTATTATATATTATACTCTAGTCAAGATAAACCGAATTACAATAAAAATTCAATATTTAATATACAATATGATAATGTAAAATACCGATTAATTAATTAATAAAATTGTGGACGAAATTATGTTAAAATAATTTCGCAACAAAGATTTTTTTTAAATTCGGAAATTGAAAATTAATTTAATAATTCAAAAATTGAAATATAAATAAATTTTAATAATTTGATTTTTAACATTATTTAGTCAAAAAATATAATAATTCGAATTTTCATTACATTTAACAAGTAACATTATTGATAAACAAGCAAACACAAATTTATTCATCATTTAACAAGTAACATTATTGATAAACAAACAAACACAAATTCATTCATCAACGTCAAATCTTTCATCTAGAGGCATAGCGAACAGCTCGTTAATTGTCTCTTCAGCTTCTGTGTTTATTGGTGCCATATATTCTGAACATTCTTGCAAACGAATAAGATGCCTACAAAAGTTTTTTCCTCTTGAAACGTTGTATGAGTCTGATTCAAAGTCTACAATGTTGTCAAATCTTTCAAGAGGTGTATGCATCAGCTCACGGATTTTTTGAACTGCTTCTTCATTTACGGGCCTCATCAACTGTGTAACCAGTTTCAGTCGTTGTAGACTTCTACACAAAAACGTCCAGTAAATTGGTTCTCGATTAGTCATTTTGTGTTGCATTTATAAATGGGGCGGGCAACACATATTTATAGATTTTGTAGTCACGGATTTGTCACGGATTTAGTCGTGACAAAATGGAATTGATTCCTGACCCATTGACAAACTGACGGACTGCCCAAGAAACCGACACGGCGGCTTGTCACAGAAATATTCATGACAAATCCGTGACAAACCACCAAATCGGCGGTTTGTCACGGATTTGTCATGAATTTTTGCGTGACAAACCCGGTCAAGATTCCAACTGACACCTCGACTGCAGCCCTGACGCCTTGACATCCGATGAGCTTTGTCACGGACCGATCCGTGACAAATCCGTGATAAATTTAAAAATTTGAATTTGTCACGGATTTGTCATGGATTTTTCCGTGACAAAGTCTTAATATAAAACCGACCCTTAGTGATTTTTTTCATTCCCACGCTTCCAAACCCTAATTTCTCTTCTCTCGGCCAACCCTTCCCTTCCTCTCTCTCAAAATTTTCTTCCCCCAACGCCGTTGCTCGCCGCCGCTCCTCGCCGCCTTCTTCGCCGTTCTTCGCCGTTCTTCGCCCTTTCTCAAGGTCACGTTTCCCATTTTTTTATTTTTTTTTATTTGTATGTATGCATGTTGATTAATACTCACACTTCCTCGTCCTCTTCAACTTGATTAATACTCCATATTTGATTAATATTTATTTGTTATTCAAAAAAATTTGTATGCATGTTGATTATTAAAATGATTATTAATATACTTGGTTATGATATTCTATTAAAATGCATGTTCTTGGTCATGTTTAGCTCTTGTTTATTTGTTTAAATGTTTATATACTCAAATGCATGTTTATATAGTTAAATGCATGTTTAGATACACAAATGAATGTAAATGTTCTTAAATGTTGTTGATTATATATTTTTATACTCGAATGCATGTTCTACTTCTTCTAGATGCATACCCTAAATATTTATTGTTTAATTATATGTTTATATCTTTATATTGATTCAATATGTTTATATGTTGACATGAGTATATACTCAAATGCATGTTTGTATACTCAAATCATTTTGAGGGTATTAAAATCTTGTTGTTATATTTTTATATATACAAATGCATGCTCATTTTCGGATATTTAGAACATTTTTGGATATTTTCGGACATTTATTTGAATTACTATTTTAGACATTACATTTTCGGACATTGTTGGACATTTATTAGTTCGTCCCCCTCATGTTAAACTTCCAAAAAGTTTAACATGTTTAATTTAAAAAAAATCATATTTAAAAATAAACTGCATAAGTTTTTTTGGAACTTATAATAAACACAAACTGTTTTTATAATAAACTGTTTTTAGAAACTGTATATTTAATTTAACATTTTTTGAAATTATTAAACTGTTTAATTAATACAACTTTTATTTACAACAAATATAAAAAGTTAATATAACAACTTAATAAACTGTTTTTTATAAAATGTACACTACATTGATAAACACTAATACAAAAATAATAATAATAAAACACACAAAAAAGTTTACAAAAATATATCTCCTCATGTTAAACTTGCAAAAAAGTCTAACATGTTTAATACAAAAAAAATTCACTATTTTTTATTATATAAAAAATATTAAGAATTTACAAAACTGTTTCTCGAAATCAAACGTTTACAAAAATATAGCCCCTCATGTTACACTTGTAAAAAAGTTTAACATGTTTAGTACACAACTTCTATTTATATATAAGAAAAGAGATAGCTATTAAATTACACATCTACCCTTAAATATCTCATACCTGTATCACTCACGTTCTTCAATTTCAAAATTGTTTTTTCCTCATATGCTGCCACGTGGCCTCTTTAGAAGCAAGAAATATCATCCCCTCCTTAATTTGAGGTGCGGTAGTTATTATTATTATATAATTTAATTTATTCAATAAGAAATTTTATAGGTCTATAACTTTTATATGTGCACTCCAATTTTTTCAAAAGATATATTGGAATTTATTATTTTTTATGATTTTTCATATGACACCAATATTGTATGTATATAATTTTTAACAAAAATCAATAATTTCAACCGGGAGTTCTTAGACAAAAAGAACATGGAACACAAATTTTTAATTAAATGTGTATCAACAAATGACCAAATTTTACATGAACTCATTTTATTTTTACTAAAACCACGAAAAGTTATAAAATGATGAAATTTTTAAATTTTAACATTGAATTCTGTGCTTTTTTATTTTCATAATTATTTGAATTAAAATCACTGAAAAACAATACTCAAAGTAATTTAACTAATGTTTTGTTAAATTGCTATATGTAAAAAAATTGGAGAATCAATTTTATTAACCGTACTTAAATGCGGTGAAAAACAGTATTGAAGAAATGTATACACAATTTTCATATGTAGTTCTTTAGGGTATTAGAAAATAAGCTTGAAACAATTAAGTGAGATAACTTTTTCTCATATGTAGTTCTTTTAAGTACTATCCTCTGTTCCATAAAAGTTGCAACAGTTTGTCTTTCACGTTTACCAACACGCAACTTTGACTGTAATTATATTTATTTACGTATTAGTAAACATTAAAAAAAGTTAATATATTGGAAATTTACATAAATACAAATTTATTAATATTTTATACATAATAATTTTATTATATATATTATTAGAAAATCGTAGTCAAAGTAAGGTGTGTGAATAGTGCAGAAATTCCAATGTTGCAACTTTTATGGAACGGAGGAAGTATAAGATAAGCTGACTAGCATTTTAGCGGGATAATTTTATTTCTCATTTGTATTGCTTTTAGGTAAAAGAAGAAGCTAAGAAGATAAGCTTGCTAACAATTGAGAAAAAAACATTTTCTTTCTCATATGTAGTGCTTTTTAATATGTAAGATAAGATAAGCTACCTAACAATTGAGATGAAAATTTATTTCTCTCGTATGTAGTACTTTTAGCTATAAAATTTTAAATATAAGAAAGATTAAGTCAAAAGCCATCTAACAATTGAGCGAGAGATTTCTCTTTCTCATAAGCAATGGTTTTAGGTATAAGATAACCCAGGAAACAATTTAGAAGGATAATTTTCTCTATCATATATAGGGCCGTCTAGAGCAATTTGGAGGCCCTAGACAACCAAATAATACTCCGTATTTACTTATGAGATACAACGTACTCTCGTCTCAGTAACGCTAGGTTATGATAAAGTTGTACAATTATTAAAACAATTTAGTTTGTGGTTGATATTGAAGTGATAAAATAAGCATGATTTAGAACCACACAAATTTTGTCAAATTTGATATGTGACATTCTTAATGCATAGGCTAAAAATTAAAGATGAAACAATTTTAGTGGAGTAGAGAGAGTATAACTTCAATATATTGTTTAGTAAAAAAATACAAAAACTATAATATGAAATAAACATGAATGGCATAGCCAAAAAGAAATATTAACGTGGCTTGAATTGGTAAGTTTTTTTGTGTTTACACAATCTTTTAACATATAAATACATATAATTATTTTACAAATTTGGAGAGGATCGGAGCCTAAAAATTAAAAAGGACATTCTAATTACGCCCCGAATAGAAGTAAAGTACAGTCCAAAATATATCATATGTTACTAATGCAAAGAATATCATTCTTTGAATGTAAGCAATAAAAGAGTGAAAAACACATGGGGATTCTAATAGCAAATTTGGTAAGAAAACTACTACAATCAAGACTCCCTAATATTACGTAATACTTTTTTAATCGAGATAATAGTCAATCCAATTAATATAAGTTTGTTTTCCTTAAATATTACTGAAATATAACTTATTGAAAAATATTACCCTTCATTCCATTCAAAGCTTGTCACTTTCCCTTTTTAGACATCTCAACTAAATGTTTTCATTTTCTGTTTTAGAAAACAATTAAAAATGACAATTTAATAATAATTTTTAAAAATAATACATTTATAACATCACATTTGTCATCAATAACTCATTATATTATATTCGTAGACATCAATACTATTTCTCAAAATATACTCAAATTAGGATGTTGAATTATTATATATGCATATGCATTATAGTTGACACAATCACGATCACTAAAGTTATAGTCGCTGAAGTATAAAAAGACACATTTTGTTCACTCTCATTTAGATCATATATTTGTCATTATTTTCAAATATATCACCGAACATGCTTAATTTTGATTTTTTAATATTTTGCATCAACTTAGCTTTAGTTCTAAACTAATTTTTTAAGTATTTCAATTAATTAAATTAAGGATTTAAGCATATATAATATTATTATTTTTTAAAATGGAGGCCCTACAAAATTTGGAGGCCCTAGACAAATGTCTAGGCTACCTCCCCCCATGGCCGACCCTGATCATATATAGTGTTTTTAGGTATATGACAAACCGACTAACAATTAAGCGAGAGAGTTTTCTCTCTCATATGTAATGCATTTAGGTATTAGAAGATAAACTTGAAAACAATTGAACGAAATAACCTTATCTCTCAACAACACAAATCTAACATTTAAGATTAAAGACATTATTATTAATAAAGTTATTTATATTCAATCCAAATTTTGACATCTCATAAAAGCAATACTTGATTTTAATTGATAAAGAAATTGAAATCATTAGATTCATTTTTAACCAAAATCGAAATATTCATTACATGGTCCCATCAGGAAGATTTACGTGCTCATTTTCCCTCATTTGTGTGTGTGTTTGACACCTCACTCACTATTAAAGTAATATGTAGTATTCATTAATTTTAATATTTATTATATTCACTTTTTTAGAATAGTATTGAATTTTAAAATTAATTTAATCTTGAAAATTAGAAGTAGCAAATTACGATGAGTGGTGTTAATTAGGTTTTTCTAATACACTCTTTATTGAATATTTATTGTATGAGCTTATACTTTATGGTATTAACTTATTGTACTCTTATTATAAAGTTCTTTTTCATATGTAGTTTTTTTTGTATTCCGTATCGGATAAGCAGACTAATAAATGATCGGAAGAAATTTCTCTCTCATATATAGTGATTTTAGGTATTAGACGATAAGCTTGCTAACATTTGAGCAATATACATTTTTCTCTCTCTCATAAGTAGTGCTTTTAGATATAAAAAAAATAATCTAGCTAATAATTAAGAGGGGAAATTTTATCTATCATATATAAGATAAGCTAAGCTGGCTGACAATTGAATTGGATAGTTTTCTCTCTCATATGTAGTTTTTTAGGTATTAGAAGACAAGCTTGCTAACAAGCTAAAATAATAATTTTATTGGCATATATAGTTATTTTAGGTATAAGGTAAGTCGGCTAACAATTGAGGGGAATAATTTTCTATCTCATTCTCACATGTGTAGTGCTTTTAGATATAGGGTTAGCCAGCTAATGATTGAGCGGGAGGACCTTCTGTCTCATATGTAAGGGTTTTAGGTATAACTAAAAAGATAAACTTGCTCATAATTGAGCGGGAGAACTTTGTCTCTCATATGTACTTCTTATTAAGTATATAAGATAGTTTAGCTAACAATTATTGAGGGATGAAATTTCTCTCCCATATGTAATGCTTTTAGATATAGCAAGATAAGATTGCTAATAATTGAGCGGGATAATTTTCTCTCATATGTAGTGATATTAGATATATTACAAGATAAACTTGCGAACAATTGAGTGGGAAAATTCTTATATATGTAGTTCTTATAAGTATAAGATAATTCGGCTAACAATTAAGCAATATAACTTTTTTCTCATACATAGTGCTTTTAAGTATAAGTTAATCCGGGTAACAGCTGGGTGAGAGAATTTTCTCTCATATGTAGTTCGTTTTTATATAAGATAAGCCGATTAAGAACTGAACAAGATAATTTTCTCTCTCATATGCTAGCACTAATTTAACTAATGAGTAGCAAGTTCTTATTCAACTAATACGTAGTATTCGTTAATTTTAATATTTATTGTATTCTTTTTTTTCTTTTTCTTTTTTACTCCAAGGGGTCTGGGGGAGGGGGGCTAGGGGGCATTGGAGTAATTGGGGTTGAAACTCACTCCATTGAGTTTCAAACCCTTGTGTGCCTAGCGGGTTTCGAACACGAAACCTCCCACTAGGCACGATCGTAACCTCGCAACCAGTTGGGCTGAAATGCTTGGTTAATATTTAATGTATTTACTTTTTTAAAATAGTATTGAATTTTAAAATTAATTTAAATGTGAAAATTAATAAGTAGCATATTCTAATGTGTGGTGCTACTTAATTTTTCTAATATACTCTTCATTGAATATTTATTGTATGAGCCGATACCTAATACCACAAGGTTTATGGTATTAGCTTATTATACTCTTATTTTTCGAAAATGTAGAATCCTACAAAGTTATTTTTATTTTGATATTTAATTAGATAATGAGTAAAAATATATGCATCAACTGCTCTTTCCCGTGCGTATGCACGGGTACTATACTAGTTTTATAAAAAAATTACAAAAACAGTTTTTTTTAATAAAAGGAAAATTAATACGAAAATTAATAAACTGTTTTCCGTAAAATAAACACAAAAAACTTAGTCTCTAACAAACTGTTTTCACTGTTTTTCGAAATTAATAAACTGTCATCAAAATTAATTTACAACAAACTGTTTTATTAAACCATAAATAATAAATTGTTTCATCAAAAAATTTAACTGTTTTATCCAAAAAATTAATAAGCTGTTTTCCGTAATGTATTGTTTCATCAAACACAAAAATTAAAAACTCTTTTTTACAAAAAAATAATACATAGTTTTTATAAGAACGCCTCTTTTGAATATGTTGTGCAATTAAAACAAAAATGTAGTTTCCATGTTTCAGAAAATTATTTTTTTTTAAAAAAATTGACCCCCTCATATTAAACTCATACACAGTTTAATGTGTTATATTATTTCCAAAAATAAACTGTTTTAGTTAAACTTGTAAATGATAAAATGTTCTATTATTATAATCCTTATAATATCTCAAAATATACCTAAATCATTATAGATGAGTGAACATGAGCATCGCCGTTCCACCTCTTCCCGTCGTGGCGCCTCCAACTCACGGCGCAACTCGAACGCGCAAATTGACGTCAATGATGACGCCAATGACGATGAGGGACATGTGCAAACACCTCCGTCCCAACACTCTAATGCACATGCAAGCACCCCGCATGGCGAAGCAGCAACCTCCCGTGGAGGTTCATCTCGCCCAGTATATGCCTCCCCCAACTGAAGCCGAGCGCAACAATACCAATGCGCTTCGGGTGACACCACTATCGGTTCATAGGTAATTAATTACTAATTCTCTATAATTAGAAAGAACGGAATTCATATTTGTGTAACTTGTCATAAATATTTTTATCAATTATGAATTTTTTGAAGCGATAATGCGGTATTGCAAAGAATCAAAAATATAGTTGCCGATCATTACACTAGACCTTGGTCAACCTACTTGGAGGTTCCGGCCGACACCCGTGAGTTTTGGTGGCGGATGTTCAAGGTAAAAATAAATGATATTTCTCACATTTTAGAAACTTAAATTCAACAAATGATGTCAATTTATTAATGAAGGCCCAACATCGATGGCATCCATCCCAAGATGCCGCCATTCTCAAAGAATACAAATCTAGAGTCTTCGGGTGGTTGAGACCCACTTTTAGGACTGCCCGGAGTAAGGGTAAAAGGCCGGGATTCCTTGGCAATGACGTCTGGAAGGACCTCGTTCATCATTGGTCTACGGATCCGAATTTTTTGAAGAGAAGCCAATCCGGTAAGGCAAACCGGAACTCCGAGAGAGCCAAAGAGACACAATGGCACGTGGGCCACAAACCTCAAGATCAACTTAAAAAAGATCTTGTAAATTCTACATCCTTGAAAATTATTTCCATTACATTCCCTCATTATATATATTTCTTTTTAAATAACTTGAAATCCGTGTAGGAAGGAGCAGAACCCTCAAAAAAGAGGGTGTCACCATGGCAACTCATCATCAATTGTTGGAATCCGCACGGTGCTGAGTCGTCTTTGCCATCTCGCCTCTCCGAACTTGAAGTAAATAATGCAACTTCTATTATCAATAAATTCTGAACTTTTTTATCTTGATTATAATTAATTTTTGAACTTGTAGAGGAAGTATGAGGAAGAGCGAGGAAAGAAGGTCATGGAGACCGGTGATGACTCCGATGCTGAACTTGATGAGATTCAAGATGATGATGCCATCTTGGCGGCCACTGGAGTTTACAAGGACCGGATGCCCTTCATGGGGGCTGAAGGCATACGGATCTTGCAAAACTCCAAAGGGGCAAGCTCATCTTCTCATCATGTGAACGATGAACGGGATGAAAGGATTGTCCGCCTTGAGCAACAATTGGCGCAACAAGTGGCGGAACGGGCGGAAGAGGAACAGAGAACTAGAGAACGGATGGCTGAGTTTGAACGTCAAATGACTCGTTTCAACGCTACCTATCGCCCTACCATGCACATTCAGCAACCCGCGATGACCCTTCAAATTCCCTTCATGGGTGGCATGAGCGGCATGGGCAGCATGGGCGAAATGGGGTACGACAGCTATAGCCATCTGCCCAATTATTTTCCGTATTCTTATTATGATCAACCGTTTCAAACTCTCGGAGGTCGCGGCAGTCGAGGGGGCAGCCCAGCGGGCAGCCGAGCGGGCAGCCGAGGAGGTGCTCGTGGCGGCATGGAACTTGAACAGCCCCGACACCTTGGCGATGATGACAATGATGATGACAATGATGATGATGTCAACCTGGAGTTGTAATAACTAGTTTATTTGAATTTTGAAATTGAATATTTATTAAATTATTGTTGTCTTATGAATTTCTAATGATTAATGTTTAATCTGGAGTTGTTATTAATGTATAATTATTATGTGTGTTTAATCATTATGCGATTGTATGAATTGTTTTGTAGTATTTAATTATTATAAAAAATTTAATTATTATAAAAAATTTAAACGAAGTTTTTAAATTTGAAATTTTATACAAAAATCGCAGTTTTTTTTTTATTTTTTTTAAATATAAAATGTTTGTCACGGACTCTGGCCGTGACAAATTTTCAACTTTTTAAATTTTTTCAAAAATTATTCTAATTATTCCCGTAACAATTTTTTTTTAAATAAAAAATTTTTTGTCACGGATTAATCTGTGACAAAATGAAAATATTTGAAATTCAAAAATTTCAAGTTACCCACCCGCCTAACCCATTTCGGATATTTCAAAAAAATTCAAAAAAATATTTGTCACGGATAATTCCGTGACAAAATGAAAATATTTGAATTCAATAAATTTCAAGTTACCCGCCTAGCCCATTTCGGATATTTCAAATAAATTCAAAAAAACATTAGTCACGGATAAATCCGTGACAAAATGAATATTTTTAAAAAATAGAGCAACGTTTGTCACAGACGAATCCGTGACAAATAAACACTGGCGTTGCTCCGGTACCTTATTTTGTCACGGATGGCGGCCGTGACAAATCCGTGACAAAATTTCTCACATAATACTGGTCGTGACAAACTTTGTAGTCACGCTTTTTTGTCACGGATAAATCTGTGACAAAATAAGGTACCGGAGCAACGCCGGTGTTTATTTGTCACGGATTCGTCCATGACAAACGTTGTACTTATCATATTCTGTTCATGCACGTTGAACTGAAATCCGTGACAAAATCCGTGACAAACTTGTAGTTTTTTGGGAAAAAAACCTAAATAATACTAAAACACATGAGTTTTCCCAAAATATGACTCCATGTTTTTTTTATCTTCCGTATGACTACGCAGCTATGATTCCGGCGGTTATGCGCATGCAGTTATTAGTCCTACGGTTACAAACTACTCATACATTAGAAAAAATTAGCAAGTAGTCATAGATTGGTCATGACACTAAGTTTTAGTGATACGAGGGATAAATTTCTCTAGTTTTTTTGTAGTGAATGATAAATTTTGTATTAAATTTTTGATGCACTTATCATATTCTGTTCATGCACTTTTCATTAGTTTTTATTTTACTTTGTTTTGCAGATAAAAGTGGCATCAAGAGACACTACCATAATGGAAATTATGATGCTTTCAAAAGAAAAGTGCATTTCATTTTGTAAAATGTGGCAATGTAAACTTTCGGAAAAGTGTGATATACTAATGCACTTTTATGTATAGTTAAGTGCACATGATCAAAGTGCATTTTATGTTGTAAGAGAGTGTCAGTGTAGAAATTTAGAAAGTTTGATGTAATAGTCACATTTGTATTACTCTAAATGCACGTAGTTGATCGTTTAACCTGTATATTTATATTAGTTGTTTTGTAGACATGTGTGGATGTGTCCAACTAAATGCTTAAAGTGTATATTAATGTTCTAAAAAGTGCAAACTAATAAGTAATAACATTAAGGTGTAGTTTACAATACTCCAAATTAACCGAATAAACTTGTATTTCTCTGTAGGTTGCAAAAATATCTAAATATAATTAAATTGATGTTTCAAATAAAAGTGCAATTATTCAATATTTAAGAGCATATACAAAAAATTAAGTAGATGAAATATTGCCTCTGAAAAGACGACTAAACGTAAAAAATGCACAATTTGAATAAATATTTTGTATCAAATTATTCATCCAAATTATATGTGATATAATACTAAACTAATTATTTATTTTTTGGAAGCAGGTGGCTTATATTAATAAGAGAGAACGCAAACAGAGTACAATTTGACAAAGAACCCGATGTCTACCGGCTGCCCTTGAACTAGACTTAGAATATGCCACCTCTAACGAAGCAACCAGATTCGCTGATCCTGAATTGGGCTTACTTGAACCAATGACTAGTAAACTAAGTCCTCCATCCTCTGTCCTATGTTCTAGAGTCTTGATAAAACAAACAACAATAACAACCAAAAGCACGCGATGTCCAACGCAAACAAAAGTAAAACTATAAATAAAAAGTGATAGAAACTTTAAATCTCCAAGTGATCCATAGCTTCACCGATATTGGCGGGTCTGGGAATCCCAGCCCGCCTCCACCCTGTTTTTTGGATTCTCCAGTACCATGGCATCCTCTCGTAGCTGCTGCAGCTCTAGTTCCTTTGCTTCCCATGTCCTCCTCCTCTTCTGTTCTCCGGTTCCATTAATGCTAATCATTGCTTCCGCAATCTTATAGGCATCACCATCTTCCTGTTTCTGGTTATCCAAACTGTACTGTCCCTGGTAATGACTGCTAAAGGTGTTCATATTCATCCCTGCTTGGTCTCGTCCTATCCCTCTCTCACCTACTAACCATTTTTTGCCAATATTTGGACGGGATCTCCCTCCTCCCGCCCGAAGCCATGAGCCATAGAGTCGCTTAGACTCTCCGTTACCTTTGTCATAGAGTGATGGACAGAATTTCTCAGTGTGTCCGCCCAATGACACCACAAGCAAAGCAGAAACTAGATAGTTTTTCATATTTAAAATCCACCCAATATCCTTCTCCCCTACTCTTTTTCAAAGTAGTACCCACTTTTAAAGGACTCCTCACATCTAGTGTAACCCTGATTCTCATGTAGGTTTCCCATTTTTCATCAAACTGTCTATCATCCCAGGATAAAAAAATTTCCCAAATAATTCCCTATCTTACGAGCATATCCCAGATTTGAAAAGCCATACGGAATGTTATGGACCTGAACCCAAAAATCAGCCGTATCTAGAGATATTTTCTGAGGCAAATCACCTTGTTTAATAGCTTTTAACACTAGCAAGTTTTGATCAAACAACCAAGGGCCATTATCCAACACACGATTCATATCGATTTTATGGTAGAATGTGAATAAGTACCTCTTCTCCCCAATCTCCTGAATCAACACTCCTTTGCCCAGGCGCCAGAGAGACGCCATTAGATCACGAAAAATTTAAAATTTTACCACTTTGTTGGTAAGAATCGTACCGACCATGGAGAAATTCTCCACGCCCTTTATCGCCACGTTAGGGTCTTCTTCCTCGTTGTCCTCATCATCTAGTAGCAGCTCGTCCCCTGCGCTCCCTATCCCCAACCCGACATATTGGGCAGTTAGCCTATCCACACTTTTCCCCGCTCCCGCCGCCGCCGAAATTTCCCCTTCCTCGTCGGAAACTGCCTTCATCTTCTGAGAGCCTTCACCGCCTTCCCCCTGAAACTCTGTCCGATCCACCATCCTCCTAGGTACCATCCCGCTTGCCATCCTTCTCAATCGTTTCGATCCGCACTCTTACGGCGGAAGTTTCAAACCCTAATACTAAATTTATTTTGAAAAGAAAATTAAAATAATGGAATAAGAGGGATGTACGTTGCTCCCTATTAATTATTAGTCTACTTTTTAGAATGTATTCCTATTATAGTGCTGCATACGTATAAATGCTTGAATGACATTTACTACGATGCCCCTTATTTAATTTTGAGTTGGAAAGTTACCATATATGCGAGCCTAGTGATCCCAAGCTAGCGTCTACGAGCCCAGCACTCCCCCATCCGAACACCCTTCGAACATTGTCGTTTGGGGCACTTCCCGGTGGAATGTGATAGTCCCTGTTCTTTAACAATCAAATAATTGTAGCAGATAAAGAAGAAGCAGATAGAAATATATGGAGATGAACAACGAATCTGGTATACTGTGATAATGGCCGCTGCTCTCCCTCGAGGAGAGCAGCGGAAAACCTACTCTCTATCTTGCCTCTATGCTCTCAAGCCTCGAATACTTTTCTCAGGATTTCCATAAGTTAGATTCCTTTTATAGGAGAAGTTGACTAACTTGTGGATTACAAAGAAGCTAATGGGCTGATATACATTTGTGGCCCATATTACACATTTAATTAACAACTACACAAATACAAAGATATTTAATTAGATTGGACACCATAAAATATTCCTAACAATCTCCCCCTTGGTGTTCAATCGTGTTCAATCAACATTGCAGCGCAGATACCTTGGAGTTGCTCCTCTTCTTCAGTGCAGCTCAGCTTCCTTTGGCTTGCTTGTAAACCTTGCCTTTAGAAAGAAATCCGAAGGCGCCTGTAGAATGAATGTTCTGATGATTTCCAGGCACGCAAGGGATTCATCTTCAGTACAAGAGTATCTGACCTTTGTCTCCTCCACAATGTAGTCTTTTTGACTATTTGAAGTGAATGCGTTTTAGGAGACCTTGTCGTTTTAGGAGCGAGTATTTGACCTCTGTCTCCTCCACAATGTAGTCTTCTTGGCTATTTGAAGTGAATGCATTTGAGGAGACCTTATCGGTTGCACAACAGAGAATGACGGTTGTATTGTAAGCGTAGCTGTCCATTTGAGGTGTAGAGATAGAAGAGAGTCGTCGTTTTTTTGTAGGAGGAGAGAAATGTCCCAGAATGATTTGTTGAATGTTAAAAGCATGTGGACCACTCTCCCCCTCATGAAGATCCGATGAATCGGGGCATCATGCATTTATTCTTTTATTCGAACTGAAAGAAAAACAAAAAACAAACAGAAAGTTAAAGTGAACAAAATCGGATACACTTAGGTGTTCCGTTAACACAACATCAATGTAAACACTGATGTATGGCTTGTATAAAATGATAGAAGCATTACAGCTTTAACAGGACTTCCAGCCAGTCATTGTGAAGCATCCAAATAGATGTCACTCTGGTTGTTATGGAAAAATCATAAAGATTAGCATTACGAACTTGTAGCCCCCGAGGTCATGTAGACACTCATTATCATCACTATAGAGATAAACTCTAAAGCAATGACCTGAAAATGTTGGTGATTCTTATGTTGCAACAGCAGGACTTTCTTCCAATCATTGGTCTACATCTGTAATAGATGAGCCCTATGGAAGTTCTCGCGGGTCATGAAGATCTGCAACTGACTCTAAAAGTGCGTATGTGTCCTAGAAATTTCAAAACATTTGGGAGTGTGGTAACTAGTCACGACGTGATCAATAAAAGTTCAGTGGCATGGGGCTGAGGCCACTGTAGTCAGTATCACTTGCCTCGGAAGGAGACAGTAATGAGAGACGCGGTTCCCCATGAAATATGATTAAACACCTGTCTGTTGGGAGACAAGTGAGTGGTCTTGGGTAGGGTTAAGCATGCACTGTTAGACAAGATGCTGTGACTTCTACCCGGGATCTGATTAAATCAGTTCTGAACCTATGGGGATTGTCCAGAGTATTTGAGTGGCTAGGAGTAAGTTCAATTGAAAGCAGGCAGTTGAGATTAGGGGTGGGCAAGAATACCGGAAAATCGGTATACCGCACTTACCGTACCGAAAAATACCGGAAAATACCGGAATATTGGTATACCGTCATTTTTGGTATGGTATGATACCGTACCGATATATTTCGGTACGATAACGGTAAATGTTTTCAAATACCGCGGTATACCGGTATAATACCGTACCGACTCCCACCCAACGATTACTATAAATTCTAAAATATTGTAAAAATTCATTACAAGTTTGAAGCCCAAAATTAATACTTATGTTGGTTACAAATACTAAAATACAAAAATAAAGGCCCGATTTCCCAAACCCACTATAACCTTCTAGGCTTCTACTACGCAACATTCAAACAAACAAACCCTAATGACTAATGAGTAATGTACTAATGTCTGGACCAGTCCATCTTGTTCCATAAGCTTGCGAGTCGCGATGATTGAGCCGCTGACCGCTAAGTAGCTGACGAGTGAAGAGGGATACACTTATGTGACGAGTGTATTGACATAGAGATTCCGCAAGTCGAGGCACATAACTTTGTCCGAAAGTCTTATTCAAATATTTTATTTAAAATTATAAAAAAGACTAAATACACAATATCATATTATGGATAAATGATTTTATATCCACGTTGTTTGAATAATTTTATTTATTTTTGTTAGTGATCACTATTCATTTAATTATATCTATATTGCTCAAGTTATTTAAATATGTTGAACTGCTTAAATATACTAATAATAATAATTGTTCAATGTTGAATATGACATCAATAGATTATTAATTGTATTTTGTAACATTTTAATAATGGATTAAATATGTCGTTAGTACACTGATTTACTATATTTTGTTAGTCTATGATAATTTTTTGAATTTGGGGACATGCATGGTAATTTACCGATACCGTACCGTTACCGAACCGAAACTTCGGTATACCGAAATGCGGTATACCGAAACTTCGGTAAGGTAACGGTGTATAAATTTTGTATACCGAAAGTTTCGGTACGGTAAAGGTATGAGAGAAAATATTCGGTATACCGTACCGAACCACCCCTGGTTGAGATAACAGACTTATCATTGATTATTGTTTTCTTGCTCAGTTGAGCCTTCTGCTTCCTAACGCTCATAATGATCACTCACTCACTCACTCACTAACTTACTCTCAGTTTTGTCCCTTGGGTAGGCTTAGTTGGGCTTAGTAAGCCATAGGGACATGTTCTCTCGTTGATTTTCTCTCTGTACTCCCCCTCAACTGGAGCACTCAGTATGCTTTGTCATTGTTAGGCACCAGGGAGGATAACATTGAACACTCCCCCTAAAATGTTGCATCCTTTGAGAGATTCATTGCTTTATCGGTGTAAGGCGCCAGGAGGAGAAAACTGAAACCCCCCCTCAGAATGTGCAAGGTTTGATTGCTCACAACTTGTCATACCCGCCATGTGTGTGAAAAAATATGAACATGTACCCCACATGATGGTTTTCCCTTAGCTCATCATTTGGAATTTCATCACGTTTGAGGATCACACAATGTTGATGAGTTATAGGGGAGGCTTCAGCAGTTGATTGTTGATTGTTATAGAATGACCGTTGATGCGAGGTTGATTGAATTATCTATGATTTTCGGACCACAACAGTGAAGTTTAGAAAAGCTTTGACCTTGAGTTTGACTTTGGAAGAATTTGAACAGATTCGCCTAAGTTTTGACCTTGACATCGGTGATTTACAATGTTTGTCGGAAAGCGAACGATATCTCCCTCATGAACCGAGAGTAAGGGCTCGTGGTCGGGGGTTCTTGGGTTATCCCCTAGAATTCATGTAGATCTTTTTGTTAGCTTTCCAACGACATAAAATTCGCTTAAATTGGATCACCGAGTCAAAAGTTATGACCAAAACAGCAAAGACATGCAAAAAAACTTTGAATTTTGAGATTTTGAGGAAATTCTTCGAAGTTGAGGTTCTCGATTTTGAATATCTAGATCAGGTGAATTTAGAGAAAATTCTAAGGCAAAACCTCGAAATCCTAATCTCGAGGTTTAAACTTCGAGATCTTAATCTCGAGGTTGCCTCAAAGAACAATGATGAAATCCACCTGCAAAACAAAACATCGAGACTTCAAAATCTTCAGAATTTCAAAATGTTTGGAACATCGAAAACTTTGGAGTTTCGAAAACCTCAGAATATCGAGTACTTGCTGTTTGAAAAATATCAGAACATTGAAAACTTCTAAAAACTTTGAAAAGCAGGGATTCATCCAAAAATCCTATAATGTAAAGATTCGATGAACTGTAAAAAAAATATCAAGCTTCGAACAATTATGAGTTTCAAGAAACTTCAAACTTTGAAAGATTCAAAACATCAAGAAATTCCTAAAATGTCAAAATCTTCAAAACAACGAAATCTTTCCTGTCATTTAAAAACCAGAATCTCGAGATCTTCTTTCAAGATATCGAAATCCTTCAGAATATCGAAATCTTTCAAACTGAAAAATTCGAATTTTTCAAAAACAAAAACAGTTTTGGAAAGCCCTTGATCTCGAGATTCCTATTGTATCAAATTCGACGCGAAATCCTGAGAAACACCTGCAAAAAGCTTGATCTCGAGATATGAGAATCGAGATCTTCAAAAATAAAAACTTGCAGATGTCGAAAAAGAAGATATACTGCTGAATCGTTTCTAGAACGCGATTCTAACAGTATAACTTTTACAATGTTTCGACCAAAAACAGGATTACAAAGGCAAATATTGAGATTTAGAAAATCTTAAGAAAAAAAAGAGTCTTCCAAACGACAGGTCCGAAAAATCACAGATGAATTCAACCTTTTTCATGCCTCGGCTCTGATACCAATTGATAGTCCCTGTTCTTTAACAAACAAACAATCGTAGCAGATTAAGAAGAAGCAGATAGAAAGATATGGAGATGAACAATGAATCTGGTACATCGTGATAATGGCTGCTGCTCTCCCTCGAGAAGGAAAGCAGCGGAAAACCTACTCTCTATCTCGCCTCTATGCTCTCAAGCCTCGAATACTTTTCTTAGGGTTTCCATAAGTTAGCTTCCTTTTATAGGAGAAGTTGGATAACTTATGTATTACAAAGAAGCTAATGGGCTGGTATACATTTGTGTTCCATATTACACATTTAATTAACAACTACACAAATACAAAGATATTTAATTAGATTGGACACCATAAAATATTCCTAACAAAATATTTTGATAAAATTTTTTGGGCATGTTTCTCATCAAGTCTAGTTTATTCAAAATAAAAATCATCTCAAAATTCAATCGAGAAGGTAGTCAAATATTTTTTGAAGTTTGACTTTGTTTTTATAAGTATATTTTGGCGCAGTCAACTTCAAAAAATGATTTGACTGGCTTCCCGATCAAATTTTGAGCTGAAATTTTTTGTGGATAAACTAGACTTGATGAGGAACATGGTAAAAAAAATTCATCAAAAAAATCTACCAGGAACTACCCTAAACGACGATATTCAGACGGCGTTCGGACGGAGAAGTGTTGGACAGGAGAATTTCTCTCTCTATATATATACCATAATAGAGCAGGATTCCAAATTGAATACTATTTTCGCCCACATAGAACTCTTAAGTTGCATTAAATAAAAAATTAATTCATGAATCGTTGAGTGTCTGAGAGTTATGAAAGCTGTAAATAATTTTGTAAATTATGATATACACTAAATGTATTTTTACTTGATCACTAATCACATTTTATGACAAATATTATTATTTTAACTAATAAAGTTGTAATTATTCATATTCTTAGTTGTTGAACTAATATTAAAAGAGTAATACATGTACATATTTTGTTGTATTATTGATGGTACCATGGATCACAGTTTAATTCAACTATGCGAGCTTAATCTACAAGAGCAAATGAAATTTGAGCAGCGTAAGACAGTATTATTATTCCGGAATTTGGATCCTTGGTAGAATGTGTACAAGAAGTATTTATAGACCTTAATTTCTAGTATTCTAAGATGAAATCGATACATTTAATGCAATTAATTAGAATAGAGTCCTATAACGTCTCGAACATTGTGCAATGATCGTTTCCCTCAAGTCCACGTAGGGATGGATTCGGGCCGGGTCGGGCCGCCGGTTCGTATCATATGGGCCCGGGACCGGCCCGAGGGTTGGACGGGTCCGGTTCGGGCCGGGCCACCCGCCGGGTCACGGGTCGGGCCACCCGCCGGGCCGGGCCGGGCCGGTTAATTTTTTTTTTTTAATTTATATTTTATACTTTATAGTTTTATACAAGTATTAAAAAACAAACTTCAAGTGCATTTATTTCAAATGAAATAGGAACTACATTTGAAAATTAAATAGGAACTATAATTGTTTTTAATCGGAATCTTCGGCATAGGTAGAACCACCCTCTGTTGTAGATTCATCCGTAAAGTGTTGGGATGGAGTGATGTCAATTTCTTGAGCTCTACGTGCTGCTTTCAACCAATCGTGGTAGCATATAAGCATCTCAAGAGATTCAGCGCTCAACCTCGTTCTGGTTTGTGTTAGAACATTGTCGGCCGAACTAAATTCTTGTTCCACGGTAACCGTTGAAACCGACATTGATAGCACTTGCTTAGCCATCTTTGCTAAAACCGGGAACATTCTTTCTTTTCCCTTCCACCAGTTTAGTACGTCAAAATCATCATCTTCTTCAAAATCAACATCATAAGTTAAATACAAAGAAATCTCATTAATTGTGCTTTGTTGTGTAGCGGGAGTTGATTTTGTTTTTTTAATAAGATTGGCAAACGTAGATTTGAAAATTGATTTTCCTTTAGATGATGTTTGTGTCGGGGGAGGGGGCGCATTACCATATTGTGCATGAAACTCATTGAATAATGCATAAAATATATCACTAACCTCGTTGTATTCTTTTTTCGGATCAATTGGGTTGTCCTCATACATCGGCAATGGACCAAAAAAAGCAGCATAATAATAATTCAAACATTCTTCTAAAGAACCAAGTCTAAAACGAGGATCGAGAACAAATGCAATACCATAAATATGCGGAATATGTGAATAATATTTTAAAAACTTTTCCTTCATAAAACCAGCAAAATAACTCACATAATCAGCATTCTCAAAATTTGAAAAAGCATCGGCGAGATTAACAGCTTCACGAATAAATTGGTTTGAGGTAGGTTTATAAACATGACTAAAAGTTTCAGTTGCATTATTAAAATATATCAAAGCATTACAAATTTTTTCACAGGTGTCGATCTCAGCCGAGTTCATAATATAGTTATCATATTGTTTCATAAAAGCAGGAAAATGTTGTTTATATCTAAGAAGAACTCCAATTAACTTATAGGTACTATTCCAACGAATAGACAAATCTTTTGGAAAAGCCACATATCTCTCACCTCTTTCTATCAAATAATCATGCCATTTTTTCCTAAGTTGTCCATTACCCCAAATACGTCTAATCCCCCCTTGACTACCTCCAACGATGCTCCCAACGCTTTTAGACCATCTTGCACACATAAATTTAGAACATGACATGCACATCGTTGATGAAAAAATCTACCCATCAAAGAAGTAGAACCACACAATTCACGCAATCTAGGAATAGCAGCAGTATTATTAGTAGCATTATCAAAACCAATAGCAAACACCTTATCAATTAAATTATACTCAATTAAAATACGTTCAATCAAAATATAAATATGTTCAGCGGTGTGACGATCATTAAATTCACGGAAAGCAAGAACACGTTTATGCATATGCCAATCATTATCAATATAATGTACAGTCACACCCAAATAATGTAAATTATGATAAGTATACTCCCATATGTCAGAACATACAGTAACACGTCCATCAAAGTTTGCAAAATAATTTTGTAACCTTACCTTTTCCGCACCATAAAGCCTTGAAATTTCTTTCTTAACCGTTTTGCGACTATAACCTCTATATTGCGGATTTAAACAAGTTTGTGCATAATCACGAAAAGCAAGACTTTCAGAAAACAAATAAGGCAAATTTTCTTCAACAAGTAAGTTAGCCATACCTGTCAAATTTTGTGCAACATTGTATGAGAAATTACCAAAAGCTTGTTGGTTATTTGCAAACCTCGATATTTGCGTTTGCTTCCCCGTTCCGCCGCCTAATTTTGCATACTCCACCGGGTGTTTGGACTTAAGGTGTCTTGTGGCGGATCCGTATCCGCCGGAAATCCCCAAGCTATAGTTTTTCTTGCACCAATTGCAAGTTGCAGTCCAATTCCCGGTGTTCGGGTCCTTCCACTTAGAAAAATTATTAGCCATTAATTCAGATTTACTTTTTTTTGTACCTGTTTGGGATGAGGCTGCTTGGTCGGCGTCATGGCTGCCGCCACCCTCCTCCTCCTCGTCGTCGTGGCTCTCCGGAATTGCTTCCTCCACATCGTCGTCCTCGTCCTCGAGCTCTTCTTCGTCAATGGTCCTCGGTTGGTCTTGAAAAAAGCGGGAATTATGTCGGTGCAATTCTTGTTCTAGTTGTTCGTCGGTCATCGCATTCTCATCCCTCCTTACGTAACCCGTATCAAAATCATCTCGACTTTGAGATGAAGAGCCGATATGTGATTTACCTTTGCGGGATCTCTTCCTCGCAAGCTCTTTCGTTCGGTTGCGCTCGAGGTTACCCATATCAACCGAATATCTAGGACGATCCATCTAAAAAATATAGCGATTAATAAAAAAATTGTAAAAAACTAATTAACTATTTATGTAACTATTAAATCGAGTTATAGCAAATTAAGTAGTGAATTAACTAGTTTTGTGTACAACATATTTTTTAAACTAGAGTCAAATGTAGCAATTAATAAAAAATTGTAAAAAACTAATTAACTATTTATCTAACTATTAATTCGAGTTATAGCAAATTAAGTAGTGAATTAACTAGTTTTGTGTACAACATATTTTTTAAACTAGAGTCAAATGTAGCAATTAATAAAAAATTGTAAAAAACTAATTAACTATTTATCTAACTATTAATTCGAGTTATAGCAAATTAAGTAGTGAATTAACTAGTTTTGTGTACAACATATTTTTTAAACTAGAGTCAAATGTAGCAATTAATAAAAAATTGTAAAAAACTAATTAACTATTTATCTAACTATTAATTCGAGTTATAGCAAATTAAGTAGTGAATTGACTAGTTTTGTGTACAACATATTTTTTAAACTAGAGTCAAATGTAGCAATTAATAAAAAATTGTAAAAAACTAATTAACAATTTATCTAACTATTAATTCGAGTTATAGCAAATTAAGTAGTGAATTAACTAGTTTTGTGTACAACATATTTTTTAAACTAGAGTCAAATGTAGCAATTAATAAAAAATTTGTAAAAAACTAATTAACTATTTATCTAACTATTAAACAAGAGTCAAATGTAGCAAATTAACTAGTAATTAAACAAGTGTAAATAATAGAATAATTTCGTACCTCTTTCGGTCTTTCGGATGGGAGTAATAGAATGACTTCAAATTAATTAGATATAATTCCAACTATATTAATAGATATAATAAATATATAAGTAATATATAATTAGATAACAAATATAAGTAATATAATACTATTTATATCTATTTATAGTTTATATAAGTAGATAATTAATATAAACTATAAATAATAAATATAATATATTGGAGAATGGAGAATAAGAGAATTAGAGAGTAGAGAATTAAGAATAGGATTTAGGAAGAATTGGAGAAGAGATATGAAAAAATGTTTAAGATTAGGAGTATTTATAGGTTTTTTTACCCCCCACCCCCCCACCCCCCCACCCCACCAGCCAACCCCCCCAGACCCCCCCCCCTTTACCCCACCCAACGGCTATATAGCCGTTTGGGTTGTCCCCAGTCCCACCCCCAACGGCTAGTAGCCCAAGAGCCCAATTTTTTTTTTTAAATAAGACCGGACCCGGGCCCGACCCGGCCGGGCCGGGTCACATTAATCCAGCACCGAGCCCGCCCCGCCCATTCCCACCGGTTCGGGTCCATACCCGGTCCCGGACCGCCCGACCGGGCCGGTCCCGGGCCCGCACAGTACCGGGCCGGGCCGGGCCGAGTCACGAGCCGGGTGGCCCGAACCGAATCCAACCCTAAGTCCACGTTCCTTCCATTATTTTCTGCCGCTGCCAGATAGCTAAGCTCAAATGATAGCCCACCACATAAGCCCTAGGAAAAGTCCGACCTCGCTAGAACTCTGTCCAGGCTCGAGGTCTGCTGTCTAGTCTAGCCTGGTTGTGGATCCTTTCACGGGTTGGATTCCTTAATTAGGCCTAGCGACTATTATTTATCATTAATACCAATTAACAGGCTGATCCCGTTGATGAGCTGTTCTCGTTGATGGACTTTACTTTAATTCGATTAAATATGTTTCTCTAGTTGGATACTTGGATGAGCAAAAAATTGACATTATATACATAATAGTACTTCCATCTCACTAACATTGAAACATGAGAAAGTGATACGATTATTAAAACAAGATAATCGTACTATTATTTCCCATGGTAGTATTGAAACATAATAGGCAGTGATTACTATTATTTTGCGAATAAAAAGCAAGAGTACTATTTTGGAACATACAAACGTTTTAATCTTAATTAGGTAATTTCCCAAAGTTCTAATGTACCAAACATGCCATGGCACATCACTTTCCAACGTCATTTTTGTGACACCACTCTGGTATGAAAGGTAAATAAAAGAGTCCAACCACACGTACCATGTGAAGGAATCTACACATACTGTGTGAAGGAATTAACTAATCATTCGCTGAAAATGAAATATTTGAGGCACATGTAGATTTTTTTCATTCCAGTAAATTAATTAAATCTCACTTTGCACATTATTGCTTTCCCTGCAAGGAAATCCCCGCAACTGCGCGGATGGACTCGCGTGGGCGTTCCAAGGTCGTCGTCTGCTGCATTGTGGGACCCTGCTGCACGTTATCAGTTGGATGGATGTTCAGCAATCCACTGGAAACTCCAGAGCCATGAGGTGAGGAAATATGAGAGAGCGCTTGGTAGTAGTCAAGATCATCACTACCCTGCACATGTACAGCTGTAGCAGCATCAGTTGAGGCGTCTGAAGGGCTATCGGCAAAGGATGGAAAGCTCACAAGGGATATCTCAGACATTGCTTGGAGCAATGGATTCATCCCGGATACTCTTTTAACGGTTTCCTCCGCCATCTTCACCTGTATGAAGAAGAGCATATATTAAAGGTGCTATATTTGTTCACCTTACTCTTTTACCTTATTACAGATTCCTGATTTAATCAAATCAGAGCCGGTCAGATTTTACTAGAAAATATAACATTCAGACCATATCATAACTGACGAAAGAGACATTCATGTCAAACCAGATTCAGACAAGAAATTTAAACATAAAAAACATTCAAATCAGGTTGCAACACACCATAAACATAAGGCCAAGTAAGACTGGATCACACCATACCCAACCATATCAAAGATCACATTATTGTCTAGCGAAGAGAACGAGCCCTAAGCTCTCTATGTTCTCTTATCAAGTGGAAGAGTCAAAATAAAGATGAATGGCTTCTCTAAAGCTATATTGCAACAATGTTCTTAGGTGGATGTTTACAGATCATGTTCGGGTTGCGATTTGAAAACATAATTTGTTGTTTGAAAGCACATGTTGTGAAAATAGGTTTTGTTGAGTGCCAAGTGCTTCAATAACTTTTTTACAAAACGCTATTTGTAAGTGTTGAAAAAAAGATTATTCATAGGACACCTGAGTCCATGTAAGTGAACTGGAATACTGCAAGGCTTGAAACAAAATTCAAGATTTATCTGCTACACAGGGGTCGAAGCCAATACAACAACAACAACATTCAAGCCTTAATCCCAAAAGATGCTTAATTCACCCGCTTGCACAGTAAACTTCAATGGATCGTCAAGAGATAGCTTCCCCAATCTTATCAAATAAATGAAACATGGCATGCCATGTTTGGCTACAGAAGCAAAATATGGTGAGCAGACCTGTACAGAAAAGGGTCGGCTCAATCGTCCCACCCAGCCTGCCCTTACAAACGGGTCTGTTTGGACTTCAGACATATGTTTACCACTGGTCCGGGCCTGCAAAATATATGGGCGTACTTGGTATGGGGTGTAGGCTGTCTCGGGTTGCAGTACATTTAATACACACGCACATATATAGACGTATATATAACATGTGGCCAACTATGGATGGGGTATCCGGGTATGGATATGTGAGGTGGCCGTTTATTATGGCTGCCGGATGCCCGGATGGGCAGAGCCCACCCACATTAATGAGCAGAAATTTTGGAAAAAGCCCGGCGCGTGCCTGTTATTGTACATGTTTTTTATGAGGCACTCGGGATATGATGGAGGATGTTTGTAAAGTTGATCAGTATTTATGGCCACTATGAAGTGAATAACTTGTTATATAATTCCTTGTATACTATTTGAAGATTCCAGTAACTCTTGCTTCACTAATCCATCATTTATATCTTCATTCTTAAACATCACGATTTATGTTTGTACCAACTGCTAAGCAAAATGAGTATATGAGGACTTCTACAATTCAAACACTAAGGGCATATTTGGATCTCGTAGAATGTTAAGGGAAGGAAAACAAAAACGTTATGCAAAGTCTTTTTTTGTGTAACTTTACTACAAAAATTGCAAAGGAAAATCAAATATGATTAATGTTCTTGAAATTTCAACATCAATTTAGATTGCAGTCTTTATATAAAATGGAATTTTATCAATCCAGGATCTTAAAGATAGGTCCACTATCAATAAGGGACTTCAAAGATAAAGTGTGTCAATATAGAGACCGAATGATTGAAAACTATCAATCAAAGACCTAAACCATCATAGATTTTGATTAATTTCATTTTTATAAATTTCATTGCTAATGTTTGATGATTTTTCCTTCATAAAAGTCTATTAGTTTAATAAGATCAAATAACATTTAAATTTAATAAAAAAAAAATTGTGGTAGTTTAGGTCTTAGATTGGTAGTTTTCAATCATTTGGGCACTGTATTAAAACACTTTATCTTTCAGATATCTTATTGATAATGAACATATATTTCAGGTCCCTTATTGATAGTGGACCTATCTTTCAGGTCATGAATTGATAAATTTCTAAAAAAAAATAGTTAGGACAAAAGCTAGTCTTCCTCACATTTTCTTCCCTTCAAACTTTCTCCTATATTTCTTCTCTACTTTCATTCCCTAGCATTTTCTAAGTTTTGAACTGACAATGACTCTCTAGAACATGTGCACTTCGATATAAATGGTAGGGAAGATAAGAGGACTTTAAAAAATCCGAGTTCAGCTAACTTGTATTCATTAAAAAGGGATGTATAGCAATACATACATCTGACCTATGAAAATGATGGAACCTGTTGTTTCAAACTTTACTTACCTTCTTGGGTACTACTGATGCATAAAATAAACTATTTCTTACCTTTGCTCTTAGTGTCTCAACATCTGCTTTCAGGATTCGATTGTCAACTGCAGCATCATTATGTTTTTGGCTTATGTCAGCCAAACGCTTCAACAGTGAGGAGTTTTCTACTCTCAATTGAGAAACCTAGGAGAAAATAATGATTAATAATTGAAAGCTTAGTCAAAGAGCATCAACTGAGCTAAAGCACTATAAGTCGCAATACCTGTGTCTCCAATTCTGTTTGATGAACTTGCTTTCTTCTTCTAGAACGTCTAGCTGATTCTCTATTGGATAGCATTCTATTAACATAAAATATTTGTAAGTTGGAGAGACCAAATGGAACCAAAAATGGTATATGAAGGGGTTCTTTGCGTAAGAGGAACAAATAAAAAAGATAAACAAAAGGTCCATGGAAATTTGAGGAGTTTTCCTTCTCCTTCGGAATTTAGGGATTTCTCCTTCTCCTTAATTTCTTCATAGCTGTTTCTTGGATATTTTATTAACATAGCAAAGCTCTTTCTTATAAGAGAGCTTACATGCATATGAATGCCAAAAACAAGGAAATGGAAATCCTAGAAAACTACTTCCTAAAATAAATTAACTAATAAAGGTATTAAAATAAAATCATAATAAAATCAATCAAGCAAATCCATCAGCCCTTGATGTCAACTAGCACATCCATAAAAACAATAAGGGTTTTTTTCAAAAATATTACTAAAGTAAAACTTATTTACATAAATATGACTACTAGTTACTACACGTAGTTTCATGGTAACTTAAGTTTAAAAATTTAACATAAGTTACTATGATTTCATTACTACTCTAGTCACTAGTCATATTTTTGTAAACAACCTTTATGGCTTTATTTTAGTCAAAAAATAATATTGAGTTTTGCCGGATAAAAAGGCTTAAACGCAGCCTGATGCACATTGGCATCCTCTCGTGGCGAGGGTTGAAGGAAGAGTCCACTACAAGGCTTAATACACACACACACAAAAGTCAACTCTAGGCGCCAGAGTGGTAAAAGAACTAGTCCTCGTAGAGTCTGTCTAGTTCAATGTACTAAAATATGTTACTTCCGTATGGGATCTGACGAGCTAAGATTTAATAATCTTTTCTGTCTCACTTAAATCAGTTTACACACTTAGTAATCAAAAACCTTAACGTGACAGTAACCATGTGAAATTAACAAATTTTAGTGCTAGGAACCTAATAACATCTTGGATTCTAAAAAGATAGATGCTATTTACAAATTATATTTACGGTAAACTAATTTTATTACCGCCTTCGACTGTTGGACTATTTGTGTATTAAGCTATAAAAAATGTATATGTAGATCACTATGCTAAAAAATACCTAAGATCCATTTGGTATAAAGGTTTGGAACAATTAGACTAAAAAAACACTAACTTTCTTCTACTGAGAGCATAATTATATTTAATCCTGAATGATGGTTTGAGCATTAGGCTCAATTTTCTCATACCAAATGCATGTTAAACAAGGCAGGTTCTGCAATTGATACTCAAGAAATAAGCTTACCATTTTTAGTGAGAAACCTCACAACAAAATTAGAATTATACAACTATAAAGGATGAAGTGCTGCATTAAGCATGAATTAGAGTTAACATTGAAAATACCATTATCATCATCACCTCAACCCAACTAGTTGGGGATGGTGGCATGAAACCTGTAGGGCTAAATAATTTTCTAAATTTAGTTAACATTATATATTCACGAAAAGTCATAATAACAATGTTTTAGGTTGGACTCCTTCCTGTTGAGACCTTCCTAGTTCCTACAAAGGAATAATGAGATGAAATTTCAAAACGTTCATCACCATAAGCCCCTCCCTACTGCTCATTCTTGATAGATTGAATATGAATGTTTAATTTTTAAAGTTCCTTTTGTGGTGGTGCTGGCGTGCCGCATGCTACCTTTCTTAAAAACGAATTGGGTAAAACATCAGTATTATAGTAATCCTGACCTCCTTGCACGTTTCACTTCTGTTGCATCCATTTGGTGAGTTGTTTCTGCTTCTCCATCAAGTTCATCATCATCAGACTGTTCTGAGCAACTTGTTGACCGTACCCGAGCACTGGAATTCCTGTGTAGGACAGGTAAGTAGGGTGTTCCAACATGACATCCGCCATTCTTCTTTTGCCCATTGGGCAAATAGTTCCTAGATCCTACATAGTAAAAGTAATGCGGTGAACAGTTTGTACAATGAATTATCAAATCATGACACCCTCTTTCAACATGTCATTGGGAAATGTTATCAACAAATGTTGCCTTATAGGATACAATGTTTGCCAAACCTGATGAGTTACCACTCATAATAAGTAAACAACGTCAAGAAAAGGCTGGAAGGCACTGAGGCTTAGGACTGAAAAAAACGAATGACAAACGCTATCTTTTTGTATTCCCATTATTATAAATTTCAACCCATTAGTAGAACGAGAACATTAAAGAAGATGTGTTCCAAAGAAGGTCAATGAGCCAGAAAGACTACGTCCTTAAATTATTTATTATTAGATTTGAGTCCACATATACATAGATTCTCTGTGCCTACAGCTAGTAACAACATCAAACAGTGTCTCCAAGAAACTCATCTCTAGTCTAGGATGAAATACTTCAAGAAGGCCAGTGCATATTGAAAAGGCTGACTTTAGTAGAAACAGTGTTATTACTTATCATGCTCCAGAAGTTTTACTCATTGCAGCATGCCAGTATGTAATCATACTTGTCATGGCGGTAAGTCGAGTCGAGTCGCGGCGCCAGCTGACCGCCATACTGCCTAGGCTTCTAGGCGCCCGCCTAGGCAACAACTAGGCGACTTGTCGTGTCACATGTAATATTTAAATATACATATATAATAATATCATATAAAATAATATATTGCATACTCCGTATTAAATTAAAAATGTATATGAACCAACATATAATTTATAATTTATATAGAATGAAATAATATATTGTAGAGTAAATTAATTTAATATATCTATATATATGCAACAAAAAATAATTTATTTTATTAAATAGAACAAATGTTCAATAAGGAGTACAAATTTTCACAAAAGAAAATCAAGGTAAAGGGACTATAGCTGTCTCCAACTGTCTCTAGTTATGCTTTTAAAAGCAAGAATAACGAAAGAAAGAGTAGCAGAACAGTAAAAAATGATTGAGTGCAGCGGCTACTTCAGTTTGAATAGTCCGCAAGTCTCATAAACCTGGAACAGGCGAGAGAAATGGAGACGTAGATGGAGTAGCGGCAGCTATATACGACAGCCACCTGAGGCGGCGACCTGCGTGAGCGACCTGGCGGACGGATTGAACAGTTACAGGCCTAGATCTCTGGCAGATGCCGGGTTGGATCGGAAAAAACAAGCTCTGGGCGTCGCCACAACGACTTTCAGACGCCTAATCGACGCCAATTTACACCTTGGCAGCTTCAGGCGAGTCGAGCGAGCATGACACCACTTCTCCACCGCCTGGACGCCTAGTCGGTGCCTAGGCGACGCCTACTCGACGCTGTAACAACTATGTATGTAATATTTGCAAATTGCAAGTCTTCCGATATAAGAAAGCAAAGATTTCATGATAGGCATGCGGATGATCAGCCTATTCAATATTTTGATAGAGTCTATCAAAGGAGGAATAAAAGGGTAGTTAGTTAGTTAACAAATTAATTAGCTAACTGTTGACATCCTTGCGTGGATGATAGCTATAAATAGGAGGGGCACAGCTAAATAAAGCAGACTGTTATTTCGGTTGGCTGTAGACTTGGAGATTGGGCATCTCGAATTGTCCCTAGCACTGTATACCTATTTTGATCTGTTCTTACTCAATAAACAAAATGTTGATCTGTTCTAGATCAATTCTCTTAGATTCTCTATTGTTCTGAGTATTCGATTACCAGTGTTCTATCGTTGGTATCAGAGCAGTCGTTTCTAGTGACCGGAATTATTGTAGCAACACCAGAAATTTTCTGCTCTAGTCGTGAATGGTTAGGACGAGAGCTAAGATGGAGATTCAAATGGAAGCAATGGAACGTAGTAAGGTCACGATGGAGGAAAGGGACTCATTCTTTTTACTTAATGAATGAGTCACTTCCTCATATCCCAAACATAGTGGGACACATGTAGAAAAGGGTAAAAGAAAGCAAAATCTCAAAGTGTGAGGTGTAAATTCACCTTAATAGTGAGTAAAAGGAAACAGATATCTCATGTTGGACCATTGTTATTCTGGTATTTCTCTCCCAACTATTACAAAGATACTTGTCAACCAAATCCTTGAAATATAGTATTAAGGTTCTCAATTAAATGAATTATGATTTTTGCTTCAAAATTACTTGAGGAATATTATTCCATACTAGACCTTCATGAAGGGCTTTCGTTTTTTAAAAAAAGTCATTGAATCTTTGTTTTGTTTTTATGCGACGTACAGCTAGTTGTATTTTTCTAATATTGGCTTCTTACTAAAGTTCATAACTGAGGTACCCTTCCGTTGGAAAGTAGAGCTTCAGTTTGTGTTGTAAGGATGTTTTCTTTTGGACTGAAATTTGTTGGTCTGGTCTGGTCTGAACTGGCCTAGTAAATGTTTGGTCTCTGTATATTTTATAACTGTCCAAGTCTAGTCTGGTCTGTTTAAGACTGGTCTTGCTTGGTCTGATCTGGTTTGGGACTGAAAACAGTCCAAAAGAAAACATCCTAATTGTCAACATCAACAACGAGAGTGGGGATAGCCATGTGGGTATTGGGTTCGCGTTGTTTGTAGCTGAAAAATCTCTCAGAAAAGAGAGTGGGGATTGAATCAACCTTGATCACTGTATCCTTTCTTCATCTCTATTTTACCTTTAGCTATTTATTATTCTTTAATATTCCCTGTTTCTCCAAAAGGTTACACAAATTCTTTCAGTCTGATGTGAATTTTTGGGGAACCAAACAAAAATGTTGAACTCTAAAATAAAACAAGTAGAAATACTAAAAAGGGCACTAATAAACACTACTCTTAAGACAGTCCAGATAGTTCCATTGAGAGACATACAAAGGTGTTAATACGGTTGAAAGGAAAACAATCAACATAATAATCCCCATACCAGAAAATAGCAAAACTGGAATATAATCAACAAAACAAACCCCATACTAGATAATACCACACACTGGAATATAATCAACAAAACAATCCCCATACCAGATAATACCAGACAGTCAGACACTGGAATATAAAGTATAAACCAGTATCTCCAACCACCCATGCAGCAATCATTCATCAATACAAGATGTCTATCTACTTTTCCAGCTAATATCTTGATATGAAAGATCACAGAGTTCGTACACAAATCATCCAGAAAAGAACCACTAACCATTGCAATGAACCAGCGATTCAGGATTTGAAATAGAAGACTCAAATCCCTTTTCAGGCTCAGCAGAATTTCCCTGACAGATAAAATAAGATAGTATAAGCAAATACATAAGAGTTTCCTACTACCACCACTTTTCAGTTGGGTCCAATGCATAAACTACTCCGTCAACAGTGAATTAGATTCATAGAGAGACATTAAAAAATACGGAAATATTCAAACCATAGAATTCTCAAAATTCGAAATAAGGAATAATAATGATATTATAAAAATACGGAGTAATAGACTAATCGCTAAGCAAGAACACTGACGTTCTCCAAATTTGTTCTCCGCTATATTTTTTAGTGCGCGAAATTCCGGAAGAACACAAAAAGACGGAGCTGTTTTCGAACGTACACGTGAGAACGCTACTGCGGCACAGGCAAGATATAGACGGGTTTTGAGGAATGCCTGATAATCCTTGGAATCAACCGGAACATTAGCTGTAGCTCCTGTATCCAGAGACGCCGTCATAGATTTTTCCATAGCCAGTTGGGGCCCGGAGCTCTTGTCCCCGAGTTTGATATTCATATCTGTTCTAAGATTCCGATCCACGATCATAGCGCCGGCCTTTTGAGGCGGTTGTATCCAGCGGGGAGAAGTTGTAGAGGTAGAAGAAGAAGAAGAAGAAGAAGAAGCAGCCGGGGCGGAACTGTGATCAACTGATGCGGAGGCCTCCTGGAGGAAGCGCTGGAAGGCACATTCAGAAGGGCTACGGTTAATCATCTTGGACGGGGACGAGTCTATGTTCAGCTCCGCCGCCCTCATCAGGCGCACCGCCGGCAGCGACCGGAAGTTGTCGCCTTTTTCGTCAACAGGTAGCACCTTATCCATTTTCAGGTTTTCAACTCAGAATAGTAAAGATGTTTCACCGTATCCATATAAGAGTACTTTGAGATCACATGAGTTCTACTATAATCACATGAGTACTCGGTTTGCTGTTAGGATAGAATGAACGTTTTTATTAAGCTATAAGGAGAGAAAATGAAAAAGATGAGACAGATAAAAAATGAAGAACTATCAAATAAGTCCTCGAACTTTCATAAAAAGTGCAGATAAACCCTTTTATAGAAGGTTCTGTTCGGCCGTCGTCATTTGGAGTGGTTTTCGGTGGAATTTTTTTATGAAATGTTTTGAGCATCTTCTTCACTGAGTCTAATTTACTCATACCAAGTTTCAGATAAAAATTCAATCGGAACGCAGTCAAATGAATTTTTGAAGATAACTGTGCAGTTAGGCAGCGCAGTATATTTCAGAAAATCCTTTGACTGCCTTCTTGATTGAATTTTTAGCTGAAATTTAGTATGGGTAAACTAGACTTAATGAAGAAGATGCTCAAAAAAATTTATCAAAATATTTCACCGGAAACCGCCCCAAATGGCGACAGTCGGACAAAGACTCGTGTAAAAGGGCTTATTTGCACTTTTTATGAAAGTTCGAGGGCTTATTTGATAGTTCTCCCGATAAAAAAATGAAAAGGATGAGTGAGATAAAAGTAGATCTAGACGTCGTTTGGTAACACTATTTTTTGGCTTATGAGTCTTGTCGGTAAACTTTTTCACCAAACACGTAAATTTTGTTTTCGCGCGCCGAATTGTGTAATAAGAAAAAGTAAGGTCGAAGTTACTTTTTTGGCTATATTGGCTGAAGTTACTGTAAATGATCATTTTAGCTATCTTTACATATAATTTTTTCTTTATATTATTAATAAAATGTATTTTAAAAATGATTTTTTCTTAAGTCATAGAATGAGACAATGCAATCACTTCAGTCATAACTTCATAAATTTCAACAGAATTTAAACTTCCATCTTCATCTTTTTCATTTTTCTCTCCTTATAAAATGAAATAACCGTTGGGCGACTTTCCCTTAAGTAAAAACGTCGGTCAGCCACAAAACATAACGACGTAAACCCAATCCCCAAATCCCCCAAGCCGCAGTGACGAACGACGAAGGACGAACGACGACCGAGCGAACCTTCATCTCCGGCGAACCTCCATCTTCGGCGACCCCACTCCGTCAAACTTCCATCTTCATCTTCAACACTCTTTCTTCTTTCTTGTAGGTAAATCAAACTCCATTTCATCTCATTTTGAACTTAGGGTTTTGAATGTTAAAATTTTCGATTTTTTAGATTATGAATTGATTGTGAATTGAATTGTTGTGAAATGTGGATATGTATGAAATGTTGAAATTTGATTTTAAATTGAGTGTAAATTTTAAAGTATATTTTGACATTTGGGCATTTTGGTAGATTTGAATGTAGCTAAATTTGGGTATTGAAATGTAGACTTGAATGTAGATATCAAAATTTGGGTATTTTCATATTGAAATGTGAGTTCTTTGTGAAATTTGACTTTTGGATATATTAGAATTTTGGTAGTTTTTTATATTGAAATTTTGAATGTGTAGGATATCTAAATGAAGATTTCACTCCGTTATCTCACCCGGGGCACCAGCCCTTACACGTGGCATCATTTATTTGGTTAAATTTGAAATGGTTCTTTTACACATATACATGTGGCTTTTCTTTTCTGCTTAATTATTAAAACCCTCCAGCCTCTTGTTTAAGGCAGTCCTAAGACGTCGGTGAAGGAAATAAAGAAAGGGGAGTAAGACGGCGATGAGTTCTTCGAGTGCTGAGTCCTGGTCGATGGATGCAAGAAGGCCAGGTGAATTAAGAGGTGTGACTGTGGACTCCAAGCACAGGTGTGGACTGCTACAACAAACAAAAACAGGGAGAAAAGATTTTATGGGTGCGGTCGTTTCTTGAGTGGTCAAAAATGCAATTTCTTTGAATGTGTTGAGGATGAAGAATGTGGTACTTGCCTGAGACGGATAGAGACCTTGCTCCAGAAGATTACCAGTGTTGAAGAGAATTTCCGGATGAAAGAATTAGAGATGCAAGCTGAAATCAAGAGTTGTGTTCGTGGGATTGGTCTTTTGAAACTCCAAAATATGGAAGAGGAACTTAAGATGTCAAAGAAAGGCAATGGGACTTTCTCCTCGAATGTAATGTGGTTCGGGTTGTTTGTTATCATCTTGCTGGGAAGTAGGATATATTAGAATATGTTTAGGTGTTGTGTGGTTGTATGTGGGTACTGATTTGGTTGTTGAATTTGGTTGTATTGTTGTAATGAAGATTATGAATTTGGTTTTCAAGCTTATGGTCTTTTTGAAGCTTTTGTTGTTAATGATCATGTTGATGGGAATCATATATGTATAACGTAGTTTGTCTTCGATTAAAAAAATTAATAGTAAAAATTAATTAAAAAATTAATTAAAAAAAAAGAATTAGTATAATAGTAAAAATTAAGTAATACGATTTTGTTTGTTTGTTTGTCCTGACATGGAGGTGAATTAAAAATTAACTAATGCGAATTAAAAATTGTTTGTTTGTAGGCATGGAGTTGACAGCGGATCCTGGGCCGAGTAATCGTTCTGTCCTGACATTGCAGGCATCACACAGGAGTGAGGATGTTTGGCTTGGCCTCGATGTTCAGGGGGATAGGTGCCGCGAGCACCTGCGGGGTTTGTCGCATATGCACGTGGATGACAAAGTACTTGCATATGTTCGTGCTGCGGGTTTTTATGGTCTGCACATATTGGTGGCTATTGTCCCTCTCGATAGAGCGCTACTCATCGCTCTTCTTGAGCGTTGGAGGCAGGAGACACACACATTTCACCTCCCTGTTGGTGAGGTGACAGTGACCTTGGGAGATGTTGTTGTACTTACTGGGCTACAGGTTGATGGGAGAGCTGTTACAGGCACTGCTTGTCGACAATGGGTAGATGAGTGTGAGCGGTTGTTAGGTGTCCGCCCCCTTCTTCGGACTGACCTTCAGGGGTCATCCCTGAGGATGTCATGGTTGAGGGAGCACTTCCAGGTGCTTCATCCGGAAGCTAATGAGGTGATGATCCAGCAGCATGCACGGGCATATATCTTGATGATGATGGGAGCCTCCATTTTCGCTGACAAGAGCGGAAATGAGATTCAGATGCTGCACTTGCCTATGCTAGAGAGGTTTGATGTAGCAGCACAGTTCAGTTGGGGTAGTGCCATGCTGGCTTATCTCTACAGACAGCTGTGTCGCGGCTTCCATAGAGGGAGCACAGAGCTTGGAGGATTTTTGCTACTCCTCCAGATTTGGTCATGGGAGTATATCCACATTGGGCGTCCCCTTGTAGTCGCATATCATGGCATTAATGGACACCCACTCCCTGATGAGCCTCCACGTCTTCTGGGACCACATCATGTACGGGGCGAGGACCCTCTACGGCATCAGTGTGTTTTCAATCGTTAGTATTTATGTTATTGTATGTTGAATGTAAGTATATTAATAATATCCATATTAATGAAACGATTACATGAATCGTTAGATGGCTATTTGCTGGTCTAAGTCGCATGTCATCCGCTACTCGGCTCGGTGTCTACAAGGATCCATTTGATCGGATGTCTGAGGATCAGGTATCGTGTGGGTAATATAACATATGCTATAATATGTATAGCATAAATACTAATTTTGTATCTTTATAAAACATATTACATGGATTACGTATACAACTGAGATGTTTGTAGAGTTGCCCCTAGCTGGACGAGAGCATAGTCACATATGGCGAGCACGTGTGTCGTTGATATGTTTTGACATTGTTGAGTTTCATTTGCCTGATTGAGTCTTGCGACAATTTGGGTTTGAGCAGGTCATTCCACGGCCTATCGACACTTATGTAGAGCTTCATAGGCTGGATAGGTGTGGGAAGCATACAGAGGATTGGGCACTCAGACATGTCCAATACGTCGCTTTGTAGGACAGGCGAGCTTAGCTAGTTGTGACTGGGACACCGACATTTGTCTCATCTGTTTCAGGAGACTACATGGGATGGTATTACAGCATCACTCTTTTGTTTGTGTCTCCTTCGTTCAGACTCCCTACTCATCATTATCAGTCTAGCTCCTTAGCTTTGCATCTTACGGTGAGTATATTACTAATTAGTAAAGTGAGTCATTTTATTTAGTTAATGCTTGTATGTATTTCAATGTAATTGTAATTGTGTTTCATATTTCAGACACGAGCTTTGCAGCGTATACATTAGCGGGGTACTGCCACAATGAGTGATACTCATGATGTGGACATGTATGGACAGACTCTGACAGGCATTGCCTCCTTGTGTTCAGATGTGTTAGGGCGAGTCGACTACGACCATCTTTATACACATGCCCCCATCACAGGAGATGCCATCGACGTCTAGTGCAGTGGCGGCTTCATCATCCCAAACGTAGCATGAGAGAGTGGTTCTTCAACCACAACCACGGCGTAGGCGTAGACATCAACAGCAACATCTCCATGACCACGATGATCAAGATGACCATGAGAACTTGTAGTTTGCCTTTTTGTATTGCAGTTTTTCTTGCACAGTAGATGTTGTAGGAACAATTTACAACATTTTACGTATTTTCTCTTCTAAACTCTTGTATGTTGTCTTCATGTGTTCGAGTATGTATGTTAGATGATTACTTGTTATGAATATTGGATGATTGTATTGTGTTTTACCGGTTATGAATCTAAGGATTTGTATTCTATTTGTAAAGGGTCTTTACAAGGTGTTTTGTATGTTGTTGAGAGTAATGTTATGTATGTGTTTGTGAACATGTGTGTTGTATGTTTAATAATGTGTTGTATCTGGCTCGTAACTCTTGAACAGGAGAAGGGAGACCTTATTTATAGCAAACAGATGAGTTTGGGTTGATCTGGGGCAAAAAATAATGAAATTCTGTTTTCGGAATTACGCACGGTCATGTCCCTTGCAGGCACGATCGTGCGTGGCTGGCAGTAGCTGCTGGTCTGCGTTCATATGGAAGGAAAAGTCAAGTATTTTGGCCTAATAAAAAGTCAAGTAGCTGCTGGTCTGCGTTCATAGTAGTTTTTAAAAAGTGTCATATACTTTATAACATTTTTGTGTTTAATCTAATATGATTTATTAGAGTATTTTCGTGAACGTCAAGTACCTTGTGGTCTTATGGCATTAATGTGACACTCTCAAAAAGAAAGTCACATGTTCGAGTTCCATCTCAGAACAAGGATTTTGGCCTTAACATGGAAGATATACTATAATGTGTTAGGAAGTTGTTGAGATCTGAGGTTCCATCCTAAGAGGTCAACCTGATAGGCGGAGTAACTCATATCTTAATAATGTCTTAATAAAGCACTTGATGCCTTCACAAATATCCGGTGTGAGAATTCAACACCCCTCCTCACGACTACACATTTCATCTAGATCGTGCCTTCATTCGTTTTTTCATCGATTCATTGTTGTCATTTTTTTATAATTGTGTCAATCATTTTTCATAAGGGGGCTCACACATGGATCGATTTGGCTCTGATACCATATTAAGATATGGGGTTCCATCTTAAGAGATCAACCTGATAGGCGGACTAGCTCATGGTTTAATAAAGCACTTGATGCCTTCATAAGTATCCGGTGTGGGAATTCAACAAAAGTTTTGTAAAAAAAATAAAATATTTTTGTGAACATACTTTGTGTATTACAATTTTGCCCCCAATAGTTTTTATTCTTGGATCCGCCATTGGGGCCATGTGTAAAGGTGTGTAAGAGATCACACTCTTGCACTCTTGCATTGGAGATGCTCTTAGTAATGTGTTGTAAGTTCGTTAGCCGGTTAAATCAAGGGGAAAATATTTTAAATATCTCAAATTCTAAAGTGATGTGAGATAAGTATCTCAAACTTACATATGTAATATATATAGCTCAAACTTTACATATAAAGTTACGTTAGCATTATGACTATATGTTTTTCACAAATGTCATTTTATGGTGTTTAGTACATAATTTAAAATACACAAAACATTAATGAGGATGCAAGTAAAATGAAATTGTACCGGATGTAATATTACGTATTTCACAAATGAAAATTTAGGATGTTAACTGCATTTTAACAAAGCTTAGAGTATTTTAAATTATATAATTATTCCAATAAATTTATATTTGTAAAAAACATACATTCCATACTCTAAATCAGAACAATAAATTTTCACTGTGAAAATATATATCTTAGGGCTCATTTGGTTGATTGTCAGATTATCATGGGGATGTCATATTGCTCGGTATATTAGATTGATTGGAATGTATTCAATTTGTATTCTATTTGTGTTTGGTTAAGATTAAAGGAATGCGACATTAATTTGTTTGGTTAAATGGTACTCCCTCAGTCCCATAAAATTATTTCTGATTTGACTTTGATCGAAGTTTAATTTAAAAAAGTGAGAATGAAGTGAAAATGTATGTTTGTAGTTGAGTAAGAAAAAGAAAAATGAATGATAGCCACACAAAACTTCCTAAGAAGAGAAACGGGAAGAATCTTTTGGATCATCCCAAAAAGGTAAGCGAAAAAAAATTTATGAGATGGATGGAGTATCTTATACTAGAGACTTGATGAATTACTTCAATGTCCTTCAAATACTTTATCTTAACACAATGCACTTATTACAGTCGGATTGCCCGCCACCAACAGACTGACTCAATTATCCAAGTGAATTAGGGGGTAATTAATTAATTAGATTAAAGGTAGAAAATTAAATTAATGTTTGATCCTCTTTTGAGAATATTAGAGTTTGACTCCTATTTAAGGAAAGGTTGTATGTTATGTTTTACTTCTATTAAAAGCAATTAAGTTTTAATAAATCAAATTCAAAGGCATACATGTTGTATTTCTTAATCCAATAAGGATGGATTCCTATAAATTAATCCAATATGGATGGGTTCCTTCAAAAATATGTTTTATCCCAATATTAAATTTGTTATTAGAGAGTAATAATAACATATATATATATATATGACTCATCAGAACACATTTTGATGTATCTTTTGAACTATATGATGGAAAATGTCACGTGTAATGATTCATCACAATTCACAACACATGACATTTCTTTGAAATATATGGGGATAGTACGCATAACCTACATATCAAGGAGATTTCACACAATAAACCCAAAATATATGACGATTTAGTTAGATCATTTTCATTTTGGTGATGTCGAAGCAGACTTCAACAACAACACCAGGGAATAAGTCACTCTTCTATTAGAATAGTTTTTATTTAATTTCCTAGAACCCTAGTTTAATTACAATAATGTTAATTCCTATCTTTCTAAGGATTCTATGCCTATATATATGGCTTTTGTTGTTACTGGGAGGAGGGTTGTTTATTAATTACAGATTCTATTAATCAATATTTATGGTTTATTCTTCAATAATCCGTTTATATTGAATTCTTGAGATATCCTTCTGGGTATTCTCAGAATCAACAGAGAGTTATTTCTTTCTGAGTTATGCTAGAGGTACAAAAAGTTTTACAAAAAGTCTTATATATATATGTAATTAGAATAACCACATCACTTGTTTGTAAGTTTTTTTGTAAGTGTGTTTGTACATTCTATTTTAAGCTTACTCGTGCATGAGTTGGTATCCAGAAACCAGTCAACGTTCCACCTCTTCAGGCAGAAAATAATGGTCATCTTCGTCAGCAGATCGGTCTCTTAACACAACAAATGGCTACTCTTCAAGCCCAGCAACAAGAATTCTTTAACTATATGACTGCCCAATTCAACAATGGTCATCTCTCAAAAAAATCAACAATGGTCCTATTCCAACAAATCGTGCCCATCGCAGAGGTCGTGGTTTGGATGGAAGCATGGATGATGATGAAACCGCTTCGGTTCTCAATCCTTTTGCTTCCTTTGAACCGGGATTACCCTATCCGATGAGGGTCGACGTTGGGAATAAGGCTATCGCCTTGATCTTCCTGATTGGCTGGCCGCAGTTGAAGAAGTCTTGGAATTTAAAGACGGGTTGGACCGGTAGCGACCTAGCTCCGCAGTAGAGCAGCAGCATGGTGGCTTCAATTACGCCTTACTCGTGACCAAGTTGGTTTGTGGCTAGCAGCTATATTGGTGGCCTTCGCCTACTTTATCAAGACGCCGAACATTTTATAGGGAAAAGTTTGCAGGTTCATCATTGATTCCGGCCGGCTCTTCTGAGAATGTGGTTCCGTAAATTGGGCATAGCGCCACCCGCATCCTTATACACTTGCTTGGTTAAATAGGGGTACCAACCTTACAGTAGACAGAGGGTCCTAATACCATTTTCCATTGGCCCTCTGACCAGGGAATTCGCGCGATCGTGATGGCACATTTTGGGTCAAGTTTGTACTACAACCTGGAGCCGCGCAACATTCCTCTCCGCTCTCACAAGTTCGTACATTTTATCGTGAGCTTTGTCTTCTTTACTGGCCGAGTTTAAGGATGGGGTATATCTTTCCTCATGCCCTTCCAGCAGCTCTGTCGCCTCTTCGTGATATTCAACATCAGATTCACTTAATTCCTGGCATGTCATTACCAAATAAGCCCCATCATCGTATGAGCCCTACCATAAACAAATAAGAATTACTTCACTTCATAACGGTCTTAATCAAGAAAGCCTTAGCACGTGTGCCGTTCCCGCCCTTTTTATTTCCGCTATCGTTTTCCTATCACACGCTTAGACGATTTGCTGGATCAACTTAGTGGTGCAACTGGATTGACGCAGTGGCTACCATCAAATTCGTATTCGTCCACGCGACGAGTGGAAACCCGCTTTTAAAACTCGTGAAGGGATGTACATATGGCTTGTCACGCCTTTCGGTTTATCCAACGCACCTAGTACCTTTATGCGGGTTATGAATCGGACGGAGTCTCCATCCTCTAATTGCTCAGTGTCTTGTTGTTTATTTTGATGATATATTGATTTACAGTCGGTCTCCACACGAGCATTTGTCACATCTTAAATATGTCCTCACCATACTTCGCAAGGAAAAGTTTTATGCATCTCCTGCAAAATGCACTTTCATGGTGGAAAGCATTTTATTTCTAGGCTACCGTATTTCGCGACAAGGTCTTTCTTTTGATCATGATAAAATTGATTCTATTAAAGACTCGACAACACTAAAGACGGTTACAGATGTTCGCAGTTTTCATGGGTTAGCTTCCTTTTATCGTCGTTTTATACGCAATTTTAGCTCCCTCATGACACCTTTTACATATTGTATGCGGGGTAAACAATTGGTGTGGACATACGCCGCTGCCTCCGCTTTCACACTCATTCAAGATCTAGTTATTTCGTTAGGAGTTTATTCTTTATACAGACCATGAATCCCTCAAACCCCTTGCGAGTCAAGATTCATTGTCCTCCTGTCATGCCACTTGGTCCGCTTATTTACAAGAATTTACTTTTTTTTGTCAAACATACTTCAGGGGCCACCAACCGTGTTGCTGATGCACTTAGGACACATTTACTTCACGGGTTCGTAAACGGTGCTTATTAAGACTCGTGTTAATAAGCGGCGCATAAAATAAGCAATGTTGTAAGCTCATGTTTACTTCAAAAGATTTAAAACATCGTTTAACAATAAAATGTCCAAAATAATCCTACAGATATATACACACACAAAAATTCATGAAAACAAGTATATAATATAATATGTGGGGTCACCTTGTACGCTTAGTCACTTACCCACACCCCACACCCCTACCCCCGCCCTATACCCCCACCCCCAATTCCACACCCTTGACCCTCACCCCTTCCCTATCCCTACCCTTACCACGACCTTACCCTCCACCTTTACTCCTACCCATACCAACCCCCCACCCTACTCGTAAGGGTTGGGTCGAGGTAAGAGCGGGTGCTATGGAGTAAAGGGGTAGGGGTTGGGGTGTGGTAACGGGAGTGGGTGGGGTCGGGGGTGGGATCGAGGTAGGGGCAGGTGGTAAGAGTAAAAGGGTAGGGTCGAGGTAAGGGGTACAAGGTAGGGGGTAGGGTGGGGGTAGGGCCGTGGTAGGGAAGAGGGTGGGGGGTAGGGGTAGGGGTGGGGTCGGGGTCGAGTCAAGGTAGGGGAAGGTGGTAGATGGTAAAGGGGTAGGGTAAGTCGTGAGGGTGGGGGTGGGGTGGGGCTGGTGGTGGAGGGTAGGGTCGGGGTAAGGGGTGGTAGGGTAGTTGTTGGGTAAGGTGGTGGGGGAGGGGTCAGGATTGGGGTGGGGTCGAAGTAGGGGCAGGTGGTAAGCAGTAAAAGGGTAGGGTGAGGTAGGATAAAGGTAAGGAGTATTAATGGGGGGTGGGGTATGGTTGGGTCAAGGGTGTGGGGTGGGGTCGGGGTGGGGTCAAGGTGGGGTCGAGGTAGGGGCAGGTGGTATGGGTAAAAGGGTATGGTCGAGGTAAGGGGTACAAGTGGGGGTAGGTGGGGGTGGGGGGTAAGGGGGTGGGTCGAGGTAGGGGCAGGGGAAAATGGGTAGGGAAGGGGGTGGGGGTAGGGGTGGGGTCGGGGTCGGGTCATGTCGAAGTAGGGTAAGGGGTGTGGGTGTGGGTGGGGTAGGGTCAGGGTAGGGGTAAGGTGGGGTTGGGGTTGGGGTCGGGGGTAACGTAGGGTAGGGTGGGGTAATGGGGTAGCAATAGGGTAAAGGTAAGGGTAAACTTGGAAACTGAAAAAGCTTAAAGTATCGCTTAATTAATACATGGGGGTGGTATGCTTAGTAAGCGACACTTTAAGCACCTCTTTCGGTTAGTAAGCAGCGTTTCAAGCAACTTGCGTGTTTATTTTACATTCTTACTAACCTAACTGTGACTTTAGCAGCGAAGTAAACGCCTCCTTAATTGTCGTGCCTGCCTCCTCACAGATATGTGTACTTCGGTCATTGGGTTCGTTACTTTGAGGGATTTATATTCCACTGACCCTTACTTTAGTCAAATCTCACAAGTCATAGGTACCATGGTGACTTTACTTGGCACGATAGTTTTCTCTTTAAAGGCCTATGTCTTTGCGTTCCAGACTATAGTTTATGTCTCAAGCTTATTACAAATCTTCATGGACTCGGCCATGTTGGTCGTGACCGTTCTGTTGATATTCTGCGACTGCGTTATTTTTGACCAACCTTATGGTGTGATGTTAATCGTTATTTGACAGTAGAGGCATTATCAACAGTCACAATAAAAATAATTTTCAGGTTCCACTAATAAGCAAACTTTTAAGGCTTTAGCAAGGTACTCCCCTTTGTGAGAAGTGACAGAAATTTGCAACATCTTTCATATTGATGTCGACACTTCATCTCGCGAAGGGAACATCATCCGTCGTTGAAGATGGCGAGATAGGTTGTGTGAACTTGGTCTATATCCTGCCAAAACTTTAAATAGCATTATGTTTGTCGTTTGTATTATCTCCTTATGTTGGAGCATGTTGTTTCGTTGTGTAGTTCTGTATTTTTTGCGTGCGTTGTCATATATGTTCTGGTTGCACGTGCATTGTCATATATGTGTGTAGGTTTTGGCCAAAACGCATTGTATGGGCTCTGTTAGGACTGTGACCCATGATACTCTCATGGGCAGTCTAACCCTTCCCATTTTGATGTTTAAGAAATATGTTTGTTCGATGTGGGTATGAATGACGTTTTATACCCCTTGTAGATTGCCTAAATATCCATGTGATGTTATGGCTTAACATAGTCCTACATTTATCACAAAACGTCAAGGCTGGCCGTTGGCTTTGGGCCAACGGCCCTCCGATGGTTAAGTCAGTAAGCCGTCTGGGATGATAAATAAGACATAACATAATTAAAAATGGAAAAGTTTGAGGTGTACCGCATTCCAACTTCTAGGAACCGGTCTACCATCTGTTGATTCTAATCGGTATGCCCCCTGTCCAATAATGTCGACGATCTTGTATGGGCCCTCGCAATTGGGACTGAATTTTCCACTTGCTTCATTTCCGAATACTCTTCTTAGAACCCAGTCACCTTTTTGAATATTCTAGCTCAGACATTTTTGTTAAAGCTCTTAGCCACCATTTGTTGATAAGATTGTAGTCGGATTTTGGCTTTCTCTCTAACTTCATCGATGGTGTCCAAATCATGTACTAGTTCCACGGTCATAAGTCCGTATCTCGAAGAGGGCACCTCTACTTCTGCCGGTATGACTGCCTCACAACCATAAACTAAAGAAAAAGGGGTTTGTCCGGTTGCGTTTTTTGGAGTCGTTCTGTCTGCCCATAGTATCAAGGGTAACTCGTCGACCCATTTGCCTTGTGTTTTCTCCAGCTTTTTCTTCAGGTTGGCAATAATGATCTTGTTGCTGGATTCAACCTGTCCATTAGATTGCGGGTACCTGGGGGTTGACGTTTCCAACTTGATATTGTATACCTTTCACAGAACCGTCTGGTCTTTGCACTTATGAATTGAGATCCCTTGTCGCAGAAAATTTCTGACGAAATACCGAACCAGCAAAATATGTTTCTTTTGATAAATGAAATTACCTGGTTATCTCGTACCTGACGGAATGGCTCAGCTTATACCCATTTTGAGAAGTAATCTGTCATTGTCAGCATGTATACTTTTTGCCCTGGTGCCTCTGGCAATTTCCCGACGATGTCCATTCCCCAATTCATAAAGGGCCACGGTGATAGGATTGGATGAAGTGATTCGGAGGGTTGATGACGGATTGGTCCATGCATCTGACAAGGCTTGCATCTTTGAGTGAAGGTGGTTGTGTCTTCTCTCATGGTTGGCCAGTAGTATCCGAATCTGAGAGCTTTGTTAGATAGACTTCTTCCGGCCATGTGGTTTCCACATTCCCCTTCATGAAGGTTTTTCAGCACTTTGACAGCTTCTTGAGGCGTCAGGCATCTTTGAAATGGGCCTGCTACAGATCTTTTGAACAAGACACCATCAATTAACAGAAATCTACTTACCTTAGAGAAAAATGCCTTGGTTTCCCTTTTGTGTGCCGGGAGGATATTGTGCTTTAGGTATGCTATGTATGGTTGCATCCAATCATCTTGTGGTGCGGTTTCAATAGTTGTGACGGGTTCCAACCTGTCAATAGCCGGTCTCGTCAAATGGACAAAAGGGATGTTGCTGTTGACTTCTGCTCCCAGACATGATCCGATGGCTGCTAAGGCGTCGGCTTGTGTGTTTTCTTCCCCTGGGACTTGCTCGAAGGTAATTTCCTCAAACGATGTTGTCAATTTTATGACGACTTGCAAATAAGACGTCATCTTGGGGTCCTTTGCTGCATACACACCGTTAGTTTGATTAACTATTAACAGAGAATCACACTTTACCTCGAGGAATTTGATGTCTAGATCCTTTGACAAAGTTAGACCGACTATCAACGCTTCATATTCTGCTTCGTTATTTGTGGCGTTGAAATCGCAATGGACTGCTTAGAGAATGATGCACCCCTGTGGCGAATTTAGAACTACGCCCAGGCCTGCTCCATTCATATTTGACGCTCTGTCAAGGTGTAGCGTCCATCTTTGGCGGGGCAACCCATCAATCAGCAAGCATGTCTCCTTTTCTGCTTCGGTCTGGAGCTTTGGGCTAAAGTCTGCCACAAAGTCAGCGAGTGTTTGAGATTTCAAAGCCGTTCTTGGTTCATATTTGAGATCGTATGCTCCCAACTGGATTGACCATTTAGCCATGCGACCTGTCAACTCAGGCTTCCTCATGATTGACTTCATGGGATAGTTAGTCCGGACACAAATTGTATGGGATTCAAAATAAGGACGTAATTTAATTGAAGCCATAACTAATGCCAAAACCAACTTTTCAAGTAAAGCGTACCTGGATTCCGGTCCATTTAAAGACTTACTCACGTAGTAGACTGGTGTCTGTAACCCGTCCTCTTCTTTTGTTAAAACGGCACTGATAGCATGCTCTGAGACGGCTAGGTAAAGCTGGAGTTCTTCCTCTTGTCTAGGCTTTGCAAGTAATGGGGGAGTTGTCATGTATTTCTTCAATTGCTGGAGCGCCTGCTCGTGCTGCTCCATCCACTCAAATGTTTTACTTTCGCAAAACGTCGTAGAACAGGCGGCACTTGTCTCATGACTTTGAGATAAATCGATTCAAAGCTGTGACTCGTCGTGTCAGTTTTTGGACGTCCTTGATGGATCTGGGGGATTCGATTTCGAGGATTGCGCGTACTTGTTCTGGGCTTGCTTATATTCCTCGTTCACTGACGATATAACCCAAAAACTCTCCTGATGACACTCCAAAAGCACACTTTGCCGGATTGATTTTCAGATTGTACACCTTCAATCTTCTGAGAGAATCTGTCAGGTGGCGGATATGATCTTCTTTTTTCTTGGATTTGACGATCATGTCGTCGATATAGACTTCCACGGTGTCTCCCATCAGGTCCTTGAACATCAAGGTGACCAACCTCTGGAACGTCGCACCTGCATTTTTAAGGCCAAAAGGCATAACGATATAACAATACGTACCTGTTTCCATGATAAAGGCCATTTTCTCCTGGTCATCGGGTGCAGCTGTATTTGATGATAATCGTTGAAAGCATCCATGAAAGATAGCATTTCACGCCCGGTCGTGGCGTCAGCTAATGCGTCTATATGTGGCATCGGGAACGAGTCTTTTGGGCACGCTTTATTTAAACCGGTGAAATCGACACATACCCGCCATTTAACCGGCATGCCCTCCTGATGTCCTTTCTTTTTCTGAACAACGACAACATTAGCTAACCAGTCAGGATACGTCACCTCTTTGATCTTGCCGGTCCGGAGTACTGTGACAACTTCTTGATTGACAATCGCATTTCTTTCCTTGGCGAAGCGTCTTCTCCTTTGTCTGACGGGTTTATGTGATGGACCGACGTTTAACCTGTGAGTTATGATGTTAGGATCAATACCTGTCATGTCGTCGTGACTCCATGCGAACACGTCTTTGTGTTTTTTGAGAAACTCTACTAGTTCATTTTTGAGGTTTTCCAGCATATTCTTTTCGATTCAGACGACTCTCCCTGGATGTTCAGGATCAATAGCAATTTCTTCTGTTCTGTCATCATCCTCTTTCAGAGCGGAGCCATTCTTTAATTGTTATGCCGAAGTTGATTGGCTTGATGTTGGTTTCATGATGGTTTGGTAGCATGACTTGGCTGCTCTTTGATCTCCACGAATGGCCTGCACTCCCCATGGTGTTGGAAATTTGACGACTTGATGATACGTCGATGGAATGGCTCCCATTTGATGTAGCCATGTGGTTCCCAAGATCATGTTGTAGGCTGGTAGGTTTTCGACCATATCGAACCTGACCTGCATATTAAGACCATGGGCATATACGGGTAAATATATGTTACTTAAAGTTCGGCTTGGTTCCCCGTTGAATCCGACTAGGCTCGATCCAGATTTCGTCACGTCCTCCTCCTTGACTCCCAGTTCTTTCAGCATTTTCATAGTGGTAGTATTAGCGGTGCTTCCATTGTCCACAAGGACTCGTTTGACTTCGCAATTCGCCACTCTGAGAGAGATTACCAACGTGTCGTGATGAGATTGTGTCAGGTCAAAAATGACTGTTTCGTTAAAAGTGATTGACGCATTCCTCCACTCTTCTTGACGTTTCTCGACCCTGCAGACCTGTAATGACTTGTCTCGGGAATAATCCCGAGCGTGTCTCTTTGCTGCAGAATATGTTAGCCCACATAAGTCAGATCCACCGTTAATGAAATTAATTACCTTACAAGGAGCTGACGGTGAAGGAGGTCTCAGTTCGTTTGGTGACGCTTTGACATTCCGTCCCAGAAGCGATTTGGTATGTTCAGACATGATTTCTGTCAGATAGCCATCCCTCAGCATGTATGCCACCTCCTTTCGCAGCGCGACACAATTCTCAGTGTTTTGCCCAATGTCATTGTGAAAATCACAATGCTTGCTCGGATCCCGACGTCCCGCTGGTTTTTCGATTTTCTTGGGCCATCAAACCTTTTCCCCTAACTTCTCTAAAGAGTGGATGAGTCCCGGGGTGGTGACATTGAAGCAGTAATCGGTGATGACGGGTGGCAAGTCTGAATCATCAAGCCATCTTGCTATTGACGCTATTAGCCGATCCTCGGTTCTAGCATAGGGTTTGCCAGTCCGGTAATCGTGCTTCCTGGACGTGTTGGACTTACGTTGCCCCCCGTCATATCCATCATGTCGAAGCCGTGATTGTTGGTCCTCCTCGATCCTGATGAAAGCTAAGGTCTTGACCTGGATGCCTTCGAAGGTTCTGCAAGGGCATTTAGTCAGTTCTCTGTATAGTTCTGAATCGTCGATTAAACCCCTCCGAAATGCCTCCATTGGTGTCGAAACGTCACACCTGGAAATCGACACTTTTTCTTTGTTGAAGCGATGCAGATAGTCTCTCAGTGACTCGTCTCGACGGTGGATGATTCTGTAAAGATCGCTTGTCTGTTTCTCAAGAACTTGACTGCTTGCAAACTGTTGGTTGAACGCATCAACTAGTTCCGCAAACGAGTTGATCCTTCCATTTGGCAGGTTGACGAACCATGTTAGGGCGGGACAAGACAGTGTCGCCCTGAAACCTCGGCACATGCACGCTTCTTTTTATCTGGATGAAGCGAGATGGCGAGCATTCGCTGCTTGTATTGAGCGATATGTTCCAGTGGAAACTCATCGATGATTAGCATTTCACCTAAAGATCTGTTTAAGCAATAATTTGATAACTAAAACTAATTAAAAAAGAAAATTATATGAAGAACGGGTCTCGTACAAGAGCAATGAAGGAGATGACAAATGAGTGAATAAAAGTGAAAACTTGTGTATTATTCGAATATCAGCCTTCCTTGATTACAATGAGGGATATCCTATTTATAGGAAGAGTAATTAATGCTCTCATTATGGCTTTGCACGTTACTGACAGATTGGCTGTACTTTATGACGAATTCAAATTTGTCATAAAGGCTGGTCAACTACACTTAATACCCTCCTTAATCACATTAAAGGGACTAATAATGTACATAAAACGTTACAATATTTAAAATGAGATTCTTGACGCTTCATTGACTCCAGTTGTCCGTTATTGGCGATTTGACGTGACGGTTCCGACCCATCGGTTTCACAACTCGTCATTAATGTTGGCCAGCTCGAATGGGTAACCTCCTGCCTTAATATCGCTACTAATTACAATAATGAACACAAATCCATTACAACAGCCATTATTAAGTCTCATTAACCTCTGTGATCAACCTTCTTTAATGCATCATAAACCGCCAAATTCTTGCTCTAACAAGCTCTCCTAATAGCTTCTTGGTCAAACATCCAAGTTTTTATGACCCCAATATTTTCTGAGGCTTGACCTATCTATGGAGGGACACTTAGAAGGTAAATAGATCCTGTCTAGTGTCTTTGTCATAAGGGGTTTTCATGCAAAAAAGCATGTGATTTCTGATGTCGGATGTTCCATGTTTCTTAGAGTGACAACAATATATTCTGGCACAGTATATGCATTGCCCCTTAATAACCACACCATTGTCATCCTTAATTTGGATAAAGTGCTCCCAAATCTTAGATTTCACTTCTACCACTTTTCTTTTTTGTCCAAATTGTCCAAAAACAACGAGTGGTGCAGTCTGCTCATTGGTAGTGTTACGGGCTCACGAGTTTGACCTTCCACCACTGTTTCTTAACTCAAGGGAGCTTGAGCTCTACATATAGAAATGATCATACTTTCTTGACCTTCCATATATACATTGGAATTATATTATCATTGATTTCATTATGTCCTAGGCAACTTAGCTTCCACATATGCCACACCTGTCATCATAAATAGGTAACACATGCTAATTTGATACTTAGCTTCCACATAGGTCACACCTTTCATCATAAGTTCATAAACCAAAAGTCACAAGGCATACAAACATTCACATATCAGAAGCACATTCAGAATTCAGAAAACGACAAACAACCTTTTCATCATCATTATGATCATCTCAGTATCTCAAACACTTATATCGTTATAAAGGCAAAGGCTTTTTCATGAAAACAAGAATGCAGCCATGTACAAAATAGGCAACACGTGATAATTCATAACTTTATACTTAGCTTCCAATGCATAATACTTTTCAGCCTAACTACATAAGTTCACAATGAAACAACCGCATTCAGAAATCAGAAGCACATTCAGAATTGAGAAACGACAAACAACCCATATACTTCCACTAAAACGACATATATACAATTGTACAATTTTGAACTCACAAATCAAGAGTCACCATTCAGTAACTCAATATACATGCATCAACAATTAACATGGACTGCCGGACTACAATCCATATAGTTCCACTGAAACGACATATATGCATCATCAAGGATTCCATACAATGAGACGAACATGCATAAGTATTTTATAGTTTATACCTCAAGATGTTTAAAGAACTGATAACAAAGAACAAAGATCTATGTCAATCTGTGTCACATGCTGTCGGCTTCCACTACTAGTCCACCACAGAACAAAAGATCCACCGCCCACCGACTATCAGATCTGATAAGTCAAAACAGAGAGATCAAAAATGAAGACGGCAGCGATCTAGCGACGACCGATAAAGAGAGAACTCAGATAAGTCAGTAAGTCACAAGTTAAGATTGCGAAGGGAATCAGATACTCATGTAACTCAGCCGGCAACGACGATAGACGAAGAGATAAAGATAGACGAAGAGATAGAGAGTGTAAGAGTCTGAGTTTTTGGGACTCAGAGAGAGAGAGAGTTAGATTAGGGTTAGTCAGGTATTCAAGAGGGTCGGGTAGGCAAGCTGGTAACCCTACCCGCTACCCGCTACACTCCCAATTGTGACCCACCGGACCGTGCTGGAGGTTTATGTAACACCCCGTCCCGTAGGGCCCGAGGTAGTTACTCATAAACACCCTGTGGACCTCTAGTACTGTCCTTACAAACCACTACGAGCCTTTACCGCGCACTTTATCCTCAATCGTGCGCGCCATGAGAAACTTCCCGAGGGTCACCCATCCCATGACTACTCCCGTGCAAGCATGCTTAACTTTGGAGTTCTAGGGTGATGTGCTCCCTTAAAAGGAGATGCACCCATGTTGGTATGAGTAGTACTATTAATCCATTTAAATTAAATCTCAAGTGTTACAATAACCCCCACTTAGGATCGCAACGTCCTCGTTGCGCCCATAAACCAATTCAATCTCAATCATATCCCAGAATCTTTCCCTGCTAAGTGCATGCCTGATTTCTAACGGATCAGCACTGTAAGGAATAACTGTAATTAGATTTTGATGATGCTATAAGACTTTAGAGTACCCCCTCTTTCGATTTATTGTATTAGAAATTTTCTTTGTAAAGTTTCTTAGAATAGTCGACTGACAGAAGACCCCCTGACAGAAGACCTTCTGATAGGCTTAGTCCTGACAGAAGACCTTTGGCTCTCCGTTGATACTTACTCAGACAGAAACCCTCTGGTTCTCTGTTGGACATCACTACAACAGAAACTGTCAAGACTCTCTGTTGGTTCGCCTCTGACAGAAGACCTGAGGACCCTCTGATAGCTTATTCCAACAGAAGTGCTCAATACCTTCTCTGGGAGACTCTCTGCTGAAGACACCAAAAACCCTGACACTTACAGAATTTTCATGGAACTACTACAGCCGGTGAAACCATCTGAAGATTCCCTCAATGGCTGGAAGACTTCAACGGAAAAGCCACAGTACGCGCATTAAATGCACATTTAATGCACCCCGTACCCTGAACAGTAAAAGCTTATGATTGGCCGACATTCCAGGATATTTCAGGATAACTCTATCCCGAAATAGTAACCCGCCAACCTTACCGGGTCCTACTGATCAAGTCAACTGTTCGCATATTTAATGCATTATCCTCCTCCAACGGGAAGACAACCCAAGTATAAAAGATACTCTACGAAGAACAACCGGATAACTTTGCTACATCCTTTGCTCAACACTTGCTCAACACAAAACCTTCAAAGATTCAA